>CM035840.1:407663083-408300583 GCA_020510985.1 Pholidichthys leucotaenia | reverse complement strand
ATGGTGGAAAAAGTTTTGAGATGATTCATCTTGGTCTCATTTTTTTACATCACAAAAACCTGGCATTTGAACAGTTGTGTAGACTTTTTATATCCACTGTATATGTATCCAGGTAACTAGTGCTAAGCACGATATAGAAGAGAATAGGCCTATTGTCATTTTATACACATGTAAAGAAATTAAATACTGTCCAGTGCTCAAGTCAGTGTTTATAATACATACCCGTCACCTGTTGAGTTTGAATGACCATTAATGCATTGAGATTGCCCAATAAGTGCCCTACAAAGTGGACTGCATAGAAAATTCAGCCATATTAATGAGATTCCAAACCGTATGGAACAAAAGGCATTCAGTTCAAAGGGAATTGCAAACTGGATAGAGAAGTAGTGAACAACTGTACATCACTTTACCAGAAGTTGGCATGAAGATTACCCATAAGTCACTGCACCTCAGTTATGAGCAAAAAACTTTGTCAACATTAACAAATTACACTAATGTTGGTTATTGTTTATTGAGAGTAATAAATAAAATGATAATGGAAAAATATTAAGAATAAAATGTCCACAGTACTATCAGTACATGTCCATGGTTACCATGGTAATGCACTGAGGACTGCAGTGACGGAGGGTGTTCCCTTAACTGATATTCCCCAAGATCGGAGCAGGGAGTACCGTTTAAGTACACTGTGGATCGGAATGCGGCTCTTGAGATTGCGCCGGTGGCTAGTTGGCATGCTAGCAATTTGGCTTGAGCACATTTTTTTTCTTAAGTACTGAGTCAGTCACCACACAAGGTATTGTGGTTTGCTAATAAAGACAATAAATCCAACTCTGGCTCCCCCCCCTCTTTTAAAAAAAACAAACAAACAAAACAGATCTAAAATATGTTGCAGATGTTTATAAGGGTAGGACTTCCGGGTCACAGAGTTATGATTTTTTTTTCCCCCAAAACAGCACCTCACTATGGAAATTAAGGTATCTTACACAGTATTACAATTCTCACATATTATAAGAAGCCACTGATGGAGCTGACAGTAAATAACTTAATGGTTACTAGAACACGGCTGAAGCAGAGTGATACATATTTTGTGAAATGTCAGTGTGAGATTATCGGGGAACATAGCATGAATCCCTATTGTCCAATCAAATTGCTTGGTGGGAACCAACTGTTGTATAACAGCAATAATCCCCTCCTCCTGACCTCAACCTTTCCTGGTGAGAGTGGAATTTAAGAAAAATATCTACTCCTGTTACTGCCCAACTCCCTGTTTGCACTTCAAAACACATCACTGCACAGACTGGTGAACTGCGGCACCAGTTTCCATGACTTTCAAACAGAGGAACGGGGTGAAGAGCAGACGGAAACAAAGACCCATAAAAATTCTGATGAATTACTCATTTAATTAATAAAGCAAACTGAAAGGCAGCAATGCATACCATCAAAATGCAAGACCCTCAAAAGCTCTAAATCCTACCACTTCTCTATTTAGAATACATTAAGTAATGAGCATACAAGAGAGTTGTTGTCTCTTTACATTGAGAATATTTTTACTTATTCATTTTTCTAAACAATCCAGAAAAGTAGCATTTGTAATTTTTCCATTTAGTTTTCCTTTTCTACTTCCCATCCAGTTAATAAGTTCTCCGCATAGCTAGTCCACGTTTGCTCTGTCCACAAGAGAATAACCTTAATATTTACTGGTACAGCTTGTAATATAATGAAAATGAAATGGCTCACACTGAAAAAACTGAATCAACAAGTGAAGTGCTGGTATTGCCCCATCATGTACATCAGGGGTGGCCAGCAGAACTTAATGGGATCAGTAAATTACGGTTCATCCTTGAGATGTGGTTATATTATCCTAGGAGTCACATTAATAGACAAGTAAAAAGAACAAAGAACAATGCACCAAAAGAAAATTTAGTACATTTGAGTGTTTGTGAAACACGTCATGTGAAGAAAAAGATTGTTTTTCCTTCTGGATAGTTGACTTAGAATTATGTTGACAGATCATGTGATGAGCTGAAAACAAGATTTGTTATTCATTACTATTGTAACGTGCTGCTCGACATGGCGACGTCCCACCGGGAGATTCGAACTCACGCCTCCCGCTCCGGAGTCCCGCACCCTACCTGTGTCGCCAATAGGGTCAACCCACTTGGCAAGCCAAGTAGGGTGCTCATATTGAGTTCGCTACACTACTCCCCTCTGGTTCTCGACATCGTCCCGATGTCAGCGCCCCATTACTGCTTTGGACAGGAGATCCCACTTCTGACACCAATGTAATGTGCTGCTCGACATGGCGACGTCCCACCGGGAGATTCAAACTCACGCCTCCCGCTCCGGAGTCCCGCACCCTACCTGTGTCGCCAATAGGGTCAACCCGCTTGGCAAGCCAAGTAGGGTGCTCATATTGAGTTCGCTACACTACTCCCCTCTGGTTCTCGACATCGTCCCGATGTCAGCGCCCCATTACTGCTTTGGACAGGAGATCCCACTTCTGACACCAGTGTAACGTGCTGCTCGACATGGCGACGTCCCACCGGGAGATTTGAACTCACGCCTCCCGCTCCGGAGTCCCGCACCCTACCTGTGTCGCCAATAGGGTCAACCCACTTGGCAAGCCAAGTAGGGTGCTCATATTGAGTTCGCTACACTATGAACATTAAATCATTCCTGTGTGCCAACATTAAAAAAAAAACTCCGTATCTGATCAAATCTTTGAATGGTCACTGTAACAGAGCTCATGCATACAAAGTTTATTAAAGGACCCTTTATACAGGCTAAAAACAGTCGAAAAGCAACGTCAGCTGATAAATGGTAAACACGTAGCCCGCAGTGCTGGGCAAAGTGTCATACTCATTAAAATTAGTAATCATCTTGAAGCCATGCGACATAAATATAAACATAAGCACCCACTAGTGTACATGTGCAGCACATATGGGGCATGTGTGTCAATGTATTCTTAGTGTCTCCATTTGAAGACAAGTTCTCCCAGTGGATTCTGATTTTATCCAGGGACTTCAGACTGGTGCCTATGCGACACCTCCTACAGCTCACATAATTATGCAGCCTGCTTCTTTCTTCTTTTAATTTCAACGGAAATACTGGTGACAATAGCAACAGGTATGCAAACATTATAAACTTCCACTCTGTCAACCAGTTGAGCCGTTTTATCGCCGGATCACATGAGCAGAAAAACCGGTACTCACCCACTTTGAACTGGGACGTCGGGTCGTCGGTGTCTGTGTGCTCCTTCACCAACATCATGTGCAAGATGCCGAAAGAGTTTTGAATCCCGAAAATCGACCCATTGCACCAGGTCGCTGCAAAAACCACCAGCCAGCCGAAGCCACCCTCGGGGGGTACGAATCCAGCAGCTTGGCCGCGTTTCTTCATCTGGTTCCCCGCCGCCTCGCAGTCTGCACCCGGGGTGGCAGATGGCTTGCAGCAGTCATCGATGAGCTGCGTGGCGCTGTCCTCCTTTGCGATTTTACGCGCACTACCAGCCGTCTGGTAATCCTTACTACTGTCTGGATCTTGGGGAGCATCCTTCCGCTCCATGTGGGGACCTTCAGACGGCTGCTCCGTCTGGGATTCTCCGCCGGACGGCTGTGCCCGACTGTCTAGCCCTCTGGTCCCCATGCTGTCTGATCTGGTGGAGAGGCTACTGTGGACTTCGAGAGGACATGCCTGCGATATAGGTCATTGACATAAGAGCACCGATTTGAATAGAAGATTTGATTGGCTATCGGTAAACTGTGCTAAAGTCGCGGTCTGTTTTACTGGCACACAAACCTCTCCACAGCCCAACCGTGAGCATCAACTTTAGCTGATGAACTCCAAACGGTGCGTCTGACAGTCGGGTCGGGGGTCTTTTATTTCCAGGAATTCGCAGGTACCGCCTATGCTTCCTTTCAGCGCGAGCCAATGCTTCTAATTAGAACTGCCTACAGAAGGAGAGACCAATACTGTGTTTACTTCTGCCGCTTCCCGTTCACCGGTGCCAAATGAGGATCTTCAACCTGCTGAGAAAGACGTCCGCTCCGCCTCGCCTTGACGCAGCGTCGCCCTGTCACGCAGTCCGCTCACGTTCGGCCACATCTCCTGAGGTCAAAAGACAAGCTGCTACTTCTCTTGGCATGTTTACACGGTTAATATGCAAATTGTCTGGGTCAGTGTGGGTTCCGTGCGCCGTAAACTGTCAAAACCCGGGCCGTCATTCGCCAGCGCGGCCCCGCCTCCTCCTTTTATCCAGCGGACGGACGGCCGGAGCCAATGGTGGAGCTCCAGTACAGCTCTAATAAAACGGCTTTACGGCGGAAAGAGCCGAGCGCTGCCGAACCAGGATCAACATCCTGTAGCGACTACAAACATCCGCTTCAGTGGCGGTGTGCGATTTTGAAAATGTAATGGTTTGAGGGTCACACTGGAAATAAGTGTGCTAATGGTATACTTTCATGTGTTATCCTTGGTATTTGTTATATATGCATTTTTTTACGCATGTACATATGATTTTTTAACTAATCAGCTCAAATGAAATAATTTCAATCAAAAAATGTAACCTGCAACGTTTTAAAGTCAATATACATGATCAAGACATCAGTTTAGTTACAGAATTCAAATACCTTGGCATTGTACTAGATCCTCAATTCAAATTTAATCTTCATATAAAGAAAATTTCAAAAACAGTAAAAAAAAAAAACCTGAACTGCTTTAAATTAATTAGATATTACATACCATACAAAGCAGCTGCACTGTATATGCATTCTATGGTTTTTTCTCATATATCATACTGTTTGACAGTCTGGGCTCAAGCAGCCCCTTCCACAATAAAACGTATAGGTTCATTATATAATCAAACTCTAAAAATCTTGGACAAAAAGCCCATTAGGTGGCATCACTGTTATATTTTTTTTTAAAAAAATACAACCTATTGAGTTTTGAGAGTTTCATTGACCTCTGTTTTCTGAAATTAATTTTCAAATGTTTCCATAAATCAGCGCCAGAGCCACTTGCTGGTTTCATCCAAAGACAGGACAGCAGCAGAGCCACCAGGAGTTCTGTTAACAACAACTGTAAAATATCCCACCGCAGAACCACATTTGGACAAACAGCTTTCTCTATAAAGGGCAGTCACATCTGGAACACAATGCCAAATGAAATTAAAATAATAACGGACTTTAAAACATTCACTAAAAAGGTTAAAAACTGGCTGAAAAATAAACAAGAATGTACCCATGTATGAAATGATTGTCTGCAGGGTGAGAGTGAATGAAGGGAAGGCATGAATGTGTTTGTTTATAGTGAGTGACGAAGGGAGGGAGGCCTGAAATAGGCAAATGTGAGTCAGGTTTTTATATTGCGTATTTATAATATTTATAATCTTTATAATATTCATAATATGTATAATTGTGTATTTATAATGTACTTATTGTAGCGGTTTGAATTCAACCCCCACAGCACAGAGACACAACACAGAGACAGTCAGCTCGCACTCCTGGGTTTTTTTCCGCTGCATGCTGTGTTTACAGCTATGAGGTTAAAGTGTCACCCATACATTGTGTTCATGCATCCTGTCTGTACCTCTGATATGCAAATGCCCAGATTAACTGCTGTGAATGTCTTTGATCTATTGTTTGAGTTGAGTATATAAGCTGCACTGTGCTGTAAATCTGCCTCTCACTCTCACTTCAACCTCTGCTGCAGGACACAGACTTTGTGTCCTCCTTCTCTGAGAGCCGTGGGCTCGCTCTCGGCGCACTTGCACGGCGCCGGGAGCGGAGCTTGTGACGGCGGTATGATAATAAAACTCTACTTAAAACCTCCAACAACGCCGCTTATTTCATGCCGCCGCACTTATAATCTTTTTTGCATTGATGTATGTGGTTATTGTTTATTCTGTTTTCATTTTTTCTTTTCCTTATCCTTTTTTACTTTTTACTTGTTTCTCCTTTCTAAAGCCCATCCAGGGACAAGAGTTGCAAATTAGCTAATAGCTGTACACTCTTTGTGCAACACATCAGATTGATTGTCATTTGATTAATTGTCTATGTTTATTGCACTGTCCCTGTCAAATAAACAAATAATCTAATCAAATAATTTGCTTCATGTTTAATGACAGCATCAGTAGTACATATAGAAGTTAGCTATTTTAGACCGTTGCTGTCACTTTCTTTAATTGTAGTCTAATTTTTGGAAAATTTTAAATTCACAAAGGGCAGCAAGAGTCTGTAGCCAGGGTGCCTCCCCAAGAGAACAATTCATTCCAACAATGTAAACCAGGGGTGTCCAATCATGTGCCACGGACGGCCAAGACCCTGCAGACTTTACCTCCAACCAGCGTCTTCAACAGCAGATTCTGCTGTGTGTTAAATGGCACCTTTATTGTGAAGTGCAGTGTGGTGGCTTATGTCTGCAAAATCAGAGTTGGAGTCGTTTTTATGCCATGCAGTGAACTCGGGGAATTGAATTTTATTATAGACAACTATATACAGTCTGGCCGTAGCCCGCCTGACGTCACACCACACAGGGTGGGTACAGCAAGCCCTAAGGGCCAACCACACTCTACACACAACACTCCCTTCCCCCTTACAGAAGTCCAAAACACATACAATTCAGAACCACCCCAATTTAGGACCCAAATCATGCACTAAGGAAACTAACAGGGAACAGTGAACTGTGATGGCCTAACACAGTCACACAAAACCCAACTAAAATCTAGGTTGGTGGGTAGATTGCCACGCAACTCACACAGCACAGTGGATTATTCTGCCACTTATTAAAAAAAAAAAAGTCCATTTATAACTAAAATACCATGTTGCTACACTAAAAATGCATGAAAAAATTAATCCCCAAACACAAATTACATTCACATGCACATCCCACTCACATCAAACATTTAGAACACATGCACATGTGAATATATTATTTACACTATCAACATATTTAAACTTGATTTCTACTTTATACCACAGTCCATGGGCAGCCAAAGAAAGCCAGCTCGGAGGCCCAGGGAAGCCAAATGGCATGCACACCCCTGGCCGCTGCCTGCCCCCAGGATCAAAGCCGACCTCCCCGGCGAGAATGTCCCTTCTCACCCTCGACCGCTTCTCTCGTCTAGACCCGCAGTGCTGCTGCCCAGCACGCAGTCCCTCCGTGCCTGTCGGTCCACTCCCGACCGCCGTTGGAACCGCTGCAGCTGCCGCCTTTGTAGCTCCAAACATTCCAGCCCCCTGTGGCCGAGCTCCAGAGAAAACTAACACTCGCTCGTCGATGTCACTCATTGACTCGGGTACCTCGCCATAACGCCCAGCACCCTCATCCAAGGTGCTTTGAGCTCCAACACTGAAGTCCTGTCTGACCTCTGTGATGCCCGGCACCTCCTGTCATCCGACTGTCGCTGCTCTCTCCCGGGGCTCCCAGCGTCACTCTCGTCGGCGTCACCCGTCGACCCAGGCGCTTCGCCGCTGCGCCCAGCATCTCCATTCAAGGCGCTCCACTGCACTGCCTCTGTGCCCGGCTGTCGCTGCTGCTTCCCGTGGTTTTCAGCCTGCTTGCTCCCTCTCTCCCACTGCCTGGACTCCAGCTGTGGGGGAGACTCAGTTGCATCCGGTCGCTGGTCTCCCTTCATGCTACTGTTGCTCACTGCGCCGTCAACATCACCAGTGCTACGGTCACATACTGTGCTGAGCTCCTCGGCTGGCTTGCCATCTTCGGTGACCGAGGGCTCCCCCACTCATGGCCCCAGTTGTACCTCGAAGTCTAGCTGGTAGCTCATAGCTTGGTTTTGGCACGCACCTAGCTTCGTGGCTAACTTCCCCATAGTCAGTGACTGAGCTGCTAGCTTCCGAGCCAGCTAGCTTAGTTTCTTTTGGTGCCAACAGCTCCATTACCTGCAGTTTCGTGGTCCTTGTATGTTCGGCAAAATATTCGGCCAGCCGCCCAACAGCATCCACATATAACTCCGTTTCTCCCAACATGCAGAGAATTTTCCGACCTTCTACGCCGAGATGGTGGGCCAGAAGTGCTCATCTTCGTACTCCATTGAGTCTACTTAGGTCCAGTGCCACGATGTAACCCTCAAACATGGCCATCCAGTTCGGCCACAGGATCGCTGGCTCTCCTGGATATTCCAGAAACTGTGATAATGGTGAAGGTTGCCCATACACCCCCATAGTTTGTCCTCATCACCAAAATGTTATGTCTGGAAAATAAGAGTCGGAGTTGTTCTTATGCCATGCAGCGAACTGAACTTTAACAACTATATACGGTCTGGCCATAGCCCGCCTGATGTCACACCACACAGGCCGGGTACGGTAAGCCCTAAGAGCCAAGCACACGCACCCTACACACAACAGTGGCGTGCACTTCCCGTCACATCCCTGTACTGCCCTATATAAGGCAGGGGTGCCATCTTATAGCCTCTTTATGCCGGATGCCTACGTTGGTGCACACCATGTACTGCTTGTACATAGTTCAGCAATAAAGCTTTGTTCGCCAAGTTCATCTTGCCTCATCCATCACCCAGATATTTTCCATACATAACACTTGGCAATCGAGGTTTAACTCAGAGGCGTGTATTACACCACTTCGTCCCTTCCTCGAGCTCCTGGGCAAACCACCGGTTTCATGGCCGCATTGGTTGGAGGCCTATTAGATGTATATTATGGCACTGGACCTCAGGAAGCTCAATAAAGTGACAGCGCAGGTGCTTCTCATCACAACCTGGGTATTGAAGGCCGGAGGGTCCGACGGACGCTCGGCAGACTTGTATGAGGAAGTTGTAGAGCTGCTAGCTAAACATTTCTCCACCCCAGACAACGTGACTGTTCAGAAAATTCGTTTTCACCGGAGACACCAGCATGTAAGTGAGCCTATCCGCCAGTATGTCATTAACTTGAAGCAGCTAGCCAGCGAGTGTCGTTTTGGACTGCTTGAAGACAAGATGGTATGCGACCAACTAGCAGAGCACATGTGCAACGTTGAGCTGCGTGCTAGGCTATTAGTGGCACCTAATGACTTGACGTTAGCTAAAGCAATGGAGCTAGCTCTGTTTGGAAGCCATTGATAAGCTAGCTGTGGAGCTAAATTGATGCCAGCCACAGAAGCTACTGGAGCTGCCCACCTCAGCTAATGTTGCGGACCCCGATAGCGAGGATGGCGCAGATGAAGATTGCTGGGAAATTAATGCTGCCAGCCAAAGGTCTGCCCTGGGAAACTCCCGTTGGAGGGGTTGTGGGTCTGCAACGCACTGCTGTAAAGTAAGGAATTGCCCAGCAAGAGGGAAACGTAGTTGTGGACGCATGAATCACTACGCCAGGGTGTGCCATTTATCTCACCTGGGAAACCCAAGGGAGAAATCACCTCGCTCATTCCCGACGGACACTGGGAGCAAACATTACAAAGAGCTAACAGATGCCATGGCAGTCAAGCGGGACCAGTTTCACTCAGGTTTGGTGCCGGCGCACCTGCATCAGGTGCCGAGGCACCTGCATCAGCGTGTGACACCAATGTGCTAGCCCCAGATGCCTCCAGTCCTTGGCCACAGTTGGACCGGGGGGGGGGGGGGGGGTGTCTGCAGCTGCAACGGTGAACACTACATTTATAGAAGAGGACGGGGCCAGACTGATGAGCATGGAGTTACCGCATGCTCAGCAGCACATCGGGCCGAGTAAAATTCCACTTCGGATTATGGACTTGGTTCGGGTTTGGGGTGAAGAACGTCTGTGGCGAAGATGGGCCAAATGACAACCAGCAAAACATCAAGGGTGCCTGCGCATAGTGGCAAAACTGGGTGCAGCATACTTCCGGTTGGCCAACAGCTCATCAAGACATGCCAATCAGCTTCGGCATGTCCGGAAAGAGGCTCCGGGTGACGAGGCTGGACGAGAGTCGGTGTTGGTGGTGAAGGAGTCGGTCTCCACTGTCTAGAAGATCAGCCATCGTCCCAGAGGTTTGCCGCTTCCAGAGGCACGCTTGCTGAGGGGTTGCCCTGCCCCCATGCCAGTTCTACCTCTCCCTTCCAAGTGATTGTGCTGTAAAAGTGGGTGTTTATAGTTCTGTTTTGCATGCATGTTATGGTATGGGGTTATTTTATGCGTTTATATTTTTAGTTTAGGAGCACAGTGATTTTAGTTCAGTAAAGGCCTTTTTCTTTAGGTATGGGTGGCAGAATAATCCACCCCGCCATGTGGGTTGTGCAGTAGTCTACCCACCAGTCCTATTCTAGGTTGTTTTGAGTGAGTGTGTTAGGCCAATTTCAGTCTATGGTTGTTAGGTGGGGCAATGTTACCTCATCCAAATTTCATGTGACCAACGGTGTTAAACAAGGTGGTATACTGTCACACTTGTTGTTTAATGTCTATGTTGATGATCTCAGTGTACTGTTGAACAATACTAATGTGGGCGGCTCCTTTAACGGTGCACTGTTAAATCACATTTTCTATGCTGATGATCTCTGTTTGTTAAGTTTGTCTACTGCAGTGATGCAACATCTCCTTTCGGTATGTGAAAAATTTGGTGAAAAAAATGACATCTTGTTCAACTGTACTAAATCTATGTGTATGGCTTTCAAACCGAAGGGTGTCAATACGTTGAATCCTGTTATGCCACTTTGCAGTAATAGTTTGAACTTTGTTGAAAAAGTCAAATACCTAGGTGTGTGGATTGAATCTGATAAGACCAATGTTGATTGTAACAGGCAACTCAGGAAACTCTATGCTCAAACAAATTTACTGTTGCGAAATTTCCATAGATGTTCTCCTGATGTCAAATGTATGTTGTTCAAGACCTTCTGTACCTCAGTGTACTGCTCGCCTCTATGGTTTAATAGCAATGTTGCTGTTAGGAACAAAATCCGCATTGCATATAATAACTCCCTAAGAAGGTTGTTAGATATACCACGGAGGTCGAGTGCAAGCAAGATGTTTGTGTCCTTGAACATTCCTTCTTTTGGCGAGTTGATACGAAAGAATGTTTACAGTTTTATGAGAAGGTTGCTGGCATATAACAATCATCTTATATCAGCAATTGTCAACTCGTCACTCACACTTCACTCCAGCATTTGGAAGTGGTGGCATTCCATTTTATACTGAGTCCAATATTGTATGTTATTGTTGTTACAAGAGCGCCGAGTGTTTGCTAATCTGTATATACTTTTATTTATTTATTTATTTATTTTCTACTCATTTTAGTTCTGCATTTAATATGAACCCTGAGTTTGAAATAAACGTTTAATAATAAACGTTTATTCCATCCAGCTACAATGCTCTGCACTGTGTGTCTGTGTGTGTGTGTATATATATATATTTTATAGTAATACGTACATATGTTTATTAGCTGCTCTTGCTTGCTTGTTTTTTTTTTCTTGCCTTCTGATTGTTGCTCTGAGTGTTGCTATCCCTGTGCTGTTGCAATCCTGGAATTTCCCCGTTGTGGGACTAATAAAGGCTTATCTTATCTTATCTTATCTTATCTTAAATTTGAAATTTGAATTTGAATTTTAGTACATTATTTTTCGTTATTTTAGTGCGTGATTCAGGTTCCAAATCGGGGTGGGTTTCAATTGTGTGTGGTTTTGGACTTTTTTTTTGGGGGGGGGGGGGTGATGCATGTCTTAAATGGCACCTTTATTGTGAAGTGCAGTGTGGTGACGTGCACTTCCCGTCACATCTCCACACTGCCCTATATAAGGAAGGGGCGCCATCTTACGGCCTCTTTATGCCAGATGCCTACGCTGGTGCATACCGTGTACTGTTTGTACATAGTTCAACAATAAAGCTGTGTTCGTCAAGTCCATCTTGCCTCATCCTTCACCCAGGTATTTTCCATACATAATAGATTCCACTGATTGCTGATAAGTGAAAACATCTGCTGAAGAGACTGGGTATAACGCTACTGGAATCGCTACAGAAACACAGGGGTGTGGATCAGGGGTGTCCAATCATGTGCCATGGAGGGCTAAGACCCTGCAGGTTTCCTCTTCTATCCAGTCTCTTCAGGTGTTTTCACTGATCAGCAATCACTAGGAAGAAGCTCAGTGGAATCTGCTGTTGAAGACACTGGTTGGAGGTAAAGCCAGCAGGGTCTTGGCCCTCCATGTCACATGATTGGACACCCCTGGTGTGGATGCTGGAAAGTTGGCAACAAGGCACATTGATCATTACTACAGTTATCTCCAGATATTTACAGATGGCTCCAACCATTAGAATTGGGGAAACTATCAGTGGCATTTGTGGTTCCCGAGTTTGGAGTTAAAAAAGCAGCAAGAATTTCAGATGATCCGTCAGCTTTCTCAGCAGAATTAGTAGCATTAATCATGGCTCTGCAATGGATTTAAGAGGTTAAACCAGTTTGAGTAATTTTATGTTCTGATTATCAGCATTACAGAGTTTAGTCATTAAATTCATGCGGGAAACAGCATCTCATTTATGAAATACTACTGTTATTTAAGATTCAAAATTTAGGCTTCCATGTTAGGTTTGTATGGATTCCTGGTCATGTTGGAGTCATTGGAAATGAACTTGCAGATAAATGTGCAAAAATAGCCAATAGATCAAACAATATCCTTGTGGGGACAAATGTAGTAAACAAAAGTGATAATTAAGCAGGAAAAAAAAAAGCTGTGGCAAGAACAATGGAATGCAAACAGTAAAGGAAGACATTTGTTCAATTTACAACCACAGCTAGGCAACATGAGACAAGGAAGTAGGAGCAGGAGGGAGGAATCCATTATTACTTGACTGAGATTGGGATACATAGGGTTAAATAAAAGTGTTTAATTTGGGAAAACATTGTGGTGGGATCTACGAGTGTAAGGCTCATTAAATAATTTGAATACACTTAAAGAGCCTAAGGTAAATAACCAACAATGCCACCTGGAGATTCACTCCTCCAGGAAAGTATAAAAGGGGACACAGGTTCGTGAGACGCACTCCGACAACAGATGTGAGTTCAAATACATTTTATTTAAACAATTTGTATTTTTTTTAAACATTCATATAAATTAAGGATAAAAATTACTGTCACACTGGTTTGTCTGCAATGCTCCTGAAATTACTTGCGCAAAATAAGATTAATGAAAAATATAAACTCATTAAGAAATCAAAATAAAAACCCCAAACAAATATTACAACATGCACAAAAGAGGAAAAACAAGACAGCAAAAAATGCAAAACAAACTCAAACAGGATCATGCAAATCACAAAAAAGTAGTCAGGCATAACCATACATGATGGATTTATCATACAGCAAAACAATTAAAGCCAGCCAGTAGAGAGCAAAATGTGTACATCAGAGCAGCAGTCGATCATTTAGTCACAGCAGCCTGGCCAATTCATGCCTGTAAAAGTGTACAATGTTCAGACTCTGGCCACCAAAAATTAAGGCTCAATATTTGGCTTTTACATACCAAATCAGGGGTCCAGCTGGTGTCAAAAGGATGAGGAAGGACAACAAGCCACTAATTAGAATGAAAATGGCTACAATCAGCAGCCTAAAATAGGAAGCTGTAAAAGATTACAAAAGTGGCTTACCTCAAGAAAACTTGACTGTCGAACACTCCATCTCGACACAGCGGCCAGCATACCACCACCGCACTGCAAGCACGGGTGTGGGTGTCACAGAAAAAATGCTTTGTGTATTAAAGCATAATCAATGGAACACTTGCATGGATGAAATGAGGCACAGCACACCAGTGGCCACAGCATTTTTTTTTTTTTTAGGGCCAAAATGACTTCTGCTTGTTCACAGACAGGCATACATCCTGTTGTGAGCAGCATCTAATTATAGGCGCAGTGGCCACAGTGTGCTCTGTGTGCTGCAGCGCAATAGGTGTGGCCAATCACAGGTGAGCAAGTGAGAAAAAAAAAATCCCTCCTACCACATTCTACCCCCCAGTTTTGCATCATCGCCCTGATGATAGATAAATGCTCAACGCCAAAAAACAGCAACCTGTACATTGGACAAAGGTCTTTCAGTACCTGGAACCCCATCATCTCCATGTCTCACTGACTGGGGTAGATGAAACGCATTTGAATGTTGACCAGCATTTGAATGGGCGGTACGATATGGGGCCAACAGTCCAGCATTAGGTGCAGCTGTCAAAGACAGAGCTGGAACTGCAAGGCTAAAATGGTCCTCCACTGCAGGCTCACTGATGGGCTGAGGACTCACCTGGGTGGAATGAAACCTTGTATCCCTCAAGGTACTTGTTACACCAGGGGCAAGTGGTCTAGATGTATGTGGAACCAGCAAAGAGATCATCCCCACTAGACTGATGGTGTTGAGATGTGTGAAGGTGGAGACTGAGGAAGAGGATGCACTTCAGGCCAGACTTGGGCCTTTAGCATGTTACGATGCACGTTCTTTACCTTCTGCAAGTTATCCACTGGAGCAATGGTGTAAACAACTATTACCAGAGGGGGCTTCCATGACCTGATAAACCACAGGGCTCCACACATCCTGAACCTTGTGATGGCCCCGAGCACTGTGGTCACAGAGATAAACCAACTGGCCCACAAGCAGGGGAGCCTCACAAACCTGCTCATCATAATACCCCTTTCTATGCTCTGCCACTACCCATAATCGCTCACAGGCACTGTCAAAGACCACCTTAACCCTTTGAGCGTGTAGAATTTTTGTCAGGAAAACACAGAGTTTGACCTCAAATTTTCAAATGACAATAGCTTCAGAATGGTAATATACTGCTCAAAAAAATAAAGGGAACACTTTGAAAACACATCAGATTTTAATGGGAAAAAATAAGCTGGATATCGAAATTGTGGCAGGCTAGTCCAGTTTACTCAGATTAAAAAGTGTTCCTTTAATCTGAGTAAGCTGGACTAGCTTGCCACAATTTCGATATCCAGCTTATTTTTTCCCTTTAAAATCTGATGTGTTTTAAGTGTTCCCTTTATTTTTTTGAGCAGTATAGTTAGAGGCAAAGTCCCAATTACAAAAATGTTGCAGATAAACCCAAGTGTCTGCCAAGTGAACTTGCATCCATGCATAATTGGACCTAATTTGCATATTGCAACAATCCAAATTTTATTATAACACTATAGCTTCAGAACGGTAATAGAGGCAAAGTCCCAATTACAAAAATGTTGGAGAGGAACCCAAGTGTCTGCCAGGCGAAGTTGCATCCATGCATTGTGCATAATTGGACCTAATTTGCATATTGCAACAATCCAAATTTTATTATAACACTGTAGCTTCAGAATTACAGTTAGATGCAAAGTCCCAATTCTAAAAGTGTTGCAGAGGTACCCAAGTGTCTGCCAGGTGAACTTGCATCCATGCATTGTGCATAATTGGACCCAATTACCGCTCTGGAAAAGCGGGAGAAGATGGATAGATGGACAATTTTTGTTTCACACACTGTCACCACATGGTCCTTTTGTCCCATCATTGACAACATTACTAAAAATCATTAAAAAAAAAAATCTCATGGCACATTTGAATCGGTGAATTCAAAAAGGGCCCAAGTCCACACTTTTTCAATGGGGACTTGGGCCCTTTTTGAATTCACCGATTCATTTGTTTCACACTAAACTTAAATGAAGCAAATGAAACAGTTTATGCAACAAATATGTACCCGTTTGTTTCGTCGGTCACAAGCATCCAGAATTCCGGAGTCCAAAAAAGCAACACAAAAATCAGTGGCGGGCGCAGATGACAGGTCCTTCTCTCCACGATATTGTAACATCGGGGCCATGTTAAGGGGGGCAGGGATTTCCCAGCATGCTTTGCCAGTTGAAACGTTACTGTGTGTGTATTAAATGTGTTATTACTGAGTTATTATACTGCTGGGTCATTATAACTGCGTTATAATGACTCAGCAGTGTTTAGCAGGGTTAGGGCAAGATGTATCATGTGTGTGTAACCATGATTGAAACGGAGGTCTGGGAGAATGACCTCCCCTCCTCTCTGTGCTCAGAAGTAGTTGGGGTTGGTGGTGTGTAAATAAAGCCGAGCAGGACAGATCCGGTCTTTTCCCGGGCTCGGCAGGGGCTGGACGCCTGGACACGGGCCAGCGGCCGCCTGGGAGGTCCTGGCAGCGGTGGGAGTCGTGACTCCCGCTGCCAGGGGAGGAACTGTGATTGTCCTACCGCCACCCGCAGATGCTTCCCCTTTCGGTGACGTCACGGAGGCCCTCGGCGCAACAGTGGAGTGAGCAGGACGAAGATCCGGCCATTTTCCAGGCGCGGCAAGGGCTGGACGCATGGACGCGGGCCAGCGGCCGCCTGGGAGACCTGGCAGCGGTGGGAGTCGGCTGGAGCGGGCATGGGACTCCCGCTGCCAGGGAAGGGACTGTGCGTGGTCCTACAGAGGCTGTCAGATGTGTCCATCCACCCGCTGGTGGCCAAACCGGAACCCTACCCCAACCAGATACTCCAACCGAGACTCAGATGGACACTGGATGGCCCGTGCGTGCCGCCCCGGCACCGGGCTGACTCGCGTTGGATTTCTGAAAGTGGACTTTGAATTTTCTGGGAACAGAAACCAGTCCAGGGGAGGGCAGTGTAACGTCAGGGCCATGTTAAGGGGGACAGGGATTTCCCAGCATGCTTTGCCAGTTGAAACGTTACTGTGTGTGTATTAAATGTGTTATTACTGAGTTATTATACTGCTGGGTCATTATAACTGCGTTATAATGACCCAGCAGTGTTTAGCAGGATTAGGGCAAGATGTAACATGTGTGTGTAACCATGATTGAAACGGAGGTCTGGGAGAATGACCTCCCCTCCTCTCTGTGCTCAGAAGTAGTTGGGGTTGGTGGTGTGTAAATAAAGCCTGTTCGTCACAACCATTTTGCTCCTCTTCTTTGTGTGAACCTCGCAAACGTCACAATATCAAACTGACTGTTCAAATGCTTTCAGCCACGGATGATAAACGTCTTCATCTCTAAGAAGCTCCCAGCCATCAATGTCCAAACCTCCCGCCGCATCGCCACTACCGATTGTCCTGCCAGCGCGCACACGTGGCACACGTTGATGCGCACCGGCAGTGCGCTCTTGCCCAGCCAGACGTCGCCCAGGGGCTGCTCTGGACCTTTTCGCTCCGCGACCACGGTTTGGCAAAGCAGAACAATCTGCAGACGACGCTCCTGTACCATTTAGGGCACGGCTGGACACAGAAAACACAGCTGCAGTATCGCGTGCAAGATGTCCATCTCCACTTCTGCAAGAACTGCTTGCACCATTGTCCAAAGGCACATAATCAGAGCTGGACTCCAACTCAGATGACGAACTAGGGCTAAGCTCTTCCTCTAACCCAGGAGCGGTGAATACCAGTGCTAATACCTCTTCAGCTGAGGGCATTTTTTTCACCATTCTGTTTCCTCCCGTCAAACAGCAGCATGAAAGGGGGGCAGGCTTCAAACGCTGATTTGACCTACTTATTGCATTGGACCATTTCCAGTTCTCACGATAAATGAAAAGCCACACCTCTCGGCCGCAAAGTGGTGTTAAAAGGTTTGTACATTTCACGCTCTTTTCAGCTGTACAAGCTTTGTTTAGACTGATCAGCTGACAGGCACAGAAGTGCGCCATACACACTCAAAGAGTTAAGTTTAGCTTGGTGCTCAACCACCCAATCTTGAACCTCTCCTGGGACAGGGTCTTGCACACGGCCCAGAAGTCAGTCCATGGGAAGCTTGGGTTCACGACCAAACATCAAGAACAATGGCGACTCCCCAGCGCTTTTGAGGAGTAGTATTGTAACAAGACAGCTTGTGGGAGAGAGGAAACCCAATCCCACTTCCGGGAGACTGGTAAGGTGCGTAAGAGATCATGTAGAGTCTTATTAAACCATTCACATTGCCCGTTGCCTGCAGGATGGTAAGGAGTAGTACGCAATTTTACAACCCCATACAGGCAACATAGCTGGTAGATTAGGGCACTCTCAAAGCTCTTACCCTGGTCTGAATGAATGTGACTTGGGATGCCAAACTTAAAGAACCACTCATTCCACAAAACTTGGGCAACAGTAGATACTTTCTGATCCCACGTTGGAACAGCCACAGTGTATTTGCTGAACACATCTGTCATAACAAGAATATTCTCCATTCCATTACGGGATGGCTCCAGGACAGTGAAGTCCATGGCAACAATCTCATTAGGCCTAGATGCTAACAGGTGTCCCATGAAAGTGTGCACAGGTCTAGTTTCTTTTCATGGGAAATCAGGTTTGTACAGTCCAAGTCACCTTCATGCGCTGAAAAGACAGAGCTAAAGCTCTGCAGCAAAGACCGGACCTGCTCTTGCTCATCTTTTGCCAATGCAGACAAGTCCACTGACTCAACTCCACCCTGCTCTAGATTGGTGGACACCTGAGAAAAGACAGTGGCCAAGGGCCTCACCACAACACCGGGGGGGGGGGGGCTGATGATGTTGACAGCATAAAGAGTACCAAGAGAAATTTGTGGATACAAGACAATCTCAGTAGTTCCCATATTGATGACAGGGATACAAGTCGTGCCTCCAACAACCTGGACAAGACATGGAGAGGCTAGCAGCCCTGCTGGCAGGCCAGTGTCTGGTGGTTCAAACAGAGATATTTGACCTGAAAGCTGCTCGGGGCAAGTGCTGGCCACAAACTTCATTACACCACCAGGAAACCACACAACCCGAGGGTCCCGGACGGTTGACTGATGACACTGCTGCAAGGCCTCAACATTTAAGGCAGGGACCTGTGCAACTGATGGAGACGCAAGAGAGAACACCCATGTGTACCAACAAGCTCACAATAGCAACAGCCAATAATATTTATTCCCAAGATACCAGGAACAGAAGATCCAGCATCAGGGGGGTCCTTTATTACCAAGACACCACAGTTTGAAAGCACTTTACCACACAATGTTACATCCAGTTCCAGATAGCCAACATAAGGAATATCCAAACCACTGGCTGCCCAGAGCTGTAGCCAGTGACATGACTGGAAGCGTTCAGGTCCCCAGGGTGCAAACTACTCAAGGAAGAAACTAAACTTTGACACCATAGACCCAGTGTCAACTAAACAAGGAACAGTTACCCCACCCATAAGAACATCTACATTTGGAAAGGGTGCCATTAACTTTTTTGTGGTCATTACTTGTGAGTTTACCAACTGCCCACCTGAGCTGTGGCTCCACAACTCAGTGGGTTCCAGTCTTCCGGCTGATGAGCGGTATTGTGGTGTCTCACCTCACTGGACATAATGTCCAGTGCAGGACATCTGCATTGTGATGGATCATGACATGCATGATGATTGGAAGTGCAGGAGTCCGAACCCTCACTATCACAATCCTTAACATAATGACCCGGCTGCCTACAGTGACAACAAATCACTGGACTGATGGGAAGGACGGTTTAGAGAAACCTGCAAGGAAGCAACAGTCTGTGCCAGCTGATCCTGTTGACACTTTTAAGAGTTCTTTCAACTCACCAAGTTCAGACTGTGATGGAGCAGTAGAAGGAACATGTTGGGAATGACCCTGTACCCCATATTGCAAGCCATATATACAAGGAAGGGAGTGGCTACGCTCCCGAGTACCACTAGGGAGCCCCTCCCGCTCCCAATGAATTGCTTGACCTCACACCTCAAGCAAAGTGGCAATAGGATGACAATGAACAAACTGCTTTAGCTCCCTGCGAAGGGATCCATCAAAGACGTGCGCCACAAATTGATCATGGAGTAAGACTTCTGCATTAAGCAGGCCCTCAGGTGCACATTCTTGACCTTATCCAATAACACCATCAATGCTAAAAAGAACTGAAGAAGTCTCCCGTTCCTGCTGCTTCCTGGAGAAGAAAGACTGTTGAAGGGTTACATAAGACTCATCACAACCATATAGCTCCTTCAAGATGGCCAAGATTTAAACAGGGTCACTTCTCTCCTCACTGATATGATATTTCATTTCTTCCCTAGCTTCTCCCTCCAGATGGTTAAAGAGGAAGAAAGCTTGGTCAGCAGGAGAAAGATGGCGAGCATGCATGCACGCTTGGACCTCCTCCATCCATTCAGCTATCCCTGTGCCAGTCTTACCATTAAAGAATGAACATTTATGGTCTCTGGGTATACCAACCAACCACTCTGTGACAAGACTGCCAGTGTGCGGCAAGCCACCAACCGCTGTAGAAGGACCTGGAGCACCATTTTCCCGAAGCAGCCTCTCATTTTCAGACTCAAGCCGAGCCACTAGGTTTTTAAGCTGCTGGACCTCCTCCTCCTCCATGATAGAGGGAAGCCGTGCCTGTTTCCAAACCAAATTAAAGCCCTAAAAATAAAGATATTTAAACAACCAGTGCTGTTGTCTTTTTAGAAGTTGGGGGGGGGGGGATCACAGCACAAATATTAAAACACTCACATCTGTGCCTAAGAATGTGTCCTGCCAACACACTGCCAAAATGTGGTGGGATCTAGGAGTGTAAGGCTCATTAAATAATTTGAGTACACCTAAAGAGCCTAAGGTAAATAGCCAACAATGCCACCTGGAGATTCACTCCTCCAGGAAAGTATAGAAAGGGACACAGGTTCGTGAGACACACTCCGACAACAGATGTGTTCAAATACACAAATACATTTTATTCAAACAATTTGTATTTTTAAAATATTCATATAAATTAAAGGATAAAAATTACCATCACACTGGTCTGTTTGCAATGCTCCGGAAATTACTTACACAAAATAAGATTAACTAATGAAAAATACAAACTCATTAAGAAATCAAAATGAAAACCCTAAACAAATATTGCAACATGTACAAAAGAGAAAAACAAGACACAGCAAAACAAAACTCAAACAGGATCATGCAAATCACAAAAAAGTAGTCAGGCATAACCATGCATGACGGATTAATCATGCAGCAAAACAATTAAAGCCAGCCATGACACACCCAGTAGACAGAAAAACGTGTATGACAGAACAGCAGTCGATTATTTAGTCAGTGCAGCCTGGCCAGTTCATGCCTGTAAAAGTCAGCAATGTTCAGACTACGGCCACCAATAATTAAGGCTCAATATTTGGCTTTTACATACCAATTCAGGGGCACAGCTGGTGTCAAAAGGATGAGGAAAGACTGCAAGCCACCAACTACAAGAATGCAAATGGCTACAATCAGCGGCCTAAAATAGGAAGCTGTAAAAGATTACAAAAGTGGCTTACCTCAAGAAAACTTGACTGCTGAACACTCCATGTCGACACAGCGGCCAGCATACCACCACCGCACTGCAAGCACGAGCGTGGATGACACACAGAAAAACCGCTTTGTGTATTAAAGCAGAATCAATGGAACACTTACATGGACGAAATGAAACACAGCGGTCACAACAAATCTCGTTTTTTTTTCCAGGGCCAAACTGACTTCTACTTGTTCACAGACAGGCATACGTGTGAGCAGCGTCTAATTATCGGCACTGCGGGCTGGCGAGAGAATGCAGGTTTGGGGCCCTGAAGGACAAGATGATTCGGGACCAGCTGGCAGAGCACATCTGCTGCTCGGCAGCCCAGTCCAGGTTATTGACACACCCAGGGGAGATGACGTTAGCTGAGGCTGTCGAGCTTGCCCAACAGTTCGAGGGAGCAGAGACCATCGCGAGGGGCCTTACTGAAGGGGCCTCTCTGGAGAAGAATAAGTCTTGCGTTAAGGCACTGAGCCTGGACCCTTGTGATGGCGAATGCGGAGAGGATGATTTTGCCTTCGTGGCCAGGATAAGGTCTGCCCCTGGTATGCTGAAATGTTATGGATGTGGGTCCACTGAGCACCGCTATAAGTCCAGAGTGTGTCCAGTGAAAGGAAAGGGATGTGGCAAATGCGGGATTCTGAATCACTTTGCCAGGGTGTGCGAAAACTTCATACACAGGAGCCGTGGGAGAGAACCAGGTGCTGCGCAGAAGACGCCAACGGTTGTGCATACCGTCTCCCCAGAGACGACAGGGAGGATCGGCTGCACCGTCAAGTTAGATGGCGTTGAGATTCCGCTCCTAGTGGACACGAGAGCAGTGATTTCCGTCCTGAATATGGAAACCATGGAAAGACTGTTTCCCCACCGACAGATAAGAAGGCAACAGGAAGAGTTTTATGGTTATGGGTGGAACAGGTTGGCTATTTTGGGCTATGTTGAGATGGAGGCTCGGTATAAGGACAGTGTGGCGCCCAGTGTTCGCATTAACGTTTCTGCATCCGGTGTTAACGTTATGGTTGCAACCTATTTTACAGTCTTGAGTTCTCCACTGCGAACGTTTCAGGTGAAGAATGGTCTGGATGTGGACTGTTGGGCCGGCTTGTTCCTGCCGTGGAGGGTGCTGAGGTGTGGGATTCAGACTGGGTGGACAAAGTGACTTTGGGAGTACACACACCGCGCCGCATGGAGCTGTCTTGGGATGGACCCGATGCTGTCATTCAGGCTGCCCTGGACGAGGGTGTCAGACGGCACGGCGGGACCCCCAATGAGGCTCATCAGGACGAGGTGCCAACGCCGGGAGAAAATGGGGCTAGACCACAGAGCGTGGTTATCGTAAAGCGCTCCCAGCGACAACTTACCAAGAGGAGACCCAGGAGGGCCCGCGAGACAGAGCGACTGGAGTCGGGTGCCTGTCGCAGAATCGGTGATCTGAATAAGAGGAAGTGGGCTCCCTCGAAGACCAAGGTTGAGGCTCGAGTATGTAGAGATCACAGTCCACGCGAGCAGTGGGACGACCAGAGGCGGTTCCAGGTGGAGCCCAGTCGGATGGGGGAAGTTGGGCGCAGGTCTATTCATGTCTGAAGACACCCGAGGGATCTGCGGCTGCTGGAGGTGGAGAGGAGACAGCGCAGCCCTGAGGTGAAGAGACGGAGACGCCTTGAGAGGGATCCACCCGGGGACTGAGGGTTTTATTTTCCTTGTATGTTATGTCCTCTTCAGTCCTGTTTTGTTATCAGTTTCTATTTGGTGCCCTGGAAAATTGTGGTTTTTTTAAAAAAAAAGGGAAAAGGGAGTGAATTGGTAGGCATAGTGTGTTGTGTGGTTGCGAACCTGTTTTTTTTTTTTTTTTTTTTTTTTTTTTTTTGAGTGTTTGCATGTTAAATTTGATAACCTGAGTGATGTGATACCTGTTTTTCCCCTGTGTTTGAGATTAATTTCTGAATATTTGAGGTTTGAGTGCTAAATTTTGCAGCTAATTTGGTGGCAGCTCGGTGTATTTTGTTTAATTGATAAATTTGATCCTGCCTGATTTGTTTGGGTTATTTTTATTGAGTACCCCTATGTTGATTTATTCTACTGTGTGTACCAATGGTGGGGTGGGAGTTCAGGTTCAGGTTCAGGTTACTTTATTTGTACCCGTAGGTAGATTTGTTTTGCAGTCAGGTGACATCCATATTTACAAACCACAATTACATTCAACATGAACACAAACACAGGCACACATGAGGCTGACTATAAACATGATAAAAGTACTCAAGGCTCCATCAATTTTTATCCGAATTTGCTGATTTCTTAGCTGATTTAGTGCTGAAATCAGATAGAATAATTATAGTAGGGGACTTTAATATACATGTGGATGTAGATAGTGACTGCCTTAATGTGGCATTTAATTCAATATTAGACTCGATTGGGTTTTCTCAGAAAGTAGGAAATTCTACTCATTACCTCCACCATACATTGGACCTTGTTCTGACATATGGCGAAGAAATAGAAAATCTTGTAGTGTCTCCTCTTAACCCTGTACTGTCAGACCATTGTCTGTTAACCTTTGATTTTACTATTTCTGACTATTTGGCTCCTAAAGAAAAATATTATTACAGTAGATGCCTCTCAGATGATGCTGTTACCAAATTTATGCAGATTGTTTCCTCTATGCCATGTGTCAACACAACGGAAATAAGCTATAGACAGCTTGCTCCTTCTGTAATTGATAACATGGTGGATAGTGTTTCAGCTTCTCTGCATCAGACTCTAGACTTGGTGGCCCCCTTAAAAAAGAAAAAGTCTAATCAGAGATTTCTAACTCCTTGGTTCAACACAGAAACTCGTAGCTTAAAACAGAAGACTCGTCAATTAGAAAGAAAGTGGCGCTCCACTAATTTAGATGAAATCTATTTAGCTTGGAGAAATCATCTTTTAATTTATAAAAAATCTCTTAGAAAAGCTAGAACGAGTTATTACTCTGCATTAATAGAAGAGAACAAGAATAATCCCAGGTTTCTTTTCAGTACTGTAGCCAGGTTGACAAAGAGTCAGGACTCTGTCAATCCTAGCATTCCCTTAGAGCTTACTAGTCAGGACTTTATGAACTTTTTCAATAATAAAATTTCATCCATCAGAGATAAAATCAATCAGATTCTTCCCACAGTTAACTTAAATACTGTAACTACTACAACTCCTTCTATTGATGTTTGTCTTGATGAGTTTACTCCAATTGACCTTTGTGAGTTAGACAAAATAGTTTCCTCATCCAAACCTTCAACTTGTCTTTTAGACCCTATTCCTACCAGGTTATTTAAAGAAGTCTTCCCACTTATTGGTAGCCTTATTCTTCGTATAATCAACTCTTCATTAACTTTAGGCCATGTACCGCAGGCTTTTAAAACGGCTGTAATAAGATAAGATAAGATAAGATAAGATAAGCCTTTATTAGTCCCACAATGGGGAAATTCCAGGATTGCAACAGCACAGGGACCCTTACTCAAAAAGCCAACGCTAGATCCAGGAGCTTTAGCTAACTATAGACCAATCTCTAATCTCCCTTTCATTTCAAAAATCTTAGAAAGAGTTGTTGCTACGCAATTATTTGAACACCTGCAGGGAAATGGTTTACTTGAAGAGTTTCAATCTGGGTTTAGAATCCATCATAGTACTGAAACAGCCTTAGCGAAGGTCGCTAACGACCTCCTCATTGCATCTGATAATGGAATAGTTTCTGTATTTGTCCTTTTAGACCTTAGTGCAGCTTTTGATACTATCGATCATAATATTCTACTTGATAGATTAGAACACTATGTTGGACTTAATGGAACTTCGTTGCAGTGGTTTAGATCTTATTTATCTGATAGGTTCCAGTTTGTTCATGTAAATAATGAGTTTTCTTTCAACTCAAAGCTTAGTCATGGAGTTCCACAGGGATCTGTGCTAGGCTCGACTCTTTTTAGTTTATATATGCTTCCGTTAGGCAACATTATTAGAAAGCACTGTATACATTTTCATTGTTATGCTGATGACACACAATTATACCTGTCAATGAAGCCAGATGATAGTAATCAATTAGCCAAGTTAGAAGCCTGTCTTAAGGAAATCAAAGCTTGGATGACTTGTAATTTCCTGCTATTAAATTCAGATAAGACTGAAGTCATTCTTGTTGGTCCAAAAAACCTTAGAAATTCCTTTCTGACATAATGCACGGCTCAGGAGACACGCACGCAGGCTCAGGGTAGATTTAATAGCTTTATTAACAAACAAGTGTGTATGGGTGCGTGTATGTGAGATGGCAATGTATTGGTGGTGGCATCTGCGTCAGGCACGGGGACAGGAAACCGTACAGCCGGACAACCCTATGGGAGAAACAGAGGGAGAAGGGTAACGGGCACCACACCAACACAGGAGATGAGATAGTGGCTACTAGCTTACTTGGTTCGGCCGGGTGACTGGCGTTGCAAGGACGTAGCCCGGTAGACAGCAACCCGGAGCGCCTGAAGCAGCAGCGAGAAGGAGATGGCTGGGGAGCGTAGTCCGCCACCGGGAAATCCACCTGTGCACAGGGGAGGATAACTGGAAGAAGAAGGTCAGGATGCTTACTTGCAATCTTGCTTGGTGAAGGGGATTCCTTGCAGCAAGAGTAGCCGATGAGAACAGACAGCTTCAGGCCGAAGCCCAGGGCGAGGCGGCTTAAATCCCTCGCCGGTGACGAGGCGCAGGTGTGCGTGCAGCTGGCGCCGCTGATGAGCGGCGAGATGTGATACTTTCCAAATCAAACTTTCAGTTTGGATGCGGTTACTCTTTCTCTTAATAGCAATGTGAGGAAACCTTGGAGTTATTTTTGATCAGGATTTGTCCTTCAATTCACATATTAAATTTGTTTCTTAGACTGCCTTCTATCATTTGCGTAATATTGCCAAGATTAGGAGCATCTTGTCTCAGAGTGATGCTGAGAAACTGATCCACGCTTTTGTTAGCTCAAGATTAGATTATTGTAATTCTTTATTATCAGGCTGTCCTAAAACATCTTTAAAAAGTCTTCAGCTGATCCAAAATGCTGCAGCAAGAGTTTTAACAGGTACTAGAAAGAGAGATCATATCTCTCCGGTTCTGGCCTCCCTTCATTGGCTTCCCATAGAGTTTAGAATTAAGTTTAAAATCCTTCTTCTTACTTACAAAGCTCTAAACAATCAGGCTCCTTTTTATTTAAAAGATCTGATACTACCGTATTATCCTAACAGAGCACTACGCTCCCAAAATGCAGGATTACTTGTAATACCTAGAATCTCCAAAACCACAATGGGAGGCAGAGCCTTCAGTTATCAAGCTCCTCTCCTGTGGAATCAGCTGCCAATCTGGATTCGGGAGTCAGACTCGATCTCTGTTTTTAAGAATAGGGCTAAAACCTACCTTTACGATATAGCCTACAATTAGGGAGGGATCATGTGTTTCTGAACCCTCCCTTAGTTATGCTGCTAATAGGTTTAGTCAGCCGGGGGACCTCCAGTAATGCACTGGGCCTCACTCCTTTTCTCACTCTCAATGAAATATTTTTTTTGCTGGTCATTAACATCTGTTTGTTCTCTCCCATAGATTGAGTCCCCATCGTGCTGTTTGCTCTCTACATGTCTGTTCTTTTCTTCTTCTCTATCCCCTCACCCCCCAGCCAGTCGCAGCAGATGACTGCCCCTCCCTGAGCCTGGTTCTGCTGGAGGTTTCTTCCTGTTAAAAGGGAGTTTTTCCTCTCCACTGTCGCCAAGTGCTTGCTCACAGGGGATCACCTGATTGCTGGGGTCTTTCTGCAACTGTGGGGGTCCCCCCTACAGTTGATAGTGCTATGAGATGACTGTTGTTGTGAAATGGCGCTATATAAATAAAGTTGAATTGAATTGAATTGAATCAATCAGGACATAAGACAAAGAGATATAAGAGAGAAGGGTCATATTAAAAAGTTAAAGACTAGTCAAAGAGGTTAAAAACTCAAAAGTCTAAAACCCAATAAAAGATTTAGAACCCAAATAAAAAACCTACAAAAATAAGTAAATATAAAATGAAATTAATAAATAGGTAACTAAATTATGTGCAATATATTGTTACAACTTGTTCAATTCTTTGACAGCAGCAGGAACAAAGCTGTTTTCGTAGTGCTGGGTTTTACTTTTTGGGACAGCAAACCTCCGTCTGGAGGGAAGAAGCTGAAAGGGGCAGTGCAAAGGGTGGGAGTCATCATTTAAAATGGAGGTAGCAATCCTCTGTACCTGTCTGGTGTACAGGGATGTCAGGCTCAGCTGTGACTCACCAAGCAGACGACTGGACCATCTAGCAACCTGATCCAAGGATTTCCTCTGTTTCAGTTTTATCTGACCAAACCATGACACTAAAGAAAAGGATAAAACAGATTCAATAAAAGCCCGATAAAACACTGTCATTATGGTTCGGTCAATTTGGAAGCGTGCAAGTTTCCTTAAACAATGCAAATGCTGCTGACCCTTTTTGCACACCCTTTCACAGTTCTCTTCAAAGTTTAAATTACTATCAATAATCGTCCCAAGATATTTGTAGGATTGTACACATTCGGTGGTCTGGCCTTTTAGTATGGTGACTTTGTGCCTGGGATTTTTCCTCCTAAAGTCAATAATCATATCTTTAGTTTTTGTCGTATTCAGCTGCAGGTAGGAATCCTCACACCAGTGAACAAAATCATCAACTACTGGGCCGTGGCCACTCTCACCATCCTGGAGGAGACTGACAACAGCGGAATCATCAGCATACTTTATAATGTGTCTGTTGTCATGTCTGCTCCGACATGTTTGTGTACGGGATGAAGAGTAGTGGTGACAACACACACCCCTGCGGAGAGGCAGCAGAAGAACACTTTTGGTCAGACAATGTACCATTGACCCTTACTCTCTGTGTCCTGTTGGTTAAAAAAATCAAGAATCCAACCCACCAGATTATTACTCAAATCAAATTGTTGCAGGAGCCTTTCAACTAAAATATGAGGTTGGATTGTATTAAAGGCAGAAGAAAAGTCCACAAATAAAAGCCTGGCGTGTGTCCCATTAGAATCCAGATGTTTAAAAAGCATGTTAAACAGAGTGACAGTGGCATCCTCCACTTCTCTGTGAGGCCTATAGGCAAACTGCAGAGGATCCAATGCATGCTCAGTCTGCTTTAGGACCTCAAATCTGACCAGTTTTTCAAAAATTTTCATTCAAATTGAAGTCAAAGCAACTGGTCTAAAATCATTTACTGTTTTAGGACAGCTGGATTTTGGAACAGGGGCAACCACAGCATCTTTCCAGATCTTAGGCACATGTTGTGTCTGTAAGGACTTATTGAAAATGTAGTGAAATACGGGACTCAATTCATGTGCACAGGATTTTACCAGGCGCCCACATATATTATCAGGGCCCTGACTTTTGTTCACTTTTACAGCACAGAACGCCCTTTTAATATCCTGCACCTCAATATTAAAGTGCTGATTGTCTTTGAGTTTCTGTTTCAAATCTTGGGTTTCTGTGCTAAAATCAAAGGAATCAAAACGACCATAAAAGCAATTAAGAGCATTAGCCAGCTCTGTGTCTGAATTAAAACCATCTAAAGACACGATCACTGCGCTCTGTGCTCTGAAGGCCTGCAATAGTTTTCATACTGGCCCAGGCTGAACCAAGCTTCTTTGTTGCCATCTTGCTTTCCAATTCTGATTTAAAATTCTGTTTTGCTCTTAAGATTTCGACCTTCAGCTCTTTTGTGGCAACTTGTAGCTCCAAAACATCCCCCTGTTTAAAGGCAAGTGCTTTCCTCTGTAAGCAGGATTTAACTGATTTTGTAACCCATGGCTTGTTGTTGGGATATATTTTGACACGTTTACGTGGAACGATAATGTCTCTACAGAAAGCCATGTATGAGCATATGACGTCCACCAAAGAGTCCAAATCTTCTCTGCAGGCCAGTGTGAACACCTCCCAGTCCGTACAGGGAGTTGGGGTGGGGGCTGCCGATAGAGTGTGTCTTGTGTTTTTATTCTGTGTGTGTATTTTGCATTAAGGGATTATTTTTAGTTAGAAACACAGCTCTTCTTGTTTTATTTGTATGTTCCCCTTTTCAGTGACAGAATAACCCGCTCAGCCGTGTGGGGGCGCTGGTGGTCTACCCGGCCCCCCAGCTTTAGTTGTGTGATGGGATAGGTGTTTTATTTGCTTCTGTACATATATTTTGATTAGTGTGTGTCTTGGGTGATAAATTTGGGTGAGTTATTTGTGTGCTTGGTGTTTTTTTTTGAGGGGGGTGAAATGTTATGTCTGTATTTTGGCTGGTATTAGTAAGATGACAACCTTGGTTCCAAGGTTGTCATAGCCAGGAGCGGCACTGGGGTTAAGCTCCCAGTGCTCATAAAATGCTCCTTATGGCGTGCGTCTCGAAAAGCCTCTGACAACTAAGTCCAACTCCTAGCCTGCCCGTGTGGTTTAGTCTCTAAGCCCAGCGGAACTGCTTTTACTAATAGGAGAAGGGACAAGGGCGGATCTCTGGCGCCTTAAAACCAGATGCTTCGGGTAGATGGTGGCTCGTCAACCTGGGAAGGTAGCCCATCTAGGGGAAGGTAAACCCTGATTTCAAACCTCCGCTGCCTTGCGGCACACCTGGTCATGGGAGAGGCTTCGGGAGTCAACCCTGAGGAAAAATCTGGAGTCGGAGTCCCTAAGGCAGTTCTCTGTTGTGCTCAACATCATTCTGGCAGCTCCTGCGACGGCGGTGGTGCCAAACTGTAGCAGCCCTGTTGTTCCTTTGGATTCATCAGTGACGTGGAGAGGGGGGACATGCTGCATGGGCAACATTTTGTCCTCTATATCTTCCTGCCCAGGCTTGAATCCTACCAACGCCCAACGCTGGAAGGAAGAACACCGGATCACTGGAGAGGACACTCCAGCTTTGCCTTTGGCGTAGACAAAACACGGGGAATGACAGTTACCGGTTATAAGCCACCACTCAATTGGTGTAGAGTGCGGCGCCAGGGGTTGTTCCCGACGGTGGGAGGGATCATCGGATCTCAATGGACAGCTACCGCCCACCTCAAGCTGGGCAGCCCCCAGCCAATAAGGTGTTGTCCCGCCACAGCTTGCTTTCCTCATTGGGTGCATGGGGATGAGGAGACGTCCGAACGGCAGGCTGAGAACCTTCACACCAGACAAGACAAAAAAACAAAAGAGACCAACTCTAAAACTGGGAACTTGGAACGTCTGCACTATGATGACAGGACTCGCTGCTAACCTCAAGGACATCAACGACACCAGGAAGACTGCCATCATCAATAATGAGCTGAAGAGACTGGAACTGGATATCTCCACTCTCCAGGAAACACGGTTGGCTGACGCAGGCACACTGAGAGAGAAGGACTACACGTTCTACTGGCAGGGAAAGGGCAGTGACGAGCACAGGGAGCACGGAGTGGGCTTCGCAGTGAAGAACACCTTGCTGAAGATGGTGGAACTGGGCAGCAATGGCTCTGCACGACTCCTCACCCTCCGCCTGAACACCACTCAAGGCCCAGTCACCCTCATCAGTGTGTATGCCCTAACACTGACAGCCACACCAGAGGCAAAAGACGAGTTCTACGAGAATCTCGCAACAACTGTCAGGATCATCCCCAACTCTGAACAACTCATTCTCCTTGGAGATTTCAATGCCAAAGTGGGTGCTGACCACGACTCCTGGCCCTCCTGTCTTGGACCATTTGGCGTGGGCAGAATGAACGACAATGGACAGCGGCTGCTCGAGTTCTGCACATATCACGATCTGTGCATCACAAACTCCTTCTTCAAGACCAACCCCCAACACAAGGTTTCCTGGCAACATCCGCACTCAAAGCACTGGCACCAGCTGGACTTGATCCTGACCAGGCGCACCTCACTGAAGAACGTGCTAATCACCCGTTCATTCCAGAGTGCAGATTGTGACACAGACCATTCATTAGTGTGTTGCAAGGTCAAGCTGCAGCTGAAGAATTTCAATCATTCTAGACAGCCTGGAAAGGCACGGATTGACACCAGCAAGATGGCCCAACCAGAACTTGTTGAGCAGTTTGCCTCCACCTTTGAGAAGGAACTTGGTGTACCACAAGAAGGAGAATCTGTAAAGCAGGAGTGGGAAGAGCTGCGAAACACCATCCACCGCACAGCCTTGGCTACCTTTGGGAGGAAGACCTCTAAGTCACAGGACTGGTTTGATGCCAAGTTGACCGAGATGACCCCCATCATTGAAGCCAAGCGCTCAGCACTTGCTGAGTACAAGAAGTACCCAAACGAGAAGAATCTCCAGATTCCCAGGGCTGCGAGAAGCAAAGTTCAGCAGACTGCTCGGCGCTGTGCCAACGAGTACTGGACTCAGCTCAGCCAAGACATTCAAACCGATGCCATAACAGGGAACATCCGTGGTATGTACGATGGCATCAAGAAAGCACTTGGTCCGGCTCAGAGCAAGACGGCCCCCCTCAAATCCTCCACTGGGGAGATGATCACAGAAAAGAACAAGCAGATGGAGAGATGGGTGGAACACTACTCCGACCTCTACTCCAGACAGAACATCGTAACACTGTCAGCCCTTGATGCCATCGACTGCCTGCCATCCATGGACGAACTTGACGCCGAGCCAACCATCGACGAACTCAGCAAGGCCATTGATAGCTTGGCCGCTGGCAAGGCACCCGGCAACGACGGCATACCCTCCGACCTGATCAAGCACTGCTAGACCGCGCTATGGCTGCCATTGCATGACGTCCTCTGCCAGTGCTGGAAGGACAGTGCCGTACCACAGGACATGAGGGACGCCAAGATCATCACCCTCTACAAAAACAAAGGGGAGAGAAGCAACTGCAACAACTACAGGGGCATCTCCCTCCTCAGCGTTGTTGGCAAAGTCTATGCACGAGTTGTTCTCGTTCGTCTACAGAAGCTTGCCGAACATGTCTACCCCGAGTCTCAGTGTGGCTTCCGCACTGAGCGATCGACGGTAGACAAGATATTCTCCATCCGCCAACTCCAGGAGAAATGCAGAGAACAGAACATGCCCCTGTACGTCGCCTTCATCGACCTCACCAAAGCGTTCGATCTGGTCAGCAGAGAGGGCCTTTTCAAGATCCTGCCAAAGATAGGATGCCCACCAAAGTTGCAAAGCCTCATCGAATCGTTTCACACCAACATGCAGGGGATAGTGCAGCACGACGGCAACGTCTCAGAGCCATTCAACATACGCAGCGGAGTGAAACAGGGCTGTGTACTTGCACCAACCCTCTTTGGGATTTTCTTTGCTATGCTCTTGAGGCATGCCTTCAGCACAGCAACAGAGGGAATCTATCTGCACACAAGATCTGACGGCAGGCTTTTCAACCTCGCCCGCCTGAAAGCCAGAACCAAAGTATGCGAGGCTCTAATCAGAGACATGCTGTTCGCAGACGACGCTGCAGTCGCAACCCACACACAGCAGGAGCTTCAGACCCTGATGGACTGCTTCTCCCAGGCATGCAAGGACTTCGGGCTTACCATCAGCCTGAAGAAGACTAACGTCTTGGCGCAAGGCACGGAAGCACCACCAACCATCACCATCGACGACTACGAGCTGGAGGTCGTGAATCAGTTCACGTACCTGGGGTCCACGATCAGCAACAACCTCTCCCTTGATACAGAGATCGACAAGAGGATTGGAAAATCAGCCTTCACACTCGCTCGCCTCACCACACGAGTGTGGGAGAATCCCAAACTCTCTGTCAAGACGAAGATGGCAGTGTACAACGCCTGTGTCATCAGCACACTGCTCTATGGAAGTGAGACGTGGACAACATATGCCCGGCAGGAAAAGAGACTGAGCTCCTTCCACTTGCGCTGCATTCGCCACATCCTGGACATATCCTGGCAGGACAAAGTGCCCAACACAGAAGTTCTGTCCCGCGGCGGCCTTCCCTCCATGTTCACTCTACTCAGGCAGCACAGGCTAGGCCACGTTCACCGTATGGAGGATGGCAGAATCCCCAAAGACGTCCTCTACGGAGAACTGGCGACTGGCAGGAGAGACGTTGGCCACCCACAGCTGCGCTTTAGAGACGTCTGCAAGAGAGACATGAAGGCCCTGGAGATCAACACAGAGCGCTGGGAGGACCTTGCAATGGACCGCTCCAAATGGAGAGGCACCCTGACCAGACAGCTCAAGGCGGGTGAAGAGAGACTGACTGCTGCAGCAGATGAAAATAGGACCCGCAGGAAGAACCGCCACAGACCCAGCAGCACGGAGACCACCCACAAGTGCGACCTGTGTGACAGGGACTGCCATTCGCGCATCGGCCTGTTCAGCCACAGGCGGTGCTGCTCCAGCAGAGTAGATGTTTAGGATTCTCTTCCATGGTCATCATAGACCGACGGAGGCCGACAACGAAGTAAGATGGTGGCTGGGTTGGTCATGAGACACACCGGGGTGGCTACTACCAGTTTCCGGTGGTGATGCCACCCAGGGTATAAAAGAGTGGGTGGAAGAGGCTCTGCCTCTTTCGTCGTGAAGCCACCTGGCCAGCAGGAGAGTGCCATAAGCCTTGTATATAGTTTGTGTTATATCCTGAATAAACCCTGTTAACCGAGGCAAGTCTCACTCATCATTCCCAGCATTATGGACACAACAATATACTCCACCCGTTGCCCGCCTGACGTCATTGCCCCAACCCCCTGGCTGGGCTACAGCAAATCCCAAGACACAATTCTCATATGTAACATTCTCCCCCCTTCACAAAGTCCAGTACACCCCCCCCCCCCCCCGTTTTTGAATGAACCAGTGAACACATTATTACCTCCGCCAAGGAGGTTATGTGATCATCGGGGTTGGTTTGTCTGTCTGTTTGTTAGCAAGATAACTCAAAAAGTTATGGATAGATATTCATGAAATTTTCACAGATTGTCAGAAATGGGGTATCCTACAGATGATTAGATTTTGGTGGTGATCCGGATCACCGTCCACAAGAAAACCGCCATTACGCAAAATGCCATTTTCGTGAATAACTACTGAACCACTAATCCTATCATTGTCAATCCAGTTGCTTGTCATATGTTTTCATGGTCAAGGAATCTGAAAACATACACACAAACACTGTATGGGGGGGAAGTGTGGTGAAAACCGCCATTACGGAAAATGCCATTTTCGTGAATAACTACTGAACCACTAATCCTATTGTATTGATATGTGAAGTTCATATGGAGTCACCACTAGAGGGCAGTATGACCCCGGTCATGACCTAACTATAAAAGGAGTTGTACATGTGCCACTGTGTGGTTAGTTGTTGGTTGCAGTTGAAGTGACAAGTAAAAGTCCTAACTGACACCCGGTGTGTGTGCGCCTCGTCATTACATGGTTCCAGGAGAACATTACATGGTACCAGGATAAAACTACGAACCGACGACGAAGATGAACGCTCTTCGACAGCCGGACGAGTTAAAGTTGACCAGTAACGTCAACGAGAACTGGAAAGCATTCAAACAGAGTTTTGAACTTTATTCGCTTGCTATCGGTCTCCGTGACGAGGAGAGGAAAATAGCATTACTGCTAACAGTAGCAGGGCGAGCGGCGCTAAATGTGTTCAACACATTCATCTTCACGGAAGAAGAAAAAGGCAACTTCGACGCCGTGATGAAGAAATTTGACGATTATTGCACACCGAGAAAGAATGAAACGTACGAGAGGTATGTGTTCAGAAAAAGACTTCAGAAAGAGTCAGAGTCCATCGAGCTGTATGTCACAGACCTACGGTTGAAATGTCAGTCATGCAACTTTGGAACATTGAGTGAGTCAATGATACGGGACCAAATTGTAATAGGGGTCCAAGACAACAAATTGCGGATGCAATTACTGAAAGAGACTAACTTAACGCTGGAGAAAGCGGTACAGATTTGCCAAGCGTCTGAGAGTACAAAGGCACAATTAAAGACTTTTAGCAGCAAGGAAAAAGAGACTGCTGAGGTCGATGCAGTGCGGCGCGCGAAGCCGAAAGGAACGTTGCATGCAAGAAAAAGGGAGGCAAACCCAGAGCGCGCGCGTGGGAACTGTGAGCGGTGTGGAATGCAACATGCGCTGAAGCAGTGTCCAGCATTCGGGAAGGAATGTCGCAAGTGTGGCGGAAAAAATCACTTCGCAAAGACCTGCTTCTCGAAGAAGAGGGTGCAACTCGTGGAGAAAAAGAGCGACAGCGAAGAGGATCAGTTTTACGTGGACGCCATCGAGGGAGAGACGAGCGCTGACGAATGGATAGTGTGCCTGGAGATGAATGGCACGGACATGTCACTGAAGCTCGACACAGGTGCGCAGGTAAACATCCTGCCAATGAAAGAATTTAAAAGACTGAAAAACAAACCGAAAATAAGAGATAAAAAGATTAATCTGAGAACATATGATGATAAGCCAATACCCACTAAAGGAATGTGCAGGGTTACACTGTCAAACAAAGGTAAAACAGTGAATGCATTGTTTGTACTTGTTGATGGAAATAGACAAGCAATTTTGGGTTTAAAAACATGCGATCAGCTAGGTCTGATCAAAAGGGTGAATGTCATTGATACAGACAAAGTGACAACACGAGAAAATACAGAGGCTACAACAAGTAGGCACAAACACACTGACTGGGTGAAAGAATACAAAGAGGTGTTCAAAGGAATAGGCCGCCTACCAGGCAAACAAAAAATTAGGCTGAAAGAGAATGCAGAGCCAGTCATACATGCAGCAAGAAAAGTGCCAATAGCTCTTAAAAAGAGGCTGAGGGAAACACTAGACTCACTGATAGCAGACGGAGTGGTCAGAAAAATAGAAGAACCAACTGAATGGGTTAACTCACTAGTTATAGTGGAGAAGCCAAATGGAGATTTGAGATTGTGCATAGATCCAAAAGATCTAAATAAAGTAATACAGCGGGAGCATTACAGGCTACCAACAAAATCTGACATAACCAGCACAATGAGTGGAGCAAACTACTTCACAAAATTAGATGCCAAATCTGGGTTTTACCAAATAGTGCTCGACGAGGAAAGCGCTAAATTGTGCACATTTAATACGCCATTCGGAAGGCATTGCTTTCTACGAATGCCGTTCGGGATTAGCTCAGCCCCTGAAATTTTCCATAGAACTGTGCAGCAATTGTTTGACGGAATAGAAGGGGTGGGAGTTTTTCTTGATGATGTGGTAGTCTGGGGAAAAACAAAAGAGGAGCACGACGAAAGGTTGGCTAGAGTTCTCACACAGGCGCAAAAGTCAGGTATGAAACTGAATAAGAGTAAGTGCCAATTCGGGGTACGGGAGATTACATACCTGGGAGAAAAATTATCTGGGGCAGGCGTGCGGGGGGGGGGGGGGGGGGGGGGGGGGGGGGGGGGGGGGGGGGGGGTGGGGGGGGGGGGGGGGGGGGGGGTGGGGGGGGGGGGGGGGGGGGGGGGGGGGGGGGGGGGGGGGGGGGGGGAGTGGGGGGGGGGGGGGGTGGGGGGGGGGGTGGGGGGGGGGGGGGGGGGGGGGGGGGGGGGGGGGGGGGGGGGGGGGGGGGGGGGGGGGGGGGGGGGGGGGGGGGGGGGGGGGTGGGGGGGGGGGGGGGGGGGGGGGGGGGGGTGGGGGAGGGGGGGGGGGGGGGGGGGGGGGGGGGGGGGGGGGGGGGGGGGGGGGGGGAGGGTGGGGGGGGGGGGGGGGGGGGGGGGGGGGGGGGGGGGGGGGGGGGGGGGGGGGGGGGGGGGGGGGGGGGGGGGTGGGGGAGGTGGGGGGGGGGGGGGGGGGGGGGGGGGGGGGGGGGGGGGGGGGGGGGGGGGGGGGGGGGGGGGGGGGGGGGGGGGGGGGGGGGGGGGGGGGGTGGGGGGGGGGGGGGGGGGGGGGGGGGGGGGGGGGGGGGGGGGGGGGGGGGGGGGGGGGGGGGGGGGGGGGGGGGGGGAGGGGGGGGGGGGGGGGGGGGGGGGGGGGTGGGGGGGGGGGGGGGGGGGGGGGGGGGGGGGGGGGGGGGGGGGGGGGGGGGGGGGGGGGGGGGGGGGGGGGGGTGGGGGGGGGGGGGGGGGGGGGGGGGGGGGGGGGGGGGGGGGGGGGGGGGGGGGGGGGGGGGGGGGGGGGGGGGGGGGGGGGTGGGGGGGGGGGGGGGGGGGGGGGGGGGGGGGGGGGGGGGGGGGGGGGGGGGGGGGGGGGGGGGGGGGGGGGGGGGGGGGGGGGGGGGGGGGGGGGTGGGGGGGGGGGGGGGGGGGGGGGGGGGGGGGGGGGGGGGGTGGGGGGGGGGGGGGGGGGGGGGGGGGGGGGAACCAGATCCGGAAAAAAGTGCGGGCCATAGCAGAGCTGCCAGTACCGCAGGACAAAAATGACTTGCAAAGAGCCTTAGGGCTAGTCAATTACATGGGGAAATTTATCCCAAATTTATCAGCTAACACAATAGCTCTTAGAAGCTTGTTAGAGACCAATACAATGTGGCAGTGGATGGCAGAGCATGCCAGAGAATGGGAGTGGCTCAAAAGCAGTCTAATAAAGGAGCCAGTGTTAAAATTCTATGATCAGGACAAACTGCTAAAAGTGTCCACAGATGCGTCCAAAGCCGGCCTAGGAGCTGTGCTATTGCAAAAACATGACACAGAGTGGTATCCAGTCGCATACGCATCGCGCACCATGACAAGCGCAGAAAAAAATTACGCGCAAATATAGAAAGAGACTCTAGGTGCAGTGTTTGGATGTGAGAAGTTTCATGAATATGTGTATGGACGGTCAGTAATACTAGAAACAGACCACAAACCACTGATTGCTATCTCACAGAAGCCACTGGGTGACGCACCACCGCGCATCCAGCGTCTAATGTTAAGATTACAGAAATATGACTTGAAATTTGAGTTTACACCAGGCAAGCAACTAATTGTAGCCGATGCGCTGAGTAGGGCTAGCTTGAGCAACACCAGCAGCACAACAGAGGAAGCTGTGCAAATACATGTAGACTCTATTAAGGCACACATGCCAGTGTCAGATGCAAAATGGACGAAGATAATGAAAGAAACACAAAAAGATGAGAAACTAAAAAGAGTAATGGAACAGATACATCAGCCAGGACAGGTTATGATTGACAAGCCTTACCAACACTTTAAAGGTGAACTGTCTGTGTTAGATGGGGTTCTGTTAAAAGGTACAAGGATAGTCATACCTACCTCCATGAGATCAGAAATGGTTAAATTAGTGCATGAGGGGCATTTGGGTATTGAAAAGTGCAAAAGACGTGCACGTGATGTTTTGTATTGGCCCAACATGCACAAGGACATTGAGGCATATGTGCAGCGCTGTGACATTTGCCAGCGCCACAGGTATCAACAGCCAAAGGAGCCTATGAGGCCCCATGAGAAGCCTCAAGGGCCATGGAGAAAAGTGGGCATGGATCTATTTCAGCTTAAGGGCAAGGACTATCTGTTAGTCATGAACTATTATTCCACCTACCCAGAGTTTGCAGGGTTGAGTGACACAACAGCAGAAAAGGTGATTGCACATACAAAGACAATGTTCGCACGCCATGGAATTCCAATGACTGTTGTAAGCGATAACGGACCACAATTCACGAGTCAGTGCTTCAAAGACTTTGCAGACACATATGGGTTCAAGCACGTGACCTCAAGCCCTCTGTACCCACAGTCAAATGGGTTAGCAGAGAAAGGGGTGCAAATTGTGAAGCGCATACTGAAAAAGGCTGCAGACAATGCAGAAGACCCACATCTGGCGATCCTGAATTACCGAGCATCACCACTGGAGAATGGACTGTCCCCAGCAGAAATGCTCATGAACAGAAAACTCAGAACGCGACTTCCATCAGCATCTCAGGTGATGGAAAAGAGAGATGTGAGGCGTGATGAGAGGTAAACTGAACTGTACAACAGAACAGCACGACCTCTGAGACCACTTGCACATGAGGACATTGTGCAAGTGAGATGTGATGGAGAATGGGGACCGCTGGCGAAAGTGGTCAAAGAAACAACTCCCAGATCATATGAAGTCATCACAGAGCATGGAAAAACAATGAGGCGAAACCGACGTCACTTACTGAAAGTGCCTCAGACAAAAATGAGAGTCACAGACAGTGAAATAAGCGACATGCTAATTTCCAGCCAAACCGACCAACCAGAAATGGCTGAGAACCAAAACTTAGAGACAGACAATAACGAACAGACTCAGGTGACACAAATCAGAAGATCACAAAGGCAAATTGTGAAACCGAAAAGATTGATTGAGGAAATGTAAGGAGTACTGAGATGAATGAAAAAAAAAAAAAAAAATGTGTTGATATGGAATTGTAAACAGAGGAAAAAAAAAATGTGTTGATGTTGAATTGTAAACAGAGAAAAAATTGAACTTGTGATTCAGTGTACAAGGTTAAAAAAAAAATGTAAATAGAAATGGAATTTATTTTGTATATAGAAATTTGAGAAAAAGTTTATAGTTGGACATGACCTTTACTAGAAAAAAAGGGAGATGTATTGATATGTGAAGTTCATATGGAGTCACCACTAGAGGGCAGTATGACCCCGGTCATGACCTAACTATAAAAGGAGTTGTACATGTGCCACTGTGTGGTTAGTTGTTGGTTGCAGTTGAAGTGACAAGTAAAAGTCCTAACTGACACCCGGTGTGTGTGCGCCTCGTCATTACATGGTTCCAGGAGAACATTACACCTATCATTGTGAATCCAATTGCTAGTCATATGTTTTCATGGTTAAGGAATCTGAAAACGTACACACAAACACTGTATGGGGGGAAGTGTGGCGAAAACCGCCATTACGGAAAATGCCATTTTCGTGAATAACTACTGAACCACTAATCCTATCATTGTGAATCCAATTGCTAGTCATATGTTTTCATGGTTAAGGAATCTGAAAACGTACACACAAACACTGTATGGGGGAAGTGTGGCGAAAACCGCCATTACGGAAAATGCCATTTTCGTGAATAACTACTGAACCACTAATCCTATCATTGTGAATCCAATTGCTAGTCATATGTTTTCATGGTCAAGGAATCTGAAAACGTACACACAAGCACTGTATGGGGAGAACTGTGGCGCTTGGCGGAGGTCTGCGATCTCCGAGTGCTTTTCTAGTTAATAATGTCAACATCCTCATCAACTTATATATATATATATGTGTAACAGGGTAACACCCCTAACACCTACTTACTTTAGGTGTAGTACCCTTTGTGGTAGTATTGGGTATGGCAGTGTAGTTACCTTCAACCTTACTACCTGGACAAAAGGCATAATTTGGCCAGATCAGACCGATTACAGGTTCGTAGGAGCCTGGAGGGCATAACAACAGATGACACATACACAGCCGTATAGAACTTGCAACTATGTATATTTCTTTTTACAAATGTGTACACATAAACAAAAACACAGCACTGTAACAATAATAAAAAAATAAAAATAAAATACTCCAAATATATTTACAGTGTGTACAGTTCTCTAGTGTCCGTTCAAGGTGATCAGTGGGATCACCTCTACCAGTGGGTTAAATTCGGGCTTCGGCTCGCCATCCAGATCTGGAGAATCCACAGTCCTCTGAACCCAGAAATAAAACCTGACCATGCTAAGTGGCTTGTGTGTCATGGGGGTTCCCGCGCTCAACGTGAGTTCACAGCCTTTGGATCCCAATCAATTTCAAAGTTTTATCCAAGCAAAGGCTGTGGCTAGTACGCTAGCGCCTCCATCTCATCAAGGACCGTCTCTCTCTTGGTCAGTGGCTTTCAAATCAAATCAAATCAAACTTTATTGTCATATTGCTGTACATACAACTGTAGTGCAGGCAAGATGAAATTGCGTTTCTCTCGGCATCCATATAAGAAGCAGCATGATTAAGACACACTCTCACATAGCTCCACCCCCCACCCCACCCCCACCCCCCCATCCATTCACACATCCTGAGACATACTTGGGGAAAAAGAATAACTAACTATAACATACAAAATGTCCATAGGTGCAGTAGTGTGTATGTGAGGTTCCGGGTCAGCTGTTCAGCATCCTGACAGCTTGTGGGAGGAAGCTGTTGATCAGTCTGGTGGTTCTGCCTCTGATGCTCCGGAATCGTTTACCAGATGGAAGAAGTTCAAAGTGTTTATGCAGAGGGTGAGAACGGTCCTTGACAATGTTCAGTGCCCTGCTCCTACAACGGTTCTGAAAAAGTTCTTGGACAGAGGGGAGGGAGACTCCAATTACCCTCTCCGCCCCCTTGACTATCCTCTGCAGGGCTTTTTTGTCTGACATACTGCAGCTGGAGTACCATGTAGCAATGCAGTATGTCAGAACACTCTCCACCACACCTCTGTAGAAGGTCCTGAGGATGCAGATGGGGAGAGAGGCCTGTTTGAGTTTCCTCAAGAAGTGTAGTCTCTGCTGAGCCCGCTTCCTGATCTCCAAGGAATTCTTGCTCCAGGTCAGGTCCTGCGAGATCTGCACTCCGAGGAACTTGATGTTCTCTACTCTCTCCACTAAACGGCCGCCGATGCTGAGGGGGACGTGCTCAGGCTGTGACCGCCGGAAGTCGATAATCATCTCCTTCGTTTTGTCCACGTTGAGCGCCAGATTGTTCTCCCTGCACCAGCCCTCCAGGTCTCTCACTTCTTCCCTGTACATTGATTCCTCATCCCTCTGAATAAGTCCCACCACCGTGGTGTCATCTGCAAACTTAATAATCTGGTTCCCCTCGTGTTTAGATACACAGTCATGTGTTAGAAGTGTAAACAACAGTGGACTGAGTACACAGCCTTGAGGGGTTCTGGTACTCAGCGTGACAGAGTTGGAGATGTTGTTTCCAACCCAGACAGACTGAGGTCTCTCAGTCAGGAAATCCAGGATCCAGAGACATGTGGCGGTGTTCAGACCGAGAAGTAGTAATTTCTCTATCAGTCTCTGGGGAATAATGGTGTTGAATGCTGAACTGAAATCAATGTACAGGAGTCTGGCGTAGGTGTCTTTCTGGTCCAGGTGGGTGATGACAGAGTGTAGGGTGGTGACTATAGCATCCTCCGTGGAGCGGTTTGAACGATATGCAAACTGGAGCGGGTCGTGTGATGCAGGGAGGCAGGCTGTGATGTGTGGTTTGACAAGCCGTTCAAAACACTTCATCACAATTGGTGTAAGTGCAACAGGACGATAGTCATTCAAACATGACACCACTGGTTTCTTTGCCACCGGTACAATGATAGAGGTCTTGAAGCATCTGGGAACGATGGCCTGACTCAGGGAGATGTTATAAATGTCAGTCAGGACATCCGCCAACTCGCTCGCGCAGTCTCGGAGCACACGTCCCGGAATGTTGTCTGGACCTGCAGCTTTGCGTGGGTTGATTCTGGATAGGGTCCTCCGTGTGTCCGCTGTGTTAATGGTAAAAGCTGGTCCGACCGATGGTGGGAGTGGGCCGGCCCTCCCTCTGATTGTCGAGTTTGATGCTTCAAAACGTGCAAAGAAGTCGTTAAGCCTGTCTGGAAGCGAAGCGTCGTCATCATCGACCCCCTGCCTAGACTTAAAGCCCGTCAGTGTCCGAACTCCCTGCCACATCTGCTTGGTGTTCCTAGTGTCACAGAGGTGTCCCTGGATTTTCTCTGCATAGGCGCACTTTGCCGCCTTAATTCCCTTTGAAAGCGCAGACCTGGCTGAGCGGAGGGCAATCCTGTCCTTCGCTCTGAACGCTGCATCTCTGGCTGTAAGCAGCGAGCGCACCTCTGCAGTCATCCAGGGCTTATGATTACCCCGCATAGTGATGGTCTTCACTGTAGTGAAATCCTCCGTGCACTTCGCGATGTAGCTGGTGACCGAATCAGCATACTCCTCCACATCTGTCCTGTCTTCCTGGGAGGCTGCTATTTTGAAGATCTTCCAGTCTGTGTGCTGAAAACAGTCTTGCAGTGCAGAGGTTGCACTTTCTGGCAAAATCCTGATTTGTTTCACTGCTGGCCTGCTGCGCTTCAATAAAGGTTTGTAGGCAGGCAGCAGCATCACGGACATGTGATCAGAACGGCCGAGATGGGGGCGAGGTATCGCTTTATATGCATCTGTGTTTGTGTACAACATATTCTCTCCTCTGGTCTTAAAGTCTACACATTGTTTAAACTACACAATGTTTAAACACATTGTTTCGGCGTCTGACATGACTGAGCCAAAAATTGCAAGTCATACCCAGACCCAGAGAGAGAGCGCTTAACCCATTGGCTGACGCCGCCACCAAACGGCGCAGCCACTGGTTGCTCAAAATACCAACAAACATATTAGGAACTTCATCAGAACTTTCTAGAAAATGTTCCTAACTATTTATGAATATATATTTATTTAAATATTCATATTCAAATTATTTATTCCCATTGTGAAATGGGTGTTTTTCTTTTTAAAAGCGGTATCAATATTTGTAATTTAATTCACGTTTCTAGCACTGGGTTACATATGCATATATAAAACGCTTACCATGTCAATTAAACAAGCATCTGGGTAGGCTGCCAGAACGCCCCCACCTTGTTGGAGCAGATTATTCTGCTGCTTAGTCCCAACAGGCGTCAAATAATGCAGTCCTCAACACATAATCCTCCAGGTACCTGGGTCTCTGACGAACTCTAGCCAGTCGTACCCTAGGAGGGGACCCTGCACCGGGCACTGTCAGCCTCGCCTGGGAGCCCTCACCATTCCAGTCCCAGTTCACATCAGACCGCCCCATCGCAGCTCCAGCCTTCTGCTCCAGTGGTGACCTCCTCAATCTGCTGGAGTGCCACCGCAACCCGTCTGCAAGCTTAAAGGTGTCCTGGCCCCTCTGCCTCATGAACCGCAGAGGCCCTGTCCATAGTGGCTGTAGCTTATGGGTGCAGTTAGGGTGCCTGATCCACACCCGGTCTGACACCTTCAGTCCGTAGGCTCTCGCTCTGTGCTTCCTATCAAACCAACGTTTCATTTTCCACTGCTGCTCAATGACGCGGCCCCATGTAAAGCCTGCACTTCTTGGAGGGCGAATTGTGGACAGCCTCAGTCAATCCACAGGCAGAAGCGTTTCACACCCCAGCATGAGAGACACCGGAGAACAGCTCGTCGTGGCGTGGGATGTCGCCCTGTAGTGAAGAAGCGTGCTCTGTAGGGCATCCAGGAACGTAAAGCCTTCTGCCAAATGAGCTCTCAGTCCATTCTTCAGCATTTTGTTAAACCGCTCAACGCCCACGTTGGCCTGAGGGTGATAAAACGCGGTCTTGACATGCTCCACACCCTTACCGATCAAGAACTCCTCGAACGCCCTACAGGTGAACTGTGGGCCATTGTCCATCGTGATCATGCTAGGTATTCCCCACCTAGCAAACAGGGACGAAAGAAAACTTGTGACCACCTCCGTTGTGACCAAGTTCATTGGCAGCACCTCTGGCCACTTTGAAAATAAGTCATAGACCACGGGCAAGAACCAACTGTTCGCGGGTGCTGTGTAGCTTGCCGCAGATGTCCAGCTGCACATGTCTCCAAGGGCCCTCAGGGTACGACACTAGGCGCAGGGGCGGGGGCAGTGGCCCGCCGGTTTTCCCACTCTCCAAGCATGGGACACAGTGTTTTACCATGGTCTCGATGTCCTTATCGATACCTGGCCACCAGACTGAATCCCTGCAGCGTTGCTTCCCCCTGACCAAGCCCAAATGGCCCTGGTGAAGCATCGTCAGGACATGCCACCTCAGGGACGATGGGCTCAAGGTGCGGTGTCCCCTTGCCACACACATACCTCATCCCAGCAGCTCAGTTCATCTTTGACTCTGTGAAAGGGTGCCAACTCACCCTGCACCTTTGCGGGCCAACCCCCCCCCCCCCCAATCGTTGAGTATAGTTGCGCCAGCACGGGGTCACGTTCTGATTCCGCCCAAAGCTCCTGGGAGGACACTATATCCTGGAGGGTCTCGTGCAGCACATTAACTAGATCCGCCTCTGTTGGGTCGTCGTCGTCACCGTCGTCGTCCAATAGCACGGAGTTGGCCGTGGCGCAGTACAGTAGATCTGCCACAATGTTCTCTTTGCCAGGGGTGAACTGGGTGGTGAAATTGTAGGCCCTCAGTCGTTCCATCCACCTATGGATCCTTAAAGGCCTGTGTGCCGAACCCGACGTCTCCAGCAGGGTCGTGACCACCCAATGGTCCGTCCTCAGGGTAAAGCGGCGCCCATAGAGATAAATGTGCCACCGCTCACACACCCAGACGCAGGCCAGCGCCTCCCTCTCGCCCACAGCATATTTCTGCTCAGCTGCTGAGAGGGACCTCGATGCGAACGCCACTGGGCGTTCTGTGCCGCCTTGCACCTGGGACATCACCGCCCCCACCGCTGAGCCAGAAGCGTCACAGGCCACTATAGTCAGCCGGTTAGGATCAAAATGGGCCAACACCAGAGGAGAGGTGAGTTGACGTTTCAGTTTGGCAACCGCCGCTGAGCAGGTTGGAGTCCACTCCCACAGTGCATCCTGCTTCAACAGGGTCTGGAGGGGTTCAGTCATCTCTGAGTAGTGGGGAAGGAAACATCCGTAAAAGTTAACCATGCCCAGAAACAAGGAGATCTGCGTGGGTGTTGAAGGTTCTGGAAGATATAGAACCACCTCCACGTTCGAATGTAGAGGCTGCAGCCCCCTTGCAGTCAGCCAAAACCCCACGAACTCTATGGAGTCTGCCACGAAGATGCATTTTTCTCCATTCAAAGTGACCCTGTGCTCTCGTAGCACCTCCAGCACCTGTTCCAACCGCTCATCGTGCTCCTCTCCCGACGAGCCATGCACCACAATGTCATCCAAATAAGCCACGCCCTTGAAACTGGTCAGGATCATCAACATAATCTTCTGGAAACAGCTGGGTGCTGAACTCAAGCCAAACGGCATCCTGGTGTACCTAAAGACCCCCATATGGGTCACAAACGCCGTCAGGTTTCTGCTGGCAGGGTGAAGGGGCACCTGCAGGTAACCCTGGCGAAGATCCAGCTTCGTGAATACCTGTGACCCATTGAACACTGCCGTGAGCTCCTCCATAGTCGGAAGTGGGTATTTGTCCGGGATAATGGCCTTGTTCACCATCCTGAGGTCTATGCATGGTCTGATGCCTCCCGATTTCTTCTTGGCCACCACGATGTTAGATATCCAAAGTGAGGCATCCACCCTCTCGATGATGCCAGCCTCCAGTAATTTAGACAATTCTGCCGTGACATCATCCCACAACGCAAGGGGAAGCCGCCGTAGTGGCTGGATCTTTGGTGCCATGCTCGTATCAATGAGTGGGCGGTGATGGAACGCCCTGATACATCCCAGGCCCTTAAACAACGCCGGCCACCGGAGGTGCCAATCAGGGTACACCGTCAGCAATGTCGAGTCCTCCAGGTCCCTGATGGAAAACCCCAGCTCACCCAGCAGGTCTATTCCCAGCAGGTCCACCCCCAGGCGTGCTACCTGGAATGTGAATCTGGGCACCGTCTTCGACCCACACGTCACCAAGAAGTCAGACGTGCCTGCCATTTCAATCTCTGCGTGGCCGTAGCCAAACACCATCACTGCTCTAGCATTGATGGTTTTCCTGGGGAACAGTCTCCTCATCATGGCCATGCACAGGATAGACCTGCCATCAACTCCATCCAGCTTAAGTACAAGTCCATCAATGGCCCCTTTCCCATACGCGCCACACACACCCATCTGGTGTTGTTGCGCTCCGCCACCAACGGGCTAGCAGTGACGGTGTGGGCCCTGTCCCGCATCTTTATCCGCATCTTCTTGCGAATCTGCCCCCGAGGCTTAGCTAGAACGCTAATCCCTGTGCTCAGCGGGAAAACGTGGTTAGCCGAATCCTCATCAGCTAACGCTGACAGGTTCCTCAGCACTGTGGATTCCCACTGTCTAACCATGTCCAACATTGCGTGGAGGTCGGGGGCAGTGTCTTTGGCATGGCAAACCGGGGTGGTGGTTCCTCTCTTCAAAAAAGGGGACCGGAGGGTATGCTCCAACTTTAGAGGGATCACACTCCTCAGCCTCCCTGGGAAGGTCTATGCCAAGGTACTGGAGAGGAGAGTCCGGCCGTTGGTCGAACCTCGGATTCAGGAGGAGCAATGTGGTTTTCGTCCTGGCCGTGGCACATCGGACCAGCTCTTTACCCTCTCGAGAATTCTTGAGGGTTCGTGGGAGTTTGCCCAACCAGTTTACATGTGTTTTGTGGACTTGGAGAAGGCATTTGACCGCGTCCCTCGTGGATTTTTGTGGGGGGTGCTTAGGGAGTATGGGGTATCGGGCTTGTTGTTACGAGCTATTCGGTCTCTGTACGACCGTTGTGAGAGTTTGGTTCGTATTGCCAACACTCGGTCGGAGTCATTCCCAGTGAGAGTTGGACTCCGCCAGGGCTGCCCTTTGTCACCGATCCTGTTCATAATTTTTATGGACAGGATTTCTAGGCGCAGCCAGGGAATGGAGGGTGTCATGCTTGGTGACCACAGGATCTCATCTCTGTTGTTTGCAGATGATGTTGTCCTGTTGGCTTCATCCAGCAATGACCTACAGCTCTTGCTGGGACGGTTTGCCGCTGAGTGTGAAGCGGCTGGGATGAGAATCAGCACCTCCAAGTCCGAGTCCATGGTCCTCAGTCGGAAAAAGGTGGATTGTCCTCTCTGGGTTGGGGACAGGCTCCTGCCCCAAGTGGAGGAGTTTAAGTATCTTGGGGTCTTGTTCACGAGTGAGGGGAAAATGGAGCGAGAGATCGACAGACGGATTGGAGCAGCATCTGCAGTGATGCGGACGTTGTACCGGTCTGTTGTGGTGAAGAGGGAGCTTAGTTCTAAGACAAAGCTGTCGATTTATCAGTCAATCTACGTTCCTACTCTCACCTATGGTCACGAGCTTTGGGTAATGACCGAAAGAACGAGATCGCGGATACAAGCGGCTGAAATGAGCTTTCTCCGTAGGATTGCTGGGCTCACCCTCAGAGACAGGGTGAGGAGCTCAGTCATCCGGGAGAGGCTCAGAGTAGAACCGCTGCTCCTCCACATTGAAAGGAGTCAGTTGAGGTGGTATGGGCATCTGATTAGGATGCCTCCTGGACACCTCCCACTTGAGGTGTTTCAGGTACGTCCCACTGGGAGGAGACCCCGGGGCAGACCCAGGACTCGGTGGAGAGACTATGTCTCCCAGCTGGTCTGGGAACGCCTTGGTATCCCCTCTGAAGAGCTGGAGCAGGTGGCTGGGGAGAGGGAAGTCTGGGCTTCTCTGCTTGAACTGCTGCCTCCGCGACCCGGACCTCCGGAAAAGCGGTAGAAGATGGATGGATGGATAACCATGTCCAACATGTCTTCAAGCGAGAGAGCATCTCTGGTTAGCCTTGGCTTATTCTTTAGCCATACGTTGTTGGTGCTGTGGGCTAGCTTGTCCCGGACTAGCTCCTTCTCAATAGGCCTGAAAGTACACTCCTTTGCTAGGCTGTGGAGCCCCGTAGTGAAAGACTGAGCGGACTCACCCGTTCGCTGTTGGTGGTCAAAAAAGTCATACCTCTGCTCAGTGACGGTGGAGTGGTCTCCGAATTTACTGTCCATCAATTCTTTTTTTGTAATAATTTTATTTACATGTTTTAATATTACAATTAGACAGTTACAGTAAACAGGCTCATATATGAACACACAAACATATACAGAGACGTAAACAGACACACATACTAAAACCCATTATCACGACAAAGAAAGAAAAAAATAAAAAAAAAATATATATATGCACATACACACACACATTACACATATATGTAATAGATCTGCCAGTAAGTCACACAATTGTGTCGCCAGTTGGCCTAAGTGCTCATTCATTAACGTTGACATGACTCAATCCTTTAGGCCAGGGGTGTCCAACCATGTGCCATGGAGAGCCAAGACCCTGCAGGTTTTACCTCCAACCAGTGTCTTCAACAGCAGATTTCTGTGAACTTCTTCCCACTGATTGCTGATAAGTGAAAACACCTGCTGAAGAGACTGGGTAGAAGAGAAAACCTGCAGGGTCTTGGCTCTCCATGGCACATGGTTGGACACCCCTGCTTTAGGCCTTGCAGTTGTCAAAATGAGTAATAAAGGGACCCCAGATATCTAAGAATTTTTGCAGTGAGTTGGTTCTTATAAACCTGAATCTTTCTATCTGTATAACATTCATCATGTCCATCAGCCATTGACAAAAAAAAGGGAGGGGAGGTGGCTTTCCACTCCCTCAAAATGAGTCTCTTGGCAAGTATAGTCATGCCCAACATCAGTGACTGCAGTATGGATTTGCAAAAACGTTGAGTAAGTTGGGAACAGCCAAAGATAGCGAGAATTGCATCCAGGGGGAGTGTGATTCAATAAGCCCTGGAATACCAGTCAAACACTCTGGACCATAGATCAAAGAGCGAGGGACAGAACCAACAAGCATGAGACAATGCACCCACTGACGTTTGACATCTGTCGCACAGTGGTGAAGTGGAGGGATTAATTTTATGCAGTTGGTGCTTTGAGTAATGAAAGCGGTGGACCACTTTGTATTGGATCAGCTGGTGTCTACTGTTGACCGAGCAAGCCTGAACTGCTGACAGACTTCTGTCCCAGTATCTCCAGGCAATTCAATTCCCAGCTCCTCCTCCCAGGCTGTCCTGATCATCTCAGAAGGACCAATGGAGCTGCTGTCGAACATATTCACAAATTTAGAAACAAGGTGCCTGGAGTGAGGGGGGTTCTTAATAAGATCGAAGAAGGCATGTTTCCCCAGGACTGCACCAGATTTGTTAACTACGGATTGAACATAATGTCTGATTTGTAGGTATCGAAAAAAATGTGAATGAGGAAGACCAAATTTTTCTCTGAGCAAACTAAATGACGCTAAACTCCCCCATATATACTGTAAGTCCCCAATGGATACCAAACCCCTCTCCCTCCAGGTATGAAAAGTTTTATCTGACCATGGGGGTAAAAATGAATGGTTATAACAAACTGGTGTATGTGTAGAGGTCTCTGGTAAATGCAGGAATGCCCGTACCCGATTTAAAATTTTGACCGAATTTGTTAGTGTGAAGCTTAAACATTTCAAATTTTTCAAGTCATCCAATTTGGTGAACAGCAGGGTGGGCAAGAAAGAGTTAGTGACAGAGTCAGACTCCTTGCGCAGCCACAAGGGGGCCTCAGATGCCATATTATCTACGGACACATGTAACCAAAACATTAGCGGTCTGGCATTGGCCGCCCAGTAGTAATGTTTGAACAATGGCAGGCCCAGCCCACCTTCCGATTTGGGCTTTTGCAAGTGGGTTTTAGAAGTCCGATGGTTTTTATAGTTCCAAACATAGGATAAGATTATTGTGTCTAATTCCTTCAGTTAAATCACCCTTTATTGTCATTCAACCATACAACCAATCATGTACAGTAGAATGAAATTGTGCTTTATCCTATCTACAGTGTAAATCACACACACCCCATAGTAGAATCAGAAGGGTCGCTGCCATGCAGGCACCACCACAGATTTCCCTCCTCCATTCCATTATTGCTGAGCACCAAGCTGGACGGCAGGAAGTTCCGCTTTTATATGGTTTTCGGCATGACCCGGCCGGGATTTGAACCCCTGCCTCCCGGGTGTGGGGTGGATGCTCTACTAATTGAGCCACCACTCCGGTGAAGAAAGCTGATGTGAGAAATATGTCACGCCGCGCCATTCATCAGCGGCGCCACCTGCTCACGCACCTGCTACTCGTCAGCGGCGAAGGATAAAAGCCGCCTCGCCCTGAGCGTCGGCCTGAAGCCGTAGACTTCGTTTCCTTTGCATGGACTTCTACCACATTCTCTTCAGCATCCTCTTTACCGGTAAGAAGTTCACTTACCTCATCTCTCCAGTCTGCTCCCCTGTGCACAGGTGGATTCCTCGGCGGCGGACAATCCCGTCCCTCGTCTCTCCTCGCTGCTGCACCGAGCCCTGCAGGTGGCTGTCTCCCGGGCTTCCATCCTTGAAGCGCCAGTCATCTGCCCAAACAAGTAAGCTTCTCTCCCTCGCCTATTCTCCTCCCGTGTTGGTGTGTGCTCATCACCCTGTGTCTGATTTCTCCCATAGGGTTGCCGGCTGAACGGTCTCCTGCCTCTGGGTCCGAAGCAGACGCCCCCACCAACACATTAACATTCTGCAGACACGCACCCAAACATCCCTGTTGTTAATAAACAGTTTGAACTACTCTGAGCCTGTGTGTGTGCGTCTCCTGAGCCGAACGTTATGTCAGTACGGCTTCAGCAGAGCGGCTCGGCGGACGGCGGGCTCGCACACCGGTTTACCATCCTCGAGGCTCGGGTGGATCAGATTGTTTATCAGCAACAGGTGGTTCTTAACCAATTATTAGAACTGACTAACCGATTGAACCGCTTGGACCCCCAACAGCCGTTCCTCCCGACTCGCCAGGGTGGCGCGGCTCCTGCTGTTCCAGCGGCCGTCCAGCCGGCTCCAGTGGCACCGGTTCGGCTCACGCCGATTCCGACCCCCGCCCGCTTTAGCGGTAAGCTCGGCGGAGCGCGGGGGTTTATTATGCAGTGTGAGTCCGTGTTCCACCGTGTGCCCGGAGATTTTCCCTCGGATCACAGCCGAATTGGTTACATAGGGAATCTTCTGGAGGGGCGTGCGTTAACTTGGACCTACGCCGTAATGGCGAGGCCCAGTTATGCCACCCTCACCTATGACCAATTCGTGAGGCGCTTTCTGGAGGTCTTTGACCACTCACAAACCGAAACGGTCCAGGTCGATCGGCTTCTCGCTCTCCAGCAGGGAAGCCGGTCGGCAGCGGACTACGCGGTCGACTTCCGGGTAGCGGCGGAGGAATTGGGCTGGGAGGAACGCTCCCTCTGTGGCCTGTTCCTCCGCAGCCTCAATAGTGATCTGAGGGATGAACTGGCTGGTCGGGATATCCCTGGGACGCTAGCGGAGCTGACGTCCTTAGCGATAAGTTTGGATAACAGGCTGCGCGAGCGCTCCTCGGGGCGGAGGTCTTCTTCTTCTCGCCCTCGTGGAGCCTCGCCGCACCTGTTCCAAGCTCGCCCCCTGGCGGCGCCGCCAGCATCGCGCCCCGAGGAGTCGGAGCCGATGGTGACGGGCTGGACTAAACTTTCCCCTGTGGAGAAACAACGCCGCCGTGAGTTGGGCCTCTGCATGTATTGCGGAGGCGACCAACACACCGTGGAGTGTTGCCCACGGAAAGCCAGTCGGTGGGGTCCGCGAGTCACTGTTGGAAGCCTCGCGGATGTCAATCGGTTAGGATCACTGACTCAATTGAAGCTGCCCATCCGTTTCTGCCATAACCCTACTGGGCACCTCACCCACGCACTGGTGGATTCGGGCGCAGAAGGCAGCTTCATTTCACAAAGCCTGGCAACCCGATTGGGCATCCGCTGCCAGGCACTCAATACTCCCATCTCCCTAATCCACCTCTCCCGTGCCACCCTCGGGAGAGTGACACATCAAACTGTTCCCCTACCGGTCATCATCTCGGGAAACCACCGGGAGGAAATGACCTTTTACGTCCTTCCCAACTCTGTGTCGCCCGTCATCCTGGGGTATCCCTGGCTCCGCCTTCACAATCCGGTCCTGGATTGGAAATCAGCTGGGATCTCGGCATGGAGTACGTTCTGTATGGGCACCTGCCTTCAGTCCGCTGCCTGCTCTCCGTCCGCTCCTCCCCCTGCGACGGACGCTGCACCCCCGGACCTGTCTCTGGTGCCCCCAGAATTTCACGACCTGGGTATGGTGTTCAGCAAAGCGAAAGCTATGTCTCTTCCCCCTCATCGGCCCTATGACTGCGCCATCAACCTCCGCCAGGGGGCTCCCTTACCTTCTGGTCGCCTTTATAGCCTGTCTGCGCCGGAGAAGGAGACGATGAACGCCTACCTGAAGGAATCTTTAAGTGCTGGGATTATCCGCCCATCATCGTCACCCGTGGGGGCAGGGTTCTTCTTCGTGGGGAAAAAGGATGGGTCCCTCCGCCCTTGTATCGACTACCAGGCCCTCAATAATATCACGGAGAAGGACCGTTACACCCTGCCTCTCATGGACACTGCTTTCCACTCCCTCCAGGGGGCGACCTGGTTCACCAAGCTGGACCTACGCAGCGCTTACCACCTCGTCCGGATCCGGGAGGGAGATGAGTGGAAAACGGCCTTCCGTACCCCGAACGGCCACTTTGAATATCTGGTGATGCCGTTCGGGTTGACCAACGCTCCTGCAGTCTTCCAGCGCCTCATAAATGACGTCCTCCGGGACTTCATTGGCCTTTTTGTGTTCGTCTACCTGGACGATATTCTCATCTTCTCCAAGTCCAGGGATGAGCACCAGGTCCACGTGAGGCGGGTCCTCCAAAGGCTGCTGGAGAACCGTCTGTACGTTAAGGCAGAAAAGTGTGAATTTTACGCCAGGAGCACGTCCTTCCTGGGGTTCATCATCGCCCACGATAGGGTGCTCCCCGACCCAGAGAAGGTAAAGGCGGTGGTGGAATGGCCCACACCTGCATCCCGGAAACAGGTGCAGCAATTTGTTGGCTTCGCCAATTTCTACCGCCGCTTTGTCCCCAACTTCAGTGCCATCGTGGGACCACTGACCCGCCTCACGTCCCCGAAGGTCCCGTTCCGGTGGACCGAAGAGGTCGCTGCCGCCTTTGAGGCGCTGAAGGCGGAATTCTCCTCCTCCCGGGTCCTTCGCCAGGTCGACCCCGCGCTGCAGTGCATTGTAGAGGTAGACGCCTCGGACACGGGAGTGGGAGCAGTGCTGTCCCAGCGGTCACCGGACGATGGCGCCAAGCGACCGTGCGCCTTCTTCTCCCGGCGCTTGTCCCCGGCGGAGAGAAACTACGATGTGGGGGACAGAGAGCTCTTGGCCATCAAGCTCGCCCTGCAGGAGTGGCGCCACTGGTTGGAGGGGGCAAGCCTGCCGTTTGTGGTCCTCACGGACCACAAGAACTTGGAATACTTGCGATCTGCCAAGCGCCTGAACGCCCGCCAGGCGCGCTGGTCCCTGTTCTTCGCCAGGTTCCAATTTTCCATCACCTTCAGGCCTGGCTCTAAGAACGTCCTGCCTGACGCCCTCTCCAGGCAGTTCGCCCCCGTGGAGTCGGAGGAGGCGCCCCACTCCATCCTGCCCAGGTCGTGCGTCGTGGGAGCCATCTCGTGGGACATTGAGAGCAAGATCCGGAAGGCACAGCAGGTGGAACCTGACCCTGGCGGCGGACCGGAGGGGAGGCTGTTCGTGCCATCCGCGGTCCGAGGAGAGGTCATCCACTGGCTCCACACCTCCAAGCTCACCTGTCACCCTGGCACCTCCCGGATGATAGATCTCCTCCAACGGTCCTTTTGGTGGCCAGGCCTGCGGAGGGATGCAGCCCGCTACGCCCGGGCTTGCCCAATCTGTGCCACCTGCAAATCGGGAAATGCCCCTCCAGCGGGTCTGCTCCAGCCCCTGCCCGTCCCTGGCAGGCCCTGGTCGCACATCGCTCTGGATTTCGTCACCGGACTCCCCATCTCCAACTCCTATGACACCATCCTGACCATCGTGGACCGCTTCTCCAAGGCCGTGCACTTCATCCCCCTGCGAGGCCTCCCTACTGCCCTGGAGACGGCGGACCTCCTCGTCCAACACGTGGTCAGGCTGCATGGGATTCCGGTGGACGTGGTCTCGGACCGGGGCCCCCAGTTTTCATCTGAGGTTTGGAGGTCATTCTGCAACGCCATCGGAGCCAAGGTGAGCCTCTCCTCCGGCCATCAACCCCAATCCAACGGGCAGTGTGAGAGGACCAACCAGGAGCTGGAGGCTGCGCTCCGCTGTGTGTCCAGATCCAAACCCGCGTCCTGGAGCAACCATCTTGCCTGGGTTGAATATGCCCACAACACCGCTCGCTCTTCTGCTACAGGGATGTCCCCCTTCAAAGCGTCCCTGGGTTACGACCCCCCGCTGTTTCCGGAGCAGGAGAGTGAGGTAACTGTCCCGTCAGTTAGGGCCCATCTCAGGCAGTTCCGCTCCACCTGGGCTGCCGCGCGCCATGCGCTATTACGCACAGCGGAGCGCAACAGGACTGTGGCGGACCGGCGTAGGAGACCTGCCCCGGCGTACAGAGTTGGGCAGCTTGTTTACATTTCCACCCAGGACGTCACTCTAAAAGGCGAGAGGAGAAAGCTGGCACAGCGCTTCATGGGTCCCTACCCCATCACCCGGATCATCAACCCGGTGGCTGTGCGCGTGGCTATTCCCCCCTCCCTCCGCATTCATCCTACTTTCCACGTGTCGAAGGTGAAACTGGCGGTTTCTGACCCCCTTTGCCCTCCTCCTGCAGCGCAACCCGCGCCCCGGATGATTGGTGGCCATCCGGCCTGGTCCGCTTCCTCCATCCTGGACTCCCGGCGCCGGGGTCGTGGGTTGCAATACTTGGTGGACTGGGAGGGCTATGGGCCCGAGCATCGACAGTGGGTGCCCCCGTCGTTTGTGTTGGACCCATCGCTCATCGCGGACTTCCACCGAGCGCACCCGGATAAGCCATCGCCAGGAGGCGCTGCTAGAGGGGGGAGTACTGTCACGCCGCGCCATTCATCAGCGGCGCCACCTGCTCACGCACCTGCTACTCGTCAGCGGCGAAGGATAAAAGCCGCCTCGCCCTGAGCGTCGGCCTGAAGCCGTAGACTTCGTTTCCTTTGCATGGACTTCTACCACATTCTCTTCAGCATCCTCTTTACCGGTAAGAAGTTCACTTACCTCATCTCTCCAGTCTGCTCCCCTGTGCACAGGTGGATTCCTCGGCGGCGGACAATCCCGTCCCTCGTCTCTCCTCGCTGCTGCACCGAGCCCTGCAGGTGGCTGTCTCCCGGGCTTCCATCCTTGAAGCGCCAGTCATCTGCCCAAACAAGTAAGCTTCTCTCCCTCGCCTATTCTCCTCCCGTGTTGGTGTGTGCTCATCACCCTGTGTCTGATTTCTCCCATAGGGTTGCCGGCTGAACGGTCTCCTGCCTCTGGGTCCGAAGCAGACGCCCCCACCAACACATTAACATTCTGCAGACACGCACCCAAACATCCCTGTTGTTAATAAACAGTTTGAACTACTCTGAGCCTGTGTGTGTGCGTCTCCTGAGCCGAACGTTATGTCAAAATATAGGCAGATTTTGACAAAGATAAAGAAATCTGGGAAGGGAGACCATCTTGATTGAGTCTATACGACCAATCATAGATAAGGGTAGGATTTTCCAATTTTCTATGTACCGCTTTAGGTCTGAGATAAACTCACCAAAATTTAGTTCAAATATCAGTTTAGGATTTTTAGGTATAGTTAGGGCAAGGTATTTGATATGATCATTAACTATTTTGAAAGGCGCATTTTTCAGGAAACCTGGCGAAAAAACATCTGAAAGAGGCATAAATTCACTCTTAGGCCAGTTTATAGTGTAGCCTGACAGTCTGTCAAAAGAGGTAATCAGGTCCAGGAGGGGGAGAATTGATTTTTCTGAATTATCTAAGTATAATATCACATCGTCCGCGTACAAAGTGATGAGAGATTCGACTCCTCTGACTTTCAGGCCTACAATATTCAGATGATTTCTTATGCTTAGGGTGAGGGGTTCAAGTGCAACTGCAAAAAGAGCTGGTGATAAAGGGCAGCCCTGCTGAACTGAACAGTGTAGAGAAAATGGAGTTGACCTGTCGTCATTTGCTAGCACAGAGCACATTGGATTATCATATATCAATTTCACCCAGGCTATAAAAGAGTCGCCGAATCCAAATCTAGTTAATGACTCTAACATGTAGGTCCACTCGACCTGATCAAAAGCTTTTTGTGTGTCCAGTGACAAAATTGCTGCTCCTTTAGCTTTACTGTGGTCAGCATAAATGGTGTTAAGAAGTCGTCTTACATTAAAAAAGAAAATCTGCCCGGGATGAACCCTGTTTGATCAGGATGAATAACTGATGATAGATATTTGTTTAGCTGATTAGCCAGCAATTTAGTGATTACCTTCCTATCAAAATTCTGGAGCGAAATGGGCCTGTAACTGGCTGGGTCCATCTCATCTTTCCCTTTCTTTAAGTTTAATGTAATATTCGCCTTGTTTAATGTTTTAGGTAGGGCGTTGTTTGCCTTTGAAGCGAATGTCATTCTGAGTAAGAGAGGGGCGAGAATATCACAAAACCTTTTGTAAAATTCGCAACCGAAGCCATCAGGTCCTGCTGCTTTACCAGATGGAAATGATTTAATAGCAGATTTTATCTCGTCCAATGTGAAGTCAGAATCTAAGTCTTTCCTAGCTGTATCTGTAAGTTTGGGTAATATGAGAGACTCAAAAAATCATTTAAATCAGAATGAGAGGGGGAACATTTGGAACTATAAAGTTCACTATAAAATTCTTTAAGACAGCCATTTATATCTTTGGGGTTGGTCAATAATGCATCTGTCTTTGATTTAATACAATGAATGGACCTTGACGCCTGAACACCTTTAAGCTGCCGTGCTAGAAGCTTTGCAGGCTTGTCCCCCAGTTCAAAACGTTTCTGTTTTAGTTTTAGGAGGAGCTTGTTTACTTGACTGCCCAAAATGCAGTTATACTCATATTTGAGTTTCATAATCTTATTATAATCTTCCATGGAGTTTGAGGCCTGATATGTCATTTCAAGGATGGGGAGAATGCTTTCAATCTCTTTTAAGCACCCCTCCCTTTCTTTTTTAACAGCAGATTCATAAGAAGTTACAGTATATGCCCACAAAGAGCTACTTTGAGCATTTCCCAGAGGGTGGTGTCTGTCACCTCACTGTTGTCTTTTGTTTCCATAAAATCTTTTAACTGAGTGATAATATAATTTGTGAATTTTTCATCTGAAAGTAATGATGGATTAAAACGCCAGGAATAAATTTGTTTAGGAAGGGAGAGTTTCAAGGACATTGTCAAAGGACTATGGTCTGAGATCAGAATATTATGACATTTTGAATTAATAACATGAGAAATCTGCTGAGAGTCCACCAAGAGGTAATCTATTCTGCTGTATGATTTGTGAACATGGGAATAAAATGAATAGTCTTTCTGAGTAGGATGTCTGATTCTCCAAATGTCAACCAAATGTTTAGATTTGAGCAGATTATTTAGAACCTGTACTGAAGCTATATTTGGGGGAGGGCAAGAAGCCAGCCTGTCCAAGTAAGGGTCCAAGTAACAATTTAAATCACCACCAATTATTATATTTGAGTTGCCATTGTCTGGGAGCAGCTCAAAGACCTTCTTGAAAAAGTTTGGCTCATCTATATTTGGACCATAAATGTTTAGAAACGTCAACGGGAATGAATTTATAGTGCCCGACACTATGATGTACCTACCATGGGAGTCTACTGTCATGGACGTAAATTGAAATGGGATACTTTTCCTGAAGAGGAGAGCCGCACCTTGAGCACGGGATGTAGAGGGTGACTGGTAAACCTGTGATATCCAACTGCACCTCAGTCTGCATTGCTCAGTTGTTTTGATATGAGTTTCCTGCAAGAAAATCACATCAGTAGAGAGGGATTTTTAAGGTGTCTGAAAACTTTCTCTCTCTTGACAGCGTGGCCAAGCCCCTTAACATTCCACGAGACCACTACGACATTCCTTCCCCCTAAATTTAATTTACCGAGAGACATCTGCATCCAGAAAGTGTAAGGCCCACATTCCAGCCGACCAACCTGGCACATCGTGTGGAACATCTGGCAGACAAGAAAAGAAGACAGTTAAAAAAAAAAAAAAAACCACACACCTATACATAACAAAACAAAAAGCAAAAAAGCAAAAAACAAACAAAAAAGAAAAAAATGTACTTGAGCCGTAACAGAACATATATTCACCCCCCCACCACCCCTTCATGTCTCCCTAAACCAGACGTGAGAATCCCCATTTCCATCTAAACAGGAGCTACCGGGCAAGAAACTAACTCCACCATTGCGGGCTGCCCTCTTCGAGAGAACTCAAATAAGGTTCAGGTTACTTTATTTGTACCCGTAGGTAGATTTGTTTTGCAGTTGGTGACATCCATATTTACAAGCCACTAATTACATTCAACATAGACACAAACACAGGCACACATCTTACAAAATAGGTAAATATAGAATATGTACAATATAATTTTATAGCTTGTTCAACTCTTTGACAGCAGCAGGGACAAAGCTGTTTTTGTAGCGCTGGGTTCTACTTTTTGGGACAGCAAACCTCCGTCTGGAGGGAAGAAGCTGAAAGTTGCAGTGCAAAGGGTGGGAGTCATCATTTAAAATCGAGTCGGCCATCCTCTGTACTTGTCTGGTGTACAGGGATGCCAGGCTCAGCTGTGACTCACCAAGCAAACGACTGGACCATCTGACTACCTGATCCAAGGATTTCCTCTGTTTCAGTTTTATCTGACCAAACCATGACATTAAAGAAAAGGATAAAACAGATTCAATAAAAGCCCGATAAAACATAGTCATTATGGGTCGGTCAATTTGGAAGCGTGCAAGTTTCCTCAAACAATGCAAATTTTGCTGACCCTTTTTGCACACCCTTTCACAGTTCACCTCAAAGTTCAATCCACTATCAATAATCGTCCCAAGATATTTGTACGATTGTACACATTCGGTGGTCTGGCCTTTTAGTATGGTGACTTTGTGCCTGGGAGTTTTCCTCCTAAAGTCAATAATCATATCTTTCGTTTTTGTTGTATTCAGCTGCAGGTAGGAATCCTCACACCAGTGAACAAAGTCATCAACTACTGGGCCGTGGCCACTCTCACCATCCTGGAGGAGACTGACAATGACTGAGTCATCAGCATACTTTATAATGTATCTGTTGTCATGTCTACTCCGACACATGTTTGTGTACAGGATGAAGAGTAGTGGTGACAACACACACCCCTGAGGGGAGCCAGTAGAAGAGCACTTTAGGTCAGACAATGTGCCATTGACCCTTACTCTCTGCGTCCTGTTGGTTAAGAAATCCAGAATCCAACCCACCAGATTATTGCTTAAATCAAATTGTTGCAGGAGCCTTTCAACTAAAATATGAGGTTGGATTGTATTAAAGGCAGAAGAAAAGTCCACAAATAAAAGCCTGGCGTGTGTCCCATTAAAATCCAGATGTTTAAAAAGCATGTCAAACAGAGTGACAGTGGCATCCTCCACTCCTCTGTGAGGCCTATAGGCAAACTGCAGAGGATCCAATGCATGTTCAGTCTGCCTTAGGACCTCACATCTGACCAGTTTTTCAAAAATTTTCATTAAAATTGAAGTCAAAGCAACTGGTCTAAAGTCATTTACCGTTTTAGGACAGCTGGATTTTGGAACGGGAACAACCACAGCATCTTTCCAGATCTTAGGCACATGTTGTGTCTGTAATGACTTATTGAAAATGTAATGAAATATAGGACTCAGTTCATGTGCACAGGACTTTACCAAGCGCCCACATATATTATCAGGGCCCTGACTTTTGTTCACTTTTACAGCGCGGAACTCCCTTTCAACATCCTGCATCTCAATATTAAAGTGCTGATTGTCTTTGAGTTTCTGTTTCAAATCTTGGATTTCTGTGCTAAAATCAAAGGAGTCAAAACGACCATAAAAACAATTAAGAGCATTAGCCAGCTCTGTGTCTGAATTAAAACCATCTAAAAACACACGATTACTGCGCTCTGTGCTCTGAAGACCTGCAATAGTTTTCATACTGGCCCAGGCCGAACCCAGTTTATTTGCTGCCATCTTGCTTTCCAATTCTGATTTATAATTCTGTTTTGCTCTTAAAATTTCAGCCTTCAGCTCCTTGGTGGCAACCTGTAGTTCAGAAACAGACCCCTGTTTAAAGGCAAGAGCTTTCCTCTGTAAGCAGGATTTAACTGATTTAGTAACCCATGGTTTGTTGTTGGGGTATATTTTGACACGTTTATGTGGAACAATCTTATTTTGACAGTAAGCCATGTATGAGCATGTGAGCTCAGCCAGAGAGTCCAAGTCATCCCCGCAGGCCATTATGAACATCTTCCAGTCTGTACAGTCAAAGCATTCCTGGAGGCTGTGCTCTGAATCTTCTGTCCACACATCAATGTCTCTCATCTCCACCTTGCCTCTTCTGAGAGCAGTTTTATATGTGGGCAGCAAATGAACACAGTTGTGATCTGATGATCCTAAAGGAGGAAGGGGGAGTGATTTATAGGCCCTCTCAATGGCTCCATAGCACAGGTCCAATGTCTTTTTTTGCCTGGTTGGGCAGGAGACATACTGATGAAAGTTTTTAAGTGTCTTCTTTAAAGAAACATGGTTAAAATCCCCAAGAATGAAGTTTGGCGCCTCTGGAGAGATTGACTGCAGCCGCTGCACCACGTCAGAGATGGTGCTGGAGGCGGAGTCAGCGTCTGCCCTCGGGTGAATGTACACAGTTGTGATGAAAAGTTGGGGAAACTCTCGAGGCAAATAAAAGGGGCGTAGTGACACAGACAGCAGCTCCACATGGGGTGTACAGATGCGCTCTCTGACCGTGACAGATGTGCAGTACTGCTTATTAATGTATAAACATACTCCGCCCCCCTGACGTTTCCCCGTTACCTCTTCCTGCCGATCCGAGCGCAGCGGAGCTCCAAAGCCGTCAATCCACAGCTCTGCATCTCGATCATGCGCAGTAAGCCAAGATTCAGTGACAACCATGACGCAGCAGTTCTTAAAATCCTTCTGGTAACGTACGTTGCCTTGAATTTCCTCCACCTTGTTTCTCACAGACTGTGCATTCCCAAAAATGATCGAAGGAAGAGGAATGTTACCAAACTGACGTCTCCTAAGGCGCAATTTCACACCTCCACGTCTTCCACGCTTCCTTCTGCCGTCTTTCTTTTCACCGCTGTGTCCGTCTCTCAAAATAAAGTCCGGCAGCTGAAATTTGGGTGCAATCAGAGACTCTGCACCAGCTGTGTTAAAGCGCAGCAACACGTCCCTGGAATATTGTATTCTGCCCGCTATTCTGCTCGCCATGGAGCCGAACGCGTTTACCTCAGAGACAAAGAGCCACAGCACAGATAGCAGCAGTGCGAGATATGAGAGGAAATCCATGTTATGGATGCCAGGGAGCTGTTCGCCATATATTCCACAAATGCTCCAGGGCAGAAACGACACAGAGGATTTTCTAAAAACGTAAAAAAGTACAAAAAACACACACACGCACACACGCACTATATCATCAGCTGCAGGTCGCTGCGTGCACATGCGCCCAAACAAGAAGAATAAGAAGAAAATGATACCGTCATGGCAACAACATGGGAAAGATTTTACATCCACTAACAAAATAAGCATTCAAACGTAAAATGCTCTCTATATTCATCCCAGTGTAACGTGGGGAGTCTTTTCACAATAAACAGTACAGGTGTTGGCTCCCCCGACCATTCCACAGTATGTAAACAGGAGTACCTTTAAGTTGAGCAACCATGTAGACGCTGGAATAAGCATCTCAGACTGGATGCAGAGGGTAAACAGATGAGGACAATAGGTATTGAGATGGGAGAGATTATGGTGAGGTAGCCGGAAGGAGTAGCTGGGGGGAGAAGGGTTGAATGTGTTGTGATGTGAGATGTCATGCAGATGTGAGATGGGCGGATGATATAAAAGGAGAGACCCTGGTGTATAGTGAGAATGCTTTTTCTGTGATGACTGATGTGACAGTGAATAAAGTCGTCTGCTGCACGATGTCTGACTCCGTTATTTGCACTCTCCACACTGGTGACCCTTGACGAAAAAACACGTGCGCTGTTTCGGTCAAACTACCGGACTTTTGGCTGCACGACCCGCGGTCTTGGTTCCACCACACCGAGGCTCAGTTCGCCCTCTGGGGAATAACAGCAGACAACACCAGATATTACTATGTGATCGCAGCGCTGGACACTCGCACGTCTGAGCAAGTAGAGAGCCTGCTCCAACAGCCTCCAGCCCACGACAAATACGGGGCTCTCAAGGCCACGCTGACCCGGCGCTACACACTCTCGGACTGTGAAAGAGCAGAGAGGCTCCTGAGGCACTCCGAGTTAGGAGATGGGTCGACGGTCGAACTGATGGAGAAGATGTTGGCATTGATGGGCACGGACGACGGGCATTTTCTGTTTGCCCACCTTTTCCTCCAGAACCTCCCAACAGAGGCAAGAGCGGTCCTTTCCAATTCACCGTTGCTGGCCGTGCGTGACTACCATGCGCTAGCCCAGGAGGCAGATCGGATCATCCTCACCACCAGAGCCCTCACAGTGAACGCGGCGGCGTCAGAACCCAGCGAGACGACCAGCGGAGGCGAGGAGCCAGCGACGGTAGCGGCAGCGGGGGCCAGGAAGCACCAGAGAGACACACTCTGCTTCTACCACCGCCGCTTTGGAGAGAACGCACGCAGATGTGTGCCACCGTGCCAATTCAAGCATTCGGGAAATGCCAAGGCTGGCAGTCGGTAGCAGCTGCGACCGCCGGTGAAGAGAACAAGCTGCTCTACAGGACGGACTCGCGCTCGGGGAGACGGTTCCTCGTAGACACTGGCTCCCAAAAGAGCCTCATCCTGCCGTCCTACGCTGACCGGCTAGCGGGAGCTAGCAGCCCCCAGCTGGTAGCCGTAAACGGCTTGGACATTAAGACTTTTGATGAGAGAACACTGACTTTATCCCTACATGGCCGTATGTATGAGTGGACTTTTGTCATAGCGGCATTGAGTTTCCCAATCTTGGGAGCTGATTTTCTGTGTGCACACGGGTTGCTAGTCGATGTTGCTAACAGACGCCTGGTTAATGCAATGTGTTTTGATTCTCTCCCCTGTACAGCTCAAGGGGTCGGGCTAATAACACAAGCCAACGTCACAGCTCCAGGCGATAAGTTCCACACACTGCTCACTCAGTTCCCAGCACTCACGGTCCCAACGTTTTCAGCGGCCAGCACTAAACACGGGGTGGGACACTTTATCACCACCACTGAGCCACCCGTTTTCGCATGACCTCGGCGCCTGGACACAGCTAAACTGGCCATAGCGCGCGAGGAGTTTGCCAACTTGGAAAGGTCGGGCATCATCAGGCGCTCAAACAGCCGATGGGCATCCCCACAACACATGGTCCCTAAGGCCGAGGGATCATGGCGACCGTGCGGAGATTTCCGCAGGTTGAATAACGCCACAGCGCATGACCGCTACCCGATTCCCCATATTCAGGATTTTTCCGTTCACCTCGCAGGGGCACGCATTTTTTCTAAAATAGACCTGGTCCATGGTTACCACCAGGTCCTGGTGCGCGCAGAGGACATACCCAAAACAGCGGTATTAACTCCGTTTGGCTTGTTTGAGATTTTACGCATGTCCTTCGGATTGAAAGGCGCGGCACAGACATTACAACCCATGATGGATGTGGTGTTGCGTGATCTGCCATTTGTGTTTGTCTACCTGGATGATATCCTGGTGGCCAGCGCGTCCGAGGACAAACACGTAACCCACCTCAGGACGGTTTTCCGGAGGTTGGAAGAGCACAGGTTAATAATCAACCCGGCAAAATGCCAGTTCGGCGTGACGGGGATTGACTTTTTGGGGCACCGCGTCTCACCGGAGGGAGCGATACCCTTGCCCAACAAGGTGCGCGCGGTGGTGAAATTTCCCCGGCCTCAGACGGTCAGGGCGCTGCAAGAGTTTTTGGGGATGGTTAACTTTTATAACCGGTTTTTCCCCCGCGCAGCTCAGCTCATGCAGTCATTGTACGCCACACTCAAGAAACGGAAACTGGCGGACAGAGTCGAATGAACTCCGGAGCGGGAACAGGCATTTTCTGAGGTTAAAACAGTCCTGGCAAATGGCGCACTGTTGGCGCACCTGGACCCGGTGGCCCGGAAAGCGCTCACTACCGACGCCTCGGATGTGGCCATAGGGGCCGTCATGGAGCAACGTGTCGCCAGTTCTTGGCAGCCGCTCACTTTTTTCAGCAGGGCTTTGCACGACAGTGAGCATAAATACAGCACGTTCGACAGGGAGTTGCTGGCTCTCCACCTGGCCATACGCCACTTCCAGTTCTGGCTGGAAGGGCGCAGCTTTACCGCATTCATGGACCACAAGCCGCTAACGTTTGCGATGGCCAAGGTTTCGGAACCATGGTCAGGCCGGCAGCAGAGACAGCTAGCCGCGATCTCGGAGTTTACGACCGATATTCAACATGTGTCAGGTAAACTGAATGTGGTGGCGGACTGCCTCTCACGCGCAGTAGTGGCCCCGGTCTGCGTAGGGATAGATTATACAGCCATGGCCGCAGAGCAGATTGGCGATGCGGACGTGTGCGCGCTCCAGTCTGGACCAACAGGGTTAAGGCTGGAAAGAAGAGTGCTGCAAGACGGAAGCCCCCCCTAATCTGCGACGTGTCCACGGGACGCCCACGCCCGGTGGTTCCAGTTGCTTGGCGCCGCCGAGTGTTTGAGTCAGTTCACACTCTGGCACACCCAGGAGTGCGCGCGTCAGTCAAAATGGTGGGAGCGAAGTTCGTTTGGCCAGGCCTGCGCAAACAAGTGAAAGAGTGGGCTGCAGCCTGCGTAGCGTGCCAATGAGCCAAAGTACACAGACACACGAAGGCTCCTTTGGAGCCATTTCGTAATACCGGCTAAGAGGTTCGACCATGTTCACGTGGACCTCGTGGGCCCCCTCCCGCCATCGCAGGGGTTCACGCACCTTCTGACAGTGGTGGACCGCACCACACGCTGGCCAGAAGCAGTCCCGCTGGCAGCAACCACGTCCGCGGACGTGGCACGCGCTTTTTTGATGACATGGGTGGCATGTTTTGGTATCCCGTCGGACATAACGTCTGATAGGGGCCCACAGTTTGTTTCCGACCTCTGGTCTGTGATGGCCTGTAGCCTGGGTGTTGCAATTCATCGCACAACCGCATACAACCCACAGGCCAATGGGTTATGCGAGCGTTTCCATAGGTCACTGAAAACAGCTCTCAGGGCTTCGCTTATGGATGCAAATTGGGTAGACGGGTTGCCATGGGTTCTGTTAGGGTTACGTTCCGCACCAAAAGAGGATTTGGAGGCTTCCCCGGTGGAGCTTTTTTTTTCTCAGGTACGGGGAATTTTTGCAAGATAATCCTGCGCCGGACAACTGTCCGTCTCAGCGTTTGCAGCATAGCGCAGATACAGGCACACTACCGGGCCCGGCCCACCACTGTTTTCCATGCGCTTTTGTGCCAAAAACTTTGAAGAACGCGGCGTTCGTGTTTGTCAGGCACGATGCCCACCGCCCCCCATTGCGCCCACCCTACGATGGCCCATTCAGAGTGCTGGAACTAGGAGACAAACATTTTTTTGTTAGACTTGGGGGGTCGTCGGGAGAAAATATGTATAGACAGACTTATGCCCGCCTTTGTGGTGGCGGACGAGCAAGTGTTGTTGGCTCGGGCCCCTCGGCGTGGAAGACCCCCACGGAGAACTCCCCAGGTAAACGATTCATCAGAGCAGCCACACGGGAAAGTCAAAGTTTCCCCCCCCTCGCCATGGCCCACCCGCAGACAGACACCCCCCCCCCCCCCCCCCAGGAGCCTCCTATCGGCATAGCAGCACCGCGGAGGCGGAGAACCCCCGTTACAGCAGATACAGGAGGAGACTGAAGCCAAGAGGACGTGAGGACTGAAACTCAGTCTGAGATTCTAGGAGGGGCGGTGTAGACGCTGGAATAAGCATCTCAGACTGGATGCCAAGGGTAAACAGATGAGGACAATAGGCATTGAGATGGGAGAGATTATGGTGAGGTAGCAGGAAGGAGTAGCTGGGGGGAGAAGGGTTGAATGTATTGTGATGTGAGATGTCATGCAGATGTGAGATGGGTGGATGATATAAAAGGAGAGACCCTGGTGTATAGTGAGAATGCTTTTTCTGTGATGACTGATGTGAGAGTGAATAAAGTCGTCTGCTGCATGATGTCTGACTCTGTTATTTGCACTCTCCACAACAAGTGAGTGTGTGTGGGTCTACTCCCCCCGCTCTGTGTTGATCTTTTCCAGGAATACTGCTGCTTCTTTTGGATCGCTAAAAATCACAAGTGCTTCCTCCTCTTGTTGGTGAATATGTAACCTAGCTGGGTACCGCAGAGTGTGTTTAATTCCTCTGTTCCGGAGCAACTGCATCACATCTCGAAAGGCACGGTGCTGCATCATCACCTCGTTGGTGTAATCGGGGAAAATTAGGACTTTGTTCCCTTTATATTTCAGTGTTCAGCCTGCCATAATGCAGATTCGACTCTTTATCCTGAAAGTGGTGGATGTGCACCAGGATGGTGCATGGTCTGCCTCCGGCTGCTGGCTTCAGCTGGAGAGAGCCATGTGCACAGTCCACTTTGACCGGCTGTGAAAAACACTTGTCTCTGAGCAGTTGAGGTAAAAGCTGTGAAACAAACTCTATGGGTTTTACCTCCTTCCTCACCCTCTGGTATCCCCACGATCTTAATGTTGTGTCTCCGAGAGCGAGCCTCCAGGTCCAGCACCTTAGCTTGGAGCTGTTTGTTTTGGCTAGCGAGCTCTGAGCACGGAGCTGCGAGCTACTTGCATCTGCATTTCGAGGTCACTGGTTGCTAGCTCGTAGTTAGTCACACAAGCTTGAAGATCAGCTTGAGTAGTCACTAATGACTGAAGACTGGTTTGGAAGGCATCAAAGTGCTCATTGATAGCACGTAGAATTGAGTTGGACATCTGCTGACAAAGTTCTTTGCACATTTCATACATTTTATCCGGCAATTTGTCTGGGCCGGAGGGTGGATTAGCAGGCCCATCTTTAACATTAGCCGAAGCTCCGGTGGCTTGAGCATCAATAGATTTCAATTTGCTGGTCACTTGTGGCTTTGGCATCTCGGCCTTTTCGAGCAGTTAATTTAAGCATGGAGTAGGCAAAGTTTATCCACCTGTGCGTCTATTTTAAACAGTATTATTGCACTTTTAACAGAACTCGAAGAGGAGCGCAGCCAGAACACGTCTATCCCCTTCGCATGGTCCACTGTCCATCAATTCTAACCCGCTTTCCAGCGAACCGCTGCCGCACAGTCCAAAAAATATTTGTTGTCCCTCTACACCGAGGTGGTAGACCAACAAGCTCCTCCGTCTCTCCTCGCTAACGTCACCTAGGCCAGCCACAGCCACATACACGTCAAATATGGCCCTCCAGCGGGCCCATGGTATAGCTGGTTTGCCCGGGGACTGAAGAAATGGAGGTGGCTCCCTGACACACGCGCCCAATTTTCTTCGTCACCAAATGTTATGTCTGAAATAAGTGAGACGAGAGCTTCTCTCTGCTGAACACTGAACTCCCTTTTATTCTTGTACACAACACAATATATACTTCAGCCGTAGCCCACCTGACATCATTGTCCCAACCCCCCGGCTGGGCTACGGCAAACCTCAAGACACAATTCTCATTTGTAACACTACCGCCGTACAGAAAAGAAGAAGAAGAAGAGACTGTAGCTGCGTTCTGGTTGCCCAGTAGTATAGAGGGGTTGCACATGACATCAGTGGTCACATGCCACATTGTTTTTCTGCCAATTTGGACAGCAAATAGCTGTAGACCCTGAGTTGAGAATAATAATAATTCAACTAGCACCTACTCATCCTGTCTCAGCACGGCGTTGTTCATTATCAATTACGACTGAATACCACCTTAAGTGAGTGAGATCTTTACAGCAAGGTGGCCTGACACTCCTACGACATGATTTGTATATGACAAGCAAAACACAAGATGGATATGGAGGCAAGCCTGCTGCTCGCTGGCTTTTTGTCAGAGTAAAGGCAAAAAAGGAGAGCCAAAGAAGGCTACAGGCGGCGAGACAAAACTCTGGAAAACTACTGGAGCGTTTAGGAAGCCATGGGGCAGCGGAAGACGTGAGGATACAAACTAGATCAGAGGCCAGACCACCGAATGTGTACAATCGTACAAATATCTTGGGACGATTATTGATAGTGGATTGAACTTTGAGGTGAACTGTGAAAGGGTGTGCAAAAAGGGTCAGCAAAATTTGCATTGTTTGAGGAAACTTGCACGCTTCCAAATTGACCGAACCATAATGACTATGTTCTATCGGGCTTTTATTGAATCTGTTTTATCCTTTTCTTTAATGTCATGGTTTGGTCAGATAAAACTGAAACAGAGGAAATCCTTGGATCAGGTAGTCAGATGGTCCAGTCGTTTGCTTGGTGAGTCACAGCTGAGCCTGACATCCCTGTACACCAGACAAGTACAGAGGATGGCCGACTCGATTTTAAATGATGACTCCCACCCTTTGCACTGCAACTTTCAGCTTCTTCCCTCCAGACGGAGGTTTGCTGTCCCAAAAAGTAGAACCCAGCGCTACAAAAACAGCTTTGTCCCTGCTGCTGTCAAAGAGTTGAACAAGCTATAAAAATTATATTGTACATATTTTATATTTACCTATTTTGTAAGATGTGTGCCTGTGTTTGTGTCTATGTTGAATGTAATTGTGGCTTGTAAATATGGATGTCACCAACTGCAAAACAAATCTACCTACGGGTACAAATAAAGTAACCTGAACCTGAACCTGAACCTAGATCACATATGAAGGTAAGCTAATGATTGCTAATGCTAGTAAGCACTAATAAGCCCCTGTTGTCACGAACCGAGCCGGTGTTGTTCTTAGGCTCGGTTCTGACTGTTCTCTGTGGCTTGGGTTACCAGTATATTTGTGTGTTGTGTTATCTTTTGAGTTTTCTATGTCTTTTGTCCTTGTTTCCTTACCCATAGCCACTGTCTGGCCAGCAGCTGTTAGACAGCCGCTTTGACCTACCTTTTTGTGAGCATTATCTAGCTCCTGCCAGTCCGACCATGCCCCCTCTCTCTCCTGACAGCCAGCTGATTCCACTCCTGTCATTTATTTTCCTGCGCCTCACCCAGGTGTGCTCAATATGTGGAACCAGCAATGCTTGTACTTAAGCGGTGTTTGCCAGTCAAGCATTGCTGGTCCGTTGAATTGTCCATTGATGCACATAGTCATGTGGATACTGTGTGCCATGAAGAGTAGCCACTTCCACTATTGCCGTGGATTCTCCTGCTTCTGCTGAGCGATGTCGGCTCTGGGACACTATTGTGGTTAAACCCCTTCTTCTCATGCGTTCGCTGGGCGATGCCGGCCCAGGAATTCCCATTGTAGGTGTCTGTATTTTTGTACTTCCTCACCTTTTTTGAAACTGTTTGTCTTTACTTTAATAAATGTATTGTGGTGTTAACCCTGCATGTAAATCCATCCACCACCACCCCCGTGCGCTGCGTAAAAGCGCACGAGGAGGCCTTTGACAGAACAGACCAGCCAGCGTAGGATTTAGCAGGTTGCACCCACACATCTGTTTTCCTTTTGAGCTATTTTTTCTTTTTCCACTCACCTGTTGCCTGGGCGCCATGGCTGAGTTGTTGGAGAGGGAGCTGAGCTCGCTGTGTTTTCTGGAAGAGATTTTTTCATGGACACTGGAGCCCTGTTCCTCCAAAATGGCTTGACAGGCTCGGGACACGACGGTGAAGGTAATGAATAGGGATAGCCTCTGGAACCATCCAGAGCCGATGAAGATTCTCCGGGACATCTTCGCTGTGCCATGTGAGGGATCGGACAAGGATCTCTCAGCGTTCAAGCCCCCCACAGCCACTCCACCTTCTTCCCCGGACACTACGGAGTTTCTCCGCATTTGTGACTCGCTGCCCAGCGCGGTGCTAAGAATCCCGGATTATCTGGTGCCCGAACCGTCAGCGAAGAAGAAGAGGAACACTCGTCGGAAGAAACCTACAGCCACTCCAACGACAAGCTTGCCTCCTCGTCCCGAGCCATGGTCCGCTCTGTCCCCAGAGGAGCAAGAGGAATGAAGACAGGTTCTCCTGGCAGAGACTGACCTCCTCCTGGAGGTGAAACCGTGGCTTCTCCCGGAGTTGGCCGAGAGGTTGGAGGAATATTCCTCGAGGAGGTTGGAGCTTCAGCCAGAGGACGAGCATGCCCTGACCACAGAGACGACAGCTGACGACATCACACCCCAGGAATTCAGGTAAGTGCTTGTTCAGTCACTGTTAATGCCACTTGAAACTGCTTGCCTGATTCCTGATGAATTGTCAGCTGCCAAGCTTGTTTTTCCTCCTGTTTCTACTGTTCCTCCTATGCCATTGTACTCCCCAGGAGGAAAATTCCGGACGGAGGAGGAGCCTTCACTGGAGGAACCAGAGAACAAGCCGCCTGCTTCCTCTCATTGCCACTGACCCCGAAGGGCTCGCCAGAAGCACCCTGTTGCTCCCACATCAGTGAGCCTCTCATCACGCGGGGAGGAGAGCCCTGCTGCCCGACCATTACACCAGCCTTCTATCTTACCAATAGCCACCTCCTTTATGACTTTTACCTCCACCAGTGTGGGGGCTGTAGTTTTTCCCCCGGATCCATCCACCTCTGTGCCTGCCTTGGAGGTTTCTCCTCTGTATTTCGAGGAGCCCAGAGCCGCTGTGGACATGGAGGGAGAAAAAACTTCCTCTGACGCTGCTGGAGACATTGAAGACCAGGAGAACAGGCAAGTTCCTTTTCATTCTACCCCTGTTTTTGATGAGCAATTTTGCCTGTTCCCTGGCCAAGAGACTCAGGTTCTGCAGTTCCCTGAGTTCTCGCCACCAGCAGCATGTGACAACCCCTCACCTGTCCTCTCCGTGTCTTCCTTGTGTGCCTCTGTGAGTTTGTTGGTTCTCGAACCAAGTCACCAAGTGGAAGAGGAGCCCGAGGCCCTGGAGGATCCTGGCCCAGGTTCAGCGGAGAGGCAGCCCCCAGCCACCATTATGGATGATTCACCAGTATGGGGGACATCGCTTGGAGGCCTGGAGGATGTGATCACCATCATGCCTGCTGTGGAGGCCGCTGCAGCAGAGTCATCCACCCAGCTAGACCTTCATGAGACCGGATCTAAAACGGCGTTATCAGGATCGATGGAGTCCTGGACGGCGATGGAGCTTGAGTCCAGGCAAGTGCTCTCATTTGTTTCTCTTCCCTGTAAACTGAAGCAATCTTGTCTGGCTCTTGGTGAGGAGAGTCAGGTACAGCCCTCAGCTGCATTGGGTCTCGCCTCGCCGGGCTCCGCTGCTGCCGGTGACCCTATTCCCTTTCTTCCTGTCCTCCCTGAGTTTCTTACTAGGGTTGCCAGAGAGGGTCCACTGTTACCTGGGGCGTCCGCAGATGACTACAACGTGAGTCCAGCTTCCCCAGTGGAGGTCAACGTAGGTACAGCACTCCCGGACCTACAGAACCTGCGCACCCTAGATTGCTGGAGTCCTGGACGGCGGTAGTAGTAGATTAGTTTATTTGACAGGGACAGTGCAATAAACATAGACAATTAATCAAAGACAATCAATCTGATGTGTTGCACATAGAGTGTATAGCTATTAGCTAATTTGCAACTCTTGTCCCTGGATGGGCTTTAGAAAAAAGAATCAAGATGGGAAAAAAAAAATAAAAAATATACACAATAACCACATACATCAATGCAGAAAAATTATAAATACACAATTATAAATATTATAAATATTATAAATACACAAATATAACAGCCTGACTCACATTTAACATAAATATTATAAATATTATAAATACACAAATATAACAGCCTGACTCACATTTAACACATATAACATAACTCACATTTGCCTATTTCAGGCCTTCCTCCCTCCGTCACTCACTATAAACAAACACATTTATTCCTTCCCTTCATTCACTCTCACTTTGCAGACAATTAATTCATACATGAGTACATTCTTGTTTATTTTTCAGCCAGTTTTTAACATTTTTAGTGAATGTTTTAAAGTCCGTTATTATTTTAATTTCATTTGGCATTGTGTTCCAGATGTGACTGCCCTTTATAGAGAAAGCTGTTTGTCCAAATGTGGTTCTGCGGTGGAATATTTTACAGTTATTGTTAACAGAACTCCTGGTGGCTCTGCTGCTGTCCTGTCTTTGGACGAAACCAGCAAGTGGCTCGGGTGCTGATTTATGGAAACATTTGAACATTAATTTCAGAAGACAGAGGTCAATGAAGCTCTCAAAACTCAATAGGTTGTATTTTTTTAAAACATTACAGTGATGCCACCTAATGGGCTTTTTGTCCAAGATTTTTAGGGTTTGATTATATAATGAACCTATATGTCTTATTGTGGAAGGGGCTGCTTGAGCCCAGACTGTCAAACAGTATGATATATGAGAAAAAACCATAGAATGCATATACAGTGCAGCTGCTTCGTAAGGTATGTAATATCTAATTAATTTAAAGCAGTTCAGATTTTTTTTTACTGTTTTTGAAATTTTCTTTATATGAAGATTAAATTTGAGTTGAGGATCTAGTACAATGCCAAGGTATTTGAATTCTGTAGCTAAACTGATGTCATGATCATGTATATTAACTTTAAAATGTTGCAGGTTACATTTTTTGATTGAAAAGCACATTGAGACTGTTTTCTGAAGGTTCAGCAATAGATGGTTCTTGAGGAGCCACTCTTGGACATCAACCATACTTGTAGACAGTACATCTGCAGCCTGTGCTGGAGTCTTGGCAGCTGTGTAAATAACTGCATCATCTGCATAAAGTTGGCATGTTGCAGCTGAGCAGTGTGACTGCAAGTCATTAATAAAAATGCTGAAAAGTAAAGGACCAAGAATGGACCCTTGTGGGATACCCATGCGGTTGTTTAAAAATGAGGATTTATCCTGGTGAACTTTTACACACTGTTCTCTATTCTGGAGATAAGATGCAAACCATTCTAATGTATTTGGGGAGAAGTTAAAAGATACCATTTTGGATAAAAGCAAACTGTGGTTTACAGTATCGAAAGCCTTTTTGAGATCTAGAAAAACAGCTCCTACCACATTACCCCTGTCCAAGGACTGTTTGACGTTTTCAATAAGGCAACAATTTGCTGTTTCTGTTGAGTATCCTGGTCTAAAACCAAATTGATGTGGATGAAGAAGTTGACTGTCTTGTAAGTAGTCTATCAGCTGTGTAGCTACAACTTTTTTAAGAACCTTAGATAGGACTGGTAAGATAGAGATTGGGCGGTAATTGCATATATCGTCTTTACTGCCTGATTTATGAACTGGTATGACGACAGCTTTTTTCCAGCCAGATGGAAATGTACTAGACCTAATGGAGAGATTAATGAGATGGGTCAGTGGTTTGATTAATATTTTGCTGTGCATTTTGAGAAAGGAGGTGCTCATATTGTAGATATCATTAGTTTTTGAGTTTGACAGTGTTTTAACAATACCAGCAATTAACTTCTCATTTACCTCATCGATGTGAAAAGTATCTGTTGGAAGTATGGAATTTGTGTTGTTGAGCACATTTGGCAGCACAAAAATTTTTGTTAAGTCTTCCACAGAGCCCACAAAGTGTGAATTAAATTCATTTGCCAATGTAGCCTTGTCACTGACGGTCTTGCCATTGATTCTAAGTTCCTTTACCCCCTTCTGATCGTTTTTTTTATTAGTTAAGTTATTTAAATGCCTCCATAGGGAACTGTTGTTACCCTTTGCATGATCTATCAGTTTATTGTAATAAGATATTTTTGATTTTCGCAGCTCATGTACCACTTTATTTCTTAAACTTTTGTACACAAGGTGATCATTTTGTAGTTTGGAGGTTAGTGATGTTTTCAGTGCATAGTCTCGCCTCTTCATAAGTTTTCTTATTTCATTATTTAACCATGGTAGGCTAATCTTCTGTTGTCTACTTTTAATTTGCTTTGAAAATTTTTCTATAGACTTTGTGATTGTTGCAGTTATAAAATTACAACAATCATCTACTTCACATGTTGACATGAGCTGCTCCCAATTTTGATTCTCTAAGTAATGTTCAAACTCCTCATTTTTTGATTTGGGGATAATAAAATTTGATTTGTCAATATCGACTCCCCCAAAATACTGTAGTCGCTTTTTAGTAAGTTTCCTGACAGCAAGAACCATGTTATGATCTGAGAGACCAGTTACAAGATTATAGGTTCTGGTTATTCGTTCTGGTTTATTAGTAAATACCATGTCAATAAGTGTTCTGGATTGTTTGGTTATCCTGGTGGGTCCTTTGATGATTTGCTGGTAATTACATTTAGTCATGAGGCTTTTCAGTTTTTGTTTGTCTTTTTTATCAGACCAGTTGATATTAAAGTCACCATGAATTATTGTTTCTCTGTTCTTCTCAAGTTGTTTAACCAGATCACTTAATTCATTATAAAAGGAAGAGTTGTGTGACGGTGGGTTGTACACTACTGCAATGTTGAAATTCATTACCGGAGAGAGACATACATTAACAGCTAAACATTCAAGTGAAGTATTCAAATCAACCAGTTGACATTTATATTTCTCTTTGATGTAAATTAAAACACCTCCTCCCCTCCCTACCTGCCTGTCTTTTCTAAAACACTGGTAGCCCACAATATCGATCATATTAGTGTCTATGTTCCTGTGTAGCCAGCTTTCTGAGAGACAAAGGTAGTCCAGATTTGAGTCCAACAGCAACACTGAAATCTCATCTCTTTTGGGGATTATGCTCCGTATGTTTAAATGACCGCCGAGGATCCCCTTTGGTTTAGCCTTGGTGTCCCAAAGAACTCGTGCATGATTAACAGTTTGGAAAAATAAATGTTGTTTTTGCTTTTGTACAGCTCGGTTTTGTGCTAACCCAGTGGTCTGCTGTTTAATAGTGGCAGGTCCAGGGTTAAGGTGAATATCTCCTGCCAGAAGTAGCAGAACTAACAGAACTTTAATTGTATATCCTCTGCCATATTGTGATTTTTGCTTAACAGCCATGTTTGCCTTAATTTGGAAGTTTTTGCTCAGGGCTTTTAAAGACCACATAGAGTACAGGGTGAGATGTCCAAGCCCAAATCCATACAGATAAAACTTTTTAACTTCACCTTTGGTTGAGTTTGTCGGAAAATCCTTCTTGTTGCAGGTCCAGACACACAAAGACAAAACGAAGAGGAAGTAGATAAGTAGAGAAGGCTTATTAGTGGTGCCCATCAGCCCACTTTTTAATCCGGTGGCAGCCATCTTCAGTCTTTCTTGGAAAGAAGGAAAAAGAAAATCTGTGGATAGTAAAATAAATTCTGCTTATATCGCCAGAATCTGATCCGATCGTCCTCAAATCCAGCTGGGCCTCAGCTAGCCAACTAGCCCCTTCCGTTGCTGGTCTCGTGGTCTCGTGATCTCTCGGTGGAGCCCAAGTTCAGGCAAGTGCACTCCATAATGTCTCCTGTGTCTTTGTTGAAGTCACACTGTCCAACTCGTGGTGAGAAGGTCCAGGGGCTGCTCGCTGCAGCTCCCAGGCTCACCTCACTGGGCTCTGCTGCTGCCGGTGACCCTGACTCGGCCACTTTCTCTCTCCCTCCGGTTTCAGTGTTCCTTGCCAGGGTCGCCGGAGAGCAGCCAATTCCATCTGAGGACGCCAAGGATCCAGGTTCAACGCTGGAGGCCATGGAGAGTCCTACCTCCCTCACTGGGGAGGTCACCACGGGAGCGATGAGGTCCCTGATAGGGACCACCGCAGGTGCAGTGGTGCTCCAGCCAGAGCCCACCACGGGTGCTCCCGAGCTCCATACAAAAGCCACCGCAGGTGCTACAGAGCTCCAGTTGGGAGCCACCGCGGGTGCAGTGTTGGCCCGGTCGGGGTCCACCGTGGGTGTTGCTGTGTACCAAGTCAGGACCACCGAGGGTGCAGCAGGTCAGCCTAAGGACGCCATGGTCCCCTTCTCCTTCCTGTCCGACGCCGTGGGGGTTCCCTCCCTACAGTCTGGTCACCCACCAGTGAGCCTCCCGGTGGACAGGCTGCCTCCTGCTCCAGCTCTTTGGTCGTGGTGGCTCTACAATGCTGGCCGACCGCCGGAGGGACTGAGTCTCTCGGCCAGAGGGCCCGTGCTTTCCGTCAGGCCACCGGACTCTACTCGCCGGACTGCTTGCTGGGCCTGGGACTCTGGGCGGCGTCCCGAGCCTCCACACCTTTGGACATGGGGGGGTTAATTGTGGGCCCTGGGCGGGGAATTGTGTTCCCTCCTTCCTGTTCCCCCTACCTCCCACCTGGGTTTGTGTTGTTGTTCCTGTTGGGGATTTCGGGATGTTACTATGGGTGTCTGGAATCCACCCCTGGGGTGGGGGGGGAGGCCCTGTCACGAACCAAACTGGTGTTGTTCTTAGGCTCGGTTCTGACTGTTCACTGTGGCTTGGGTTACCGGTATATTTGTGTGTTGTGTTATCTTTTGAGTTTTCTATGTATTTTGTCCTTGTTTCCTTACCCATAGCCACTGTCTGGCTGGCAGCTGTTAGACAGCCTTTTTGATCTACTTTTTTGTGGGCATTGTCTAGCTCCTGCCAGTCCACGCCCCCTCTCTCTCCTGACAGCCAGCTGATTCCACTCCTGTTATTTATTTTCCCCCACCTCGCCCAGGTGTGCTCAATTTGTGGAACCAGCAATGCTTGTACTTAAGCAGCATTTGTCAGTCAAGCATCGCTGGTCCGTTGAATTGTCCATTGATGCACATAGTCATGTGGATACTGTGTGCCACGAAGAGTAGCCACTTCCACTGTTGTCATGGATTCTCCTGCTTCCGTTGAGCGATGTCGGCTCTGAGACACTATTGTGGTTAAACCCCTTCTTCTCATGCTTTCGCTGGGCGATGCTGGCCCAGGAACCGCCCATTGTAAGTGTCTGTGTATTTTTGTACGTCCTCACCTTTTTTGAAACTGCTTGTCTTTACTTCAATAAATGTATTGTGGTGTTAACCCTGTGTGTAAATCCATTCATCCTTCCCCTCCTCTGTGCGCAGGAGGAGGCCTTTGACACCCGTACTACATTGTAATCACGGCAAGCTATCGCTATTAGGTACTGAAATATGTATGCTGTGTGTGTGTGTGTTTCAGATGGCTCTCTTACGGTGGCCGGGAAGTGCAAAACACATTTACAAACTTTGAGACAAATTTACAATTTGGAAAACATTTTTACATATCGTAAAACAAAATTACATTTACAAAAACAAAGTTACAAGTCCCGAAACAAATTTACATTTCAGAAAACAAATTAACAAGTGGCGAAACACTTTTACAAATGCCGATACAAATTTAAAAGTGGCGAAACAAATTTGCAAATCCTGAACCAAATTTACAAGTAATGCCAACAGGAAAAGGAATGTACAAGTGGTTGACCTGGCAGTGATAACATGAGCAAGTCAATTTGAGATTTAGCATGGCAGTTGAAAAAAAATAATAATTTAGAACAGCAGTAAAACAGAAAGAACACGGAGAGTAAGGGAGAAGACAGATTTGTGTTCTTGTTGTTAATGTAGTTTATGGTGACAAATAGAGACCGAGTCATGTTTTGCATGAACCACTTAAAGGGCTGCATGGTGGCGCAGTGGTTAGAACTGCGGCAGCACAGTTTACCCTCGGCCGGGGGATCGCAGAGATCATGGGTTCGATCCCTGCCTCCGGCCAACAGTGATCTGTGTGGAGTTTGCATGTTCTCCCCGTGTTGCGTGGGTTTACTCCGGGATTTCTCCGGTTTCCTCCCGCATGCCAAAAACATGCAGGTTAGGGATACGGGCCGCTTGTGCACGCAGCGACCAGCAGCTGGTGGCTTGTCACCAGACTGCAAAACAAATCTACCTACGGGTACAAAATAAGTACAAAAAAAAAAAAAAGGGCTGATGACACGATTTTGACATTTTTTAGGATGTTGTGTAAACCCAAAAGTCACTGTCAATGATCAATATAATATGCCCGCATAAACTAGTTATCATCCAAAAACCACAGCCGCTGACTGGACTGTGGTGCCACCCACAAATTTAAGGGCGGCACCCCCATGACGTCAGCGACAGAACGGACTCCAGTGTTGTTGACTGGAATGACAGCAGCTTTGTAGCTCACAGTTTCTCTGGTTTCTTGTTTTAATTTTACGGCTATGCCTTCGTGTTGTGTCGCAGGCTTAGATAAACAGCAGGCCGTGAAAGACCACATCACACGCTTCAGCTCCAACTGTCATAAGCCTCCTTGTGCGCTTTTATGCAGGAGGAGGGCACGAGGAGGGGAAAGATTAATGGATTTACACGCAGCTTTGACCTACTTTCTATGATCGCATGCTGACTCTCGCCGGTCCGGCCACGTCCCCTCTCTCATTATCACCAGCTGATTCCCTTCCCGCTGATCATGTTTCCCGGGCCTCGCCCAGGTGCTTCTCATCACACCATCACCAGCAGTGTGTGTACTTCGCGGCCGTTTGCCAGTAGCGCACTCCTGGTCCATAGTATTGTCATCTGTGCTGTTAGTCTGCCAGTATTTTCAGCACTCTCACGACATGTTAGTCACTCCATGTTCGCCATGGTTCTCGTGCGTCCTTGAAGCGATGTCGGCTCTGGGGCGCACCTGTGGCTAACACATCTCCTCTCATTTGTTCTCTGAGCGATGCCGGCCCCCAAACACCATCAGTAAGTGTGTTTGTGTTTTTTGTACGTCTTCACCTTTTTGGGAATTGTCTGTCGTTCTATAGTAAATGTGCTGTGGTGAACCCTGCATGTAAATCCTCGTTATCTCATCCTCCCTCTCCGTGCCCTGTGTAAGAGTGCACAGAGGGTTATGATGAATGGATTTATGCGCAGGATTCACTACAGCACATGTATTGAATATAAAGACTGATCCCAAAAGGTGAAGACTTACAAAAATACACAGCAACACAAACAGTAGGCGTTCGGGGCCGACATTGCCCAGCGAACATGGAGAGGAAACGTGTTAACCACGGTTGCGCCCCAGAGCCGATATCGCTACAAGGGCGCAACAGAATCACGGCTGCGTGGAGTGGCCAACACGTCGTGATAGTGTTGGCAATATTGGCTGGCTGACAACACGGCAGATGATGCACACAAAACATGAACAGCTGACTGTCACTGAGTCTGACTCGCTAGGCACAATGCCTGCTTGGCACGACTCAAACCTATACGGTTTGATGCCCCCAGATTCTTCATTATCATCCCATTCTTCGGAACTATAATCATCTGAAGATTGGACAACACAAACCAATTCCAGACTACATGTGCTGGAGCCATCGTCGATGTTTTCTACCACTTCCATCCTGTGTGTACAAAGGGCAGCCAAGCACTGTGTTCTGTCAATGACGTTACAACATGGACGTGGGGTTTTCCAGCCACTGACGCAATTGGTGACGTGGCACTCATGAAAACGTTGGATATTCGCATGAAAAAAAGCCTGTTTGACTTAGAACTGCACAGACCAACCTATTTCGTCATATTGTATTATGTATTGAAAAATTAGATGAAGTCAAAAACGTGTCATCAGCACTTTAACGCGGTTTTGTTTCTCGTGTGGTCGGTCTTTGGAGTTTTTAAATAGCACAGACCAGATGGCGGGACCAAAGACACAGGGGACATCTCAGCAGCTGGTAACACCTGATGCTAAACGAAGTAAGTGCAGCATAACGCTAGCTATTTGAAGCCATGTGAATGAAAGTGTTGTGTTAGCGGCTACCAACTTTCTGAAATTTTGAAATGGCACTCTGTTCATTTCAGCAGAAAAACCTTGCCCATCATATGAACAGTTCATGGAGTACAGAAGCTCAAATTCAAAAGAACGACAGTCGTTTAATTTTGGGCCGAAAGGAAGACATGGGGTTAAAGAAAGAAAACACATCCAGGTAATTTGTACTGACTGTCAAACTTGACATCCAGATAACTCAGTGGATGAGGATCATACAGTCATGAAAAAATTAGGACACCCCATTAAATATTCAGTTTTTTATTAATAAATGTTCACATATCTATGTCTAACCTTGTTTTTCTTTTTATTTGCATTTTTTAACATTTATTTTAACCATTTTAAGTAGGAATGAAGTTGGGGGTGTCTTAAAAAGATGGGATGTCCTAATTTATTCCTCACTATTTGTTTAGAATTACATTTTACAGAAAATTTGAAAAAGTATTTAATTCATTTTTAATTGTTCAGTTGTATTACATGAATCTCCCAGTATATTTAATATTGATATTAAATATCCATATGTTCAAATATATTTAAAAAAAAACCACAAGGCTTCTTACAGGGTGTCCTAATTTTTTCACATGACTGTATGTAATATATTGTAGAGATTGAATTAAGTTAAAAAAAAACATACATTTGCTAATATATTTGATGCAGGCATTTGTTGTGGAAATTTTAGAGCATCTAGCGCTCTACAGCCATGGACAAAATTGTTGGTACCCCTCTGTTAATGAAAGAAAAACCCACAGTGGTCACAGAAATAACTTGAATCTGACAAAAGTGGAAATAAATAAAAATTCTATGAAAATTAACCAGTGAAAATCAGACAATGCTTTTGAATTGTGTTTCAACAGAATTATTTTAAAAAACAAACTCATGAAACAGGCCTGGATAAAAATGATGGTACCCTTAACTTAATATTTTGTTGCACAACTTTTTGAGGCAATCACTGCAATCAAACGATTTCTGTAACTGTCAATGAGACTTCTGTGCCTCTCAGCAGGTATTATGGCCCACTCCTCATGAGCAAACTGCTCCAGTTGTCTCGGGTTGGAAGAGTGCCTTCTCCAGACGGCATGTTTCAGCTACTTCCACAGATGTTCAATAGGATTTAGATCAGGGCTCATAGAAGGCCACTTTAGAATAGTCCAATGTTTCGCTCTTAGCCATTCTTGGGTGTTTTTAGCTGTGTGTTTTGGATCATTATCCTGTTGCAAGACCCATGACCTGCGACTGAGACCAAACTGTCTGACACTGGACAGCACATTTCTCTCTAGAATACCTTGATAGTCTTGAGATTTCATTGTACCCTGCACAGATTCAAGACACCCTGTGCCAGATGCAGCAAAGCAGCCCCAGAACATAACAGAACCTCCTCCATGTTTCACAGTAGGGACAGTGTTCTTTTCTTGGTATGTGCGGCGGCATGAAATAATAAGCAGCGATGCCGTGGTTTTAAGCAGGTTTTATTAATCATACCGCCGTCACGAGCTCCGCTCCCGGCGCCGTGCATGAGCGCCGAGAGCGAGCCCACGGCTCTCAGAGAAGGAGAGGAGGACACACAAGTTTGTGTCCTGCAGCAGAGGCTGAAGTGAGAGAGAGTTTGCGTTACAGAGTTGCAGCTTATATACTCGACCATAACAATACATCAAAGGAACATACCCCAGCAGTTAGTATGATCAAAGAGATAACAGAACAGGCATAAGACATTTGCATTTGAGAGACCTATTGATCCCAGTCCCTAGGTCACAGTGAGGACAGGACGCATGAGTACAATGCATGAAAGGCAACCATTAACATCACAGAGATGAGCCAGACGAAACGCGTCTGCCTGTAGACATTAATACACATTACACTGTTCTGCTATTTGCTCTAGCCGAGCGCTGTGTTTGACCAGTCTTTTTGTGGAGATTTACCTCAAAGCACATCTACATATGTAAGATGCTCAGAAAAAGCACAGTAAGGACAAGACGCATGAACACTATACAGAATGGCGCATTACATCACAATACATGCATGTTTGCATCACAAATACATGAATGGCACATTGCATCTCAGTAGTGCAGCGGGAAAACAGAGACAAGAGGGCTGAGTGTCCTTATCCGTTGTGGGGGTTAACCGAACCGCCACAGTATGCTTCATTTTTGTGTCTGTGAACATAGAGCTGATGTACCTTGCCAAAAAGTTCCAGTTTTGTCTCGTCTGTCCATAGGACATTTTCCCAGAAGCTTTGTGGCTTGTCAACATGCAGTTTGGCAAATTCCAGTCTGGCTTTTTTTTAATTTGTTTTCAACAGTGATGTCCTCCTTGGTCGTCTCCCATGAAGTTCACTTTGGCTCAAACAACAGCGGATGGTGCGATCTGACACTGATGTACCTTGACCTTGGAGTTCACCATGAATGTGTTTAGAGGTTGTTCTGGGCTCTTTTGTTACCATTTGTATTATCCGTCTCCTCCTGCGGCCATGTCGAGGGAGGTTGGCTACAGTCCTGTGGATCTTAAATTTCTGAATAATATGTGCAACTGTAGTCACGGGAACATCAAGCTGCTTGGAGATGGTCTTACAGCCTTTACCTTTAACATGCTTGTCTATAATTTTCTTTCTAATCTCCTGAGACAACTCTCTCCTTTGCTTCCTCTGGTCCATGTTTAGTGTGGTACACACCATGTCACCAAACAGCACAGTGACTACTTGTCACCCTTTAAATAGTCCGACTGACTGATTACAAGTTTGTAGACACCTGCGATGTTAATTAGAGGACACATCTTGGTTGAACATGTCCCTATGGTCATATTATTTTCAATCTTTTCTAGGGGTACCATCATTTTTGTCCAGGCCTGTTTCATGAGTTTGCTTTTTAAAGTAATTCTGTTGAACCACAATCCAAAGCACTGTGTGATTTTCATTGGTTAATTTTCATAGAATTTTTATTTATTACCACTTTCGTCAGATTCAAGTTATTTCTGTGACCATTGTGGGTTTTTCTTTCATTAACAGAGGGGTACCAACAATTTTGTCCACGGCTGTAAGCAGCAGCTCTGATGCAGTTTTGCTTGAATAACTAGTCATAACAGTGTAACATTTTAGACCTTGTTCAGCTCACTATGTGTATTATCTTTTATTCTACCTATGTATATAACACATGAAGTTAATCTTAACTTTGTTATTTTACTAGATAAACGTTGGATTGATGGCACCACATGGAACTGGTGGAACTGATTTAAAACCTGTAAGAGGGAAAGCACTCCCATTATTTGTAGACCCAGAGGTAACAGCCTCTGATGTACTGAAACAAGCTGTCCAGAAAATGAAAACATTTAATAAGGACATGCAAGAAGAACCGTATGTTCTCTTGTATCCAGACTGCTCAGAAGTGGTCCACATCCCTGGGTCAGAAAAGCCATTCAAATTAGCCGAATGTAAAAAGGAACTAGGGAAGCCATATTCCAGGATCACCTTTTTCATTTGCCTGGAAACTGACTTTAAAGGAAGTTAGTGGATGTCATGATTTCAATATTTTTACACATTTAGATACTCTACTACAGGGTATCTGCATGATCTTTTTTTTTTTTTTTTTTTAACAGCAGTGGTTAATACCTTGGACTCCGATTCTGAAATTATCATTACATCAAGGAGCACAGCTGAATTCAGTTGAGCTGACACTGTGGTGCCTTTTTTTTTGATACTTATGTATGCATGTATTCATTTGTCTATTGGCTATACATTTGATTTTAAGCATAAACCTATGTTCTGGTGAATATTTTAGAAAAACAAGGCTTGTTTTGATTATTTTGCAGTTATTGCTATCAGTAACACTGTGAAAACCTTTCACCATTGATATATACTGTATATGATAAGGGAACAGTTATGGAAGGTGTTACAAATTGTTGATAAATTGATGCATTTCTTCTCAGGTTTTTGAACCATAAAACCAAAGTACTCCCAAACACAAACCTGAAGATGAACGGTAGGTACTAATTTTTATAAAAATATCTTATGCCTTTATTGAGGAGGTGTGGCCATCCAGAACCAGTTAAAAGAACTCTGACAGGTTTTGGCTTCTAGTCCTTGTCAGGAGTCAGATTTAATGAGAGACAATGGGTATTCAGTAGTATGCAACCAATAAGAATTGTGGTTGTATTCTTTGTGTTTATGTTCTTGAATGACTGTTGTAGACCTGGATGACAGCAGTAATTGATGTTGTCATTTTTTTTTTGTCATGTTTTCAGAGATGCAGCGGGACCATCGGCAACAATTCTGTCTGGACAGGGAAAAAGGCAGGCTGTGGCAGCCTGACGTTTCTTACTTTCAGTGTTGTTGTTTCAGACATTTTTAATTTGTTTTTCAGATGGTAATATCTGATGCTGAGGATTTGGATCCACCTGAAACAAATCCAAACAAGACTTCTTGCTACAGGTAAGTCAAAAAATGACAGTGACTGACATAATTTTAATTTTATTGATCAGGAAGAAATGTGTTTTGTAAGATGTTTTAACGTGAAAATTGTAATTTCTCAACAGGAAATACACAGCCTTGTATGTTGTGCTCAACATCGTTCTGGCAGCTCCTGCGACGGCGCTGGTGCCAAACTATAGCAGCCCTGCTGTTCCTTTGGATTCATCAGTGACGTGGAGAGGGGGGACATGCTGCATGGGTAACATCTTGTCCTCCATATCTTCCTGCCCAGGCTTGAATCCTACCAACGCCCAACGCTGGAAGGTAGAACACCGGTGCGCATCGGCCTGTTCAGCCACAGGCGGTGCTGTTCCAGCAGAGTAGACGTTCAGGATTCTCTTCCATGGTCATCATAGACCGACGGAGGCCGACGTATGCACCAGGTGTTGAGGAAGAGGCTGAGGAGCTGGTTACAGTCAGTGTGGAAAATTTCCAACACACAGCAGTGTAAAATGAGGTTTTTACTGTAGCGTTCTAGTTTTTTCACTGTGCAATATTTCTGGTGTTGAAATGCTTTTTGTAAAAGTAGCAAATTGTGCACCGTCTGGAATATCCACTAATTAGATCACTTTTGGTCATTACAGAAAGGAGATGAACATTCCACTACCCGACACTGTAGCAAGCCTGTCGCTTCCTATTGATCACCGAAGTGTCAGCAGGTTCAACATTTCAAAGGCTAATGTTTGGGATGGAGCAGTCAGAGGTTTCAAGTGTACAACATATTCTGAAACCTGTGACATGCTAATCGGATTTACTGATGATGCTGGTGTTTTTGAGGAGGGAATTGACACTGGTGGTCCAAGATGAGAGGTTTTAACTCTGCTAATGAAACCCTTAAAAGACCGGCCCATTTTTGATGGACCAGAAGGACATCAGTTCTTTGTCTACAATGCAAATGGCATGCATAGGGTTAGACGTGTACTATTCTAATGGTTGGTTAATGATCATTAAACATACAGCTCTGGGAAAAAAAAATAAGAGACCACTGCACAATCTTTACTGAATTTGCTTCTCTACATGTATGACAGCTATTCAATTTGAGTATCTGTTGAATTCCAACACAAGAACACCTCAGTTTACTTGACGGTACTGATTCAGTGATCATCTAAGTATGGTAAGATGCATGAAAGCTGTGAATAAAAATCAAAGTTACTCCACAAGTACAGATTTCTGAGTTCTTCCCAAGTTAAAACTCAAGTAGTGTCGTGTTTAAGAATGAACATAAACTTGTTTTCTTTGCATCATCATCATCATCATCATCATCATCATAGCAGTCTGTCAGGGGCGACAGACTGCTATGAACCGAAGGTTCAGAGTCCACCTCAGTCAGAACACAAGTGCATGGAGAATGCAGAAAAACGGACTCCCACAAGGCTCAGTTCTAGCTCCAACTCTGTTCAACCTCTACATAAACGACCTGCCTACTACAAAATCCCGCAAATTCATCTATGCAGACGACATCTGTTTGGCATTCCAAGCACCAGACTTTGAACCACTGGAACGGGTGCTAACGGAAGATCTTGCCAAAATGGACCAGTTCTGCAAAATCTGGCGCCTAAAACCAAGCCCAGCAAAAACCGTCTCCAGTGTATTCCATCTCCACAATGCAAAAGCTGCCAGAGAACTAAACATCCACCTGAGCGGACTCAAGCTTAAGCATGCCCCAAATCCAACTTATCTTGGAGTGACCCTTGATAGGACCTTATCCTTCAAGGAACATCTAAAGGGGACGGCTGCTAAGGTGAAGGTACGAAACAACCTGCTCTGCAAGCTCGCTGGTGCAAAATGGGGGGCGGCAGTCTCCACCCTGCGCACCTCAGCACTGGCCCTTTCATACTCTGTAGCAGAATATTGTGCCCCTGTCTGGTCCAGGTCATCTTACACACACCATGTAGACACCCAGCTCAACTCAACCATGAGAACTATAACTGGAACAATCCGCTCAACACCACTCCCCTGGCTCTCTGTACTGTCAAACATAGCCCCTCCACACATCCGGCGAGCAGCATTAACTCAAAGGATGCTCCAAAAAGTTAAAGATTTTCCTCACTTGCCAGTCCATGCAGATATCTACACCCCACCCACTGCCCGACTTTCATCCAGACGGCCGATTTGGAAAAACCCTCCCCCAGCTGACTTTACCATCCGGACAGCTTGGCAAGAGGAATGGGAGACCAAGGAGGTCCCAAACAAACAGCTGGTGATAAACCCCAACCAACAGGTCCCGGGCACCAACCTCCCAAGGAGACAGTGGTCTACACTCAATCGCTTCAGGACTGGACATGGCCCCTGCTTGGCCAGCCTTCACAGATGGGGCAGTAGCCCTAGCCCACTGTGCGCATGTGGAGAGGAGCAAACAATGGAACACATCATAGAGGTTTGCCCGCTCCAAAGACTGGAAGGAGGATTACACACCCTCCATACAGCAAACCAGGAGGCAACTGCTTGGCTCAAGGACTTTGCATTCGCTAAATAAATAGATAAGGGGCGACAATGACTGTTTCATTTAGGTCTGATCAGATTCCTCCACGCAGCTCTGTCCTTTGCCCTCCACTGCCAGGAACTCCTGACCTTGTTAACCCGGGCAACATCCGAGCCGGTATGAGTTGCTTTCTGACTACTGATCATTTCATGAAACTGCTTGCAAAGTATTTGAGTACCGCTAGCTTTTGCTGGACTAGTGGCACATTCTTGGCAGATAGAGGTATTATCAGTGGCAAGGACAGGCCAAGACAAACTGACTCCAGTATCTGTTGCAGTGACTGACCAGATGATAGGTTTGTTTATCTCTGCTCTTTGTGTAGTGCATGCCACCATGCACCGACTGGCAAAAGTCCACCACAGACCTTGCGACAGATGTGCTTATTTGCCAGGATGTCCAGTCTCACCCCGTGTAACTGGGAGTGGTCCACCACAGACCTGTGACAGATATTGTTTATAGTTCTGCCAGAATGCCCAGTTTCACCACCCACGCCCTTGGAAGGGTGGGGTTGCCAGTTGACTTTGAATTTGGGTGAGTTTTAAGTAGGTTTGAGAATAAAACAATATTGTTCATTTTACTGAAACACATCTAAATAGTAAAACCAAATAAAGTGATAATTTTGCAGTGGTCTCTTTGGCCTTAATTTTTTTCCCAGAGCTGTACATATCACATTGCATGACTTTTTAAAATCAGTATTTTAAAGTATACAGACGTGGACAAAATTGTTGGTACCCCTCTGTTAATGAAAGAAAAACCCACAATGGTCACAGAAATAACTTGAATCTGACAAAAGTGGTAATAAATAAAAATTCTATGAAAATTAACCAATGAAAATCACACAATGCTTTTGAATTGTGGTTCAACAGAATTATTTTAAAAAACAAACTCATGAAACAGGCCTGGACAAAAATGATGGTACCCCTAGAAAAGACATGTTCAACCAAGATGTGTCCTCTAACATCACAGGTGTCAACAAACTTGTAGTCAGTTAGTCAGCCTATTTAAAGGGTGACAAGTAGTCACTGTGCTGTTTGTTGACATAGTGTGTACCACCCTAAACATGGGCCAGAGAAAGCAAAGGAGAGAGTTGTCTCAGGAGATTAGAAAGAAAATTATAGACAAGCATGTTAAAGGTAAAGGCTATAAGACCATCTCCAAGCAGCTTGATGTTCCTGTGACTACAGTTGCACATCCATCCATCCATCCATCTTCTACCACTTTTCCGGAGGTCCGGGTCGTGGAGGCAGCAGTTCAAGCAGAGAAGCCCAGACTTCCCTCTCCCCAGCCACCTGCTCCAGCTCTTCAGAGAGGATACCAAGGTGTTCCCAGACCAGCTGGGAGACATAGTCTCTCCACCGAGTCTTGGGTCTGCCCCGGGGTCTCCTCCCAGTGGGACGTGCCCGAAACACCTCAAGTGGGTGGCGTCCAGGACAACATAGCTCCTGGGATCATTGCATGCCCCAGTGATCCCAGGACCTATGTTGTCCGGGGCAATTTGCTGATAGGGTCACCCAAGACAAGCTGGTCCTGGGTGAAGGGCCAGACTAAGAACGATCCAACAGACTCTCATGATAAATTCTATATCAAGGATTCAGTGTACCCCGCCCGGTATGGGGTTACCGGGGCCCCACCCTGGAGCCAAGCCTGGGGGAGGGGCTCGATGGCTAGCATCTGGTGGCCGGGTTTCCACCCATGGGACCCGGCCGGGCTCAGCCCGAAGGAGTTACATGGGTCCACCCTCCAGTGGGCTCACCACCTGCAGGAGGGATCATGGGGGTCCACTGCTATGTGGATTAGGTGGCGGTCAAAGGCGGAGACCTTGGCGGACTGATCCCAAGCTTTCTACAGTTGCACATATTATTCAGGAATTTAAGATTCACGGTACTGTAGCCAACCTCCCTGGACGTGGCCGCAGGAGGAGACAGATAATACAAATGGTAACAAAAGAGCCCAGAACAACCTCTAAACACATTCATGGTGAACTCAAAGGTCAAGGTACATCAGTGTCAGATCGCACCATCCGTCGTTGTTTGAGCCAAAATGGACTTCATGGGAGACGACCAAGGAGGACACCACTGTTGAAAACAAATCATAAAAAAGCCAGACTGGAATATGCCAAACTGCATATTGACAAGCTACAAAGCTTCTGGGAGAATGTCCTATGGACAGACGAGACAAAACTGGAACTTTTTGGCAAGGCACATCAGCTCTATGTTCACAGACGCAAAAATGAAGCATACCAAGAAAAGGACACTGTCCCTACTGTGAAACATGGGGGAGGTTCTGTTATGTTCTGGGGCTGCTTTGGTGCATCTGGCACAGGGTGTCTTGAATCTGTGCAGGGTACAATGAAATCTCAAGACTATCAAGGTATTCTAGAGAGAAATGTGCTGCCCAGTGTCAGACAGCTTGGTCTCAGTCGCAAGTCATGGGTCTTGCAACAGGATAATGACCCAAAACACACAGCTAAAAACACCCAAGAATGGCTAAGAGCGAAACATTGGACTATTCTAAAGTGGCCTTCTATGAGGCCTAATCTAAATCCTATTGAACATCTGTGGAAGGAGCTGAAACATGCTGTCTGGAGAAGGCACCCTTCAAACCTGAGACAACTGGAGCAGTTTGCTCATGAGGAGTGGGCCAAAAATACCTGCTGAGAGGCACAGAAGTCTCACTGACAGTTACAGAAATTGTTTGATTGCAGTGATTGCCTCAAAAGGTTGTGCACCATCCTTTTTGTCCAGGCCTGTTTCATGAGTTTGTTTTTTAAAATAATTCTGTTGAACCACAATTCAAAAGCACTGTGTGATTTTCATTGGTTAATTTTCATAGAATTTTTATTTATTACCACTTTTGTCAGATTCAAGTTATTTCTGTAACCACTGTGGGTTTTTCTTTCATAACAGAGGGGTACCAACAATTTTGTCCACGTCTGTATATTGTATGTTTTAATTTTGCAATATGAATTCATTCACAGCTGTTAGGGAGGATGAATACTACCTGGCAGGAAAGATGATTGCAGTGTTAGATGTACATGGAGGCCCAGGACTCCATTTTTTGTCAGTTTGTAAGTGTTTATGCCTCTTTGTCTTTCAGACTGAGAATGCTGCTTCATTGGATGCTCTGCAAGAATCTATCATGAGACACAGCACAATGTTACAGACAGCAGGTTGTCTGAGATATGTGGCTGCTGTGGAAGAAAAGAGAGAAATTGTGGCCGACTACCTCCGATGGTATATTATTGACCGCAGCTCATCTGTAATTGACAGGTAAGATTATATTTTGAATAATGTGATTTTGTTATTTATGTAAGAAAATTTTGCTTGAGATTCCTCTGATTTATGCAAGCATGTTGGATCTGGTTGACTTTAAAACTGCAGTAATAATGTTTAAAGTGAAGAATCTATCACTGCCCGCAAATATCCAAAAGTTGTTCCAAATAAGGGAGAAACAATATCATTTCAGAGGAACATGTATATTTCAAAAACCTTCAGTGTGAACTACTACCAAGCAACACTGTGTCTCAGTGCAAGAGTCAGATTGTGGAATGCTTTTGGACCTGAATTAAAATCATGTACAATCCATCCATCGTCTTCCACTTAATCCTTTTCGGGTTGCAGTGGGGCTGGAGCCTATCCCAGCATCTTTGGGCGAGAGGCAGGGTACACCCTGGACAGATCGCCAGTCTATCGCAGGGCCAACACTGAGAGACAGACAACCATTCACTCTCACAGTCATACCTAAGGATGCTTGGACAATTTAAACAAAAACTAAAGGAAGAAATACTCCAAACATATATACAAGATGACATGTAAAATCACATAAGAATTATCATATTCAGTCTGTGTTGTGTTTGAAACCGCAGCAGGTGTGTTTGTTTGATCCATGTGAGAAACATGGCAATTCTTGTGACTGTTGTAATTTCTCCGCTATATATGTCAACAGTGACATCCTTTCTAGTATTTGACCTTTGGTTGTACAGCAATGCCTCCCAAAGATTTGTTTTGGCAGGTATATATATACTCACAGCCTGGCTCTGTGTGCTAGTCAAAAGTTGTTTACTTTGTGTCTGGGGGAGCCCCCAACATGGAAATGACCTTTGACCTCTGGGGAATCCCTTGTGAATTCCCTACCTTTTTTTTATTTTATTCCCTCCATATTTTCTTTTAAAACCTAGGTTTGGACATTTGTCCTTTGAGATTTAAGAATTATTGAAATAATTTGCCATCAAAAATACATGAAGTATAAGTATTATTCACAACAGGAAGTAGACGATTTGAGACTTCCTGCCCAGCAGAATATGGCAGCGGACAGATTGAGCATGGCTGGCTAAAACAAAATCCAAGCCATCCAGCGGTTTACCTCAGCCCAGGTAGGGTGAAACTGTCATAATGATGAAATAATCCCTCATATCCATTTATCTACCCAATATTTTGTAGGTTGTTTGAGCGATGATGATGTTTTTGAAGTTTGTTGAAGTGTGACTAGACCATGTGACTGTCAGTGGTAATCCATGCCTATGTAACATTTCACCTAGTCTCCATGCATGTGCAAGAAACTGTAATAGTTGTGAAAAAGTAATTTTTGAAGCCTCATTTTGTGAATAGGGATGTATTTTTGACTTGAAGTAAATGCAGTATTATTCTGGTCAGTCACTGCTACAATTCCCAGCCTGCATGGCCTTTGTAGTTTTTAGAAGTGCAAATCTAGCAATCCTTCATTATTTACTGGATGCCTAGTTCTAGTCAATTTTATTGTTATGTTTTGAATTGACATCTTGACTTTAAATTAGCTGAAATACCAATTTACAAGGTATTTATTCCGGGCTATTAATTGCAGACAAAATGTGAGAGCCTGCAAGGAATTTCTGCCCTCGGAAGGCTGCGACCCGGCAAAGTGGTTAGTGAAATGTTTAACTCTGTTGAAGTTTAATGATGGTTGTTTGAATATGCACATGTCCAAAGAATAGAAACTTTTGTGTGTGTTTCTAATATGAAAATCTGATGTGCACAAACCATACAATTTTAAATGTGGATTTGATAATCTGTTGTATTTGTTTACAGTAAATGCTGCATAATTTTGCTGGTAGCTTTCTTGCAACAACTCAGTAAACGTAAAAAATCTATCAATTTGAGATCATAAATGTTTACATTTGTGTGTATGCAGTATGATTTAATTTCTGTAATACTAGAATTTTGTGTCCACAGCTAAAATAATGTTTCTTGTGTTTGATATGTTTCAGTCTTTACGGTGTTTGATGCATTAAAGTCAAAAGCAAGGACATTAAAGATGTGTCAAACATCAGTTATTGCACACCAAAATGCAGCTCATAATCCGGGGCCGGAACAGTAAAGACACTACCTCATACTCGTCTGTACCAAGTCATCGTGGACGAGCGTGGGTGTGCAAGCAAAGAACGCTGCAGATTCAAGAGGTTGGGTCGTGCCGTGTCATCGAGATCGTGATGGTGACATCCTGTCGGTACCACTCACCAGTGTGCTAGTGCTAGTATATGACAATTAAGTAAGAGACATTCACTTTTCTGCTACAGCCTGTAAGTGAAGGACATGTATCCAGTGATTGAACCTTGAGGACACATTTTAAGTCAAGTCAAGTCAAGTCAAGTTTGTGTTTCTCAAGTGCAAAGTCAAGTTTATTAGTCACTGAATACTGTGTTTATTTTGTGCTGATGTTGAGAGAAGTGTTTGCATTATTCTGTTTTCATTGTACATGTACTGCTTGTGCACATCCTGTTGCTAGCGTATTTCAATCAGTATTTTTGAATATCAATTTAAATCAGGCTAGTAAGATCAAGTAAGATCAAGGGCTGAGGTAAGGGCTGGTTGAGCTTCAATTCAATGATATAAGTATATTTCAAGATTCCTCAAATTTAATTCAATTTTGAATTAATCAAATCAAGTACAAGTTCAAAGTATTTAGGGAATCATATACCCCAAAGATAAGAATTCCCTAATTCAAGTATAGTTTCCATTCAGTTATTTTGAGTGGAAATTTCGAGGTAAACATAAAAAACACATTGTGTTTCAGGTTTGCATAATATTTTTTATCTCCAGGTTTTCACTCAAGAAATCTGGTTGGTGAAAATCCCAATTACCAAGCCAGGCTAGCATTGTCTGTCAGACCATCCAGATTTACTAAACATTTTTTTTACGGTCATTAGATTGCCAAAACGACTGTCGGGTGGCATATGCTGTCACAAAGAGTTCACCAACTCACTGAAACAGTTGACAGTGTATGTAATACTGCCGGCAATCGAAACTCACTTTATTCAAAGAGGTAATATAAATTACCATTTCATTTTTTGTCCCATTTCCTCACTATTTTCCATAAACACTGTACTGCAACAAAATGGCTGCAGCTGCCAAAAAATGCAACTGAGCAAGAATTGCGAGAGCAGATCACAGCTGCCAAAGAGCAATTACAAGCCATAAATGCTGACTTGGCAGTTGAAACCTTGTCTGAGGAAGAGCGAGCTCAACTCAACACTGATGCAGAAACAGTACATGATGCAATAGAAACTCTTGAAATGGAGTTGGCTACGATCAGTGAACAAGAAAAGAATAATGGTGACAAGAAGCAACCAGAAGGAGAGAATGCGGTGGCTGGAGTCCAAGAAAAAGAAGATGCAAGTGATCCAGAAGATGGCGCCACTGGCAAGACTAACCAGAACACTGCACAAACAAAACTCAGGCATGTCCCACTTCATGAGCTGAAGCAAAGACGAGAGACATGCATGAAGAGACTGAAAGAAGTCAGGCGGTTAGTGAAAGCGAAGGGAGAGGATAAGTCTGTCTCACCAGAGATTTCTGCTGAATACGACAGCCTCAATGACAAAGTTGCGACTTTAGATGCTGTCATCAGTAAAAAGGAAGAACAAGAAGCACAGGTAGACAGAGCAAACAAAAGGTTTATGCGAACATACAGTAAAGTAAAGAAGGCTGTGTTCGCTCTTTTTTATGCATACAAAGATGAGGTCTTGGACACAACTGAAGATGACTTGGAAGACCTGATTCGCCTGGACAAAGAAATGACAGCTACATATGAAGCCTGTCGAGATTTGTGCCCGCCAGACAAAGAGATGCGGCGCAGAGTCGACAGCGCTAAGCAAATGTGCTCAGACATGGCGAAAGCCTTGAAACAAATTGGAGAGAATCCAATGATGGCAGACAAGGAGAGAAAAAGCCTTCTCAAGACTACTTGGGGAATGAATTATTCCAGGTCTCTCTTTGGAAGCAAGTTAGACTATGAGTCTGATATTTCTGCCAAGTCTAAAGTCTCCATTCAGTCAAAGGTATCTGTAAGTGCACAGATTTCAGAATCTTCAACAGGCTCTTCAACAGGATCAAGTAATGCCTCAGAAAAGGCCAGGAAGCTGGCTGAATTGAGCGCTCAGCGAAAGTGTGCAGAACTTCACGCAAAGATAAGGAAATACAAGGTGGCCTTGGAAAGTTGTCATGAACAATTAGAAATAGCAGAAGAAGAGGAAAGAGTCCAAAGGTCAGATGACATCTCTTGTTGCAGTGACAAGCCTAGTAAAGGTTATCTGAATCCAGAGGCACCTGCTTTTTCTCCTGAGGCCAGATCACCAAGAGCTGAAGATTACGCGAGCCAAGTAGAGTCACAGTTGGCCTTCATCACCCAAACATTCTCAGATAGCGTCAGCAGATCAAGGCTGCCTGTTCCCACACCTCCTGTGTTTGATGGTGACCCACTCAAGTTCATCAGCTTTCGCAAAAGTTTTGTGACACTTGTTGAGAACAAGGGAATTCCACCATCAGACAAGCTGTATTATCTGCAGCAGTACCTTGCAGGAGAAGCCAGAGCGGCAGTAGAAGGTTGTTTTTTCGGAAGCGATGAAGCTGCCTACAACCGTGCATGGACCACGTTGGAAGAGCGGTTCGGACACCCCCTCACCATTCAACTCTCCTTGAGAAACAAGTTGAGAGACTGGCCCAAAGTAACAGGCAAAGATAAGAAAGGTCTTCAAGATTTCAGCGATTTCCTGAGCACCCTCAAAGAAGCTATCCCCTACGTGAAAGGTCTTGAAGTTTTGAACGATTGCATCCAAATCCAGGAAACAGCAACCAAGTTACCCGAGTATTGTAACACTAGGTGGACACGGCGTGTTACAGAAGACATAGATGTTGGAAAGGGCTACCCTTCGTTTCAAGAATTTGTCGACTTCGTAGCCAGAGAAGCCAGAGTGGCTAACAACCCTATATGCGTGGTCGCTCAAAACCAAGACAAGTTGCCAACCGCGAATAGAGGAAACGAGTCTAGGGCAAAGACAAAACGAGCACCTGGCATTACTCATGCCACCAACACAAACACCAGTGCTGAAAAAGAAACCCCTAAAAGTGGAGCCAAAAATTCTCCAGTTTGCACCTACTGCGACAAAGATCACCTCATCTACAAGTGCAATGCTTTCAAAGAGTTGCCTTATGATGACAAAATACAAAGCATTTGAAGCAAGGCCCTTTGCTTCAAATGTCTCAGACGTGGCCACACATCAAAGAAGTGTCTAGTTAAAGTGTCCTGCAACACATGCAAAGGCAAACACCAAACTCTGCTGCACTTAGACAAGAAGAAAGCAGACACAAAGCTTACAGAGTCAGAAGCCGACAAAGATGAAAACACATTTGAATCTATTTCAAACAAAACCAACCAAGATTACATGAAGAGTTATACTTCAATGATCGTACCTGTTTGGGTCAAGACAGGCCAAGCTGGCTCGCAAGAAGTATTGGTTTATGCACTGATTGATTCCCAGAGTGACAGCTCCTATATCACAGAGGATCTGGCAGCCAAGCTGTGCATGCCACATGAAATAACAAGAATGAAGATAACAACTATGACATCTTCATCGGTGGTCTATTGTAAGAAGTTCTCAGACATCAAACTGAGAGGATACGACTCGACTGTCGAAGTCCGAGTGAAGTCGTGCTACACAAGAGACCACATCCCTCACAACAGGGAGCACATTCCTTCAAAGGTAGCGGCAAGTATGATGCCTCATTTGGCTCGAATAGCCCCCTTCATTCCTCCTATTCAAGACTGTGAAGTGGGACTGCTCATTGGATACTCCTGCCCACAAGCACTCAGACCGGTGGAGATAGTCTCCGGAAATCCCGAAGAAGCCTTTGCTGTGAAAACAGACTTGGGATGGAGCATCATTGGAGGCCCTTGTTATGAACAAGGCAACAATGGTGTATGCCATAGGATTGTCGCCAAAGAATTGATAGTGCCACCACCCTGTGAGATCCTGAAGGTTCTCGACCAAGATTGCAGCGACACCAAAGATGAAGCGAAGGAGCTAATCTGCCAGGCCACTGAAATATGCAAAAAGGGCAAAGTTAGACTCCATAAGTTCCTGTCGAACAGCATAGACGTCCTGGAATTTATACCACCTTCAGAAAGAGCCACTACCGTCTCCGAAATAAACTTGGAACTGGAACCTCTCCCGGTTGAGCGCACACTTGGAACAAGATGGGATGTTCAAAATGACTGCTTCAGGTTCAAGATAACACTACAGGATAAACCCAACACAAGAAGAGGCATCCTCTCTACAGTCATGTCAGTCTATGACCCAAATGGATTTGTTAGCCCTGTGGTGTTGCAAGAGAAAAAGATCCTGCAAGAACTGTGCAAGCAAAAGAAATCCTGGGACGAACCTGTCGAGCCTGTCATAATTGAACGGTGGGAGAGCTGGAAAGCAGATATTCAGGAACTGGAGGATCTGAAAATACCCAGATGTTTCAAGCCTGACAAGGAAGTGAAATCTTTCGAGTTGCATCATTTCAGTGATGCCAGCACTCAAGGTTATGGGCAGTGCTCGTATGTCAGAATGTGTGACCAAGATGGAAACATAGACTGCGCCTTGCTCATGAGCAAAGCGAGAGTGGCACCATCAAAAGTTGTCTCAATTCCTCGGCTTGAATTGACAGCAGCAACAACGTCAGTGAAAATCAGCAAGTTCCTCAGAAGAGAGCTCGAGATCCAGGCCACCAAGGAATATTTTTGGACAGACAGCAAGGTCGTGCTGGGATACATCGCCAACAGTGCAAAGCGGTTTCACGTGTTTGTCAGCAACCGTGTACAGTACATTCGGGAGAACACTGAAGTGCAACAATGGCACCACGTACCGACCAAGTCGAATCCAGCCGATCTAGCTTCGAGAGGCGTGTCGGCCAGAGAACTGGGCACCTCTATGTGGCTGAAAGGCCCAGAATTTCTCTACAAAGCAGAGCTACCACTGACTTTGCCAGACGATACTCTCAACCTTGGCGACCCTGAAGTAAAAGCACAGTGTCTCGGGGCATCTAGCGTTGTTCTACCAACAGGACTGTTGGATGTACTACAAAGGATTTCGAAGTGGCAGACCATGATCAACATCTTGGGAACTATGATAAGAAGAGTGTCTTCAAAGACAAGCCGTCTACTCCAAGACAGAAAAGCACGTAATCTAGCCATCAAGTGGTTACAAGCCAAAGAGTTTCCTGAAGAGATCACAACCCTGGGGAAAGGTGGAAACGTAGCAACGTCAAGCTGCTTGAAGACTCTAGATCCCATGTTGGATGAAGAAGGCCTGCTAAGGGTTGGGGGAAGAGTTCGTGAAGCAGAAGACATCACCAAGGAAGAATGTCACCCCATTATCCTTCCAAGAAAATCACATGTCACCGAGGCCATCATCAGGCATGTACATCAAAAGACCAATCATGGAGGTCGCAGCTCAACTTTGAATGAACTACGATCTCAAGGATATTACGTACAAAGGGGCTCCAAGACAGTGGCTCAAGTGATACGCAACTGTATCATGTGTCGCAAGCAAAGGAGACCAGCGGAGAGTCAGAAGATGGCTGACTTGCCACAAGAACGTACAGAAGCGCATCCTCCATTCTACAAGTCTGGAATGGATGTCTTTGGCCCGTATCTCATCAAACGCGGAAGATCAGAAATCAAGCGCTACGGACTGCTGTGCACGTGTCTGTACAGTCGTGCAATTCACCTGGAGCTTCTAGACGACCTCTCAACTGACTGTTTCATCAATGCCCTAAGATGCTTCTTGGCATTGCGAGGTGTGGTTAGAAGCATACTCTGCGATCAAGGTTCCAACTTCATCGGTGCTGACAATGAACTGAAACAAGCTCTCGCCGAATTGGATCATGACAAGCTGGAGACAGTTCTAGCAAACAAGCAAGTGGAGTTCAAGTTCAATGCTCCTCATGCTAGTGAGCAAGGTGGCGTATGGGAAAGACAGATCCGCACAGTGAGGAAGACGCTGAAGTCGGTGATAGACTTTGCGAACACACGACTAGACGACGCCTCCTTAAGAACACTGTTCTATGAGGCAGCATACATCGTGAACAGTCGTCCATTGTCTCCAACGTCTTTGAATGACCCACTCGCCGAACCTCCCATAACGCCAAACGCTCTACTTCATGGCAAGCTTGAGGGAGTCTTACCTCCACCAGGAGCCTTCTGCGCCCAGGACGTTTATGCACGGAAACGCTGGAGGCGTGTTCAACACCTGAGTCAGCTCTTTCGAAGCAGATGGAAACAAGAATACTTACTGAATCTCCAACATCGCCAAAAGTGGTGCAAACCACAAAGAAACCTCCAAACAGGAGACATTGTTCTCATGATGGATGAAGGGTTGGCGAGAAACCAGTGGCCACTTGGACTTGTGACGAGTGCAATGGATGACAAGGACGGACTTGTCCGAAAAGTGAGGCTGAGAATTTCGAACGCCAGAAGTGTGGCTCGTGGGGAGAAGATTAAGCCAGTCTCCGAACTGGAAAGACCAGTGCAAAAGGTTGTGCTCTTGCTGCCGGTTAAAGATTAGGTGACATTGTGAAAATTTTATGTTGGCATGACTTTATAGTCTTCCATCATAAAGATTTTGGTGGGAGTGTAACGGCAGCAGCAGTGTTTGTTTGATCCATGTGAGAAACATGGCAATTCTTGTGACTGTTGTAATTTCCCCGCTATATATGTCAACAGTGACATCCTTTCTAGTATTTGACCTTTGGTTGTACAGCAATGCCTCCCAAAGATTTGTTTTGGCAGGTATATATATACTCACAGCCTGGCTCTGTGTGCTAGTCAAAAGTTGTTTACTTTGTGTCTGGGGGAGCCCCCAACATGGAAATGACCTTTGACCTCTGGGGAATCCCTTGTGAATTCCCTACCTTTTTTTTTATTTTATTCCCTCCATATTTTCTTTTAAAACCTAGGTTTGGACATTTGTCCTTTGAGATTTAAGAATTATTGAAATAATTTGCCATCAAAAATACATGAAGTATAAGTATTATTCACAACAGGAAGTAGACGATTTGAGACTTCCTGCCCAGCAGAATATGGCAGCGGACAGATTGAGCATGGCTGGCTAAAACAAAATCCAAGCCATCCAGCGGTTTACCTCAGCCCAGGTAGGGTGAAACTGTCATAATGATGAAATAATCCCTCATATCCAATTATCTACCCGATATTTTGTAGGTTGTTTGAGAGATGATGATGTTTTTGAAGTTTGTTGAAGTGTGACTAGACCATGTGACTGTCAGTGGTAATCCATGCCTATGTAACATTTCACCTAGTCTCCATGCATGTGCAAGAAACTGTAATAGTTGTGAAAAAGTAATTTTTGAAGCCTCATTTTGTGAATAGGGATGTATTTTTGACTTGAAGTAAATGCAGTATTATTCTGGTCAGTCACTGCTACAATTCCCGGCCTGCATGGCCTTTGTAGTTTTTAGAAGTGCAAATCTAGCAATCCTTCATTATTTACTGGATGCCTAGTTCTAGTCAATTGTATTGTTATGTTTTGAATTGACATCTTGACTTTAAATTAGCTGAAATACCAATTTACAAGGTATTTATTCCGGGCTATTAATTGCAGACAAAATGTGAGAGCCTGCAAGGAATTTTTGCCCTCGGAAGGCTGCGACCCGGCAAAGTGGTTAGTGAAATGTTTAACTCTGTTGAAGTTTAATGATGGTTGTTTGAATATGCACATGTCCAAAGAATAGAAACTTTTGTGTGTGTTTCTAATATGAAAATCTGATGTGCACAAACCATACAATTTTAAATGTGGATTTGATAATCTGTTGTATTTGTTTACAGTAAATGCTGCATAATTTTGCTGGTAGCTTTCTTGCAACAACTCAGTAAACGTAAAAAATCTATCAATTTGAGATCATAAATGTTTACATTTGTGTGTATGCAGTATGATTTAATTTCTGTAATACTAGAATTTTGTGTCCACAGCTAAAATAATGTTTCTTGTGTTTGATATGTTTCAGTCTTTACGGTGTTTGATGCATTAAAGTCAAAAGCAAGGACATTAAAGATGTGTCAAACATCAGTTATTGCACACCAAAATGCAGCTCATAATCCGGGGCCGGAACAGTGTTGTTGCTGTTGTTATGTTGTGTTGTTTAATTTGACCTTGTAAGATTTTTTTCCCCTTTGTTATATTATTCTGTTCCTTTCTTTTAATCTTTACTTTTAATCTATCTGAAATAAAGATGTATCTGTTATCAATTAGTCACTGTGACAAAATTTGTGTCTTAGTGTAGTAAAACGGGGATGTAATGTTTTACCTTGTACCAATCGATAAGTACTCATGCCACCCTGCCCTCTCTGTCGTTGTGCTTCTGTGTGGAAGTCTTGCAGTTTGTAAAGCTGGATTTTTGCACCTGCATCACGTCAGCACCACTGAATATGTTGTTACCAAAACAGGTTTCTACTGATGTCTAGAGTAATTTGTATTTGTCATGTGTTTGTTCATTAAATAACAATGGACAAAAGCCGATTGTGATGGAGTTTGAGTTAATAAATGTTTAAAAAGAAACTTTTCATATGATTACTACAACAGAGAAAAAAGAAGACATTACAGTATGTCCGACCACCACCACTGCCATCATTTGACAATGTAATTACTGTTTAGGACAATTCATAGAAATGCTTCTATCTCTGCTTAACTTTCTCAATACTCTTTTGAATTCAGATTTTTGCTTTGTGACTTGCTTTGGAAGTAGCACCGTGGTGAATGAGAGGAGCAGAGGTGAGAACCACAAAATGTGAAGGATGAGCCAAAGCAAACCAATCAGAGCTCTTGCAGCCTGCATTGCCGACATGCACCTCTCGTACAATGACATGGGTGCATAAATATCTTGCCATATGCAAAGCAAGAAATTGGGTTCTTTAAATCAGTGATGTTCAACAAAACCATTTTCCCCCAAATGTACGTTTGTTTAGATGGATTGTAATTATCGGGAAGAGAATGATTAAGTTTTTCTTTAGATAATTTAAATGCAATTGGTACTACGCAGCAGTGAAACAGTGTTTGTACTCACCTTGTAGATTCAAAGATGGACTTTCAGCCCTTCAGTTTTTGACTGCACTACAGCAAGACCCTACTTTTCTGGCCCCTGTTCTGTACCACTCTGAAAAGTGACTCACTGGCTTTGAACTTGAGCGACTCTTCACACCTGACCTCAGTCCTTCAGGGAGTAACAGGAGATTAAAAGAGAGTCAAACTTTGATCTACTGGTCAGACTATCTCCTTGATTGTGAAGGTTTGTAAATTTTTTGTAACTAGTTGGGGAACCACATTACCATAGTGTATGTATCAATATTTTTTTCTTTGCAGAGGGCCAGGCTACTCTGTCTGTGAAGGATGTTTTGATGTTTGCCACTGGGCTGACTTCATTTCCCCCATCTGGCTTGGAACCATCGCCACGAATAGAGTTCCTGGATGACTCTCCATTCCCAATGGTAAATACATGTTCAAACTCATTGAAATTACCACTCCTAGATTCATACAGTGTGTTTAAGTTACAAATGGACTTTGGAATTCAAAATAGTCCAGGATTCGGCTGTTTCTAAGCCATGTGACTGAATGACCCCTAGAGCTCAGACTCTGAAAATGTTTTTTCTTTGTTGTTGTTGATAAAGACACACCTAAAGGTGCAGTTGCATAATCCAAATATGCAATAAAAGCTCATTACTTTACTTTTATTTTTTATTCATTATTTCCCAGTTTAAAATAATGACGCTGTGGGTAACAGACTCAGACACTTATGGTCAGACAATGTTCCACCTTTACAATAAACCTTTTTGATCAATTTCAATTCATAGCTGAGCAATTTCTTTGAGTTTCAGATACAGTTCAGATGCAGACTGCCAGTCCTCTGGCTTCGGTAATTGATGGTGCTCCATGGCAAAGTCCAAGTACTCCTGCATGATTGGGTCCCCACAAGGACTTACTGACAGGTTTACTGACAGCTTTTAAGTAAGAAGAAGGATTTTAAACTTAATTCTAAACTCTATGGGAAGCCAATGAAGGGAGGCCAGAAACGGAGAGATATGATCTCTCTTTCTAGATATGATCTCTCTTTCTAGATAAAGAGAGATCTTAAGCTGCCGGAGCAAATTCATGACATGATCCCTCTTCACTCGCAAATTGTACTTTTGTTTGAGTACCTGACACATCGTGCGGTAGCCAAACAGTTGTCCAGGTCCACAAAGTTCCAATCGGATGGCCCTTATTATGGTGTTTGTAGAGGAGTAATCCTTTCTGCGATATAACCCAGCTTCATTCAGTTTGCTTTTGAGAGACCTCAAGCTGATGTGCACACCGTGTAAACATGACATCATGTCTACGATTGCAGCGTATGAGTGGCCATCATTAAAATATTGTATGCACTGCTGCAGTAAACCTGGTCTTTCCGTCTCGACCACGTCACTTAAACATTAGAGACCGACCACACCAAGAACAAAACTGTGTTAACTGTCTCATATGTTGTCCACAAAACGGGCAAAACATGACTCGGTCACTGTCCATTAATCACTATAAACTCTATTAACAACAATAACCCGAATCCCTTATACTCCGTTTTCTTTTTCTTTGTTTTACTATCTCGAATTGACCACTCATGTTATCACTTCCTGATTAACCATTTGTACATTCCCCTTCCAGCTGTCATTGTAAATTTGTTTCAGGATTTGCAAATTTGTTTTGACACTTGTAAATTTGTATTGGCATTTGTAAAAGTGTTTCGCCACTTGTTAATTTGTTCTCTGAAATGTAAATTTGTATCGGCATTTTAAAAGTGTTTCGCTACTTATTAATTTGTTTTCTGAAATGTAAACTTGTTTCGGGACTTGTAAATTTGTTTTTGTAAATGTAATTTTGTTTTATGATATGTAAAAATGTTTTCTAAATTGTAAATTTGTCTCAAAGTTTGTAAAAGTGTTTTACATTTTGTAAATGTGCTTTGCACTTCCCGGCCACCCTCTCTTGTGGCAAAATCATTGCTTTAAACAGTCAGTCTGGCCGTTCAACCAAGCGTCCCAGTGATGGGATGTCATCCCAGCTTCACGAACCGCAGCGATTGCAGAACTTCAGAATGTCTGTAGAAACATTTAGCTTCCTGTGCTACAAACTACTCTGATCTGTGTGAAAATAACGGAAAGACTTTTGAGACATCATGGGATGTACCTGCTCCAGCCGGTGGTGTCATGGCAAAAAGTGATCAGCTGTCAAAAATTGTTTGCCAGGTGCTATATTATAGTTATGGAGTTATATTAGCCATAAAATATATATTTCAACAGGTAAACAGTACTGAGTTAGGTATAATAAAATATATTTAACAATTATGATGCATTTTTAACCCAAAACAAACTTCATCTAGGATTCAAAGTAATTAAATAATGCAGTCACAAGGTTACATGGAGAAATACATGGATTTACTGGATATATACATGTACTGTATAAATATACAGTATATTGTGTGTGTGAATAATGTACTATGCACTCCTTTTGTATTGCACTAGGAATTTTTACAATAAACTTTTGTGCCTTTTGCAGATATGTCTCCACTTTTGTTTTATTTGTAGAGGTTACCAAGACTTAGTGACATAAGATAAATGCTAATAGACTGGAAAAGCTGTGTAAATAATCCAGCAGTTTGAGAAATCACTTTTGGTTTGGTGTAAGTCTGTCAACAGAATTATGAACCATAAAGTAGTTTGTGTTAAAACATGTTAAATCCCATTAAATCCTAACTCATTATTAGGAAATACAGATGCTAATAAGGCCCAGAATTCCTCCATATACTGGTACTATCACTAAAGTGTGCAGTGTTTTCTGCACTGGCACATCCAACAATACAGTCTTCAGTAAATAAAATAATTGTTTTTGGTTACTTTTTCTTAAAAATGAGCCATTATTTTCAACAACATTGATAAATATTTGGTTTGTACTGTTGACTCTTCCCAACGGTGTCTTAACAGACAAATAGAAAATCATGATGCTGTGGTGGACACTAGACACAGCGTGGGACATCTTCTCACACCAAGAAACAGTGAAGAGGGGCAGGACAATGGACAGACGGACAAAGAGCCCCAGGGGCAAGCAGACTGGACTGTTAAGTTATGCCCCCCCCCCCTCCCCGAGGAAGGAAAGAATAACCTGGAGTCGCAGAGACCAGAAGCAGCGGTCAAAGCGGCGCCAGTTGATATTATGTTAATGATGTGTATTGACTGACAATTGAAATGCTAATGTGCCACACATTCTCTTTGTCTGTGCAACAGGTATAAAAGAGCTATGTACAGGGACCTGATTAGCGCAGTAGCTCACACGAGCTATGAAGCATGTTTGCAGTATGATGGAGAAAATAAAGCCTTTTCTCATTCCAGCTCGTTGCTTCTCACCCATTCCTTCTTCTCCACACTGGTGACCCTTGATATGCCATGGAGCATCTCTACCTTTCACCATGCTGTGGAATCAAGATCGCCATGCTTTGCCTGCATTCCTTTTTCTCCACAGTGGTGACCCGACATGTGAATGGACTGTCTCTCCCTTTCGCCGCGCTGTGGACTCCCTCTTCATCCACACTGGAGCGTGCACGCCTGTGCCTCTCTCCACACTGGCTGCCTGAAGGGCTTGAGAGAGCGAGCAGTGCTGGCACCGAGACGCACCATGATCGGTGAGACGAGCAAACTGACAGAAACAGCCTGGAAGGAGAAGATCTGCGCCATCTGCGTGGTTTCAGTCAAGCTCCCCGACCCTGGCTTCACCTCCCGACAGTGGGGTTTCGGCACACAGAAGCCCCATGCGCACACTGCAGGAATACAAGGAGCACAACTTACAGCTACATGGCCGCTGCGCCAGAGCGCACACCATGCACCAGGGACAAACACGGCTCCAAGAAATGATAAAGGTCCTCAGCTGCTGCACATTCCCGGGGAACACGGCCGATCGCCATTCCCGGAAACTTTAGGCTTTGCGCACCGCACCTAAAGCAGCCGGGCAGCCTCGCCCACAGGACATATATTGGTTTTTCTCTGCCACGACGCACCCTCAGGGAATTGGGCCATAAGCCTTCCCCAGATCCTGCCAGGACCAGGCCCGCATGGGGAGCAAACGTCAGAGACTTATTTTTTTCATAGCCGCTGCGGATCACCAGAGGGTTTACCGGAAAAGTCCCTTGCCCAAGGCTGATCTGCATGCAATTTTTGCGCGGCCCAGGTGCTTTTGGCGTCCCGGGCCGGCACTCCATTGTTTCCCCCCACCACCACCTCCCCCTCGTCCTCCACATCGTTCTGCCTGCACCTCTGTCCCAAAGACCTGCCGTTTGCCGGCTTTGTTCCATCAGCACAACGCGCACCGGTCCCCGTGCGCCCATGAACCAGGGCCATCACGTATCGGAACTTGGAGCGGAGCGGAAATTGCTTTTCACCCCTCCCCCTTTCCCCCCATGGACTGACATGCCCTCCAACAAACCTCACCAGCAGGACAGTTCGACCGGAGCGGCGACCCCCCACTGCAGCCACCATGGGCGCCGACTTGAGCTCAAAGGACCGGGGGGTTACAGCCCCTTCTGGGTGTTTGGGGGGGGCTGTGTGGTGGACACTAGACACAGCGTGGGACATCTTCTCACACCCAGAATCAGTGAAGAGGGGCAGGACAATGGACAGACGGACAAAGAGCCCCAGGGGGCAAGCAGACTGGACTGTTAAAGTCCTCGGACGGTGACATTTTTTTATTGAACCAATAAACTGATTGTATGAAAATATTCCATTCTGGCCATTCCCGTGATTTAATATGTGTCACCAGCCTCCATAAATGACTTTATTTGGTAATAGCCCATCTTTCACTTAGTGATGCTGCAGTACCGCCATCTGTCGATAGGGGCAGGCAGCAGTGACGTCAGCTCAGGAAGAAGTGAGGGTGATATTGCCTGCCTGTGCTGTGAGCCTCATCAGAGAAACATTCCCATCGGATCACTACAAGGGATTTTGCCTACCAAGATTAGATTTGTGAAAAAAGATATTTAAATAAAGTTTTGTAAAATCATATATTGAGTTTATTAATGTTCATGTCAATTTTATAATTCTAATATTTCAGCATTCATCAAAGTCGCATGTCATATACATTTGAATAATTTTTCTACCATTTTATGGTATAAAATTTGGGTTCAATTCGGCACTCAATGTGGTGGGAACTCTGGCTTGTACATAGTGCCACTGCTGTTATGACCCGAGCGTCGGTTCTGATCGCGCTCAGGTTAAAGTTATGTCTCGCTGCCAGCCTTGACAGCTTCGGGCGGTATTCTGGCCTCTCCGGGCTCTTATTGTGAAAGTGCTCGGTGGGGCTTCCGCCTGTCAACGGTCGGCCAGCTGTGTGTCATTGTCATTAGTACCTTGTCTATTTAAGCTGAGCACTGGCGTCGTTAGGACGCAGCAGTGTCTGGTCACGAATCTGGTCACGAACCTGATCGCTAATCTGTTCACCCATCGTCACGTTGCGGATGCCTGGACTGTATTCACACCTCGGCTGCCTAGGGCTTGACCGTCTTTCACCGGTACCAGTAAGTGAGCTGTATTAGCCTTATTCCTCCCGGCGAGTATTGTTCTGTAAGTCCCTGCTTTAGCAGCCCGTGTGCTATTATTACCAAGCCTGACTGTGTGTGACTGTCTCCTGCTTTGGACCTATAGTGTGCTGTATAGCCCTATGCTTCCTGTTCTGCGAAGACTCCTGTCATTATCTCAGCAGCTTGTGTTAACACCTTTTTCACCGTAATAAACTCACTGAAAAACTCACTGGTGACTCTGTGTGCGTCTTATGCTGGCTCGTGAGGGCCAGTGCATGACAGTACACTGCTGCCCAAACAGCGTTTACGGTGACGCCATCTTGAGACGCTATTCACCAGTGAGTTTGAGTTTTGGACGTTGCGTTTCCCTGTCTGGGTCCTGTGTATGTGAGGAATGCCGTCACCGAAGAGCCACGTGCTGACGAGTGTTTTGGAAGCCGTGGATGAGCTACTCATCTCTGCTTCCATGTTGGACTATGACCACGGCATACATTGGTACCTGGACGCCGCCGAAGATGTTCTCTGTAATCTCTCTCCCCGCTACGCCAACCACCCGGAAGTCGACGCGAGGAGGGAGGACATCGCCGCACAACGCGAATTATTCTTGATGATGGAGGAGGAACGCGGCATGAAGCAGGTGAAGAGGCACTCCTGCTCTTCGCCTATGGATCCTGATCCTGCCTTCGATCCATTTCGGGAATTCGCACCATCTGGGGGCCGGTGAAGGCGTCGGCGTCACGGCCGGGCGCATCTTCGGCAAGCTCCTGCTCCGGATCCAGTTCCGGGCCGCCGGGATGACCCCCTCAACCAGCCAGCTGCTGAGAGTGAGCTGAGTCCTGTGCCGGTGGGCTCCGTTCTTGGATCCTTTACCATCCAGCGAGCGAGGGAAGGAGCAACGTCCGCTACAGCTGATAACATCCTCCCCCCGGGAGACAGGCAAGTCCAAGTTCACTTTCCTAGTAATAATAGTGATCTGTCTTGTCTGACTCCTGGGGGTGAAGCTCAGGGTTCGCAGCTCCCTGAGTTTCTTTCCCCAGCTGTAGCCATTTATATTAAACCTGCTGCCTCTGTGTCTCCTCCTGCGGAGCGGTCCTCGGCGTCAGTCCCACGCCGTCGAACGAGGGGGAGGCCTGCAGCTCTGGGAGATATCCCGGTCCTGCAGCCTTGTTTTGGACAGAGGAGGAGAACGAACTGCAGTGAGGAGCCAGAGCCGACGAGAGAGCGTCCCCAGGGTTCCTCAGGGTTGCAGCCCGAGTCAGCAGGTCCAGGGTCCTCTGCTCCCACGCCATACGGGTTATTGGCGTGGACGCCAGCGCATGAGGATCCAGCTGCAGAGACCATCAGGCCGGCTGTGGAACCCGACACAGACGAGTGGGAGCCCGACGACGAGTTTCTTCTTGAACCTGGATCGGCGAAGTCCTGGACGGCTCCAGAGCCCGAGTGCAGGCAAGTGCTCTTTCTTGTTTTCCTGTATGGTGTGTTAGAGCATTTTTGCCTGCCTCATGGGGAGGCGAGTGAGGGGCAGCCGGCCGCTGCACCCGAGCTCGTCTCGCTGGGCTCTGGCGCTGCCGGTGAAACTGATCCCGGTTCTCCCTTGTGTTCTGAGCACCTCCACAGCGTTACCGGTCCGGAGCCAGTCAAGGTCACGGGACCGGGGGTTCCAGGTTCGGAGATGGAGGTCGTCGCCGGAGCAGTCCTGACCCGGTCGGGGTCCGACGCGTGGGCCGAGGAGACCCGGTCGGGGTCCGACACGTGGTCCGAGGAGACCCAGTCGGGGTCCAACGTGGGTGCAGCGGTGACCCAATCTGGGCCTGTCCTGACCCAGTCGGGGTCCGACGCGTGGTCCGAGGAGACCCAGTCGGGGTCCAACGTGGGTGTAGCGGTGACTCAATCTGGGCCCGTCCTGACCCAGTCGGGGTCCGACGCATGGGCCGAGGTGACCCAGTCGGGGTCCGACGTGGGTGCAGCGATGACCCAATCGGGGTCCGACGAGGTCCAGTGGGGGTCCAGCGCTGGTGCGGCTGCGACCCAATCAGGATTCGAGGGGGTCCAGGTTTTTGGTTGTCCCCCTCTCAGGAGCCACCAGCTGGGGGCCATTAGTGGGTTTTGTTTGGCAGATCGGCGCTCTCCTGTTTTGTTGTTTTCAGGTGAGCGGCTGCATGCAATCCCTCCACGGTCCTGTTGGTTGTGGGATGCGGGTCGGCCACCCGAGGAACTGCTTGGAGCATTCGGCGTCTTGGGTTGGCCACCCAATAAACTGTGTGTGTTACGGGGTGACCTGGTTCGGCCACCAGAGGACGTATTCCTGGGGGCATGGGACTGGGGCAGGCCACCTGACTGATCATGTACTGTGGGATTTTCTGTGGGCCCATATGGTGCCAAATCATGTCTTGTATGTCTTGCAATTTTTGTTGTTTATCAAAGCCATAGTCTTAGTCAAGTCTGAGCAATTTGAGATTGCCTCTTGTTACCTTGTAAATCATAGTCTTAGTCAAGTTCGAGCAATTTTTTAATTGCCTCGTGTTTCCTTGTAAGTCTTAGTCAAGTCCGAGCAATTTTTGATTGCCTCTTGTTACCTTGTAAATCTTAGTCAAGTTCGAGCAATTTTTAATTGCCTCATGTTTCCTTGTAAGTCTTTGTCAAGTTTGAGCAATTTTAGATTGTCTCTTGTTTCTTTTTCCTTGTGAGTCACAGTCTTGTCATAGCCTAGTTCAGTCATGTATTTTCTTTTCTTTGTTTTTTTGTCCCAGAGTCATGTTTGTATGTATTTCTTGTCTGGTCTTTGTCTTGTTTTTTGGTTGGTTTCTCTCCCTCCGTACCTGTCCCCCTACCTCCCACCCTGGGGGGGCGGGGGGGGGGGCAGGGTGGTTCCTTGGGGCGTTCGGAGTCCGCCCGTGGAGGGAGGGTACTGTTATGACCCGAGCGTCGGTTCTGATCGCGCTCGGGTTAAAGTTATGTCTCGCTGCCGGCCTTGACAGCTGCGGGCGGTATTCTGGCCTCTCCGGGCTCTTATTGTGAAAGTGCTTGGTGGGGCTTCCGCCTGTCAACGGTCGGCCAGCTGTGTGTCATTGTCATTAGTACCTTGTCTATTTAAGCTGAGCACTGGCGTCGTTAGGACGCAGCAGTGTCTGGTCACGAATCTGGTCACGAACCTGATCGTTAAGCTGATCGCTAACTGGTCACGAACCTGATCGCTAATCTGTTCACCCATCGTCACGTTGCGGATGCCTGGACTGTATTCACACCTCGGCTACCTAGGGCTTGACCGTCTTTCACCGGTACCAGTAAGTGAGCTGTATTAGCCTTATTCCTCCCGGCGAGTATTGTTCTGTAAGTCCCTGCTTTAGCAGCCCGTGTGCTATTATTACCAAGCCTGACTGTGTGTGACTGTCTCCTGCTTTGGACCTATAGTGTGCTGTATAGCCCTATGCTTCCTGTTCTGCGAAGACTCCTGTCATTATCTCAGCAGCTTGTGTTAACACCTTTTTCACCGTAATAAACTCACTGAAAAACTCACTGGTGACTCTGTGTGCGTCTTATGCTGGCTTGTGAGGGCCAGTGCATGACAACTGCTCCCATAAGTGGGTTGGATCAACCAAGGTTTTGTTGAACGGAGTATTCATCAGATCATCCACATATTCTGAAAAAAAATATATTCAATAAAAATTAGACATCCATTTGACTACAGTATGAAATACAAATTTGACCCAAATTAACATAATTTGATAAAAGCTATGAAATGTGAAAGTTGAATGAAGACCAACCCTCCACCCACTGTAAATATCATATACAAGCCTAGAAAATGATACTAATATTTCTTATACTCACGGAAAGTTGGATTAACTTTCTTTGCTTGCAGTTTATATCCGCCTTTTTTGAATTTTGGGTACCTGATGATGAAGACCGGCTCACCATCACGATTCTGTGCCTGCTTGCGGCCTGCATTTTCATTAAAGTGCATTGCAGCTAAACAAAGTCTGTAATTAGAATATTATCACAATGATTTATTTTTGGACATATAAGTGATCTATCAACAGAAACTCTATGTAATTGGTACTGTTATTGTCATGACGGCCGCTGGGCCGTCATCCCGCTCATCAGCTCCAGCTGCGCACAGACCAACAGGTGTTAATCAGCGGCTCTTAAAAGCCAGCGTCATTGACAGCCCGGCACGGAGTCGTCTGTCTTCCTCGACCGAGTATGAGCCAGAGCTTCGTTTCACAGCCAAGTCAAGAACGCCACGACAAGACCTACCACGTAAGAAGACTATTTGCTTTTCTACGCCTAATCTTTACCCCTGTGCACAGGTGGACCTCCCAGGCGGCGGACCGGTATCTCCAACAGACGGAGAATTACCCTCTCCCTTCCGGAGCTCCTCCTGGCCTTCGCTAATTCAGGAATTCTCTCCACTGCAGCTGCAGGTACTGTCACTCCCTCTGTCACAGGAGTCATTGTCACCACGGTTACGGACATTATCACTGTCACGGCTACGGGAACAGTCAACGTCACAGCTGTCAGTGCAGTCATTGCTCTCGCCACGAACTCCACCACGGTTACTGGAGTTATCACCGTCACAGCTTCAAGCACCAGAACCACCACAGCTCACGGACATCGGGGAACAGCCAGATACAGTCAGAGACGACCTCAAGTAAGCTGCACACCTGCACTTGTCCTTTTGTGCTGAACAGCCTTAACGGTTTCTGCTTGTGTGTTCTAGGGTTGCCAGGTCGTCTTCTGTATCGCTCAGCTCCGGTGACCAGGCTGCTATATCTGCACTCACACTTGCACTACACTCACTCACACTTGACAATAAAGAATAACTATTTTGTATCTGTCTGTGTCTGTCTCTTGGGTCCTGAAACATGTCAGTTATTATAATTGCATTTCATATTTTTGGTCACATATTGCATCTCCTCACCTTGTCAACATTCCAAGGAATGAGAAGTGTACACTCTTTGGTGCAAAATGAATAATCAGACTGTGGAAAGCCTCCACATTTGAAGTTTGCTGCCCTGGACTCAGCTTTCGCACATCCCTGAGGACCCGTGTTTTGTTGATCATAACTTTTTCACAGCCCTTTGTGCCTGAAATAAATTGTAGGTGTGAGATATGTCACCAAAAATGATGAAAATCAATGGGATAATTTTTATATATATATATAATACATGCACTGTTTCATTGTGTGAAACTGTTTTGTGTTAGGTTGCAGTCTCTCAGGAGCTGGGGGATCGTATGTAGTGCTCGCATCTTTGTACTGGTTGATGCGCAGGCAGCAGAGCAGCGCGCCGTTCAGCCGGAAAAAAGCAGAGGACAAGGGTAACGGGCACCACACCGAGACAGGGATAATCGGTGATAATGTTGCTTACTTGCAGGGGCAGGTGATGAGCCCGGGAGACAGCGTCCTGCAGGTGGGCTCAATAGCCGCTGCTGACGAGGCGCAGGTGTGCGCGCAGCTGGAGCCGCGAGTCGTGACACAAATTGCATCTTATTCTCAAAATCGCTGTCAACGAAATGTCTACTGCACATGTTGAGTGATTTACCGACATCATTCCAATTTTTTCGCGTTTTCTGAACGAATTTCACCCATGCCGTTCTGATTTTCCCAGGGACGGGAAATTCATAAACACTCACCGCATGCTCCTCTGATATACCGTCGCACCCGTAGACAACACAACGCCAAACCATAATTAATTTGATTACTGAAATCCTAATCTTAATAATCTATTTGTAATCCACAAGTACTCCGAGAAATATCCGTAATCGCCGATTTTAAAATGTAAACAACAAGCAATGTCCGCCGAGCGTGTGCGTGTCTCTCCCTGAAATTACGTCACACAGTCAGTGGCCATCTTAGCCGCTGATCGCTTGGCTGAGTCAGACAGCTCTCAAGGACAGCATACTTCAAGAGCGCATTGTCACCTTATGCGACATTTGTTGACACCAAAACATGTGCGGTTCAAATTAGCTCGTCTCACACAAAAATTTAAGATATGATTTAGCGATATTGAATTTTCGTCCGGCCGACGCCTTTAAGTTATGCACCCCCGAGGAAGGAAAGAATAACCTGGAGTCGCGGAGACCAGAAGCAGTGGTCAAAGCGGTGTCAGTTGATGTTATGTTAATAATGTGTATTGACTGACAATAAAAATGCTAATGTGCCACACATTCTCTTTGTCTGTGCAACAGGTATAAAAGAGCTACAGTATGTACAGGGACCTGATTAGTGCAGTAGCTCACACGAGCTATGAAGCGTGCTTGCAGTATGATGGAGAAAATAAAGCCTTTTCTCATTCCAGCTCGTTGCCTCTTGCCCATTCCTTTTTCTCCACAGTGCAAACACATAAGTTACTAAATTGTTTACTACAATCACCAGCAAAATACAGATTATTTAGAATGTGCAAAATTCAAACTTTATACTGTAAAAAAAAAACTCAGAATGGGTCACACACGCCAGCCACACACGCTGACTCATCGCCTTCGCAAGGTGGCCCAGCACATCAAGGAAAGTTTGATTGAAAGCAGCATTCAAAGCCATCTCCTCCCTTCACGAGGTAGTTTCATGGGATCCAGGTCAAGTCGACCCCTGACCAAGTGAGCACGTGTACAATTACATTCTCAATCCAGTGATTTGTAAACGTGAAGAAGGAGAACAACAACAACAAGAATTTGTGTAAAACTGGTGAAAAGACTTCATTCCACTTGACCTGTTCCCGTTTCAGGCTCTCTTGCCTCACTGAGAAGCAACTGGATGTGCTGCTGGTCCCAGTTCAACAGATCTTCAGCCTGAGGTGGGACTCTAGAATGAAAATACACACACAACATAAGTACATGCACAGTACAGAAGTGCAACATGTAAAAAAACTACTTTTTAACCAGGATTAACACTAGCTTATTTCATCAGATGTTGTTGACACAAGCGCAAAATACAAGCAGAGCACGGAGTTAGCATTGATGTCTGACTAGTTAGCTCATTGTCTGCATACAGGAAATAATGGTGGTGTTTGTTCAAAGTGAGCTTTCCACCACTGGGATAAATAACGGCAAAGATGCATAGTATCACATCACTCACCATCCTCTACCACTGTTTTCAACAACGATGATGCCATGGTCGGGTCGATGCCAGTCTGCCTCCCGTATGCCTTTGTGACGCCCACAAAATGTGTGGTTGTAGCACCTTGGGAGAGCCAGATTATCTAGCATCTCAGACAGGAGACAGTGGATAAGCATGGGAAAACAAAGAGCAGGAGGCTCCTGGTGAGATAGCAGGAAGGAGTCAAGGATGTAGGGGGTTGAATGCAGTGTGATGCAAATGTCATGTTGTGTGTGATGTAATGCCATGAAACTTAAGAGGAGAGTCTCTGCTAAAAAGTCAGTCTGTTCTGTGCTCGTGAGATGTGAGTGTGCAATAAATCATTTGAAATGTATCTGCTTCTGATTTCACACACTCCACATGGTCACATTTTATGAGTGAGTTTAAATTGCTCATGGCACTTTATGTTAATATGTTTCTGTAAATGACACTATGAATTAAGAAATAAGGGCCAATTCATTATTTTGTGAAGAATTTTGTATTTGAGTGTTAATGTTGACATCTGCCACAAGGTGGCAGTGAGGACTGTGCCTCTTTTCTTTCTTCAGGCAGGAACTCCCTGTAAACAAACTCTCAAGCGATTTCTTCATTCTACCATGCGAAACTGCACTAAACCGCAGCTAACGGCCTCCTGCCTTATCTTTTCTCCTGTTTATACAGGGATTTAACTGTTACGGGTTCACACCCTAGACTGGACCTGCGACAATAGTGGGAGCTCGTCCAGGATCAATGACATCACCACCTACAGTTGTCGATCCAGAGATTTATGAACTGGTGGACCAGCTACAAGGCCAGCGTGCTGTATAACTGAAGTAAAGGGCCAGACAAGTGAGCTCAGGGCCAAGGCATCAAGTTATAAGTCACAATGGGAGACAATGAAAGAAAGAAGCTGGTGTGGATGGTAAAGAAAGGACTATTCTGCCTTTCTGCTAATGAGTTGCTCCAACTCGCAACTGATATCCCATATACACCTGACCAAGACAATGCTGCACTGAATAAGCAGGATGAAGAAGGAATGTCAGAGCTGTTACATATTAATAACAGAACAATTGAGTTAACTGAGAAGCGTAGCCAGACTGAAGCTACTGATGAGGGTCGTACTGAGCTTGTTTTGTCTGCTGATGATGTCTCATCACACCTGCCACAAAATACTGCCCATACAGACAATGAAACAGCTAATCTGGCTTCTAAAGCTGAAACCCTTGAGTCTCAACTGAGCAGGCTTATTTCCAGTTACAACACCTTATGCTAAAACCTTAAGCATGCCAGCACTCAGCCCACTGCTATTGAAAACGGTCGGCCTCACAGTCAGACTGTTCTGCAGTCACCCCAGGCATACCCTGTCCAACACTTGCCCTCCCCCTCTGAAAGTTTAATTGCCCTTAAAGACCTTCCCCTTCTGCAAAGGAAAGAGTTCAAGATTCAGGGTGGGCAAATTGGTGATCATGCCTCTGACATAACCTACAGCAGTATCAGCAAGCAGATTGATCGAGGACTGAAGGGCAACCACACACAGGGAGAAATAGTCCAGGCAGTACTCCGCATTATAAAACCAGGTATCTTGAACAATATGCTTGCCAGCAAAGATGAGATGTCCATAGCTGAGCTAAAGAGCTTCCTGCAATCTCATTTAGGAGAGAAAAGTAGCACTGAACTGTTCCAAGGGCTTATAAATGCCAAGCAGCATGATCATGAAATCCCTCAGCAGTTTCTCTACAGAATGATGGGGCTCAGACAAAAGGTTCTGTTTACATCAAAGCAGACTGACTCAAACATTAAGTATGAAGCTCAAACAGTTCAGAATGTGTTCCTACACACAGTCTACCAAGGCCTGAATGAAAAGCATGAAGACATCAGACGAGAACTAAAACCGCTGCTCGCTGAACCTACAGTCACAGACGATGCACTTGTAAAACAAATAACAAAAACTACAAATGAGGAGAGTGACTGAAAGAGACGCCTAGGCCATGTCACCCATCCAAAAACAGCTCAAGCCCAGAGTAGTGAAATTAACCATGGTGATGCTACTAAAGCTGAGCCCCGCCCTGACAGTAAAGCCCAATATGAACTTATTCACCAGCTGAGCGCTCAAGTACAGACCCTGACTCAAGTGGTGAGTTCCCGGCAAGCAAAAGATAAAGACAAAGAAAAGCTACCAGCAGATGAGTCCAGACCACAGTGTATATGTCAGCATCTTGATCAGCAGCATCAACAGTGAAGAAAAGGTAAACGATACGGCTGCCCTAACTGTACTGCAAATCACCAACCCAACTGTAACCACTGTTTTGCTTGTGGAGAAGAGGGACACTGTGTCCTTGGGTGTATGAAAAGAACAAAACAGCAGGGAAACGGACCCCGGTCTCAGCAGAGGGACCCCCTGTGACCGGTCTCAACATTGTGTCCCAATCAACCTCCAGAGAACCTGTACCAGCCTAGACAAACGAAACAGCTTCTCACTCACCAGCTGATGTTATGTCTACACCACAGCATATAGCTAAACTTGTGGGAAAAAGATGTCTGTTAAAATGCAATTTGGATGGATATACTGTGACAGTCCTTCTAGACTCTGGTGCTCAGGTCAGCATTATTGATCGTGCTTGGAAACAAAAGTACCTACCTCAACAGAAAGTACGTCCCTTCAGTGAACTACTGGCAGGCAGACCCCTGGATCTCACAGCAGCTAACAGTGAACCAATTCCATATGATGGATGGATTGAACTGGCTTTCAACTTACCTGGTAATGACAATCCAAAACTCACCATCCAGGTACCCTTCCTGGTCAGCAAAGCCAGCCCTGCAAGACCTATACTGGGCTTCAACGTTCTCCAGGAATTCATCCTAGAACAGGGGGGAGAAATGGATGTTGTCACTGTCATTGCTAAGCTATTGAAAGATGCCATGCATGCTGAAAAAGAAAAAGCTGAGACGATTGTGAACTTTGTACAGTCTCAAGAGCCTGTCCATGACCAGGCACTGGTTAGAGCGGGGCGGCGAGGTATTGTCATTCCTCCTGGAAACATCATCTACCTCAAGTGCAAGGTTCCTGCCAATTTCACTTCATCTGTGGCACTGTTTGAGGTTAACGATCCTGACTCAAGACTGGAGCAGTTTGACATTGGGTATGGTTTGGTTGAAGTCCACCACACAAAACGCCCTTATGTTGAGATCCCAGTGGGAAACCCCACCCAGCATGGCATTGTTCTGGACAATCTCACTGTGCTGGGCAGTATCCAGTCCTTTGACAAAATAATTGAGACCGATCAAACAGATGACATAAAAGTCAATGATTTCAACTCACCAGAATCTGTCAGTGAGAATGGAAAAAGAGCAGACTGAACTACTTTCCCAGCTGTGGCACCCTCCTGTGGATGTGAGCCACTTAAGTGAAGAACAACAGGCAACAGCAAAACAAATGCTCTATGAAAAGTCACATGCATTCTCACGTGACGATAATGACATAGGGTGTATTCCAAGTCTTCAGATGAACATCACTCTCAAGGATGATATCTCAGTACAGATATCTTATGCAGCTATCCCCAAACCACTGTACCAAGAAGTCAAGGCTTTTATCCAAGACTTGCTTGCAAAGAAATGGATTGTAAAATCCAAGTCCCCATATGCAGCTCCAGTGGTTTGTGTTCGGAAAAAAGATGGAAGTTTATGACTTTGCATTAATTATAGGCTCCTGAACCAAAAGACAGTCCCAGACAGACATCCCCTGCCCCGTATTCAAGATCTCATTGATGCACTGGGGGGGGGGGGGGGGGGGGTTCAACTGGCTCTCGATTTTGGATCAGGGCAAAGTCTATCATCAAGGCTTTGTGGCAGAAGAGTCACAACACATGACAGCCTTTATCACTCCATGGGGATTGTATGAGTGGGTACGAATCCCTTTCGGCCTTTCAAACGCCCCAGCTGCCTTTCAGAGAAGCATGGAGGAAATGCTCAGTTCTCTGAGGGATGAGTGCTGCATACCATACCTAGATGATGTTCTCTGATATGCAAAGACATTCAAAGAGCATGTGGAAGTGTTAAGATGTGTCCTAAGGGCACTTCAGGAGCATGGTGTGAAACTTAGGCCCAACAAATGTAAACTTTTCAAACAAGAGGTCCGATATGTGGGACGCTTGGTCTCAGCTGATGGGGGTCGGATTGACCCCAAAGATCTGGAAGCCATCCAAGCCCTGAGAGACAAGGCTCCTAACACAGTTGGAGAGGTTTATAAACTTCTGGGGTTCCTCACTTATTATCGCACCTACATCCAAGATTTCTCGAGGATTGCCAAGCCCATGTAAGAGCTGTTGGAAACAAAAAACCCACCCAGTGTAGCACATCAGCCAAAGAGAAGCAAGTCGAACGGTACACAGCTCGCATCCAAGACCCCAATACGCTGGACTGATGAATATCAAAGAGTCCTTGATCAGTTCATACACACTCTGTCTTGCCTACCCCAACTTCAGTCTCCCTTTTGTGCTGCACACTGATGCCTCAGAACAAGGCCTCAGGGTAGTATTGTATCAGTACCAAGAAGGGAAGCTGCGAGTCATCACCTACGGATCCAGAACACTGACACCTGCAGAGTGCAACTATCATCTACACTCAGGCAAACTTGAATTCTTGGCACTAAAGTGGGCCATCTGCAAAAAATTCAGAGACTACCTTTTCTATGCACCCCTACACAGACAACAATCCGTTGACGTATGTGATGAGCACAGCTAAGCTTAATGGTGTTGGCCACAGATGGGTCGGTGAACTGGCTGATTTCCATTTTGTGATCAATACAGGCCAGACAGAGCTAACAGAGACGCTGACGCACTGTCAAGGATGCCACTGGACATTAACCAGTATGTGGACTCATGCACGGAGGAGTTATCCAGAGACACCATTAAGACAATATGGGATGGCAGTCAAGTCTAACAACACTAAAGATGTGTGGGAGGGAATGAAACAAATAACTGGGTACAAGGGGAGAGTCAGGCAGCCATCTGGGAGCCAGGAGAGAGCTGAGGAACTGAATATGTTTTTTAATAGGTTCAACTCACAGTCTGTCACCTGAGCGACACAACCAGACCCCCACGCACCCCTCCCCACCCACGCTCCCATGCAGAACCTCTCTCCATCTCCCCCCTCCTCCTCCTCAGGGGGCACCAGGACCCTCCCTCACTTCACGGTGACTACAGATCAGGTGGAGAAACAGCTGGAGAGACTCCATCAGTGGAAGGCTTCGGGCCCTGATGGCATCTCCGCTAGGACCCTGAGGACCTGTGCCAACCAACTAGCTCCGGTACTGAAACACCTGTACAACCTGAGCCTGAGCCTGGAGAGAGTACCGGTGCTGTGGAAGACATCTTGCCTGGTTCCTGTCCCCAAGAAGTCATCTCCATCGGATCTGAATGACTACCGACCAGTTGCCCTCACATCTCATGTGATGAAGGTCCTGGAGAGACTGGTCTTAGCCCACCTGAGGCCGCAGGTGGAGACGTGGCTGGACCCTCTGCAGTTTGCATATCAGCCCCATTTAGGAGTTGAAGATGCTGTCATCTACCTGCTGCAACGAGCCCATCTGCACCTGGATGGTGGAGGAGACACTGTGAGAATCACTTTTTTTGATTTCTCCAGTGCCTTTAACACCATCCAGCCACTGCTGCTGAGCGAGAAGCTGCGGGTGATGGGGGTTGACAGCTCTGTGATCTCCTGGATTACCGACTACCTGACAGGCAGACCACAGTTTGTCAGGCTGGGCAATGTCTTGTCTGGAGTGGTGGCTAGTAATACGGGAGCGCCACATGGGACTGTGCTCTCTCCTTTTCTTTTTACCTTATACACCACGGACTTTCAGTACAACACTGAGTCATGCCACCTGCAGAAATTCTCTGATGACTCAGCTGTTGTGGGGTGTATAAGAGGAGGAGAGGAGGGGGAGTACAGGGCACTGGTAGACAGATTTGTGGAGTGGACGGAGCAGAATCACCTGAGGTTGAATGTCAGCAAGACCAGGGAGATGGTGATTGACTTCAGGAAGAGGAAGGCTCCTTTTCAGCCACTGCAGATTAGGGGGGAGGATGTGGGAGTGGTTGAGGACTACAAATATCTGGGTGTCAGGATCAGCAGCGGGTTGGACTGGAGATCCAACGCCGATGCTGTGCACAAGAAGGGGATGAGCAGACTCTACTTCCTGAGAAAGCTGAGATCCTTCAACGTGTGCAGCAGGATGCTGGAGCTTTTCTACCAGACTGTTGTCACCAGCGCCATCTTCTTTGCTGCAGTCTGTTGGGGTAGCAGTATCAGGGCCAGAGATACCAACAGACTTGACAAGATTATCAAGAGGGCAGGCTCTGTAATTGGTCTCAGACCGGAGACCTTTGAGACAGTGGTGGAGAGGAGAACACTAAATAAACTGCGATCCATCACGGACAATCCTGATCACCCCCTCCACCACACACTAGATAGACAGCGAAGCACTTTCTCCAGTAGACTACTACAGCTTCGTTGTCGAACGGCCAGGTACAGGAAATCTTTCCTGCCATATGCAATTTCACTGTACAATAACTCACTATGATGTTGTATTCTGGTCATAGCTATGCTGCCACACTGCATCTTACAGACTAACTGGTACATCACTTTTCACTCTGCTCCTGATAGTCCTTCTTTGTGCAATGGGATGATTCATGTGTTTATACAGGTCATCATATATTAAGCTGTGATGTATATAGGTTCTATAGTCGTGTTAGTTTTTTACTTTCCATGGGTAATCCCTTTGTCTATCGTGTGTGTTTCTGTTGTTTGGCTGTCAACTGTCATGCTGCTGTTACACTGTAATTTCCCAGTTTGGGATCAATAAAGTACATCTATCTATCTATCTATCTATCTATCTATCTAAGTTGCAAAGCTGAAAGATATTGCTTATGTCGCTGTCCTGGATCTGACACAAAACAGTCCACCATCTCAGTCTCCAGGGCTGCTCCCAACCATCAGCCGTCCTGAGCTCCTCATAGTCCAGCGGGATGATCCTGTTATTAGCCCAGTTGTAAAGCTAAAGGAAACAGCTGACACTCTAACTAGTGACATCAGGAGCAGAGTGAATGGTCCATCGAGGAAACTTCTGTATGAATGGGAAAAGCTCCACCTTGAAAATGGCTTACTCTATAGGAAGACCAGTCGGAGGAATCAGCTTGTCTTACCTGAGCGGTATCGATCCATCGTCCTCAAACTTCTCCATGATAACATGAGCCATGTGGGAAATGAGAAAGTACTGGCTTTGGTCAGAGACAGACTTTACTGGCCCTACATGAAACGTGATGTGGAGACTTATGTGATGAGAATGTGCCCTTGCATCAAGAGGAAAAAAACAGCCTCTCACATCAGAGCACCCATGGGGAGCATTTCCACCAGCTCACCCCTAGAGCTTGTATCTATTGACTATCTACACTTGGAGCCAAGCAAGGGAGGATAAGAGTACATCTTGGTTGTTGTCGAACACTTGACCAGGGTTTCTCAAGCTTATGCAACCAGAAATAAGTCTGGGAAGACAGCTGTGGAGAAACTCTTTGAAGAATTCATCCCCCGATTTGGATATCCTTGGAAATTACATCACGATCAGGGTAGAGAATTTGAAAACGAGCTCTTCAAAACCCTGCAACAACTGAATAAGGTTGGTCATTCACGAACGACACCATACCATCCCCAGAGCAATCCAACAGAGAGATTCAACCGCACCCTGCTCCAAATGCTAAGAACTCTGGAAAAAAAAGAGAAAGACAGATGGAGAGATCACCTGCCGTATGCTGTTCATACCTACAACTGTACTAGGCACGAGGCCACAGGAATGTCTCCCTTTTATCTGATGTATGGACATCATCCGGGGCTTCCTGTGGACATGATCTTTGGGTTGGCTTTTAATGAAGAATTTGCCTCACCAAAAGGCTATGCAGAGAAATGGGCTGCAAGGATGAAAGAGGCCTACAGGATTGCAACTGAGAACAGTCAACATTCAAGCTCTTGAGGGAAGAAACTTTATGATCGTCACCTCAAAGGTACTGCACTTGAGCCAGGTGACCGTGTCTTGGTGCGTAATCTGGGTGAAAGAGGGGGCCCAGGTAAACTAAGGTCATACTGGTAGGAAGCAGTCTATGTTGTCAAAGAAAGGATTGCTGATGGACCTGTTTACAAAGTCATTCCAGAAACGGGTAAAAAGAGAGTGAACATTACACCGTAATCTCCTGCTCTTAGTTAATAATTTACCAGTAGATTTACCTCCAGCGCCCCAAAAGGCAACAGCAGAGACAAAGAGACACTCATATTCGCACCAGTCTGCATCCACATCTGGAGAAAAACATCAACAAAGAACCAAGAAAAGACGGTCAAAAACTGACAAGTGGCCCAAAGACGGATCAAGCAATGGATCTTCAGACTCAGAGAAGGATGGAGGATTTCAGTGTTGGCTAAGGATTCCTGAAATCACAAGAACACAGTCCACCAGTGAACCAGTTGTGGAGAACAGGGATAATGTAAGTGTGACACCTGATGAGATACCGACAGAAGAAGAGCATGCTCTTCCTATGCTAGTACAGACACAAGAGGAACAAGATCCGATGGACCAGAGTGCACCAGCAGGCTCCCCAGCAATGGCTGCACACTCCATTGATGAAGAGGATGTTAACCTGCAACCTAGAAAGTCAACTCAAGTGAGGAAACCAGCTCAGAGGCTCACATATGAGTCGCTTGGCCAACCCTCACACCAGCCCTCATGTCAACCTCCATTGGGCATCAACAGAGTAGGAGCCTGTGCACCACCTGTTCTACCTGTATGGAGAATGGACACAACCCCTGTGGCATATTACACTCCATTTAACACATTCCCACATCCCATTCCATATCCCATACTTCCATACACTCCAGCCATGCCCTACACCACCCCACTGATTTTGCACTAATCTGTGGACAAAACATGGACAGTTATACTGGAAACTTACCTCAAAGACTGTAAGAATTAATGACTTCATAAGATATAAAAGGGCTAAAGTTGAGTAATTTGAGTTAATAAATGTCTGGAGCCATTTTTTGTTGTCTGGGAGCGTGACACCCACAAAATGTGTGGTCACATTTATGAGTTTAAATTGCTCGTGGCACTTTATGTTAATATGTTTCTGTAAATGACACTATGAGTTAAGAAATAAGGGCCAATTCATTATTTTGTAAAAAATTTTGCATTTGAGTGTTAATGTTGGCGTCCGCCACAAGGTGGCAGTGTGGACTGTGCCTCTTTTCTTTCTTCAGGCAGGAACTCCCTGTAAACAAACTCTTGTGCGATTTCCTCATTCTAAGATACTAAGATAAGCCTTTATTAGTCCCACAATGGGGAAATTCAAGGATTGCAACAGCACAGGGATAGCAACACTCAGAGCAACAATCAGAAGGCAAGAAAAAACAAGAGCAGCTAGTATACATATGTACATATTACTATAAATATATATATATATATATATAGACACAGTGCGGAGCATTGTGGTTGGTGGATGTGCAGCAGAAAGTCTAAGCTCTCTCTCCGCGGATGCGGCGGGCCAGCTGGATGTCTCTGGGCATGATGGTGACCCTCTTGGCGTGGATGGCGCACAGGTTGGTGTCCTCGAAGAGACCCACCAGGTAGGCCTCGCTGGCCTCCTGCAGAGCCATGACGGCGGAGCTCTGGAAGCGCAGGTCGGTCTTGAAGTCCTGAGCGATCTCCCTCACCAGGTGCTGGAAGGGCAGCTTACGGATGAGCAGCTCCGTGGATTTCTGGTAGCGACGGATCTCTCTCAGAGCCACAGTACCGGGCCTGTAACGGTGAGGCTTCTTCACTCCACCGGTGGCCGGAGCGCTTTTTCGAGCAGCCTTGGTGGCCAGCTGCTTCCTGGGGGGCTTTTCCTCCAGTAGATTTACGGGCGGTTTGCTTGGTTCTTGCCATCGCTCTTTATTATTCTGTCTTATATTTCTTGCACGCCGCCTAAACTCCAGCCCAGCACCCGCGTCGTTTTCGCTTCAGTTCCCCGGTATGTCGAGTTTCTCCGTTAGCACCGGGTGGCGGTTGAGTGCTAGCTAGCTCTTCCCTGCTGTATCGTCTCCTGCTGTAAACAGTGGCTCCGTCCGCCGACTCGGGAGACCTTTGGGGCGATCTGTGTGTCCGTGATATATATAGAGTGAAAGGTGTGCCGGATCAGAAAGTTATCACCGGATCAGAAAGAAGAAGGAAGATAAAAAGACTCAGAATTGAGCCACTGTTGCAAAAGGCAGCCAACTCGTGTGGCGCCGGATGTAATTCTACCATGCGAAACTGCACTAAACCGCAGCTAATGGCTTCCTGCCTTATCTTTTCTCCTGTTTATACAGGGATTTAACTGTTACAGGTTCGCACCCTAGACCGGACCTGCAACACCTTCATCGGTCGGTGGCTGTGAATTCATTTCAGGTCACTCCGTCCAGCTCCCTCTGGATTTCTTTAGTCAGTTACCAAGCACAGAAAAGTCTGCACCTCCTCAATGGACCACGGTGTTGATTTGAGTGTGGCCATTTATCTCGTTGATTCCACTCACTCACGCTTGCTGTTGGTGATTTGATTGTTCGTTGCCATCCAAAATGGCGCAGTAAACAAAAGACACGTGACCCGTGTGACGTTGGTGAAACCCCTCTATACTCAGAAATGGACTGCACAGGGTATAAAACATATTAACTGAAATTCCAAATCGAAGGGAGCAAACAGTCTTCAGTTCAAAGGGAAGTGAGAATTGTGCAGGGAAGAAGTGAACAATGGTACATCACTTCACCGGAAGTTGACAAGATTACCCATAAGCTATTGCGCCTCAAATATGAGTAAAGCAAACTATTGTTGCTGATGTTATTAACAAGCTAAACTGATGTTGGTTATTGTTTATATCAACTGATTGTAATAAAAAATATATTTGTATTAATATTTTATTTAGGAAATATAAATCATCCACCATAGTATCAGTACGTGTCTATGGTTACCGTGGTAACGTACGAAGGAGGGAGCAAGGGAGCTGATGGTTACAGAGTGTTTCAAATGGAGAAATTTTGTGAAGGTCACTTAACTTCACTGATATTCCCTGAGAACGGAGCAGGGAGTAAGGAATACAGTTGAAATACACTGTGGATCGGAATGTAGCCTTTGGCTGTGTCTCAGTTCAGGTGTTGCAGCCTCGTAGACCGCAGCCCTGGCGGCCAAAGCACTCAAAGGTCGGGTAGGCTGCATCTAAAGGCTGATTTATGACTAAATAATTAAATGAGACGGTCTAGTCTTTGGAGGACGTATATGTTTGCGCGACCACGCACTACTCTGTTGCCTAGCAACCATAACAATGTCAGTTGAGGGGGTTTTTTTCTGACCTTTTTGACAGCGATAGAACTTTATTTTTTTATTATTGTATTTTCTTTACCTTTTACTTGAGAGTCTTCACCAGACAGAGGACCGTGACCAGATAAAATAAGACTTTAACTCATGTTAAAGTCAGCAGGCAAAATTAAGGTAATTTAAAACCACAAAAGAGATAAATAAATTATTACTTTAAATATGTATATAAATTAGATTGAACTCTAAAATATATTCTTAATTACATGACCAGTAGAAAATATACCACTTTACTGTTATCATTTATGACCATTATGTAGCTAAATAACTGTATGTTCTGCCTTGTATCAGCGCTGACATTTAGTTTTTAATGTTCTAAAGCAGACCATAGACCTGTACTGTGGGATGATGATCCTCAATGAGTTTCAGCAGCAGTAGAACAGATTCCATCTTCAGCTTTATCTCAGTTGTACTGGTGCATCTCAGCAAATTAGAAAATCATGATTTTGCATTTAATTTTAAAAACTATAATCATCAATATTAAATCGGGTTTAAAATGCTTCACTGTGTGTGTAATAAATATATGAAAGTCTCTTTTAGAATTACCTTGCAAAAAAATCATCTTTTTCAAAAAACTACTTCACTGAAATGCATTTTTTCTGTTAATAGTAAACATACAATATTTTTATTTAGCTTGTTTCAGTTTGCAAAGTAAACTGCTAAAAAAAATCACAAACAATAAAACAATTCATCAAATCTCTTATTGTGGTTATTTCAGTCAAATATCAGTTTTATAAATCTTGAGTCCAGCCCTTTCTCTCCACAGCTGACTCTCACTTCCTGCAGGTTCTCCACCGTAGACCTCAGAAATAAACCAGAAAAAACAATCAGAAAAATCTGATTATCGCTTTAGATGTGATGGACATTTTTAAGATCAGCATAATCAAATTACATCAGATGTCCTGTCCCTCCTCAGCTCAATTAACTGCTCCATTTCTCTAAAAAATAACCTTAGGTGTTTCTTTAGCAACACCACATAAGCAAATAACCAGTGTTGGGTAAGTTACTAAAAAATAGTAACTAGTTACAGTTACTAGTTACTTCTTTTCAGAAGTAACTGAGTTACTTTTGAGTTACTGCATGATTAAAGTAACGAGTTACTTGGAAAAGTAACTTTCACATTACTTTTAAATGCCTACTTAAATCATCTTGCACACACAGCAAGATCAAGGGCCCCTTGTTCTCATCAGAACAAAGAAGAAAAAGAAAACTGATGAGAAAAAAGTCTCATCATGTAAAGAATGTAAACAGAATATGTATAGAATATGCGTAGAGCATAATGGGAGATTACCTACAGAACTATTATTTTGGCATTCTAACTTTTTATAACCCTTTCATTCCCCCCTTTGACATGATTTTATCATGTCAACCATACATGGTGTGAGAGATGCTAGCGGTTAGCAGATGGGGAATAAGGTAGGTCCCTACATTGTGTGTCAACCCAAGATAGGCTTGCACCATTGGTTCTGATACCCTTGCCTCCCCCCTTGCGGACACCCCAGCACGGTGCAGCAATGTCTAAGAGGGCATACCGAGGCAACATGTCTTTGTCCATATGAACTACAGTCACATCATTGTCCTTGTTCACCAAGTCCTGTACCCTCACCGAGGTCTCCTCCTGATCATCATGTGAATAGTTCTTTGTCCGGTGGAGTGGATCATGTGGGGGTCATAAGGTCGACCAGGGTCAATCCACGAAGCCCACGAAACATTTTGTCCACCAGTTGACCTTTGCCAGGGCTCGCATCGTTCAGCTGCAGGGGTTTGACCTCCCTCTGTGTCTGTTTCCTGTATCCGCAGCTGTGGAGCACAGTCCCATCTCGTAGACACACACCGATACCATTAGAAGAAAAACAACTGTGTGCCCACGCTCTCAGAGGCACATCTCGTCCCATGAGGTTTATAGGGCAGTCTGGTGGATGCAGCAGAGAATAGACAACATCCAGTCCAGCCAGTGAACAGTTCAGTGATGCTGTCCCAGGGATGCCACCCACCGGTCTATGATTAGTGGACAGAGGTAGAGACGCTGGTGTTGATGAAGCTCGAGCCCCTGTGCCCACCGTAGCTTCCACTGTGAGGGGTAGTGTTGGAAAATGCCATCTCCTCCGTGTGGCTGATCTGGCTCCACCCTGGGTGCTGGAGGTGAGGTGGGTGCGCATGGGTACCAGTCCATCCTTCTTCTAGGGACTGGAGTCATACAGTCACTAGCCCTACGACCTCCTTTTCTAAGTTGCAGGCACACGTCGTGATGGTCTGGTGCCCCTCCTGCATGCACCTTCCCTGCACCGTACACCTTTGCTTGGGTGCCGATACAAAGGGCTTGGCCGGGACAGGATCAATAATGGCCTGAGGGGTTGTCACTACAATGGCTGGAGCCTGTACCATTTTATCCTTTTTCACTGCATCTGTAGTTGACAATATAGTGTAGTAAGTTATCTCCCATCAGCCTTTGAGTGTATGATTGTCGGCTATGTGCAAGCTACAAGCAGTGGTTGTGTAGTGATGAGTGAGCTGGGTAATGGGACCTATGTGTTCAGCAGTGGGTTTGTTATGATGAGTGAGCTGGGTGATGAGACCTATGTGTTGCAGTGTAAGTAGATAGTAAACAAAATTGTTCAAAGTTAGGAGACATCCTTATCCATGCTTGTTGCATTCGGGCCTCTAGGGCTTCTAACCTTCACAATTATCCTGACTACCTAACCGTAATTAGCATGATGTAAATAATAACGCAAGAACACTATAAGTCTCACACCCTATGTGTGTGTGTGGTGAGCTATGTATGATTCATATATTATCAGTAACACATTGTGTTACAAATAATCCGTAATAGCGCAATGGTCTTCTTCGTCATCATCCTCCGTTTTGGGGTCTTCAGTTCCTCCTCTGGACTCAGCAATTGGTTCCTATGAGGAGGTATGAGATGTGCAAGATTTGCTGATGACTACCACTGTGGAAAATTGCATTTGGAGGTTCAGCTCATTTATCAATATATGTGATCCCGGCATACAATGAGCACAAAGAGTTAGAACTTTGTTAATTCCTGCAGGCCCTGCGTCATCAGGGTGTTTCCTACAGGACTGATGACACTATGACATCTGCTGCTTTTGGTTTTATGACCTGGTTAACACCTTTCTGGGCTTCTGAATATATGGTCTGTAGTGTCATACTCTGCTCCTTTTATTAGATCTACATCTGTTTAACCTTTTACCATAACAAATTTAGAATTTGCTTCAAATTTTCTCATCCCCTTGTTTGTTAATGTTAAGATTGGTCATGTAGGAGATTTCTGGGCGTCAATGTGCACAGCCTTTTGTGCTGTGGTTACCCAGTTAAGAAACAATGCACATGTGTCTAATTTAGAAGAATATTCTATGTTAAGGTCAGGTGTTGGTTTTCCATGGATGGCTATATTCCCCAGTAATGGTGACAAAATGTCCAACATTTTTGAATCCATGTGTTTGGGTCTAACCAGCGGGATGTGTGGAACCCCCCATAGGTTGAAGTGTCTCTTATCCTCTTCAATTAGGACAATGGATGCTTTCACACATTCCCTTGTTTACCAGTACAGGTTTTATGACCAATCTGGAGGATGGATCTGCAAAGAATGGTTGTTCATAATTTGGGTCAGATCCGTTCAATTGCCTATAGTACGTGGGGTACAATGCTACTTTTATGGATTTTGATAGGTATTCTACTGTTAGTTTGCCATTTGCAGATTTTAACTATTACCTTTTCTGACCTTGAAAAGTCCTGTATGTCATTACCCAAAGTTACTACTTTACATGTACCTGCACCGTACAAATTTAATCGGAGTACCTTGAACCTCAATGACAGGTAAATGGAAGATGTCTGCTATTTTCTAATAATTTAATTTTTGCTAATTTTCTATATATGTGTAGAAGTGAGTCCACTTATCTGTTTTAGTCTTAAGCATGCAGTCCAGTTTTTCCGTAGTGGGTGTGGATCATGGGTGCCTCCCCTCCCAGAGGCCGGTCTCGCCATCACTGTTTCCATTGTGGGTGCGTTGGCCCCTCCTGCTCTACTGCTTCCTCCCCCTCCTCCTTTTGGCTTCCTTTAATAAAAGACACAGATTCATGGGGAGTCTCAGGTTCCCCGTGTGACAGCCATTCCATAAATAAGTGCGGGTTTTTCCTTCAAATTTAATTTTCCTTGCTTATCTAGATTTCCAACTTTGAGTCAAGAAAGGCTTTAACTCCATGTGTTGTGTGAATAGTGGTTTGATTGCCCAATGTCAGGTGCAATGTCTTTTCTACAGCCTTTCTTATAGCGGCTACATGTTTCACACAAGCTGGATGACCTACTCCTACGTTGTCTACGGACCCCAAGGTCACGAAGACAGCTTTGTGCACATACTCTAGTTTTGTATTTGTCTACAATAAAACAAAATGTGATGTTTTTACTGTTTATTTTACCTTTATTTAACCAGATAAAAATCCCACTGATATCTAAAAACCTCTTTTCCAAGGGAGAACTGGCCAAGAATGAAAATGTGATGACTTGTGATGATATGGAGTCCTGAAATGCCCACCAACAACTAAATAAAAGAAATATTTCCTTTCAAATTTTCTACTATAGTACATTAGCACCTTTCTATCCATGCTTGTCCCACTCTCCCCCTTTTGAAACAGAACAGCTTTAACACAAAGCCATTCTTTTTCAACATCCAAATGAGGACCATGTAGGGGAGGATACCCATTGTGTTGCTAATTGGGGGACCCCTCTTCCCCCAGGGTTTTACTGTTAACATGGCCTCTGCCTCTATTATTAAACCTCTGACCATCTCCTGTGGCCCTGCGGCTGATACTGATAGGGCAGATTAGGTGGGGGGTCTGGGTAGGGTCCATATTGTTGTGATGTGAGGTCCTGGGGTGCATAGATAGGGTTTGGTGGGGCATGGGTTGTTGCGGCATCTGCTTAGCAGAGGCTTTATTTTGGTTTTTACCTTATCTATGGCTTTTTCTAAAAATATTTCGGTTTGCTCAGTATGTGATTTTGGCATCTCTTTGATAGGGCTTTTAGTAAAATCAGATCTCAGTTATATTGAGATGTGATTTTAGTGGTATGTTTAGGCGCCAGTTATGCAATCCTCAGTTCTCGTGAACAAGTGCTGACTACAGCTGATTCACGAATACTGGTTATGCACACTTACAGAACATATGAGTAGTTTGCTGAATCTGGAATGACTTGTTAGCACCAACACAGCTTCCTGGCAAAACGCAGATGGCTTATGCAGACTAACACTTAAATGTTCATGAATGAGATCCAATATTTGTGACGCTGTCCAAAGGTAAATGGAAAGCAACATTATAATTTATTGTACTTACGTGTGCTCAGTTGATCATCTACAGCCGTGGACAAAATTGTTGACAATTTTGCAATTTTGTCTTGCAATTTTGCAAGACAAATTTTGCCCGCACCAGTTTACCAGAAGCATGCACGCCTGGATGCGAAAGGGAGTGGACTGAATCAAAAATACGGTGGCACCAAGAGCTCGGAACCACCGGGCGCGGGAGACGTCGCAGAGCAAGGGAGGGCACCCTTCTCGCACCACCCCTGCTCTCCAGCTTTAACCCAGTAGGCGCAGACTGGAGCACGCAAATGTCCGCATCCCCGGCTTGCTCCTTGGCCAAGGCAGAGAAATGTATTCCCATGTAGACCTGGGAGACTAATGCGCATGACATGCAATCGGCCATGATGTTGAGCTTACCGGCAATGTGTTGAATGTCGGTAGTAAACTCCGAAATCGCGGTCAAATGCCATTGCTGCTGGGCTGACCACAGTTCCGAGACCTTGGATATCATGTACGTCAGTGGCTTATGGTCAACAAACACAGTGAACTTGCGCCCCTCTAGCCAAAACTGGAAATGGCACGTCACCAGGTGGAGAGCTAACAATTCTCTGTCGAACGTGCTGTATTTGTGTTCGTTGTCGCGCAAAGTTCGACTGAAAAATGCGAGCGGCTGCCACGAATCGGAGATGTACTGCTCCACCACTGCCCCTATGGCAATGTCAGATGCATCTATGGTGAGCGCTATCCGCGCCGACGGGTCAGGGTGGGCTAGCAAAGCGGAATCAGCGAGCACTGTTTTGGCGTCTGAGAAAGCCTGGATTCGCTCGGGGGTCCAGTCAATGTTTTCCACTTGCTTCTTTTTCTTAAGCATGGCATACAACGGCTGCATCAGCTGGGCTGCATGGGGGAGGAAACGGTTATAAAAGTTGACCATTCCCAAAAACTCTTGTAGGGCCCTCACGGTCTGCGGACGCAGAAAGTTCGACATGGCGCGCACCTTATCCGGTAGTGGAGTCCTGCCCTCCGGCGAAATGCGGGGGCCCAAAAAAATCAATCACTGGCACCCCGAACTGGCACTTTGCCACGTTAACTATAAGCCCGTGCGCTTCCAACCTCTGGAAAACCATCTTGAGATGGGTGCGGTGCTCCTCCTCAGACGCGCTAGCCACCAGAATGTCATCTAAGTAGACAAAAACGAAGGACAAGAGCATCGCGTCCATCATTCTCTGAAAGGTTTGCGCCGCGCTCTTTAATCCGAACGGTATGTGTAAAAACTCGAAAAGGCCAAAAAGAGTTGTTACCGGTGTCTTAGGAACGTCTTCCTCGCGCACCGGGACCTGGTGGTAATCGCGGACCAGATCCACTTTCAATAAAACATGTGTCCCAGCCAGGTGCATGGAAAAATCCTGGATGTGCAGAATGGGATACCGATCGTGTTCCATGGCATTGTTCAAGCACCGGAAATTGCCGCACAGTCGAAACACCCCGTCGGCCTTAGGCACCTTGTGTAGCGGGGATGCCCACGGGCTGTTGGAGTGCCTGACGATGCCCAGCTGCTCCAAGTTGGTAAACTCTTTGTGCACGCTGGCCAGTTTAGCCGCATCCAGGTGCCAAGGTCGCGCGAACACCAGCAGGCCTTTTGTAGTTATAAACTGCTCAACCCCGTGTTTGGTTACCGTAGCCAAAAAAGTCGGGACCGTGAGTGCTGGGAACTGTGCAAGTAAATGCTGGTACTTACCCCCTGGAGCTATAACATTAGCCAGTGTTGTTGACCCAGCTCCTCAAGCTGTGCAAGGCAGGGAGGTGAAAGAAACAGCGTCCACTAAACATCTGTCGGCCACATCGATTAATACAACATAAGCACATAAAAAATCTGCGCCTAAAATGGGGGCAGAACATGCAGCTACGACAAAGTCCCACTGGAAATTGCATCCGTGCAAGCATGTCATCAGTGTCCATTCGCCAAACGTCCTGATGGTGGATCTGTTGGCAGCCGTGAGCTCGGGACTGCTGCCTCCTGCCAATCTGTTTGCACTGACCGGCAGGATGAGGCCCTTTTGAGAGCCAGAGTCCACCAAAAACTGTCTCCCCAAAAGTGTGTCCGTGATATAAAGCAGCTTGTTCCTGTTGCTAGCGGTTGCAGCCCCTCCTGACTGCTGGTCGTGCCATCATTCCGGATTCTTGAACTGGCAGGGCGGCAGGCAGCGTTGGGCATTTGAGCCGAAGCGGCGATGATAGGAACAGATTGCTCCATTTTGGCATCTCTTGGGGTCTGTCCCAGCTACCAACCACAGCTCCTCAACCTCACTGGAGTCTTTCATGGATGCCGGTGCCGCTGCATGCATGCAGAGAGCTCTGGTTGCTAAAATAATGTGGTCTGCTTCCTGCACCAGGGCGCGGTAGTCCTTGGTCACCAGCCGCAGCAAGTTGGCCAGGATCGCCCTCGCTGTGGCAGCTAGGTTCCTGAGGAACAGGTGGGCAAACAGGAAAGATTCATCGTTCTTCCCCCTCAGCGCAAACATGCTCTCCATAAGCTCCGCAGCTGATCTGTCACCTAACTCTGAACGTGTTAAGAGTCTCTCTGCTCTCTCACTGTCAGACAGGGTATATCACTGGAGTAGCATCCGCTTGAGCGCTTCATACTGTATTTCCTTTGGGCCAGCGGCTCCTGAAGCAGGCTCGTCACCTGTTGCGTGGTGCTCGTGTCCAGCGCAGCGACCACATAGTAATATTTTGTGTCATCCGTTGTTATCCCACAGAGTGCAAAGTGGGCTTCTATATGCAGGAACCACGCGGTCGGGTTGTGAAGCAAGAAGTCTGGGAGCTTGACTGAGACAGTGCACGTGGCACTGGTGCTCTCCCTCCAGGTAGTCTCCAGGGCGGTGCTCGGCTTCTTCTCCATGGCACGTCTTGTGTTACCAATGTGGAGGAAGGAAGCAGACGAGGCAGCGAGCTAGATGACACACAAACTTTATTCCTCCTCCAATATCAAGTACAATAAAATTCTCTCTGGGTGTCTGAGCACCTTCTTTTTATAACCTTTAATTCCGTGCCTTGAGACCCAGGGAGCCCAACAACAATACATTTAGTGGAACAAAGACATGCGTGGCACATTAACATCACATAACAGCAGAACCGCTTCTCACACCCTCTCTTCCTCCAGCGGTTCTGGTGCCTCCTGACTCCCCGGGGGGCGAATAGTCCTTTCTGTCCCGTCTGGTCTGAGACCCCCCGGTACCACTTCCTCCTTCAGTCCATTATCCCCTCTTCCCCCCGGCTCCTGACTCTGGGTGGAGAATCTCCCACACAGTTCCACCACAACATAATATCAAAATCAGAATTAAATCGTGTTAAATACACTTTGATTGGATAATATCTGTGAATTATTTTCAATGATATTTCTTTGACTTTATTTCTTAAAATAAACTTATTAAATAAACCCTAGATTTGTGTCCACCTTAAACCACTAATGTGACTATTTCAGAAATAAACTGCAGTTGACATAATTGGCAGACCCAGGGAACAGACACAGGCTCAAGAGTGGATTCAATAATCTTTATTTGTAATAGTGAAAGTGTGTGGGTGCGTGTGTGTGTGTAGTGTATGTGGATGTGAGTGCGTAGGTCTGTAGACTCGTCGTAGCTGGGAGTGAGCAGAGTGCCGTTCGATCTGGCAACCCTATGTGATGACTCACTCTGGGCCATTACCATCCACAGCTGCGTGCACACCAGCTCCTCATCAGGCCAGGACTATATAACCTCACTCTGCCTGCAGGCCTGCACGGAGCCGTCTGTCTCCCTGGCTCATGAAGCGCATCTCTCGACTTCTTAGCCGACCTCACCACAATCTTCCACCTCGCCATCTCGGCATCAACGCTTGGAGGAAATCCTCTCTGAACCAAGTAAGCCAATCCTTTACTCATCTGTTCTCCACTACTCCCCTGTGCACAGGCGGAATCTCCCGGTGGTGGAATCGTCCCTCTCGGCGGCGGTCTCCACTCTCTCCTCTCCACTCTCTGCACGGCTGCAAAGACGCTGGGACAGCGGGCGCTGTCTACCTGGTCAACGGGTGCTCACCATCTGCCTGGAACAGTAAGCCACAGTTACACCTGAGCGTGTGTCCATCTTGCACCTTGCTAATTGTGTGTCTCCGCTCCGCCCATAGGGTTGCCAGGCTGCACGGCGCTCTGCTCCCTCCCAGCTGCTCGGAGTCTCCAGCCCGCACTCATATACACAACACTACACATTCACGCATTCACATACAAAGCACTGGTTCAATAAAGATAATTGTATCCATTTCTGAGTCCGTGTCTGTTCCCTGGGTCAGCCATTATGTCACCCTATGGATAGAGCAGAGGCACAGTGTTAGCACAGTTCTAGCAGGAGTGTACTCGGGGAATGACTGAGGCTTACTGTTTCAGGAGAGGTGGTGAACTCAGGTTGGCCCGAAGGCTAAAGCCAAGAAGACCGCGCCTGCTAACACAACGCCGCTGGAGAAGGAGGGCTAGTGGAGGAGAGAGAAGCAGAGACCACTGCCAGGAGGAATGATTCCGCCGCCTGGGAATTCCGCCTGTACACAGGGGATAAATGCAGAACAGGTGAGTAGAAAAAGGGCTTACTTGATGACAAGGAAAATCCTTCCAAAAGATGACGCTGAAGCAGCAGGGATGACGAAGGCAGAATGATAGGCTGGGAAGTCGAGCGTAGAGCTTCATGCAGCCAGGGAGACAGACAGCAACGTGCCGGTCTGAGGGCAGAGTGGGTTATATAACCCGAGCGTGATGGAGAGCCGGTGTGCGTGCAGCTGTGGGTGATAATGGCACAGAGCGACTCATCACAGCAGTGGAATTAGATGTGACCTCCCTTTGAAATAAGGCATTGATATTTTTGTTATTTGTTTTAAAATTGGGAGGGAAACAAACTTTTCCCACCACAATATGAGAAGGGTCCAGACAGGGTTCTCTATTTGATAAATGTGATATAGTTCTAAAAAATCTGATTACCCCATCAGGGATCACATTCTTAACAAGATGAAATTCTCTAACTGAGCATGAAAAGTTGAAGGTAGACACAAATTCTTCATATGACAACAACATACCATTTAAATTAAATAATTGTCTAATTGTCAAAATCTTATTATCAAACCAAGTTTTATAAAACAAAGATTTATTTTTATGAGTTATATTGTGGTTATTCCAAATAAAATAGTTATGGGGAGAAAAATTGTGTTTTCTTTTGAGTATCCTTGTGCCACAAGGATACTCTTCATGTATCTTCCGTTTTCGGGGTTTTGAAGGGTGCATTTGTCGGCCGCATGTGAAGGAGCCCATGAAATGGGATAGCCTTGGACATAGCACAGTGACGTATCTCACCTAGAAATGCAGACTTGGAGGATGCAGAACCTGAATTGAGACACAGCCTGGGTCGAAGAGAAAACCTGCAGGGTGTTGGCCCTCCATGGCACATGATTGGACATCCCTATCAACACATACACACTAGTCCTCTACAAAAAAAAAAATGCAACTTAACCAAATAACATTTCAGTTTCACTATCTAAAAATCTTCTAAAAGGAATCTTCTAAAAGGAAACATTACAGTGAGCTAGAAAATACAGACTGATTTGTTAATAGACTTAACTGTAAACTAATGTGTTATGTCCACAAACCCGGCAGTAAAGAGATGGACGAAATGCTGCACTGGAACTGGACTTTATTATAGAGCTGCTCAACAGTACACTGCACACGCCATTACTGCACCGAGTCACCAGAGCAAGAGAGGCCTGTAATGGCAGACTCCCCCATATATATACCGGCATGATGATGTCACCAGCCGGCCAACACACATAACTACGAACCTATTGTTAGGACCCCCCCCCCCCGATGGAACACCTGAGGAGAACCAACCAACAGCTACGGCCCTATCTCGGTAAACCAGGATACCTTACGGTGACAACGAATGGTTTATTGCAGGTAGGGGTAAGTAGGTGCCCCCCCCCCCCGGGTCCCACTAGGGACAGCACGCAGGAATGGTGGTCTAGGGCTTCAGGACCTTAATTGTAGCCCAGTCTTCTAAGGGGATTAGCCCCAACATTACAGCCTTACTGCACTACACACACTAACCTGACCAGAAAGCCCCAAAACACCTTAATTGGACTCCTTAAAATTGTCACCTCCTTATAAATTCACATCCCCTGGTCCGGCTTAGGTGACCAGGCGTGGATACAATGGGACCTAGGCACACAATTTTTACCCACCAAACTCAAGGTAAGTACATCCATCTACATAACACAACTCCCCACTAGCCTAGAACTAAATCACAACAAATCAATAATCTGGCTAAAACACAAAAATCAGTAACGACACACAAATCTCAACCAGTCTTAGACCCTGACAAAAATCACACCAGCCTAATCTAAGAAGCCCATCCATCCATCTTCTTCTGCTTAATCCTTTTCGGGTTGCGGGTGGGGGGGGGGGGGGGGGGCTGGAGCCTATCCCAGCATCTTTGGGTGAGAGGCAGGGTACACCCTGGACAGATCACCAGTCCATCACTGATCTACCATCTAAGAAACCCCCAACACCCTAATGGGACCCCTTTAAATGGTCACCTCCCCACGAAATCTATATACTCTAATCCGTCTTAAATGACCAAACGTGGATACCATGACACCTAAGCCCCTTTAGAAACATAATCCTTACTACTCCCCATTGACCTAGAACCTAATCACAACTAGTAAATCAAAGTACCAAACTTAGGTCAAAGGTCAAGTTTAACACCAAAACTAACAACCATGCACAACTCTCACTAAAAAATATAATGATTTTAATCATTTATAAACTTCTATAAAGACTACTAAACACGGAAAATTTTGATTTAAACTTATAGATCAAAAATAAAAACTGGATGACGTCATCTCACTAAAATATAAAATAAATGTCTTTTTTCCTAATATTGACCCAACCAGGTAAAAATAGATTGAGATCCCAACCCGAACCACTCACTCGGGGTTTTTTTTTCCCCATCAATAAACACCTTCCTCCACTCAGTCTCTCCCCCCACCCTTTTGGTCCCTCCATGTGAGGTGGATACAGTATTGATGGGAGGGAACAGACTCTGCTGTCCCCACTTGGGGCAGAGGTGAGTCAAACCCCACTCAGGGCTGTTCACCTTGTCTGCTTTCCTCCCGCTTCCCTTCTCTTCTTCTTCCCCCTCCCCACCTTCTCACTTAGCAATAAGATAATAGATCGTAATGGAACAATAATGACAGCTACAACAATAACAAAAAAGGGGGCTAACAATACCAATATGATAATTTAAAAAATAAAATAAAATAAATAACAAGAAATAAGAAACAGCAATTAACAAATATTAGACAGATAGTTTACTAAAGGACACACCCCAAGATCTGATCAATCTCGGCGGGGCCTCCCTTGGAGGAGGGTGTATGGTGGTAAGTGGCAAAAACACCCAATGATTCCAAGGCACACCACTGAAGATGTGTCCATAAAATAGTCTAAAATAGACTAAAATAGATCAAGTACAGAACAGGCTTCTCGACTATTGAAGTCGATTGAACTATTGAACTCCACCACCGGAGTGGTGGCTCAGTTGGTAGAGCATCCGCCCCACACCCGGGAGGCAGGGGTTCAAATCCCAGCCGGGTCATGCCAAAGACCATATAAAAGTGGAACTTCCTGCCGTCCAGTTTGGTGCTCAGCAATAATGGAATGGAGGAGGGAAATTTGTGGCGGCGCCTTGCATGGCAGCGGCCCTCTGATTCTACACTAGGGGTGTGTGTGATTAACACAGTAGATAGGTAAAACACAATCTCGTTCTGCTGTACATGATTGGTTGTACAGTTGAATGACAATAAAGGGTGATTTAATTTGATTTAATTTTAATTTAATTTATTGGACCACCCCAAAGTAACAACTCACTCAGAAAAGACAAGAGAAATCAATAGCCCCCTCAACATTTACCACCCAAAAACAAAAGAGCAATATAGAATACTGATGTAAACAGAAGCTAGTATAACCATATTGGGAAGGACATGGGAGAGAGGTACCTGACAACGATTGGCGGCCTGTGCATTGCCTTTGTCTCCTCATACCAATCCGGCCAGGCAAAGAACGACCTGGGGGGAGACATCGAGTTAGATCTAATACACACACAGAATTAGACTCTCTATTTTCCTCTGTGATTTTACTTTTTCTGGATTTGTTCATGTTTGACGGAGGGTGGCAGTTGCTGCTGTCCACATGCACTGAGGAGAGGCTGATCGCTGTCAGATGTGACACAGTCATGCATGGCTGACAACATAATAAATAATTTAAAAATATATACATATTTATATTTTACATTCATAAAAGTATGGGTTTCCATTGAGAAATGTATCCAATTGCAATAAACGATAATTTAAAAAATAAAATACTTAAAATGAACTTCATTAATTTCCATGTGTTTTGAAGGGCTGCGAGTTGCTGACCCCTGAGCTAGGGTCACCAAACTTGGTACACAGGTTCACCCGGTGACCCTGAAGTGTGACTATGGTTTGGGGATTGCAATTATTGTGTGGAGTTTGCGTGTTCTGCGTGTTCTGCCTGTGCTGCGTGGATTTACTCCGGGACCTCCAGTCTCCTCCCAAAATCCAAAGACATGCATGTTAGGTTAATTGATCATTCTAAAGTGTCCCTAGGTATCTGTCTTCTATAGGCCCTCAGAATAGAGGGTTAGTACTAGTGAAGGGCTTTGAGTGGTCTTTGGGACTAGAAAAAGTGCTATATAAATACAGGTCTTTTTCCCTTATCCCTTATAATTTTGTTCTGCCACAGTAATTATACTGAAAAGTTGAAAACTGCTCTCCGTCAGTAAATATTGGGATCTTCAAAGAAAATGGAGGCGGATGATAATGCACTCACTTCACAGTGCTCTTGTTTTTTTTTCATATCAGTTCATATCATATATATTGCGATCTAAATCATCCCACTATTTCTATCAAGCTTAAAGGTTCCTTTTTACTCCTAAGTGAAATGTGAAGATATCACAAGATTAACTTTGGTTAAATATTTATTTTCTGACAGAAGTTGAACATGATTGTCAGAGCGTGGGTTGGAGTCATGTCCTCGCCTTTGGTTACAGTTTCTATTTCTTGTCTTCGGGACATGGTCTCCAGCCCACATCCTCGCTCTAAGTTTATTTTCTCAGATTTTCTGTATTTATTATTATTTACTATTATAGTCATGATTCTGTTCTTGTGCTTTTATTTTTTCCCATGCCTCAGGTCAGTTTGGTTATATGTTACTTTCATTGTCATGTCTGTTATGTCCTGTAGGATTTGGCCCTGCCTGGTTTTCAGTTGATTATTATAAGTATTATTATTGTTATGGTCTTCTCTCCCCTGATCCTCTGTTCATGTTTCTGTGCATCCTCTGTGGTTGTGTGTGCAGCCCCGCCTGTCCTGTCATCTCTGTTTTCCTCACGTGTCAGTTGTCAGTCATGATTTGTCTCTCTACCTGTGCCACGTTGTCTTAGAATAGAATAGAATTCTAGGAATGTGTTGCACGGCTGAATAATCCACTCTGTACACAGTTTGTGGGTTCCTTGCTCCTTTAACGAAGGATTTTTTTCTCATGCATTACACTTTGCCATGTCTTCTGTGCTGTGCTCGTTTTTACACACGTCAACTTCACTTTCCTACTACAACTCCCACAATTCCCTGTGGCAAGGCCCATTGTCCTCAGCACTCAGTCATAGCCAAAACACCACCTTGTGGGTAATCCGTGCAACAATGTGCATGTGCCTGACTGGAAACCAACTACAATCTGCAGACACAAACATACAATCAAAAAATGATTTGAGGGATGTCTTATTTTGAGTCTCTCATAAATAAATAGCATTAAAAAGGATAAAAACAAACAAAGTTGACTCTACATAGTACAACCTGTGCAAATATGCAACATACGACAACGAGGAGATCCTAAAGCCTATTTAAAATGTCGATTGCACTTGGAATAAAGCTGTCCCTCAGTCTTGCTGTACGAGCCCAAATTGCTCTAAAGTGTTTATCAGAGGGCAACAGTTCAAAGTGTCTATGGAATGGATGTGTGGAGTCTTTACAGATAGACCTCGCTTTCCTGAGACAGTGAGTGCGGTAGATGACTTCAAGTTCTGGGTACCGCAATCCGATGATTCTTGTGGGAAGAGCAGATGGATGTCTTGAATGCCCCCTTGTCTATTTAAGTTCTGTTCTGCCCCTGTTCTGCTCGGGTTCCTTATCATACGGCGTGAACAACATGCTTCATGTTGTGCCTAGTCCTGTATCCTGCCCTGTCAGTCTTGTCCTAGTCTAGCCTGTTTTTTGCTTTTTTCTTGCTGTTTTTTTGCTGTTTTAGCTTTTGTTCCAGCTTCTGAGCTGCATTTATTTTCTGTTTAGGCCCTCAAGCTCCGTCAGGTTGACCAGCTCTTAATAAAATAGCCATCAAACTCACGTCCAGCGTTTGGGTCCAGTCTCTACAACTCGTGACAATGACAAATGTACTGCAGAACATTACACAACTGTATTTCAAATAATTATAAAATAGGTATATATTAGGGATATTAATTTTTGATTAATTTTCATTAATTTTTGATTAATTGTCAATAAGAATTTAATTGGCTAAATCAAATTAGTTATCAATTATTGGAAGTGGCGCCTTTCTTTTCAAGTTTATTTTCATTAAATGTAGTGGCATCCCCAGCCCTGGTGAGGGTGCTATAGCTTAATCTCTACCACACCTGACATACTTTACTCAAGAAAATGAACTAAACGGAGTGCAGTGTGGGATCATTTTAAACTGGTAAACACTAACAACGAAGCTTAATGTACACTATGTGGTACTACGTTGAAATACAACAGCTCAACTGATTCACTAAGTTACCACCTAAAGAACTCACATTCAGCCGTGCTGCAAGGAGTGACTAGTTTGGTTTCATCACAACCGACAGTTACGGCAGTCTTGGGGAGGCAGGTATGTGATGAGAAGAAGACGGAGAGCATTACTCAGAGAATTTGCAACATGATTGAAAAAGACATGATGCCAATAAGTACTGTTGAAGGAGGGGGCTTTTGGGAGCTGATAAACTTTATGGAGCCAGGGTATAATATTCCGTCTAGAGGAATGATAACTAGCGTGATAGCTAGCGTGGAAGCACGCTACAAGAAGCACGCTACAAGAAGAAAAAAACTGACCTGGAAACACAGCTAGCCACTGAAAATGTGGCACTGAGATTGGATGGTTGGACTGTGCTAACTACAGAACATTACAGTCCTTGCCACCACACTGATAATGACTGGCATGTAAAATCAGCAGTTCTTCTCACAGAGAGCATGTCCAATTTTATGTAGTTTTTAATATTATATGTGGACTAAGTCTACATATTTTCTTTATTCCGAATTTATGTTGTTGAAGTTTAATATCAGCCAGTGCGCACATTTTTATGTTTTAGTAGCCTTAATATTTATTTTTCTGAGTTTATTTTGTTGTTAATGTTTAATATGCAGCAGATTACATTACTTACTGTAAATAAATCAAATCCTTGAATATGGCTTGCATTTTTTTATTCAGTATATCAAACAATAACTGGCTTTTTATGTTATAGACATTATCGTTAATTGATCGATAAGGTGAATCAATTAACAATTAATTAATTAATCGATAACTTGCATCCTGTCGTGAACTGGGCTTGATATTCAAGCCCAGTTCACGACATGGTGGCCGTTCACTCTTTAGTGTATGTTATGCCTTATTTTCCATCTGGCACTCTCAGGGAGCCTCTGGGGTCCGCTCGGCTCCCTGACAACTCAGCCATGCCTCCCTCTCCCGTCAGTAGTATCAGCTGTGCCTCATTAGTGGTCTTACTGCTCTGTTCACACACACACACCCACACACATGCATACATTTTCTCCCATACACACTCTTACACACATACACACATTCACTCATTCTCACCACATGCTCATTGACGTTGTTCACACACCTGTTTCCACTCAGTCCTGCCCACTCTCACTCTCATTGCTCACAACGGCAATCTCTTTCCTCATTAAGGTTTGCATTACTTAAGCCCTGTCTTGACTGGAAGAGATTGCCGGATCATTGTCCCATACTGTTGACCTACACTGTGGCTGTTTCACGCAGTGTTTGTATGCCGACACTCATGTCTAGATGCCCTGCCTGCTGTTTTTGGTACTGCATCACAATAGGTGGCGTGACTGTTTGTAACTGGTTGTTTGTTCCCATCTGGATTTCTACTTGGACCTACTTGGTGTCACAACTCGCTGCTCCCTGTCATCCACCTCAGCTGCGCACACACCTGCGCCTCGTCTATCACGGGCTATTTAGCCCACTCGGCCCAGAGCATGGGTCTGGAGCCGTCTGTGTTTCTACGCGCTCAAGCCCTCAGTAGGATTGTCTCTTCCCGTCCTGCCGACCTTGTCTACAGCATGTAAGCTGTTTAATCACTTACCTGTCTACCAGCCTCTCCCCTGTGCACAGGTGGATTCCCTGGCGGCGGATTCTTCCGTCATCGCCATCTCCTTTCCTCTCCTCTCCACGCCTCCTCGTGTGCGCAGCAGAACGCTGTCTTCCAGGCCAAAGATCCTTAGCCAACGCCAGCCACCGTCCCACCTGCAAGTAAGCCATATTCAGTATATCTCTCCGTTTGGTTAAGCCCAGCTTATATTCCTGTCTCCTCTCTTCCCATAGAGTTGCCTGGCTGCACGGCGTGCTGCTCTGTTCCCAACTCTCTTCGTCCACCCACAATCCATAAACATATCACATACACGCACCCAAACACCCTTGCTGTTGAATAAAGCTATTAAATCTTACCTGAGCCTGCGTGCGTGTTTCCTGGGCCGATAAATATGTCAGTACAGCTCCAGCAGAGCGGTCCAGCGGACAGCGGGCTTGCATGCCATCTTTCCACCCTTGAGGCTCGGGTGGATTTAATAGCTCATCAACAGCAGGTGATACTAAATCAGTTGACCATGATAACTGACCGGTTGGACCGTCTTGACCCCCAGGCGTTTTCCCCGGCTCATCATGGCGGATCAGCTCCGGCTGCCTCCGCGGCTGGCCAGCTAGCTCGGGAGCGCCAACCCGGCTCACTCCGATCCCAACTCCCGCTCGCTTCAACGGGAAGCTCAGTGAGGCATGGGGGTTCATCTTACAATGTGAGTCAGTGTTCCTGCGCGTTCCCGGGAATTTTCCTTCAGACCACAGCCAAATTGGTTACTTGGCTAATCTCTTGGAGGGGCGAGCGTTAGCTTGGGCTTACGCCGTCATGTCGAAGCCCAGCTACGCGAACCTCTCCTATGACCAGTTCGTGCGGGACTTCCTCGAGGTGTTTGACCACTCGCGTCATGACAGCGTCCTCGCTGACCGGCTCCTTAGCCTCCAACAGGGCAGCCGGTTGGCGGCGGATTATGTTGTTGACTTCTGGGTGGCAGCGGAGGAGGTTGGCTGGGGGGAGGCGTCCCTCTGCAGCATCTTCCTCCGCAGCCTCAGTTCTGGTCTGCGGGATGAGTTGGCCAGCCGGGATCTTCCAGGGCGACTGTCCGAGCTAATCTCTCTGACCATTAGTTTGGACAACAGGCTGCGGGAGTGGACCGCCAAGCGGAAGTCAGTCAGCCGCTGGCGCGGATTCTTCGCCCGCGCCCCTCAGTCTCGCCCCCTGGCGTTACCTGCTCCGGAGTCCGCCGATCAGCCAGAGGCGATGATGGTCGGGTGAACCAGGCTCCCTCTAGCGGAGAGACAACTCCGCCAGGAGCTGGGCATCTGCATGTATTGCGGAGGCAACCAGCATACCGTGGAGCAATGTCCAGTCAAGCCAAACAGGGGGGTCCACGAGTCACTGTAGGGGGCCTCGCGGACACTAATCGGCCAAATCCCCTCACGAATTGCTCCTTGCCCATCAGATTTTGCCACAACTCCACCGGGCACCTCACTCACGCGCTGGTGGACTCGGGGGCAGAGCAAAGCTTTATTTCCAAGAGCCTGGCAACCCGTTTGGGTATTCCCTGTCAACCATTGTCAGCGCCCCTCAACCTTGTCACCCTTTCTCGCTCGCCCCTGGGAGTAGTGACACACCGCACCAGGCCGGTGCCAATTATAGTTTCTGGCAACCACCGAGAGGACCTTAGCCTGTATGTCCTGTCTTCCTCTGCGGCCCCCGTCATCCTGGATTACCCGTGGCTGCGCCTACACAACCCTGTGCTCGACTGGCAATCTGGAAGCGTCCTCTCATGGAGTTCTTTCTGTATGGGCACCTGCCTCCAGTCTGCGGCTTGCGCCCCATCCTCTCCTCCGCCTGCTCCACTCTCCTCTCCTCTGGACCTCACCCTGGTGCCCCCGGAGTTCCATGACTTGGGGCTCATGTTCAGCAAGTCCAAGGCGATGTCTCTTCCTCCTCACCGTCCGTATGACTGTGCCATAAACCTCCGCCCGGGGGCGCCATTACCATCTGGCCGCCTCTACAGCCTTTCTGCTCCTGAACGTGAAGCAATGGACACTTACATCAGGCAGTCGCTCAGCGCTGGGATCATTCGCCCCTCCTCGTCCCCACTCGGTGCCGGCTTCTTCTTCGTCTCAAAGAAGGATGGGTCCCTGCGTCCGTGCATCGACTTCAGAGCCCTCAACGACATCACGGTGAAGGATAGGTACACCCTGCCGCTCATGGACACCGCCTTCCACTCCCTCCAGGGGGCCACCTGGTTCACCAAGTTAGACCTCGGCAGCGCCTACCATCTCATCCGGATCCGGGAGGGCGATGAGTGGAAGACGGCCTTTCGAACGCCCAGCGGCCACTTTGAATACCTAGTAATGCCATTTGGGCTCACCAACGCTCCCGTCGTCTTCCAGCGGCTCATCAACAATGTCCTGCGAGATTTCCTGGGGGTCTTCGTCTTCGTGTATTTGGACGACATTCTCATCTTCTCCAGGTCTCGGGAGGAGCACCAGGCCCACGTGAGGCGGGTTCTGCAGCGGCTGTTGGAGAACAGACTTTACATCAAGGCGGAGAAATGTGAGTTTTATGCCAAGACCAGCTCTTTCCTGGGTTTCGTTATTTCCCATAACCAGATCCTTCCCGACCCTGCCAAGGTTAAAGCGGTGGTTGAGTGGCCCACACCTACCTCCAGGAAACAGGTGCAGCAGTTTATCGGCTTTGCCAATTTCTACCGTCGCTTTGTTCCCAACTTTGGTGCCATCGTTTCTCCCCTGACCCGCCTCACCTCTCCCAAGGTGCCCTTCCAGTAGACCGAGGAGGCAGCAACCGCGTTCGAGACCCTGAAGGCGGAGTTCTCCTCCTCCCGGGTCCTGACCCAGGTTGACCCCGCACTGCAGTGTCTGGTGGAGGTGGACGCATCTGACACGGGGGTGGGGGTGGTGCTTTCCCAGCGATCACCGGTGGATGGAGTCAAGTGGCCCTGCGCCTTCTTCTCCCGGCGCCTGTCGGCGGCTGGGCGTAACTATGACGTCGGCGACAGAGAGCTTCTGGCTGTTAAGCTTGCGCTGCAGGAGTGGCATCACTGGCTGGAGGGGGCAGCTCAGCCTTTTGTGGTTTGGACGGACCACAAGAACCTAGAGTATTTGAGGTCAGCCAGACGTCTGAATGCCCGCCAGGCGCGCTGGTCCCTGTTCTTTGCTCGGTTCCAGTTCACGATCACCTACCGTCCAGGCTCCAAGAATGGGTTGCCCGACACCCTGTCTAGACAGTTTGCCCCTGAGGCCCCGGAGGAGCTGGATCACACCATCCTGCCCAGTTCGTGTGTTGTGGGGGCGGTTTCCTGGTCCATCAGGGACAAGATCCGGAGGGCGCTGGAGACTGAACCGGACCCTGGCAGCGGCCCGGATGGGAGGCTCTTCGTTTCATCAGCAGTTCGGGGGGAGGCCATTCACTGGGCCCACACGTCCAAGCTCGCCTGTCACCCTGGCGTCTCCCGACTGGTGGACCTCCTTCAACGCTCTTTCTGGTGGCCCAGTCTCCAAAAGGACGTCGCCAGTTACGTCTGGGATTGCCCCCAGTGTGCTACTAGCAAGACCCCGAATTCCCCCCCCCCCCCCCCGCGGGCCTACTCCAGCCCCTGCCGGTCCCGGGCAGGCCCTGGTCACACATCGCCCTCAACTTAGTTACTGGTCTCCCTGTCTCCAACACCTACGACACTGTTCTGACGATTGTGGATCGGTTCTCCAAGGCCGCCCACTTTGTGCCGCTCCGGGGTCTCCCTTCGGCACGAGAGACGGCTGATCTCCTGGTCCAACATGTGGTCAGGCTGCACGGGATCCCAGTGGACGTCATATCCGATCGGGGGCCCCAGTTCATGTCCCAAGTGTGGAAGTGCTTTTGCAACGCCCTGGGGGCCACGGTGAGCCTCTCCTCCGGTCACCACCCTCAATCCAACGGGCAGTGTGAGCGCGCCAATCAGGAGCTGGAGGCTGCCCTGTGCTGCGTCACCTCCTCCCATCCATCCTCCTGGAGCTCTTACCTGGCCTGGGTGGAGTATGCCCACAACGCGACACGGTCATTGGCTACCGGGATGTCCCCCTTCCGGGCGTCGTTGGGCTACGACCCCCCCTTGTTTCCCGAGCAGGAGAGTGAGTTGGCCGTTCCGTCCATCCAGGCGCATCTGAGACGCTGCCGGAGCTTGTGGACCAGGGCGCGCGAGGCGCTTTTACGCACGGCGGCGCGCAACAGCACCATGGCTAATCGCCACAGGAAGCCGGCCCCCGGTTACCAGGTGGGCCAACAGGTCTGGTTGTCATCCTGGGACATTAATCTTAAGGCCGAGAAGAGGAAGCTGGCTCCACGCTTCATCGGTCCCTTCACCGTCTCCAAAATTGTCAACCCGGTGGCTGTGCGTTTGGCCCTCCCCCCCTCCCTCCGTGTGTGTCCCACTTTTCATGTGTCTAAGATCAAGCCCGTGATCTCCGACCCACTCTGTCTGCCCCCTAGGGCTCCACCCGCTCCCATGATGATCGACGGCCACCTGGCTTGGGGGGTTGCATCCATCCTGGACTCCCGGCGTCGAGGTCGCGGGCTGCAGTACCTGGTGGACTGGGAAGGATATGGCCCGGAGTGGAGGTCCTGGGTGCGCTCTTCTTTTGTGCTGGATAGAGATCTCATCACGGAGTTCCACCGGGCGCACCCGGACAAGCCAGCGCCAGGAGGCGCTGCTGGGGGGGAGTACTGTCACAACTCGCCGCTCCCTGTCATCCACCTCAGCTGCGCGCACACCTGCGCCTCGTCAATCACGGGCTATTTAGCCCACTCGGCCCAGAGCATCGGTCTGGAGCCGTCTGTGTTTCTAGGCGCTCAAGCCCTCAGCAGGATTGTCTCTTCCCGTCCTGCCGACCTTCTCTACAGCACGTAAGCTGTTTAATCACTTACCTGTCAACCAGCCTCTCCCCTGTGCACATGTGGGTTCCCTGGCAGCGGATTCTCCCGTCATCGCCATCTCCTTTCCTCTCCTCTCCACGCCTCCTCGTGTGTGCAGCAGAACGCTGTCTTCCAGGCCGAAGATCCTTAGCCAACGCCAGCCACCATCCCACTTGCAAGTAAGCCATATTCAGTATATCTCTCCGTTTGGTTAAGCCCAGCTCATATTCCTGTCTCCTCTCTTCCCATAGGGTTGCCTGGCTGCACGGCGTGCTGCTCTGTTCCCAACTCTCTTCGTCCACCCACAATCCATAAACATATGACATACACGCACCCAAACACCCTTGCTGTTGAATAAAGCTATTGAATCTTACCTGAGCCTGCGTGCGTGTTTCCTGGGCCGATAAATATGTCACTTGGACTGTTCCAGCCCGTGTGAGTACTGACTGTTTCGCACCTGCCGTCCAGTTCTGCCTGGCGGTTCCTTTCCCGGGTACTTCTCCGTTCCTCAACTGCAGTTCCGTCTGCCATGGAACATTTTCCCCTTAGTCTTACTCACCGGTGTTTGTAGAGCGTCCTGGAGGACTTCCTCGTTTATCCTGTTCAACTCATTTGCTATTCTGAACTATTCAGGTTCAGGTTCAGGTTACTTTATTTGTACCCATAGGTAGATTTGTTTTGCAGTTAGGTGACATCCTTTTAGACAAATATTTACAAACACAATTACATTCAACATGAACACAAACACAGGCACACATGAAGCTGACTATAAACACGATAAAAGTACTCAAGGCTCCACCAATCAGGACATAAGACAAAGAGATAAGAGAAAAAACAAAGAGATAAGAGAGAAGGGTCATATTAAAAAAAAAAATTCAAAACTAAGTCAAAGAGATTAAAAACTCAATAAAAGTCTAAAACCTAATAAAAGATTTAAAACCCAAATAAAAAACCTACAAAAATAAATAAATATAAAATAAAATTCATAAATAGATAACTAAATTATGTGCAATATATTGCTACATCTTGTTCAACTCTTTGACAGCAGCAGGAACAAAGCTGTTTTTGTAGTGCTGGGTTTTACATTTTGGAACAACAAACCTCCGTCTGGAGGGAAGAAGATGAAGGTGACAGTGCAAAGGGTGGGAGTCATCATTTAAAATGGAAGTAGCAATCCTCTGTACCTGGCTGGTGTACAGGGATGTCAGGCTCAGCTGTGACTCACCAAGCAAACAACTTGTTTGACTGTTTAGACATTCCCTGTATCTCCGGAGGAACACAGCTGTTATCCTGTACTGTTTATTCACCAACTGTTAATAAAGGCGCACAACATACTCCTGCGAGTGGGTTTTTTTCTGTTCCTCTGTGTGCTGCATAAAAGTGCACGAGGAGATCATGACACATCCCCAGTATATATAATAAACTAAAATCTTAATTCTGATTCTTAATTCAGTCAAAAGCTTCAAGTGTTACAGGAGAACAACTGTTTCTCTACACTCCGTGTACAGCTGAGGGAAGTGCCTGTTATGTCAGGAAATGAAGCAGGCGGAGAGTGTCTTAGAGAACATACAACTGAACTTTATTTGGCACACATTACTATTTATACTTCCAGTCGTAGCCCGCCTTACATCATGCCGTTCCCCACCCCGGCAGTGCTATGGCAAACCCCAAAGGCCAATCTCCATACACAACACCCTTCCCACAAGGTCGAACTATAACGCAGTGAACAATTATCTATTAACACAACACAATAATCACACAAAACAAAATCCTCCATACATACATATACTGTATATACAAGACCATCAGTGGGTGAACAGGCGTGCTACCAATATGCCCAGCTGATACTGTCCATAACAGTCCTCGTTACATCCAAATAGGCAGGCCTCTGACGCGCTCTAGCCAGGCACCCCCCCCCTAGGGGACCCTGCCCCAGGCACCGTTGGAACCACCTGTGAGCCCACACCTGGCGTGGCTGACCAATCCAAAGATCTGACAGCGTCCAAACTTCAGCCAGGTACCGCATGCCTCAGCCTACTGGCGTGCCACCTGGACCCATCGTCCCTTTCAAACGTGTCAGGGCCCCACCGACTCCTAATCTCCCGCGGCCCCGTCCACAAGGGCTGAAGCTTGTGGGCCCTGACAGGGTGTCTAATCCACACCCGATCCCACTCTTTCAGGCCACGGTCTCTCACCCGGTGCCTCCTATCAAACCGTCCCTTCATCCTCTGCTGCTGGTCCGCGACTGTTCTCCTCAGCGCCATATCACTTGTCTGGGGCACCACTCTCAGAGGCTCCAACCAATTGACTGGCAGCAACAGCTCCCGCCCCAACATGAGCTTCGCTGGGGAACAGCCCGTCGTCGCGTGGACCAATGCTCTGTAATGGAGCAGCGTGTTCTGGAGCATCTCCGGGAACAAAAACCCATCTGCCAGATGAGTCCTCAGCCTGTTCTTGAGGGTCTTGTTAAATCTTTCGATCCCTCCATTAGCTTGGGGGTGGTAGAATGCTGTTCTAATATGTTTCACCCCTTTGCTGGTCAAAAAGTCCTCGAACGCCCCCGACACAAACTGAGGCCCATTGTCCGTTGTGATGGTGTCCGGGATTCCCCACCGGGCGAACAAAGACGCCAGGAATCCCGTGACCACCTCCATCGTCACCAAGCTGGTGGGCAGCACCTCCGGCCATTTGGAGAACAAATCATACGCCACCACCAGGAACTGACTGTTGTACGGCGCCGCATGAAATTGACCACAAATGTCCAGATCAACATGCTTCCACGGACCCCCTGGAAACTCAACAGGCCGGAGAGGTGGTGGGGGAGGTCTGCCCGTCTTTCCACTTTCCAAACACTAACTAACTAACTAACTAACCTGCACTTATATAGCGCTTTTCTAGTCACAAAGACCACTCAAAGCGCTTTCATTAATACTAACCCTCTATTCTAAGGGCCTATAGGAAACAGATATCTAGGGACAATTTAGAACAGCCAATTAACCTAACATGCATGTTTTTGGCATGTGGGAGGAAACCGGAGAAATCCCGGAGTAAACCCACGCAACACGGGGAGAACATGCAAACTCCACACAGATCACTGTTGGTCGGGGGCTGGGATCGAACCCACGATCCCACGATCCCCACAATCCCCCGGCCAAGGGTAAACTGTGCTGCCGCAGTGCTAACCACTGCGCCACCGTGCAGCCCGCACGGCACGCAGTTTTTAACCATGGCCTCTATATCGCCATCAATGCCAGGCCACCAGACCGACCTCCTACTCCTCTGCTTCACCCGCACCACTCCCAAATGACCATCATGCAGCATGTCCAGGACCCGAGCCCTCAATGCAGCAGGAATCAAGGCGCACTGTCCCCTGGCCACGTAAACCTCATTCCAACAGTTCAACTCGTCTCGGAAACGGTGAAAAGGAGCCAGTTTGCTCGGCACCTTTGCTGGCCATCCCTCTTGAATCACTGTGAGCAACTGTGCCATAACTGGGTCCCATTCTGACTCATCTTTGAGATCTTGTGGGGAGACCACACCCTGGAGAGTTCCGCACAAGGCGTTTACCAGCTCTTCCTCGGCAGCACCAACGTCATCCTCGACCACCCCTGAAGCCCCCACAGTGGCCCGTGAGAGGAGGTCCGCCACGATGTTCTCTCTGCCTAGGGTGAACTTAGTGGAAAAGTCATAGGCCCTCAGATGCTCTGACCATCTATGAAGTCTCAGAGGCCTATGCCCCAATCCCGACGTCTCCAGCAGTGTAGTGAGTGCCCGATGGTCCATCCTCAGAGTGAAGCAGCGTCCGTAGAGGTATATGTGCCACCTCTTGCACGCCCAGACGCAGGCCAGCGCCTCCCTCTCACCCACCACGTACTTCTGCTCCGCCGGCGAGAGGGACCTAGAAGCAAACGCCACTGGCCTTTCCACTCCCCCCTGTATTTGGGACATGACCGCGCCTAACGCCATCCCAGACGCATCACAGATCACCACTGTCTCCATTTCAGGGTCAAAATATGCCCGCACCGGTGGTGAGGTGAGCTGCTGCTTCAACTTCAAGACCGCCGCTGAGCACGCCGGAGTCCACTCCCACGGCGCATTTTGTTTCAGTAGAGCCTTCGGGGGTCCAATCATCTCCGAGTAATGTGGGATAAACCGGCCGTAGAAATTCACCATGCCGAGGAAAGATGAAATCTGGGAGGGTGTAGTAGGCTTCGGGATGCAAAGCACCACCTCCACATTGGAATGCAGTGGTTGCAGACCCTCGCCCATCAGCTGGAACCCCACAAAATCGACCGTCTCCGCTGCAAAGAGGCATCTGTCACCGTTGAGAGTGACCCCGTATTCTTGCATCCGCTTCAACACCTTCTCCAGCCTCTCATCATGAAGCTCGTTCGTTGCGCCGTGTACCACAGTGTCATCTAGGTAGGCTACAACCCCTTTCAGACCCGCCAGCATCGTGGCCATAACTTTTTGGAAACAGCTGGGGGCGGAGCTCAACCCGAACGGCATTCAGGTATACCTAAAGACCCCCATATGGGTCACAAATGCCGTCAGGTTCAGATATCCCTGCCAAAGGTCCAGCTTAGTAAACACCTTGGACCCGCTGAACGTCGCCGTGAGCTCCTCCATGGTCGGGAGGGGGTATTTATCTGGGATGATCACCTTGTTTACCATGCGTAGATCAATGCATGGCCTGATCCCTCCATTCTTCTTCTTCGCCACCACCAGGTTCGAGATTCAAGGTGACGCATCCACCTTCTCGATGATCCCTGCATCCAACAGCTTCGAGAGTTCCGCCAACACACCTTCACGCAAAGCCAGCGGTAGGCACTGAAGTGGTTAGATACTGGGCGTCACCGACTCATTCACCAATGGACAGTGGCAAAAGGTCCTGATCCGGCCAAGGCCCATGAACAGTGCCGGCCAATGGAGCTGCCAGTCCGTAAACGCCGTTAGCACTACTGAACCCTGGGGATCCCGAATGGAAAATCCCAATTGTCCCAGTAAATCAATCCCAAGCAGGTCCGACCTGTGCTGTGCCACCTGGAAGATGAACTTGGGCGCCCTCTGCTGTCCACACAACACATCGAATTCCACTGTGCCAACCATGTCGATCTCGGCATGGCCATAACCGAACATCCGTATTGCTCCCGCTTTAATAGCCTTCGCCAAGAACAGCTTCTTTAACGTTGCCAAGCTCAAAATGGACCTGCCAGTGCCTGAGTCCACCATGAGGGGCACCTCAACGCTGTCCGGCTGCACCACATACCACTTCAGGCGTCCTCTTCCTCCTTGCGCCACACACACCTGGCCAGCACCCCGCAGGTCTTCACCAACTTGATACGCGAACCTAACACGGGCTCTTCCACGCGCCACAGGCCACCTTCTTCTCTTCTTCCTCTTCCTCAGGTGACCCTGAGGCCTAGGTAGCACATTAGCCGGCACCTGTGGCGCAGAGGCCCCGTCCTCCGGTACACCACCTGTGAAGGCCCCTAGCCCCCGCAGGGCTGCAGACTCCCTTAGCTTAATCATATCCACCACTTCGATCAAAGACAAAGGCTGTCGAGTCACCCACAGCGTGGCTCCTAGCCACTTGCTAGTCGCGCCATGTGCCAGTCTATCACAAACTAGCTCGTCTGTTAGCGGCCCAAAATCACACTCTCCCGCCAAACAATGCAGTTCCATCAGAAAAGATAAAATGGACTCACCAACTTGCTGTACATGGCTAAAAAATCTGTACCTCATCTCGGTGACCGTGGCACTGTCACCGAACAGTTCGTTCATCTTTAATAGCGATTCTTCCAGCGAGCCATCACCACACAGCGTGAGGAACAGGCGTTGTCCTTCTGTGCCTAAATGGTGAATCAACAGGCCCCTCCGCCTGTCGTCGGAAACCCCATCAAATCCGGCTGCTGTCAGATAAACTTAAAATAAGTTTTTCCAGTGTGCCCAAGGGATAACCAGCGCACCCTGGTCCTGCAGGAATGGAGGCGGTTCCGCAACACACCCGCCCATAATTTACCTCGTCGCCAAATGTTATGTCAGGAAATGAAGCAGGCGGAGAGTGTCTTGGAGAACATACAACTGAACTTTATTTGGCACACATTACTATTTATACTCCCAGCCGTAGGCTGCCTTACATCATCTCGTGCTCCACCCCGGCAGTGCTACGGCAAACCCCAAAGGCCAATCTCCACATGCAATAGTGCCGTCTGGAAGAAATATTTACGGGCAGGCAGCTGGTAATAAAGGTCAATTACTTTAATCAGCTGCTTAAATCCGACATTATTGCCCGTGCTTAATGGCACCGTGTCTTTTGCAATAAAGTAGGCTATTGTGTTTATACAGCCGTGGACAAAATTGTTGGTACCCCTCTGTTAATGAAAGAAAAACCCACAATGGTCACAGAAATAACTTGAATCTGACAAAAGTGGTAATAAATAAAAATTCTATGAAAATTAACCAATGAAAATCACACAATGCTTTTGAATTGTGGTTCAACAGAATTATTTTAAAAAACAAACTCATGAAACAGGCCTGGACAAAAATGATGGTACCCCTTGAAAAGATTGAAAATAATGGGACCATAGGGACATGTTTAACCAAGATGTGTCCTCTAATTAACATCACAGGTGTCTACAAACTTGTAATCAGTCAGTCAGCCTATTTAAAGGGTGACAAGTAGTCACTGTGCTGTTTGGTGACATGGTGTGTACCACACTAAACATGGACCAGAGGAAGCAAAGGAGAGAGTTGTCTCAGGAGATTAGAAAGAAAATTATAGACAAGCATGTTAAAGGTAAAGGCTATAAGACCATCTCCAAGCAGCTTGATGTTCCTGTGACTACAGTTGCACATATTATTCAGAAATTTAAGATCCACAGGACTGTAGCCAACCTCCCTGGACGTGGCCGCAGGAGGAGATAGATAATACAAATGGTAACAAAAGAGCCCAGAACAACCTCTAAACACATTCATGGTGAACTCCAAGGTCAAGGTACATCAGTGTCAAATCGCACCATCCGTCGTTGTTTGAGCCAAAGTGGACTTCATGGGAGACGACCAAGGAGGGCACCACTGTTGAAAACAAATCATGAAAAAGCCAGACTGGAATTTGCCAAACTGCATGTTGACAAGCCACAAAGCTTCTGGGAAAATGTCCTATGGACAGACGAGACAAAACTGGAACTTTTTGGCAAGGCACATCAGCTCTATGTTCACAGACGCAAAAATGAAGCATACCAAGAAAAGAACACTGTCCCTACTGTGAAACATGGAGGAGGTTCTGTTATGTTCTGGGGCTGCTTTGCTGCATCTGGCACAGGGTGTCGTGAATCTGTGCAGGGTACAATGAAATCTCAAGACAATCAAGGTATTCTAGAGAGAAATGTGCTGTCCAGTGTCAGACAGCTTGGTCTCAGTCGCAGGTCATGGGTCTTGCAACAGGATAGTGACCCAAAACACACAGCTAAAAACAGCCAAGAATGGCTAAGAGCGAAACATTGGACTATTCTAAAGTGGCCTTCTATGAGCCCTGATCTAAATCCTATTGAACATCTGTGGAAGGAGCTGAAACATGCCGTCTGGAGAAGGCACCCTTCAAACCTGAGACAACTGGAGCAGTTTTCTCATGAGGAGTGGGCCAAAATACCTGCTGAGAGGTGCAGAAGTCTCCTTGACAGTTACAGAAATCGTTTGATCGCAGTGATTGCCTCAAAAGGTTGTGCAACAAAATATTAAGTTAAGGGTACCATCATTTTTGTTCAGGCCTGTTTCATGAGTTTGTTTTTTAAAATAATTCTGTTGAACAACGATTCAAAAGCATTGTTTGATTTTCATTGGTTAATTTTCATAGAATTTTTATTTATTACCACTTTTGTCAGATTCAAGTTATTTCTGTGACCATTGTGGGTTTTTCTTTCATTAACAGAGGGGTACCAACAATTTTGTCCACATCTGTAATATCACTGTGTTTATTTTTTTGTCATAAGGCATGGCGCTGGCTGTGTAAAGTCTTTCTTTCTAGGTGCTCAACAGGATGGCCCTGCTTCAGATGGTAACAAAGATTCGTAGTGTTACCTGATTTTGTTGGAACATGCTCGTGACACAGTTTGCAGTGCACGCTAAGCTGAATTCCCAAGACCCTTCTTTTCAACACTCTCTTCTATTGAGCATTGGGCAGCATCCGTTTCAGAGTCTTCTTTGGGAACACTGTCGCTTGTTGTCATTTTCTTTTTAACCACGCTCCAACTCCGACATGGCTGCGCTAGCCCCAAAATTAGCAGGTGTGCTGGATGCTTTCCATGGCAGACATGCTTTTCTCGGCACGACACTGGCTGCTGCTCCTACGCACACTGCTGTATGTATCAATTGAACGTGACTAACTGTATTCCAGCCACATGATTGGTTAGGTGCGGTGTATTCTCGTTATCATTGGCTTTTCATGTTGTCTGTCAAAACACGGATTGAGTGAGTTCTATAGATTTTCTATTGACCATGTCTTATGTCTGTTTCGAGGAGTTATTTTGCGATAATTATCACTATTGTTTTATCGCCCAGCCCTACTTACAGACAGGGTAAAGAGGATCCAGATGGGTATATTGATCCGCCAGTGTAAGTAGAAGTCCACCTGCAAGGGTCTTGATTCCACCTTGGAGAGAGTCCAGGGGGAAAAGTCCTGGAAGGAAAACGAGGAGTTGAGGATATTGCGCTGGCAGAGATGGCGAGCAGTCTTGTGTAGTGATGGGATGTACTGTGTCAATGCTTTGAAGCGTGTGTTTAGAAATCCAGGAAGTGTTTAGTAATGTGCATATCAAGGCATGTATCGTTTATGGTAGTGTCCTAGTAAGTGACATCATCAATAATGTTTGAAACTTTGCTGCATGTAGCAGTTAAGAAAGTGGTTCAAATTTTGGCTCAGTGTACTGACAGATAAAACCCAAGGAATCTCCTTACAATTTGTGGGTAGTGTTGGAGTTTTGAGAGTTCATGAGTAACGTATTGGTTAGTTTTGGTGCTTGTTTAAATGGAGCCTTCAAAGAAAAGGAAGTTTTCTGTTGTGTGGAAACACAATCGCTTAAACTCCAACACTTGAAAAAATATTGTTTTAAATAAAGTGTCCCCATACATCAGTTGCACAAGCACTTTCACTGCCCTTCTGTTCACATGTGCATTCATTTTGCTCTTCCTTGTTAACAGTGCCACAGTTTGAAAACATAATTGTCCCCCATCACTATTACATGACTTTTTCCAATATTGATGTAAAGGAGGAGGTTCATTTTGTGTGTGTGTGTGTGTGTGTGTGTGTGTGTGTGTGTGTGTGTGTGTGTGTGTGTGTGTGTACTACTACCACGGAACATCGATCAGAATGTATAAGTCAGCTCTTATGCACACTATTTAGAAACAAGCACCTAAATAGTGGAGACAAAAATACATGGTTTGAATGGGTTGCTATCTTGTGCTCACAAGAGAAAATGCATAGTTAAATGAAAATGAATGCATTTCTTGATCCTGGCAGTCATTATTCCCATGCCCAAACTGTGGCAAGATGGCTTTAAGAGTATCACATACAGTTAAAATGACTGTCAACACATCTACTTGTGTTACAGTCTTTGGCAAGCAGGTTGGTTTGTGTGCACATGAAGCCTCGAGAAATGAACCCCTTTGCAAACCAATTTGCTGGAAGGCTTCATGAAGCTTCATCTCACCATCACTAGTCTTACATGTTTACCTACAGAGGTAGAAGGTGATAGAAAGGCACAAAATAGCAGGTGTGCACACTCTGGAAAGCACTTCTGCTGACAGCATGGTATAAAGTCCACAATCAAAGTGGGAAATGAGTTCCTTATTGTAGCAGAGTCAATAAAAGCATTCCTGCTTGGCTTGCGAAGTGGGTCGACCCTCTTGGTGACACAGGTAGAGCGCTGGACTCTGGAGCTGGGGATTGTGGGTTCGAGTCCCCGATTGGACGCCACCAATTGGCCTTAACCGCCCGTCCCCTTGGCTACAATTGGCAATGTTGGCAAGACTTACTGGTGGCGTATTAGTTCCAGTCCCCATATACTGCTGGTGTCGGAAGGCGGACATCCTTAAGGGAGTCTGAAAGATTAATGCACCTCTGACATGGGACGATGTCAAAATCTGAGGGGGGACTATGTAGCAGAGTAAATAAAAGCATTCCTAGTTCGAGTAGGCTCATTCTGTCTTCTTTTTCAATTATTAGTTTTTTGCTTTTCTTATTTCAGACAAGGATGAAAAGGAGATGGTATAACTTTACCTTGATATGTTTTGACTGGCATCTGCAGTCTTCCTCAGGAGTGTCAGTTGATCACTGTGACGTTCCTAAAGAAGCTGTTTATCCTAGGCATAGTCAGCCAAGTGGAACCGTCAGATCAACTGACAGATCCATCACAAAGATGTCGGCAGTATAAAAATCTGTTTACAGGAAACCAACCCACACGGATCAGTGTGGACATCAGAACACCCCACAGCACACAAACTATCAGTCCCCAGGACACTATATGAACGGGCCACCATCATCACAGATCAAGGAGACAGACAAGAGGAGGAAAACCACATAAGACATGCACTCACACGCTGCCAATATTCGATATGAGCCATATATAAAGGGAAACAGCAAGTCAAAAACAAAGAAAACAGAAAACAAAACACAGTGCCACAATGGGTGGGCACAGGACTCACGCGCAGGCAGAGGTATGGAGAAAGATGGTAATTTATTGAACAAAACTCAAACACAAATAAACAACAGCACGAGGGCTGAAAACAAAACTCTAAGGCAAAAACACTGGGCAAGGCAAGATAATGATAATTCACAAACAGACAGCCAAGGACAGAGGATACACTTGAAACATACACACAGGATCAGGGGAAACATGACCACGAACAGGACATGACTGACAAGAATACAATAAAGATCACAATGACAAAGACAAATACTGAACAGACAAAGACAAGGTAAGGACATGGGCAGCAGAAACCAAGATAATAATAATAATAATACTAGTAACCAACTAAGAACTGGGCAGGGATAAATAATACAGAATATAACCCAGATAATAATAATGCAAAATAAGGACAAAGACTGAGGCAGGTAGAATAACAAAACACCAAGCCTGTGAACAAATAGCCACTGCAAAAACAGAACAGAGCATCTCAAAATACTGAACACAGATTGAAGACATGGACTGAGCCCATGTCCTGGTACAACAGAAATACTCAAAACGAGAACAAAAGGCAAGGACATGGGCCCAACCCACAGCTTGACACACTGACCAAAAGCGGAAATCAAAAACAAGGAATCATTACTATCCCATACACCAGAGGGATAACAGAACCAATTCAAAGGATCATAAAAAGACACAAAATAAACACAGCAGTAAAACCACACAAAAAAATAAGACAGTTATTAGTATACCCCAAGGACAAAATAGAACAAGGCAAAAAATGCACCGTAATATATGAAATATCATGCAAATCATGTAGCAAGACTTACATCAGAGAAACGGGAAGATCATTCACCACAAGACAAAAAGAACACCAAAAGGAATGTGAGAACGAAACACAAGGACAACTCACAAGATCACAAAAAGAAAAGGCAAAACAAGTGACACTAAAATCAGCAATATCAGATCACTGCAAAAGAAATAACCATATCATGGACTGGGACAATGCAAAATCATTGGATCGGAGAGCAACAGACACAAACGGATCAAGGAGGCTATAGAAATCAAGAAGCGGGACAAAGACAGCATGAACAGGGATGAGTGGACATTTATGCTTTCTCACACCTGGGACTACATTCTCCAAAGACCATTGGACAAAAGGGGGTGTGGCCAGCCCAGTGGATCTGATGGTTCCGCTGGGCTGGCCATGCCTAGGGAAAACAGTTGATATACGACACATCACAGCGATCAGCTGACGCTTCTGAGGAAGACTGCAGACGCCAGCTGATACATGTCAAGGTAAAGTTATACCATCGCCTTTTCATCCTTACCTGAAATAATAAAAACTAAAAACCAAACGAATTCCTATTTGGTTTGCCAAGTGGGTTGATTAGTGATGTTACGTCTGACACCAAGTCCCAAAGCCTCTGTTGAGCAAAGTGGGCATGGCCAAATGAAGCTTGTGTCAAGGCCCGTATCATGTGTCAGAAGATCACATGACCCAAGACAAATGAGGCCCTGTTTCCCTAGAAATCATGTGACTGCCTCACTGTGTGACTCACTTGCTGAAAAAGGCTTCGGAAATACAGGAAGTGTTCTGCTTGATAGGTGATGCTGAGGATCGTTACATGCAGGAGACCGACAGTATTTCTTAGAAAATGAGCCACCAAAAAGGCAAAGAACATTTGCTGATTTGGAGCATTTTGACTTGAAATCTCCAAATAAGGAAAACTAACATATATCTTATGAAATTATTCACATGGGGAATGGTTTCGCATTATATAGTGTGTGTGTGTATTCACAAGACATGAATTCTTGTCATGTCAATTTGGAAATTGACATGACAAGGAAACCGGAGAAATCCTGGCGTAAACCCATGCAGATATGGGGAGAACATGCAAACTCCACACAGATCACTGTTGGTCAGGGGCTGGGATCGAACCAGGGATCCCATGGCCAAGGGTGAGTTGCTGTGCTGGTGCAGTGCTAACCACTGTGCCACCGCACCGCCCAATTTCAATTATGTCCCATAACACAAACACACTGATATACTTTATTAATATAGTATGACTTGTGGAGTCCCTCAGGGGTCAGTTCTTGGATCCCTTTTGTTCAATTTGTATATGCTCCCTTTGGGTCAAATTTTACAGAATTTTAACATTGATTATCACAGTTATGCAGATGATACACAATTATATGTGTCACTGTCACCAGATGACTGTAGACCATTAGACTTACTGTGTCAGGTGTCTGGAGCAAATGAACAACTGGATGAACCACAGTCTTCTTCAGTTAAAGACAAAACTGAAATTATTCTGTTTGGCAACAAAGAATAGAGGGTCAGTATTAGTAAACATCTTGAGTCCCGGGCCCTCAAAACCACTGACCAAGTTCATAACCTTGGTGTGTTAATAGATTCAGATCTGACTTTTGACAGCCACATCAAAGCAGTCACTAAGATAGTATTTTACCAACTTAGAAATATTAACAGAATTAAAAGTTTTGTGTCCCAAAAAAGACCAGGAGAAGCTCATCCATGCCTTTAAAAAATGTAACCTGCAACATTTTAAAGTTAATATACATGATCATGACATCAGTTTAGCTACAGAATTCAAATACCTTGGCATTGTACTAGATCCTCAACTCAAATTTAATCTTCATATAAAGAAAATTTCAAAAACAGTAAAAAAAAATCTGAACTGCTTTAAATTAATTAGATATTACATACCTTACGAAGCAGCTGCACTGTATATGCATTCTATGGTTTTTTCTCATATATCATACTGTTTGACAGTCTGGGCTCAAGCAGCCCCTTCCACAATAAGACATATACAGTAGGTTCATTATATAATCAAACCCTAAAAATCTTGGACAAAAAGCCCATTAGGTGGCATCACTGTAATGTTTTAAAAAAATACAACCTATTGAGTTTTGAGAGCTTCATTGACCTCTGTCTTCTGAAATTAACGTTCAAATGTTTCCATAAATCAGCACCCGAGCCACTTGCTGGTTTCGTCCAAAGACAGGACAGCAGCAGAGCCACCAGGAGTTCTGTTAACAATAACTGTAAAATATTCCACCGCAGAACCACATTTGGACAAACAGCTTTCTCTATAAAGGGCAGTCACATCTGGAACACAATGCCAAATGAAATTAAAATAATAACGGACTTTAAAACATTCACTAAAAATGTTAAAAACTGGCTGAAAAATAAACAAGAATGTACTCATGTATGAATTATTTGTCTGCAAAGTGAGAGTGAATGAAGGGAAGGAATAAATGTGTTTGTTTATAGTGAGTGACTGAGGGAGGAAGGCCTGAAATAGGCAAATGTGAGTTATGTTATATGTGTTAAATGTGAGTCAGGCTGTTATATTTGTGTATTTATAATATTTATGTTAAAGGTGAGTCAGGCTGTTATATTTGTGTATTTATAATATTTATAATATTTATAATTGTGTATTTATAATTTTTCTGCATTGATGTATGTGGTTATTGTGTATATTTTTATCTTGATTCTTTTTTCTAAAGCCCATCCAGGGACAAGAGTTGCAAATTAGCTAATAGCTATACACTCTATGTGCAACACATCAGATTGATTGTCTTTGATTAATTGTCTATGTTTATTGCACTGTCCCTGTCAAATAAACTAATCTACTACTACTATCTCCAGTAGACTTGATTACTGTAATGGTCTTCTAATTGGACTCCCCAAAAAGAGCATTAAACAGCTACAGCTCATCCAGAATGCTGCTGCCAGAGTTTTAATCAGGACTAAGAGAACAGAGCATATAACACCAGTTTTAAAATCTTTACACTGGCTTCCAGTCAGTTACAGAATAGATTTTAAAACCCTGGTGTCGGTTTACGAATCACAGAATGCTTTAGCTCCAGAATATATCTGTGATATGTTTAGAGATTATAAACTTAGCAGGGTTCTTAGATCCACAGACTCAGGTCAACTAGTTGAGACCACCAGAGTCCACACTAAACATGGAGAAGCAGTATTCAGCTATTATGCTGCAAATAAATGGAACAAATTGCCACTGGAGTTGAAATGTGCATTAAATGTGGAAACTTTTAAATCTAAGTTAAAAACATTTCTCTTTTCATGCGCTTATGCATGAAATTTGTATTGTTTTTACTGTCAAATATTCTTTTAATCATTTTAATTGCATATATTTTATTCTATTCATTCCATTGTATAATGTTTAATATTTTAACCTCCTGATTTTTTGTTCAAGCGTTTTGCTTTATTTTCTCTGCATGTTGTTTTATGTATATAAAGCACACTGAGTTGCCTTTGTGTATGAAATGCGCTATATAAATAAATTTGCTTGCTTGCTTGCTAATATACCTTCTTCTTCTTACTATACTATAGTAAATATATGTATAGGAGGAAGCAGTGATCTTCCTCCTTCACCGTTCTCTGTCCCACCTGGAGAAGCTCGGGAATGCGGTGAGGATCATGTTCTTTGACTTTTCCAGTGCTTTCAACACCATCTAACTGATGATCCTGAAGGACAAGCTGCTGTGCGCAGGGGTGGACCAGCACCTGTCATCATGGATCCTGGACTACCTCACTAACCAGCCACAGTTTGTGAGAACCCGGGACTGTGTGTCCGACATGATCATCGGTAGCACGGGGGCCCCCCAGGGAACGGTTTTGGCTCCCTTCCTGTTCACCCTTTATACTGCGGACTTCTCACACAACACAACACACTGCCATCTACAGAAGTTCTCTGACGACTCTGCGATCGTCGGCTTCATCTCCAACAGAGATGAAGCTGAGTACAGAGGACTTATCCAGGACTTCGTGGACTGGTGCCATCGGAACTGCCTCCAGATCAACGCGAGGAAAACTAAGTAGCTGGTGGTGGACTGCCGCAGGCAAGGACAACCCCTCACAGCACCAGTAAACATACAGGGAACAGACATTGAGAAAGTGACATCCTACAAGTACCTGGGTGTTCATCTGAACAATAAACTAGACTGGTCACACAATACCGACGCACTCTACAAGAAGGGACAGTGCAGGCTGTTCCTACTGAGGAGACTCAGGTCTTTTGGTGTACAAGGGGCGCTGCTGAAGACATTCTACGACACGGTGGTGGCATCAGCCATCACTTTTGGAGTGGTCTGCTGGGGCAGTGGCATTACAGCAGCCGATAGGAAGAGACTGAACAAACTGATCAAGAAACCTAGCTCTGTCCTGGGGCAGTGCCTTAACCCAGTGGAGGAGATAGGAGAGAGAAGGATGGTGGCTAAACTGTCATCTCTGCTGGAGTCTGAGTCCCACCCTATGCAGGACATACTGAACGCACTGAGGAGCTCATTTAGCAGTAGACTACATCATCCTAGGTGTGCAACCGAGAGGTTTCACAGGTCCTTCCTACCTACGGCTGTCAAACTGTATAACCTAAGCAGGGCTGCTCGCAGAGATAGCAAAAAAACGTGACGACCTAATAGTATTGAATGCAAAAGACGCAATGGACTTACACAGTGGTCCCCTCCAGTATACAACTAGGACAATAACGGTCGCTACAGAGGGTGACAATATGTATGGGTACATATTCATGCTATGTAGGATAACTAAGTAGACGGTTATGCTGTTTATTCCATCTAGCTACAATGCTCCGCACTGTGTGTTTATATATTTATATATTTATATGTACATATGTATATTCGCTGCTCTTGTTTTTCTTGTCTTCTTGATTGTTGCTCTGAGTGTTGCTATCCCTGTGCTGTTGCAATCCTGGAATTTCCCCATTGTGGGACTAATAAAGGCTTATCTTATCTTATCTTATCTTAATGTTTCCGTGTGAGCAGTAAACAAGAGCAGCTATGGCTAAAGTGAAAACACTCAAATGCAAATATTTAAAATTTGTTCTACAGAAATACTTCAATGCACTTTTGTATTTTTCCTTAATTCCTTAGTTTATTCACATAAAACACAATCTATGAAAGTGAGCAATATGTAGGGTGTTTTGTATGTTTTTATTATAGAAATATATAGTTTAGTCTTCTGCAAAATTGAAATTTTATAACAATCTCATAACTGTAATGGTAAATGGCGTTCATTTATATAGCGCATTTTACTCATCTCTGGATGACCAAAGCGCTTTACAGATCCTGCTATCCACCCATGATGGTGGAGAAGCTGCCATGGTAGGCCCTGGCTTTAACCACCAGGAGTAATTGGGGTTTCAGTGTCTTGCTCAAGGAGACTTTGACATGCAGACTGCAGACAGAACAAGAATCAAATCCCTGGCCCTCCGATCCGTAGTCAGCCACACTACACCTGCGCCACAGCCACCCTCACCACCCTTTGTGTGGTAATAACCACACAAACATTTTTGATCTGCAAATCTGTACATATTTTCAAATACATGAATCATTTCCATCTTTTATCATGACTCAATGAATGAACAAAATTGTGTCTGCCTGTTTAGCTGCTAATCACCTTAAATTAGATCAATTCAAAAAGCCAAAAGTACAATCTGAATTTTCTTGCCTTATTGGATTCATCAGCACAAAGTTATTGTACGCTTCAATAAAAGGCATTCACCACTAAGTGGAGCTAGAACTGCATGGAATATGATCGCAATCACTGTGACAATAACAGTTTTATTTTCTGTTTAGCTACTGTATCTACCCTCCGTGGTTACTACATTTCATTATTATGACAAAGTAAATTAAGTTAATCCCTTCCACAGCATGTGGTATATGGGGCGGCACCTATCTCCGTTTCACTGACCCTAGGCCACACAGCTACTGTAAGTAGTGAAAGCTACAGTGGTGTGGAGGGGGGGGGGGGGGGGGTGTCAGTCCTCTGGTAGCTCTGTGCATTAACTTTCCTTTCGCCATTCTATTACTAACTAACTAACTAACCTGCACTTATATAGCGCTTTTCTAGTCACAAAGACCACTCAAAGCGCTTTCATTAATACTAACCCTCTATTCTAAGGGCCTATAGGAAACAGATATCTAGGGACAATTTAGAACAGCCAATTAACCTAACATGCATGTTTTTGGCATGTGGGAGGAAACCGGAGAAATCCCGGAGTAAACCCACGCAACACGGGGAGAACATGCAAACTCCACACAGATCACTGTTGGTCGGGGGCTGGGATCGATCCCACGATCACCACAATCCCCCGGCCAAGGGTAAACTGTGCTGCCGCAGTGCTAACCACTGCGCCACCGTGCAGCCCATTAAGCTGAGCACCAAGTTAGAAGGCAGAAAGTACCATTTTTATATGGCCTTTGATATGACCCGGCCAGGATTTGAACGGCAGATGCTCTACCAACTAGGCCACCACTCCTGTTTATCATTACAAAGTCTAAACATTTTTATTTTTCATCCAGCATTATTTTTACTTTATTACATTCAAGTTTTAATCACTGCAACCTTTTCAATTTTATAATGCATGGTCTTTACAACTTTATTCAGTCTCTGTGTTATGAATTGCCCCTCGGGGCACAGAGTAGAGACCCATGCGTTGGACTGCAGTTTGTGATATTTATTGACAAAAGCACAAAATCCAAACAGTGCACCAACAGAAAATCCAAACTGAAATGTAAAGCAAACTTATGAATGCAGTACAGCACACCAGAACAGGGCCAGGGTTCTGGTGGAGATGATAGCTGAGACTCCAGCAACGAGGGAGGAAAATAACAGCCCTTAAATAAGGCCAGAAACAAATGATTCAATTCAATTCAACTTTATTTATATAGCACCATTTCACAACAACAGTCATCTCATAGCACTATCAACTGTAGGGGGGAACCCCCACAGTTGCAAAAAGACCCCAGCAATCAGGCGATCCCCTGTGAGCAAGCACTTGGCGACGGTGGAGAGGAAAAACTCCCTTTTAACAGGAAGAAACCTCCAGCAGAACCAGGCTCAGGGAGGGGCAGTCATCTGCTGCGACTGGCTGGGGGTGAGGGGATAGAGAAGAAGAAAAGAACAGACATGTAGAGAGCAAACAGCACGATGGGGACTCAATCTATGGGAGAGAACAAACAAATGTTAATGACCAGCAAAAAAAAAATATTTCATAGAGAGTGAGGAAAGGAGTGAGGCCCAGTGCATTACTGGAGGTCCCCCGGTTGACTAAACCTATTAGCAGCATAACTAAGGGAGGGTTCAGAAACACATGATCCCTCCCTAATTGTAGGCTATATCAAAAAGGTAGGTTTTAGCCCTATTCTTAAAAACAGAGATCGAGTCTGACTCCCGAATCCAGATTGGCAGCTGATTCCACAGGAGAGGAGCTTGATAACTGAAGGCTCTGCCTCCCATTGTACTTTTGGAGATTCTAGGTATTACAAGTAATCCTACATTTTGGGAGCGTAGTGTTCTGTTAGGATAATACGGTAGTATCAGATCTTTTAAATAAAAAGGAGCCTGATTGTTTAGAGCTTTGTAAGTAAGAAGAAGGATTTTAAACTTAATTCTAAACTCTATGGGAAGCCAATGAAGGGAGGCCAGAACCGGAGAGATATGATCTCTCTTTCTAGTACCTGTTAAAACTCTTGCTGCAGCATTTTGGATCAGCTGAAGACTTTTTAAAGATGTTTTAGGACAGCCTGATAATAAAGAATTACAATAATCTAATCTCGAGCTAACAAAAGCGTGGATCAGCTTCTCAGCATCACTCTGAGACAAGATGCTCCTAATCTTGGCAATATTACGCAAATGATAGAAGGCAGTCTTAGAAACAAATTTAATATGTGAATTGAAGGACAAATCCTGATCAAAAATAACTCCAAGGTTCCTCACAGAGCTATTAAGAGAAAGAGTAACTGCATCCAAACTGAAAGTTTCATTTGGAAAGGAATTTCTAAGGTTTTTTGGACCAACAAGAATGACTTCAGTCTTATCTGAATTTAATAGCAGGAAATTACAAGTCATCCAAGCTTTGATTTCCTTAAGACAGGCTTCTAACTTGGCTAATTGATTACTATCATCTGGCTTCATTGACAGGTATAATTGTGTGTCATCTGCATAACAATGAAAATGTATACAGTGCTTTCTAATAATGTTGCCTAACGGAAGCATATATAAACTAAAAAGAGTAGGGCCTAGCACAGATCCCTGTGGAACTCCATGACTAAGCTTTGAGTTGAAAGAAAACTCATTATTTACATGAACAAACTGGAACCTATCAGATAAATAAGATCTAAACCACTGCAATGAAGTTCCATTAAGTCCAACATAGTGTTCTAATCTATCAAGTAGAATATTATGATTGATAGTATCAAAAGCTGCACTAAGGTCTAAAAGGACAAGTACAGAAACTAGTCCATTATCAGATGCAATGAGGAGGTCGTTAGTGACCTTCGCTAAGGCTGTTTCAGTACTATGATGGATTCTAAACCCAGATTGAAACTCTTCAAGTAAACAATTTCCCTGCAGGTGGTCAAATGATTGCGTAGCAACAACTCTTTCTAAGATTTTTGAAATGAAAGGGAGATTAGAGATTGGTCTATCGTTAGCTAAAGCTCCTGGATCTAGCGTTGGCTTTTTGAGTAAGGGTTTAATTACAGCCGTTTTAAAAGCCTGCGGTACATGGCCTAAAGTTAATGAAGAATTGGTTATATGAAGAATAAAGCTACCAATAAGTGGGAAGACTTCTTTAAATAATCTGGTAGGAATAGGGTCTAAAAGACAAGTTGAAGGTTTGGATGAGGAAACTATTTTGTCTAACTCACAAAGGTCGATTGGAGTAAACTCATCAAGACAGACATCAATAGAAGGAGTTGTAGTAGTTACAGTATTTAAGTTAACTGTGGGAAGAATCTGATTGATTTTATCTCTGATGGATGAAATTTTATTATTGAAAAAGTTCATAAAGTCCTGACTAGTAAGCTCTAAGGGAATGCTAGGATTGACAGAGTTCTGACTCTTTGTCAACCTGGCTACAGTACTGAAAAGAAACCTGGGATTATTCTTGTTCTCTTCTATTAATGCAGAGTAATAACTCGTACTAGCTTTTGTAAGAGATTTTTTATAAATTAAAAGATGATTTCTCCAAGCTAAATAGATTTCATCTAAATTAGTGGAGCGCCATTTTCTTTCTAATTGACGAGTCTTCTGTTTTAAGCTACGAGTTTCTGTGTTGAACCAAGGAGTTAAAAATCTCTGATTAGACTTTCTTTTTTAAGGGGGCCACCAAGTCTAGAGCCTGATGCAGAGAAGCTGAAACACTATCCACCATGTTATCAATTACAGAAGGAGCAAGCTGTCTATAGCTTATTTCCGTTGTGTTGACACATGGCATAGAGGAAACAATCCGCATAAATTTGGAAACAGCATCATCTGAGAGGCATCTACTGTAATAACAATGATAACAAGTGATGACAGGTGTGGAGCACATGAGCGAGGAGGAGGGGAAGGTGATGGCAATCAGCTGTAAGTCATGAGGAGAGGACACAGGGCTGCAACCAGGGAAAAACCCGGAAGTGCCTCTGACAGGCACAACCCCGAGAGAGAGAAAGAAAAAGGGAATCGGCAAGATACGAATATAATACAATGATGATAAATAAAGACAAGTAAACCCAAACATGTAAATCACAAAACTACAATGAACGTAAACAGGAAAATAAGTCATATTAAGAAACAATACAGAATATGTGAAAACCAACAAAGATAACATAACAGGAATTAGAACTCAAAAATACAACATTATACAAATAAGGAAAAAAGGCAAAGAGACAGAGTACGGTGAAAGCCCCCCATGCTCAGATTGTAACAGAGCCCCCCACCCCACCCCAAGGGGTGGATACCAGACACCCTGGGCAATATCAAAGGAAGAAAAGGACCTACCCACACTAAGAACACACCCCACCAAAAGGTAAGAAAACAACCCCACCCCGGGTGGGAGGAAGGGGACCCAGGCACAGAGGGACCAAAACAAACCACAGAAAATAAGAAGAACTCCCATGTCTCACACCCCAGCAAAACCCAGGCTAGGAGGGAACAAAAAACAAAAAAGCCCACTCAGGATCCACACCAGGAAGAACCAGGGACCTAGGCCCCCTGGACCAAAGAGCTAGACAGTTCAGATGGCCGGCCAAAGTCCCAGGCCTGGCAGACGTGGTGGTAAGAGTCGGGTGGCCTGCCAGAGAATATGGGCCACCCAACCCAACGGCATAGTCCATCAGGCGGTCAGCCAGAGTTTTTTTTAGCCACCTAAACAGAAGGGGTGGCCCAGGAGGCGGCTGCCCCACGGGGAAGACCAATGAAGATGATGGCAGAGGAGTTGGGGAAACCACAACAGCATCTGGCAGAGGAGAGGAGACCACAATGGCTTCTGGCAGAGGAGAGGAGACCATGACGGCATCTGGCAGAGGAGAGGGGACCATGGTGATGTCTAGCAAAGGAAAAGACCACGACGGCATCTGGCAGAGAAGAGGGGACCTCAACGGTGTCTGGCAGAGAAAAGGGGACCTCGACGGCATCTGGTGGAGAAGAGGGAACCACGACGGCGTCTGGTGGAAAAGAGGGAACCATGACGGCCTTGAGCAGAGGAGAGGAAACCACGACGGCCTCGTGCAGAGAAGAGGGGACCACGACGGTGTCAGGCAGAGGAGGGGTTACCACGATGGCTTTGGACTGGCCTGTAGCACCCACAGTGGCCCCAGACTGGGACATAGAAGCACCCGCGGTGGCTCCAGGCTGGAGCAAGGCAGCACCCGTGGTGGCTCCGGGTTGGAGCAAGGGAGCACCCGAGTGGCTCCGGGCTGGAGCAAGGCAGCACCCGTGGTGGCTCCAGGCTGGAGCAAAACGGCACCTGCAGTGGCTCCGGGCTGAAGCAAAACAGCTCCCGCGGTGGATCCGGGCTGGAGCAACACTGCACCCACGGTGGCTCTGGGCTGGAGCAAAACAGCTCCTGCAGTGGCTCCAGGCTGGAGCAAAACAGCTCCCGTGGTGGCAGAACAAAGAATTTGTTTTGGGAGACGGGTGTCAGACATGTGAATGAGATGGCCAGTCCATCGTAGTTGGTGTTTTATTATTGTGGTGGAAATGCTGGGCATTTTGGCCTCTTCCAGAACGCTGATATTTGTGCGTCAGTCCTCCCATTTAATCCTCAGAATATTTCTCAAAGTTCTTTGGTGGAGCTGCTCCAGAGCTCTCAGGTGCCTGCTGTAGATGGTCCATGATTCTGCCCCGTACAGCAAGGTGGGGAGAACCACAGCCTTGTAGACCAAAAGCTTGGTATCGATCCTGAGATCTTGATCTTCAAAGACCTTCATCCTGAGTCTGGCATATGCTGCACTGGCACAGCTCAGACGATGGTTGATCTCAGAGTCAATGTCCACTTTGGAGGAGAGAAGACTGCCGAGGTAGGGGAAGTGGTCAACATTTTCGAGAAGGGTGTTGTCCACTTTTATAATGGGTGAACTAAATGGCTGATTGGGTGGAGGTTGATGTAGCACCTGGGACTTCTTGATGTTTAAGGTTAGACCCAGGGCTCTATATGCCTTGGCAAAGGTATTCAGGATACCCTGTAGGTCTTCTGCGGAGTGTGCTACTATGGCGTTGTCATCTGCATACTGGAGCTCCATAATGGTGGTGTTTCTAACCTTGCTTTTGGCTTTGAACCTGGCAAGGTTAAAGAGCCTACCGTCAGTTCTGTACTGGATCGGAATTCCCTGTGGTAGGTCTTTGCCAATGAGGTGAAGTATGGCAGCAATAAAGAGAGAAAACAGGGTGGGTGCAATGATGCATCCCTGTTTGACCTGTCTCCATGGTGAAAGGCTCAGACATGGAGCCGCTGTTACTTAGCACCGTGGCTGTCATTCCATCATGCAGTAGCCTCAGAATCCTGATGTATTTCTCTGGGCAGCCATACCTCAACAGTATGCTCCACAGAGCCTGGCGATCTACTGAGTCAAAGGCCTTTGTCAGGTCTATAAATGCCATGTGCAATGGCAACTTGTGCTCACGACATTTCTCCTGAAGTTGACGGGCAGTGAAGATCATATCTGCTGTGCCTCTAGATGGACGAAAGCCGCACTGTGATTCTGGGAGTATTTCCTCAGAAAGTGGCAGTAAATGGTTAGCGAGAACACGAGCAAGTACCTTGCCAGTTGTTGACAGGAGTGAGATGCCTCTGTAGTTTCCACAATCAGCTTTGTCCCCCTTCTTAAATATGGTCATGATCAGAGCATCCCTGAGCTCTGAGGGGAGTTCTTCCTTTTCCCAGACCTTCAGAAGGAGGGCATGGAGACGGCACAGGAGTTCTGGACCACCTTCCTTTAGGACCTCAGCTGGGATCCCATCTGGACCGGTGGCCTTGTTGTTCTTCAGGCTCCTGATGGCATCTTGGACCTTGGATAAGGTGAGAGGTGCCCCTATGGCTTCCCTGATGGGACTCTGAGGGATGTAACAGATGAAATTTGATTGGGTTGCAGTGTTACGGTTGAGGAGTTCCTGAAAGTGCTCTTTCCATCGCTTATTAATAGACTTGTTGTCCTTCAGCAGCTCCTGTCCATCCTTTGAGCGTAATGGGTTCAAGCCACGATGGCTTGGGCCGTAGACAGCCTTAATGGCACTGAAAAAGCCTCTGGTGTCTCCAGAGTCTGCCAGACGCTGGATTTTCATTGCCCTTTCTGTCCACCAGGAGTTCTTAATCTATCTCACCCGGCTCTGGACGTCAGCCTTGGTTCTAGAGTGAGCCAGTCTCTTGGCCTTGCAGGTAATGTCGTTTTGCCAGGCATGAAAGGCTTCCCTTTTTTTGGAGATGAGCAGTTCTATCTCTGCATCATTTTCATCAAACCAGTCCTGATGTTTTCTGGACTTGTACCCAAGGGTGGTTTGGCAGGTGTTGAGGATAGTGGACTTAAGCAGGTTCCAGTGCTCTTTGATGTTCTCTGGATATTCCTGTTTGAGACTTTCTCCAAGAGAAGCCTGAAGCTGCTGCTGGATGGCAGTTTCATTAAGGCTTTCAAGGTTTAGTCTCAGCCGGTTCTGCTTCTTCTGCAATCTCCTCTTCCTCTTAAGTTTGATGGAGACCATGGATCGTATAAGGCGGTGGTCTGTCCAGCAATCGTCGGAGTTAATCATGGCCTTAGTGATGTTTACATGGTGCAGATCCCTGGTTCTGACAATGACATAATCGATAAGATGCCACTGTTTAGAACGAGGGTGTCTCCATGAAGCCTTAAATTTGTTCTTCTGGCGAAAGATGGTATTAGTGATGGTAAGATCATACTGAGCACATTTGCCGAGAAGCAGAACTCCATTGGAGTTGATGTTTCCAATGCCTTCCTTGCCAATGGTGCCTTTCCAGAGGAGGTGGTCTCGACTGACTCTGGCATTGAAATCTCCCAGAAGAATGATCTTATCCTCCTTGGGGATTTTTGACAGTGTTTCATCCAGACAGGCATAGAAGGTCTCTTTCACTTCCTCCTCGGAGACAAGGGTAGGTGCGTAGGCACTCACGACTGTTGCCATCTGGTTGTTGGCAAGCACCAGATGGAGGGTCATCAGACGTTCATTGATTCCCACAGGGAGTTCAGAGAGATGACTGATCAGTTGGTTCCTGATGGCAAACCCAACCCCATGGATCCTGGGCTCATCTGCTGCTTTTCCTTTCCAGAAGAAAGTATAGCCACCCTTCTCCTCCTTCAGATGGCCTTCCTCTGCCCGTCGTGTTTCTGAGAGAGCAGCTATGTCAATCCGGCATCTCCTCAGTTCTCTGGCAATGATGGCGGTTCTCCTCTCCGGCCTGTCACTGGTTGCACTATCCATCAGTGTGCGCACATTCCAGGCTCCAAAATTCATAGTTCTGTGTTTCTGACTGCAAATTGGTGATCCCTCTGAACGCGGTAATCCAGACGGGAGGTTTCAGGCAGGCTATTTTTAGGGCATCTTTTCTAGCCCCTTCCCTATCAAGGGTGAGCAGAGTGGATCCTAAAAAGGACTGCTCAGTCGTGGATGTAGCTACCGAAGGGCTCTTTCTGCCTTGGTCCAAGAGCCCAGTGATCATCTGGCATCCACCGCCTGATGTGCCAGCTTGTGACTAGGGGCTTCCAGACTTCACAATCCTGCCCCCGTCGCCACTTACTGGTCGCCACAGGACTTAACCCGGGATGTTAGGTGGATTCCCATGAAGAAGACGCCTGTGCATCCAGTGGCATGGACTCCAAGACGACTGGTGACCAGTTTCTGCTGCAGCCTTCACCCGCCTTCCCAGCCGTTGTGATGTTTCCCAAAGGTCAACCATCATCCTCCGTCTGGTCCACCATTGAGGTCTTTGCTATTTGCCCATAACTGGAGCTGTTTACCCACAACCGGGGCAGTGGTTGACGGGCAGCAGGGCATATCCACATACCAGTGGGCCTGTATGCCGCAACTCTGGGGCCCACTGCTGCTCCGAGATCCCGTACAACTTGGCCTGGAAACCGCAAGGTACCAGTTACCGTGTGTGGCCACGAGGAGGCGTGTACGAGTCTTGGCAGTGGAGAGGCTATGTACCGGCTGAGGAGACTTACGCACTCGGCTCCTCTTTTCACCCCCGAAAACAGAGGGCTAGCCGGCGGCGGTAGCTGAAAGCAGAAAGTAGCAAGCAGAGGCAGCATGCAGCATGCACTAACTACAGGCACTACTACTCCAACACTACTGCACTGACGCATCACACGCCCTGTGCAAAACACACACACATATACGAATATAATATGATGATGACAAATAAAGACAAGTAAAGCCAAACATATAAATCACAAAAATACAATGAATGTAAACAGGAAAATAAGTCATACTAAGAAACAATACAGAATATGTGAAAACCAACTAAAGATAACATAACAGGAATTTGAACTCAAAAATACAACATTATACAAATAAGGAAAAAAGGCAAAGAGACAGAGCACGGTGGAATCCCCTCGTGCTCAGATCGTGACACTGTCACTATTTTAATACTCAATCTATTGTACTTTTGTATTTTTGTATGTGGTGTTATAATTTATTTATTTACAGTAAATGTTGTCTATTATTGCAGTCCTTTTTTACCTCCACTAAGGAAGGTAATGTAATTGGGTGGTTTGTTTGAAGGATTACACAAAAACTACTGGACGGATTTTGATGAAATTTTCCCCAGAGGTGGCCCTTGGCCTTAGGATGAACCCATTAGATTTTGGAGGTAATCCATAAGCACATACCTCCACCAAAGCTCTATCCCACAATGTACGGACAGACGGTGGTACAGGCTGACAAGTGGAGGGAGGGAGGGAGCCTTCGCAGAGGTATGTGCTCTCTGAGTGCCCTCTAGTTTATTATGTTTTTGTTTATCTTGACCCTTGATTTGTCAGTCATCTGTGAAGCACCTTGAACTGTACTAACCTGCCTGAAAGCTGCTATAAATACCACAGTTGTACTGAATTTCAAGGCTAATCATCCTGGAACAATCATCAAACAGTGTCATCATTTAACAAATATACAATAGGTCTTGTTTTGGTCTATTTGGTGAAGACCTGTATTATAATTCACACATGACAATTGACAATGAAAATTGCATGTTCATAATATTAGTAAATATAGTTGTACAAAGGACCTGTATTTATATTGCTTTTTTTTTTAAAAAAAATCTTAGAGCATTTAACTAGCAACTACATTAACAGAAATGGATACCTAGGGAAATTTAGAATCAGCAATGCATGTCTTCTGGACTGTCGAAGGAAACTCACAAAAGCACATGAAGAACATGCAAAGTCCACAAAGAAAAATTCCTACCCTTGAAAGCCTGTGAGTTTGAACCAAGAACTTTTTAGCTGTGAGACAACAGTGCTAACCACTCTTCCACTGTGTTTATATGCAAACCATTAATCATGGAGACATCTTGATTCAGTATGTTACATTTTTATGTGTCGCGTCATTCCGTTTGTCTGAAATCAGATGTCACAAACTGTTATAGGATTTTTTTTATTTGACTGTCAGCCTTCTCTTTCAACCAAGAAAAAGACAATTCAAAGCGTGTATTTAGAGCATCTTGTTCTTATAAAATACACTGTATATATTCAAATAAATCACTCGTATGGCTTGCTGGTACACCAAGTAATTGAGTGTCGGGTGAAAATTAAAACTCACATCTTGATTTTTAACTAACTTTTATAGGCAGCTGAGTGGGTTGAATCAGGAATGTGGGACCTTGTCATCTGGTGGATATGCTACATCATCACACTTCTGGTTCCAATTAGCCCCTTGAGGATCAGTAGACCATGTAGTGAATTCGGGCTCCACAGCTACTTTACAGCTAAAAATAGCTGCCCAGACGTCTTCACATAGTCTGGTAATAAGACCAGTCTGGGATTCCTTTTGTATGAAAACGGGGTCAGAGGCGATCTAGCCAATAGTAGCACTTCCTGTTTAAGCTGAAATAGTTTAAGTCCGCAGAGAGGTGTGGGTCGGAGAGGGAATGAGGTCCACACGTTTCTGAATGTGATTAAGCGACTAGCTGACTGAATGAATGAATGTGAAAGACAACTTGGGGGTTGCCAAGAAAAATGGAGGGAGATCCCAACATGTAAATCTAATCAGTGGTTCTGATATGTTCTAATGTATGCTGTTATATACTCTGAAATGTTCTATTCAGTGCTGGTTTTCAAATCTAAACTTTTCAAACACCTTTTTTGGTATATTTTGTAAATTTGATTTACAGTCTTGTGAAAAAAATTAGGACACCCCATTAAATATTCAGTTCTTTATTAAGAAATGTTCACATATCTATGTCTAATCTTTTTTTATTTGCATTTTTAACATTTATTTTAGCCATGTTAAGTGGGAATGAATGTGGGGGTGTCCTAAAAAAAGATGGGGGGGGGGGGTCCTAATATATTCCTCACTATTTGTTTAAAATTACATTTTACAGAAAATTTGAAAAAAGCCTAATTAATTTTTAATTGTTTAGTTGTATTACATGAATCTCCCAGTATTTTTTAACATTGATATTAAATATCCATGTATCCAAATACAGTATGTTAAAAAACACACAGGCTTATACAGGGCGTCCTAATTTTTTCACATGACTGTATATCAGTTATTTTATCGCTGTTCCTTGCACATTTTTTTTTTACTCTTTAGGCATTCGCTGGCACAGTGGTTTCCTTTGGGAGTAATGAAGATCTGTTATCTTTTTCTTATGTCTATTAAAAAGAAGAAAAAAATCCAAGTATGCTGAGACACCTTAATATTTACTGCATCAATACATCAAGTACATAAGTTTCTGATGTAAATCTGTTTATATGAGGATATGTAAGAATTTTTGAAGACTGGAGAAATGGTGGTACTGGGTACGTGTTGGTGGTTATTCATCCAGTCTGAGGAATGGACAGCAGCATGATCAAACATGCTGAGGTAAAGTGAGAGAGGGAATCTGCACTGACAGGCAGCTCATTATCTGCAGTAGTTTGACTCACGCTCTGTGGCTTCCTTTATTCCGGTGGGCCCTTTGAACCAGAGTTCATTTAGAACTTGAATACACTTTTCTGAAAATAAAGTCTTATATGAGAAACTTTTCTTGGGGATGTTTCACACTGTCATATAAATGTAAAAAAAAAATGATGTTAATTACTATGAGTGCATACAGCATGAGGGCATGATGTAAAATGAGTGAAGACAAAACAATGTATTATCAGGGGAACAATCTGGCTCCTTCACAGTGCTAGAGTTCACCTGAGACGCGAGTTTAGACATCCGGAAAAATCCACCTCCTGATCATGAGTGCCACAAGATAAGATGAGTCACTGACATTGAAAAGCATTTCACATTTTTCTATATATACGAGTATATAGACGTGGACAAAATTGTTGGTACCCCTCTGTTAATGAAAGAAAAACCCACAGTGGTCACAGAAATAACTTGAATCTGACAAAAGTGGTAATAAATAAAAATTCTATGAAAATTAACCAATGAAAATCACACAGTGCTTTTGAATTGTGGTTCAACAGAATTATTTTAAAAACAAACTCATGAAACAGGCCTGGACAAAAATGATGGTACCCCTAGAAAAGATTGAAAATAATGCGACCATAGGGGCATGTTCAACCAAGATGTGTCCTCTAATTAACATCACAGGTGTCTACAAACTTGTAATCAGTCAGTCGGCCTATTTAAAGGGTGACAAGTAGTCACTGTGCTGTTTGTTGACATGGTGTGTACCACACTAAACATGGACCCGAGGAAGCAAAGGAGAGAGTTGTCCCAGGAGATTAGAAAGAAAATTATAGACAAGCATGTTAAAGGTAAAGGCTATAAGACCATCTCCAAGCAGCTTGGTGTTCCTATGACTACACTTGCACATATTTTTCAGAAATTTAAGATCCACAGGACTGTAGCCAACCTCCCTGGACGTGGCCACAGGAGGAGACGGATAATACGAATGGTAACAAAAGAGCCCAGAACAACCTCTAAACACATTCATGGTGAACTCCAAGGTCAAGGTACATTAGTGTCAGATCACACCATCTGTCATTGTTTGAGCCAAAGTGGACTTCATGGGAGACGACCAAGGAGGACACCACTGTTGAAAACAAATCATAATAAAGCCAGACTGGAATTTGCCAAACTGCATGTTGACAAGCCACAAAGCTTCTGGGAGAATGTCCTATGGACAGACGAGACAAAACTGGAATTTTTTGGCAAGGTACATCAGCTCTGTGTTCACAGACACAAAAATGAAGCATACCAAGAAAAGAACGCTGTCCCTACTGTGAAACATGGAGGAGGTTCTGTTATGTTCTGGGGCTGCTTTGCTGCATCTGGCATAGAGTGTCTTGAATCTGTGCAGGGTACAATGAAATCTCAAGACTATCAAGATATTCTAGAGAGAAATGTGCTGCCCAGTGTCAGACAGCTTGGTCTCAGTTGCAGGTCACGGGTCTTGCAACAGGATAATGACCCAAAACACAGCAAAAAACAGCCAAGAATGGCTAAGAGCGAAACATTGGACTATTCTAAAGTGGCCTTCTGTGAGCCCTGATCTAAATCCTATTGAACATCTGTGGAAGGAGCTGAAACATGGCGTCTGGAGAAGGCAGCCTTCAAACCTGAGACAACTGGAGCAGTTTGCTCATGAGGAGTGGGCCAAAATACCTGCTGAGAGGTGCAGAAGTCTCATTGACAGTTACAGAAATCGTTTGATTGCAGTGATTGCCTCAAAAGGTTGTGCAACAAAATATTAAGTTAAGGGTACCATCATTTTTGTCCAGTCCTGTTTCATGAGTTTGTTTTTTAAAAAAATTCTGTTGAACCACAATTCAAAAGCATTGTCTGATTTTCAATGGTTAATTTTCATAGAATTTTTATTTATTACCACTTTTGTCAGATTCAAGTTATTTCTGTGACTATTGTGGGTTTTTCTTTCATTAACAGAGGGGTACCAACAATTTTGTCCACATCTGTATATATACTGTATAATGTATAGAAGTGGTTGCCATGTCATATAACATGTTTTTGTTGTCTTGCCACAAACTATTTAGATGTGTAGACTGTTTCTGTCTGTTGTGTTCCGTGTTTCTGTCCATTTCCTCATTTTTCCTTATTTGAACAAGGGGACTCTTTCCTTCCCTGATGTAATATCATCCACTCAAATATGAGCTCACCCATAAAAATAGCACACAAGCTTGTCAAAGAGTCTCCAAGTTTAAGGATGTCAAATATATCATCTATGATGACTCACTCTCATAGTAAAATAGTTTCAAAAAAATTTACAATCACGTGTCGTTATATATTTCTTTGTATTTTTGGTGATTATTAAAAAGATATTTTTACATTATTAATGTTTAAAAATCTGGAAAATGACTGCATAAACCCGGATAAAATAAATTTAAAAAACTGTGTTGAAAGTGACTAAACCTTTCAGCAGGGTTTGTTATCCGAGTCTCCTAAGACTGATGGGCTCATTCATGAATGTGCTTGTCAAATGTTCAAATGAATCACTTAGACTTGATATTGCACAGAAAGCTGTACCAGACACTTACAGGGTAGTTGGTGAAACTAAGCAGTTACTGGCACTGAAGGCAGGGACAGATGTGGGGGGTGGAAGAGATGGTTGTCTTCTGTAGTCAAAACAGTCTTAAGTTAATAGCGTTGACTTTAGACATGGATAATCCACTCTGTCACTCTGAGCATTGGTATAGCATGTACAGCAGCCACTTCCACTGCATGCTGAATATTAGAAATACATCTATTGTTGCATGTCAGAGCAGGCAGAGAGCTGGGAGGACCAACAATGCAGGCAACGTCCAGTAAATAATGATTTATTCGTAACTGAAAACAAAGTGCAGCATGGGGGCTAAAAACAAAGTACTCCAAACTAGAAATCAAGAAAAATAAACTAAAAATGACAAATCAGAATACTAAACAAACCTTGGAAAACAGAGAACACAGGAATAAATCAAAGAAGCACAGGAAAGATGACACCACAATGAACAATAATGATGCTGCAAGATGGGGAAACGTAGAACTAAACTGATAGGTGGGAAACGAGTGGGGACACAGGTCTGAGGAATCAGGCTAATGAGGAGGTTACATAACAAGCAAAAGGTTAGCTGAGGATCATGACTAAGGATGAACAGTAAAACACTGAACAAAATAAAGCAGGAAGTCGAGTTACTTGAGACTAACCAAAGCCAAAATAGGGATTGCTTCCAAAATAAACAGAATGGTTGAAGTTCATCCAGATGAGATAAATGTGTGCATCAAATTTCACTTCATAAAGCACAAAGGTTCAAGTACAAAAGATATAATCACTAGGGAGATTAATAATTACACAAGAACTGTTATTGGCTTTTTCTGCAAAATGGACAAAGGCGTTGCTTGGGTTTTTATACCAGACCAAAAGAGATGTGTGTTTTGAAACTAATTTTTAACATGCATGCACGTGCACACACACACACACCCAGACAGAATCAGTGTTGTGAGTAACGCCACCACTTTTGCAGTAACATGCTGTGAAAAGAAATTACTGTTTGAAAATTCAGTAATGCATTACAGTTACAGAAATTTGATCAGATGTGTTACTCGTGTTATTAATATGGATAGATATTTTAGCGCAAACAGACGATCATACAACTTGCAGTTGCTAGACACCATCCTCATCAGCTGCCAAATGGGGATGAATACACAGTTTCAGTGGCTATGGGCTGGACTGCCATCCCCAGCGCCACCACCGGCCTCAAGCCACTGGAGGTTGTCATGCCAAAGGCAAAGGCATGCAAATAAATAAGCAAATAAATATAAACTGACCCTACCGTAACTGATGCAGCCGTCATACAGTCTCCTCCGCGGGTCCGTTTCCTGTCCTGCCCCAGTTCACATCACATCCCGGTGGAGAAATGCCGTGGCGGTGGCAACTTCTCATATCAAGCCCTGATCACCTGCTGTCCGAGCAGTGAGTAACCCCTACCAGCTCCTGCCTCTGTGGTTAAACATGAGTATTTTTGAGCAAGAAGCTCACATTTAATGTCCGCATTAAATGCATTTAAAGTTTTCTTACGCAGAGAGAAAAAGTGACTGTGATTTGTTGCAGTAAAGAACAGCTTCTTGTAAGCGGTGAACTGTCATTTATCTGTGCTTTCTATTTTATTTTATCTCATTCACTATTTCATGGAAGTAAATACTCTAAATATGCGTTTTTAATGGGCTTGTCCAGGGGTGTCAAACATAAGGCTCGTGGGCCAAAAACAACCCACCAGGTGATCCAAAAATTTCTCTGTGAATTCACAGCTTTATTTCTAGTGAATTTCTGACTTTCTACTGATTACAATAGTTTGTGTAAATCTGAGACATTTTTTTCCTCTGTAAGATGAGACTTTTTTTTCATCAGTTTTCTTTTTCTTCTTTTTTCTGATGAGAACAAGGGGCCCTTGATCTTACTGTGTGTGCAAGATGATTTAAGTAGGCATTTAAAAGTAACGTGAAAGTTACTTTTCCAAGTAACTAGTTACTTTCATCATGCAGTAACTCAAAAGTAACTTGGTTACTTTTGAAAAGAAATAACTAGTAACTGTAACTAATTACTATTTTTTAGTAACTTGCCCAACACTGCACAGAATCTTGTGGGGAAAAATGCATCCGTTTTAAATACAGGGTACCATAGCAGATGTGTGATTTTACTAATTAAACTCTAGTTTTTTCTTCATTACAAATAGCTTATAAGAAACCTAGCATGTGGAACATGACCCTAATGGCCTCATATATAAGGCTGTAAATCAGTCTAACAAAATCAAGATGTGTAAATTACTACAACATTCTTGACACAGGCAGCAGCACTAATAAGCAGTATGTATGCTAAATACCAAAGACTTTAATCCTTTTCTCAAGAACCCTCTTAATATGCAATATTTTAAAGGACTTCTTGTTGTGTGGGGATTTGGCCTTTGAGGCTTGCCATAGCCGGTGCCAGGCGCACAACGTGGTGACATCAGGCGGGCTACGGACAGTGTGTATAAATGCAACTTATGCTAATAAAGTTCAGTTTGTTGCTTGGCATAGCATGGCTCACGTCTCACTCTTTTGGTACATAACATTTGGCGACTAAGGATTAAACCATTGGGGCGTGCGCAAGACCATCACCACCGTTCCTAGAGTCGCCAGGTGTGCCAGCTACACCGTGGCACCGCTGGTTGGAGGCTTTTGGCACTTATATCATCACAGCTGGCCTGGGAAACGCTGATGAAGAAAGATGGAAAAGCGTCCTGATTCATTGCTTGGGCAAAGAAGGACAGTGAGTGCTTCGCGCGCTGGGCAGCACGGACTCCTTGGGCAAGTGCTTGAGCCTAATGGACAGGTGCTTTACCGAAAAGTGTAACATCACGGCGCAGAGATGCAAATTCTTCGTTCGCTGCCAGGAAGAGGGTGAGTCCACGCAACATTATCTTATGGAGCTCTGAAAGCTGGTGAGCACATGCACCTTTGGGCCGTTAGAAGAAGAGCTAATATGGGTTAATGTAACACCTACTTTAGGTGCAGTCTTGTACCCTTTTGGTAGTACTGGGTATGGCAGTGTAGTTACCTTTAACCTTATTACCTGGACAGAAGGGACAAGTGGGCCAGGTCAGATAGATTCTAGGTTCGTAGGAGCCTGGAGGGTGCAACAACAGATGACACACACACAGACGTATGGGAACTTTCAAATATGTGTATTTTGACAGATGTGTACACTTAAACAAAAATACAGCACTTGTAACAATAACAAAAAAATATAAAAATAAAATACCCCCAAAATATATTTACAACACGTACAGTCCTCTAGTATCCGTTCCAGGTGATCAGTTGGATCACTTCTACCAGTTGGTTAGGTTCGTGCTTCGGCTCGCCATCCAGATCTGGAGATCCACGGTCTTCTAAATCCAGTCCAAGAAAAACCTGACCTACAGAATAGGCCAGACAAAAACTTAAGCTATGATCTATAGCTGGTTTCATATATTTCTAATTATTTCTAGGTTGTACAACCATAATTCAAATTTCTTAAATCACTAAATGTGCATAAAATAAACACATCTACTATTCAAATTTATCACATGGTCCATCCATCCATCCATCTTCTACCGCTTTTCCGGAGGTCCGGGTCGCGGAGGCAGCAGTTCAAGCAGAGAAGCCCAGACTTCCCTCTCCCCAGCCACCTGCTCCAGCTTTTCAGAGGGGATACCAAGGCGTTCCCAGACCAGCTGGGAGGCATAGTCTCTCCACCGAGTCCTGGGTCTGCCCCGGGGTCTCCTCCCAGTGGGACGTGCTTGAAACACCTCAAGTGGGAGGCATCCAGGAGGCATCCTAATCAGATGCCCATACCACCTCAACTGACTCCTTTCAATGTGGAGGAGCAGCGGTTCTACTCTGAGCCTCTCCCGGATGACTGAGATCCTCACCCTATCTCTGAGGGTGAGTCCAGCAATCCTACGGAGAAAGCTCATTTCAGCCGCTTGTATCCGCGATCTTGTTCTTTTGGTCATTACCCAAAGCTCGTGACCATAGGTGAGAGTAGGAGTGTAGATTGACTGGTAAATCGACAGCTTTGCCTTAGAACTCAGCTCCCTCTTCACCACAACAGACCGGTACAACGTCCACGTCACTGCAGATGCTGCTCCAATCCGTCTGTCGATCTCTCGCTCCATTTTCTCCTCTCTCATGAACAAGACCCCAAGATACTTAAACTCCTCCACTTGGGGCAGGAGCCTGTCCCCAACCTGGAGAGGACAATCCACCTTTTTCCGGCTGAGGACCATGGACTCGGACTTGGAGGTGCTGATTCTCATCCCAGCCGCTTCACACTCAGCGGCAAACCGTCCCAGCAAGAGCTGTAGGTCATTGCTGGATGAAGCCAACAGGACAACATCATCTGCAAACAACAGAGATGAGATCCTGTGGTCACCAAGCATGACACCCTCCATTCCCTGGCTGCGCCTAGAAATCCTGTCCATAAAAATTATGAACAGGATCGGTGACAGAGGGCAGCCCTGGCGGAGTCCAACTCTCACTGGGAATGAGTCCGACCGAGTGTTGGCAATACGAACCAAACTCTCACAACGGTCGTACAGAGACTGAATAGCTTGTAACAACAAGCCCGATACCCCATACTCCCGAAGCACCCCCCACAAAAATCCACGAGGGACGCGGTCAAATGCCTTCTCCAAGTCCACAAAACACATGTAAACTGGTTGGGCAAACTCCCACGGACCCTCAAGAATTCTCGAGAGGGTAAAGAGCTGGTCCGATGTGCCACGGCCAGGATGAAAACCACATTGCTCCTCCTGAATCCGAAGTTCGACCAATGGCCGGACTCTCCTCTCCAGTACCTTGGCATAGACCTTCCCAGGGAGGCTGAGGAGTGTGATCCCTCTAAAGTTGGAGCACACCCTCCGGTCCCCTTTTTTTGAAGAGAGGAACCACCACCCCGGTTTGCCATGCCAAAGGCACTGCCCCCGACCTCCACGCAATGTTGCAGAGGCGTGTCAACCATGACAGCTCAACAACATCCAGGGCCTTGAGGTACTCAGGGCGAATCTCGTCCACCCCCGGGGCCCGGCCACCAAGGAGATTTTTAACCACCTTGGCGACCTCAGCCCCTGTGATAGGCGAGTCATCCCCCTCGCCCCCAAACCCTGCTTCCTCTGTGGAAGGCGTATCAGTGGGATTGAGGAGATCCTCAAAGTATTCCTTCCACCGCCCGACGATACCCCAGTCGAAGTCAACAGTGTCCCATCCGCACCATACACAGTGTGGACGGGGAGCTGCTTTCCCCTCCTGAGCCGCCGGACAGTTTGCCAGAATCTCTTTGAGGCCGACCGAAAGTCTTGTTCCATAGCCTCACCGAACTCCTCCCATACCCGGGTTTTTGCTTCAGCAACCACCCGAGCTGCACTCCGCTTGGCCTGCCAGTACACCTCAGCTGCTTCGGGAGTCCCACAAGCCAACCAAGCTTGATTGGACTCCTTCTTCAGCTTAATGGCCCCCCTCACCAATGGTGTCCACCACTTGGTTCGGGGGTTGCCACCAACGAGATGCACCGACCACCTTGCGGCCGCAGCTCTGGGCTGCCGCTTCAACAACAGAGGTGGAGAACATGGCCCATTCAGACTCCATGTCTCCAGACTCCCTCGGAATGTGGTTGAAGTTCTTCCGGAGGTGGGAGTTGAAGACCTCCCGGACAGGGGCCTCAGCCAGACGCTCCCAGCACACCCTCACTATACGTTTGGGTCTACCAGGTCTGAATGGCTTCCTCCCCTTCCATCGGATCCAGATCACCACCAGGTGGTGATCCCCTCATGGATCGTCACCTTATCGTGGTGGGGGGGGGGGGGGTTGCGTGCCCCATTGATCCCAGAAACTATGTTGTCCGGGGTAATTTGCCTCTGATAGGGTCTCCCAAGACAAACTGGTCCTGGGTGAAGGGCCAGACTAAGAACGATCCAACAGACTCTCATGATAAATTCTATATCAAGGATTCAGTGTACCCTGCCCGGTATGGGGTTACCGGGGCCCCACCCTGGAGCCAGGCCTGGGGGAGGGGCTCGAAGGCTAGTGTCTGGTGGCCGGGTTTCCACCCATGGGACCTGGCTGGGCTCAGCCAGAAGGAGTTACATGGGTCCGCCATCCAGTGGGCTCACCACCTGCAGGAGGGATCATGGGGGTCCGGTGCTATGTGGATTAGGTGGCGGTCAAAGGCGGAGACCTTGGCGGACTGATCCCAAGCTTTCTAAACTGGCTTATCGCATGGTATCAAAAATAAATAAGTCAAGTGCTTTGGAAAGCACTTGGCAAGGAAAAAAAAGAAAAGTGTGCTAGCACAACAACTCATCTCAATTGGACACTTTTAAACACATATAAACTACAGGTGTAACATGCATTTCTAAGTAACAATCAATAGCAAGGGAATTGGGACCTTTGCTATTTACCAAAGCCTTGAAAAATGACTTTCTCCCATGAAAAACCTAGCCGGAATTAGCATCGGAAGTTAGCATTTTAAGCTAGCGGTTAGCATTTCACATACACAATGAATGGCACTCACCATGCCTAGCAACACGTGCTTCAAAGGGGATTCCCACGCTCACGTGAATTCACAGCCTTTGGATTCAAATCTTAAAATTTAACAAACGAGGTATTAGAATTTGACAATACAGCAATACCTTGTTTCTCATGTTGGTTTAGGCTTACCAATCTCAAGAGTTTTATCCAGGCAAAGGCTGCTACTAGCACGTTAGCTCACCGTCTCAGTAAGGAATCTCTCTCTAGATGGTATAGGAGTTTCTATGATTAATGTAAATGATGTCAGTCACACACAGAGCAACAGACCATATTGCTCTTACACTAAAAGTACCCATTATCCAGCATTTCTCATCTGACAGAAATGGTTCTGGAAGCTCAGACAATATACAACTTTAAATAAATTGATTAATTCCAACACTTTTGTATACTTGTTACTGATACACCAAAGATCCTTCATGAAGACCTGTAACTGAAATCACAAGTACTCAGATACTTATGTGTCACCTTTTCATTTCCATAACAACAAAGCATTGTATATGCTATGCATGTACATCAGAGGTGTCCAATCATGTGCCATGGAGGGCCAAGATCTTGCAGGCTTTACCGCCAACTGGTGTCTTCAACAGCAGATTCCACTGAATTTCTTCCCACTGATTGCTGATTAGTGAAAACACCTGCTGAAGAGACTGGGTAGAAGAGAAAACCTGCAGGGTCTTGGCCCTCCATGGCACATGATTGGACACCCCTAATGTACATAAAAGTTTTTCCTCTCTGGTCCCTAGTCTAATTTAAACCACACTGTAAGTGCACTTACGTAGACGGGGTTTTATGCTGAATAAGTTTACCTACATCAGTAGTCTTCGTTGCACAAACATCTCCTGGGACTTTTGGCTCTTGTTGTTCTAAAGGGATTTTTTTCACTTTTTTTTTGGTTCGAGTGGTTGAATAAAATCAAGCTTAAGCAACCGAAATGGAACGAAAATTAAACTCTGGACATTTCGGACGTCAACACCACTCCAAGGCGGTTGGTGACATGTTGTACGTGCAGGCAGATTATCCACATCACAGCATCATTTTTTGATTAACATAGCAGCAGTCTGAAACTGCCTTAAGACTAAAATATTTTAACACAACTCGACACAGATGCTATGACCATAAAGCAGTAGCTTATCGCGCCATGTTTGTTTTGCCATTTCTATGGTAACGTATAACTTCCATCAGCAGCGTTAATGGTGTGACGTCATCATGCAGCAGGCCCCAAATATCACGATAGTCATTTTTACACTCTGTCTGATGCCATTTATCAGCGTAATGTGGCTTGGGCCAAAGCCAGGAAAACTGATACTGCCAGTGACTGGTCCATTTTTAGACAACTGAGAAATAAATGCACTTTTTTTATTAAAAAGGCTAAATCTGAATATTATTTATCTGTCATAACTGAGAGTCTTAATAATCCACAGAAATTTTGGAAAGTGATCAAAGGTTTATCTGTGAACAAAAGCTCTCAGGTTCTTCCTACTTTTGTTTTAAATGGCTCAGTCCCAGTTTATGATAGAACTGAGGTTTTAAATTGCTTCAATAAGCATTTTGTGTCATCTGATTTTCTGTTTAACTCTACAGGAGCTACATCTGTGCCTCACTGTATTAGTTCCCAAATGTTTTTTGGAGAACCTTTTAGACTTGTACCTTTTACTGTACAGCAAGTTCATAAGGCTCTCAAAACTTTGAATCACAGAAAACCTCCTGGACCAGACTTGATAGAGCCTTACTTTTTAAAAATGGCTGCCAATTTTATTGCACAGCCTCTTACAGTACTTTTTAATTTATCAATTGAAAACAAAGAGATTCCTGTAGTATGGAAGTCAGCTTTTGTGGTTCCTCTCTTAAAAGGAGGTGACCCAGCAGTTTTAACTAACTACAGACCAATATCAAATTTGTGTGTCTTGTCCAAGATTCTTGAATCTCTCGTGTGTGATCAACAAAGAGTTTTTATACTCAAAAGAACTTCTTTCAAAACTGCAATCGGGCTTTAGAAAAAAGCACAGCACTATTACTGCTGCTACAAAAGTGGTCAATGATATACTTGTTGCTCTTGATAAAAAGCAGTACTGTGCTGCACTTTTCATTGATCTGTCAAAGGCTTTTGACACTGTGGACCACACAGTTTTAAAGCAAAGACTCATCAGTTTTGGACTGTCGGAACATGTAGTCTCCTGGTTCGCAAATTATTTGAGTGACAGGACCCAATGTATTAAATATGATGGTTTGTGTTCTGAAATTGTCAGTGTCCACAAGGGGGTGCCACAGGGTTCTGTATTAGGACCCCTCCTATTCATTATGTACATTAATGATTTAGGACAAAATGTGTCTGATGCTAGTTTGCATTTCTATGCTGATGACACAATTATTTACTGCTTTGGCTCTTCCCCTGCTAATGCTGTTGCTTCTCTGCAGAAAGCTTTTAATGTGGTGCAGCACACACTTCTGCAGCTAAAACTAGTCCTTAATGCTGACAAAACTAAACTGATGTGGTTTTCAAATTCTAGGAAGAGTCGACAAATTTTTCCCACAGTGTCCATTTTTGAGGGAAATGAAATTGAGGTGTTTCACTCGTACAAGTATCTTGGTATCTTGCTTGATGACGCTCTGACTTTTAAGCCCCATGTTGAAAATCTTGTGAAGAAACTTAAACTGAAACTGGGTTTTTTATTTCGAAATAAATGTTGTTTTTCTTTTGAGGTTAAAAAGCGTCTTGTTACTGCAACTTTTTTATCTATTTTAGATTATGGAGACCTCTTGTATATGAACGCTTCAGCTCAGTGTCTGAGTAAGATTGACTCTGTATATCATGCTGTTTTGAGGTTTGTTACAAATTGTAGAGCCTTGACCCATCACTGTGAACTGTATTCTAGAGTGGGATGGCCCTCTTTGTCCACCAGGAGGTTGACTCACTGGTACATTTTTATTTACAAGGCCATGCTTGGACTGTTGCCCCCTTACATTTGTAATTTGATCACACTGAGAAGTGTTGATTCTTATGGTTTGCGTTCAAATGATTATTTGTTGCTTTCTGTTCCATTTACCCGTACTGAGCTGGGAAAAAGAGCTTTCACGTTCTCAGCCCCCTCTACATGGAACATGTTGCAAAAAGACTGGAAATTAACGGAACTTGTTTCATTGAACGACTTTAAATCCAGTTGAGAACACTTGAGACGGCCTCACTAATTTGTAACTGTTTTATATGATTTGTATGTCATTTTAAGTGTATTTGTGATTTTTTTGCTGCCTCTTGGCCAGGACTCCCTTGAAAAAGAGGTTTTTAATCTCAATGGGTTTTTTTTCCTGGTTAAATAAAGGTAAAATAAAAATAAAAAATAAATAAAAATAATACACCGGTATCAAAATTTATACCAGTATTACTGTGAATGATGATATGGCACACCCTTTCTTCTAAGCCCAGTAATATCAGCAATGTGCCCTTTTACATTTTGTTCCAACTTGTTGTGTTGTTGGTCTTTATCTAAAATACTGTATTTAACAAAAAGTAATAACTACAGTGGTGTGAAAAAGTGTTTGCCCCTTTCCTGATTTCTCATTTTTTTGTATGTTTGTCACACTTAAATGTTTCAGATCATTAAACTTAAATATTAGACAAAGATAACACGAGTAAACACAAAATGCAGCTTTTAAATGAAGGTGTTTATTATTAAGTGTAAAAAAAATCCAAACATACATGGCCCTGTGTGAAAAAGTGCCCCCCCACCACCACCCCCCGTTAAAACACGAATTAACTGTGGTTTATCACATCCTTGGAAAGCTGAGTTCAGTTTCTCTAGCCACACCCAGGCCTGATTACTGCTGTGAATCTGCTTTGATGTATTGTTTGAGTTGGGTATAAATACTGCACAGGTTCTGTAACTCTCACTCTCTCTCAACCTCTGCTGTAGGACACACACGTGTCCACCTCTCCTCTCCTTCTCTGAGAGCCAGAGGATCCCCATCCAGCCTGCACACACTTGGGCTGGAGAGGGGATCCCGTGACGGCGGTATGATAATAAAACTCTACTTAAAACCTCCAACAACGCCGCCTTATTTCATGCCGCCGCACTGGTCCTGCCTGACAAAGTGAAATAGACCAAAAGATCCTCAAAAGCTAGACATCATGCTACAATCCAAAGAAATTCAGGAACAAATGAGAAACAAAGTAACTGAGATCTGTCTGTCATGCGGTGGCTCTCGCAAGCCACCATAAGACGCCACACAGTCACCAGTGAGTTCAGTGAGTTTTATTTACGGTGAAAAAATGACAACACAAGCTGCTGGGGCAATGACACATATCAGTCTACATACATCAGGAGGCGTAAGGCTAAACAGCTCTCTTACAGGTCCATAGGAGGAGACGGTCATACACAGACAGGCAAGGTTGGTGGAGTAATGACTACACAGGCTGCTGAGGCAGAGACACACAGAGGTCTACTCACACCGGGAGGGGTAAGGCTAACAGCTCACTTACTGGTCCACGGGAAGCGACGGTCAACCACAGGCAGAACGAGGTAGGAAATAGTCCAAAGCATCCGTAGCTCTGACGGAGAAAGACTGACACTGCTGCAGGGATGCGGCCATTAACGTGGGTATAAGAAGTCCACCGCTAACGACCGCAAATGCAGAACAGCTGCTCAGGACTTGACAGCTGAGCAGAAGCCTCCCCGAGCACTGTCACAATAAGAGCTCGGAGAGCCCAGATGACAACGCTGCTGTCAAGCCCTGACAGGAATAGCCCGAGCACGATGACAAAGTGCTCGGGTCATGACACTGTCAGTCTTGAAAAGGTTATAAAGCTATTTCTAAAGCTTTGGGACTCCAGCAAACCACATTGAGAGCCATTATCCACAAATGGCGAAAACATGGAACAGTGGTGAACCTTCCTAGGAGTGGCTGGCTGACCAAAATTACCCCAAGAGTGCATTGACGACTGATCCAAGGGAGAAAAGGAACATCATACCAACAAAATATGGTGGTGGTAGTGTGATGGTCTGGGGCTGTTTTGCCGCTTCAGGACCTGGAAGATTTGCTGTGGTAAATAGAACCATGAATTCTGCTGTCTACCAAAAAATCCTGAAGAAGTATGTCTGATCATCTGTTTGTAACCTCAAGCTGAAGTGCACTTGGGTTCTGCAGCAGGACAATGATCCAAAACACACCAGCAAGTCCACCCCTGGATGGCTTAAGAAAAAGCAGAATGAAGATTTTGGAGTGGCCTAGACAAAGTCCTGACCTGAATCTGATTGAGATGCTGTGGCATGACCCTAAAAAGGTGGTTGATGCTCGAAAACCCTCCAGTGTGGCTGAACTACAAAAATTCTGCAAAGATGAGTGGGTCAAAATTCCTCCACAGCACTGTAAAAGACTCATTGCCAGTTATCGCAAACGCTTGATTGCAGGGTGGCCCAACCAGTTATTAGGTTCAGGGGACCATCACTTTTTCACACAGGACCATGTGGGTTTGGATTTTGTTACCCTTAATAATAAACACCTTAATTTAAAAACTGCATTTTGCGTTTACTTGTATTATCTTTGTCTAATATTTAAATTTATTTGATAATCTGAAACATTTAAGTGTGACAAACATACAAAAAAATGAGAAATCAGGATGGGGCAAATACTTTTTCCACACAACTTTATATTTAAGTTATGCTTTAAAAATGAGGCTTTTTTGTGTTGTAGCTTGAGTAAATCCTCTGAAATTCAATGGAACCCTCTACCATTTTTTCTGCTCATCTGTGCCTCAGTGGCACGAAGAAAAAAGAAAGTTTTAGCGTTTGCCAGTTCTACCCCATAAAAGGATGGGAAAAGCAAAAGCCTTTATCATTCCCCTCCAGCTCGTCACAATAGGGGCTCCAAGAAGTGGAGGGGATCTATAATAAACACACACACACATCCACACATGCGTTCTTCGCCCCCCACATTCATGAGTCCACATAAACACACAGTGAAATGACCTTATGTTCAGATCGTCTCCACAAGAACACCTGCAGGACATTTAGGTTTAAAAGAAGCAATCAAAAACAGCCTGTTACAGCTACAGATTGCACAAACACAACAATGAAACAAGCACAAGCCTGCCTGCTGTTGCTTAGCAAATTAATATGCTGAGCAGCACACCCACCTCCAGACCCTACACACATTTACACACAAATTCCAGAGAAAGTATAGAAAAAATAAAAGAGCAACTATGATTGGCTGGAAGCTGAGATGAGAAAAGAAAAGATGTAGAGAAGTGAAAAAGGCCAGAGCACGAAAGAGCAGAAAAGGGGAGGAGGGGTGCAAAGAGTGGATAGAAGGAGGGGGTGTTAAGGAGGGTGGAGAGTCTGAGAAAGAACTTAAAAACGGTGAGAACTGAAGACAGAGCACACAGGAGGAGCAGCTGGATTAACATCAGACTGAGGACAGAGAGAAAGCAGTCTTGAAAACTTAACATTATACAGGTACACTATTGTTTTTCAGTGTTTTTTCCTTTTATAAACTTTGTAAGTTTAAAAAAGGATTGATTGATTGTAATCGCTTGTGTTCATCAGTTCCTAAACAACATACTGTTTCGGTGTTCTTTCTAGTGGTTGGGTGGCCAGTAGGGACTTTCTAGACAATGAAAAAAAAAAAAAAAAAAAAAACTTGCCTTTTATAGGGAATTTAAAAGCCAACCACAACGCAAGCTAAAACTCAACATTCAGTTTTCAGTTCTGGTTCCCACAGATCTCATGTGGCTAAATGGCAGGAGAAATGGAAGTGCTGATGGGGTCACCCAAAGAGGTTGTCCTTACAGCACTCCACATCAGCTCAGCATTTATTTATCCAACTGTGTTTACAGGACGGAAAGTAGAACATAGCAATTTTTTTCCAGCACTGTCAAAGGCATTTTCCTTCTATAACCTGTGATAATCAGCAGACCAGTGTACTTTACAAATAACGGTTTACGTCTCACATCACTCAATAAACTGTTTTCTATTTTTTTTAAACAGAAAAGAAAGAATATAAGGTTTTTTCTTTTAAATTTCTTACCTTGGTCCCACTATGGATATTTGTTACCATTCTCAATTTTGTGTGATACTGTCATCAATTCCAACCTTTTTTTTTTTTACATTCTAGAGGTCCTTCATGTTTTTAAATTTTGTTTTCACCCTGTTGGTTTTCTGCCTCCCCGTGCACATTTTATTTTATTATTTCCTACATTTCTTGAACTGTGCAAATAAATATAATCCTAAATTTCACCATCAATAAATTAATAAATACATTTAATTTATTCTTAGACTAAAGAGGCATACAAAGCTTTGGTAGCTGCTGTGTACGGTTCTGTTGTGCCCAGCAAAGTTGTTCTCATCACACTTATCATTCCTTCCTACAGAAATGGCATCGCTGTGCAAGGCTGTGGCTGCACTTCTCTTTTTTGTCTCACCACTCATTCACTCCTACCTCTTTGCTCACGCCGCCTCCACATCCTCACCCATCACCCGTGCACGTATCATATTCATGACTGCCTCAGATTATGACTATAACGATGAGGACGACAACAGTGACAGCCCCAGCTCTCCTCCCAAAGTGTTGTCCTCCATGAAGACTCCCCTTCAACATGGACCTCATCCCTGCAAACACGATCCCTGCCTGGAGAATCAGGAGCCCTGCGCTCGTCTCGCGCAGAGGACTGGGTGTCGCTGTCCTGGGATGAGTGGAGCAAATGAGCCCCCTCACCCACCACGCATCCAAGCACTACTGCCAATCAGTGAAGGGGCTGACAGAGGGAAGGTTGAGGTGCAGTGGTGTGCCCCATCTTCTGTGGTGTCTTCATACAGGGTGGTGGTCGAGGGTAGTGAAGCCGTGGAGTATGAGGATGTTTCGCGACGAGGTCTGGTGGGATCTTTGGCGGCTGGGACTAAGGTGTGTGTGGAGGCGGTGAATAATGCGGGACGCAGCAGCTTCTCAGAGTTCTCATGCAAGCGCTATGACACTCCCGAATCTTCTGACCATAAACTGTTGGTGGGAGTAATAGGAGGTGGGGTCGCCCTCCTTCTGCTTATTGTCACAGCAGCTGCAGTCCTGTGGAAATATCAGTTGTGTCAGAGGGCCAAGAGAAACTCAGCTGATGGACTAGGGAACCCTTCATTTAGTACAGGTGGAACATTGTGATCGATACAATAAAAGTACAATCTACTCACACTGCACATAGTCCACGATATATGGAGCATCAAGAAAAAGGTCAAAAATTATGTAATGTTGTTGTAATTCATGGATGAATTGAGACTCCTGTTTAAAGGGGTTTTGTTAATGGTAAAAAGCAGCTGTGCTCATGTAATGACTAACAAACGATTAATTATATTTGAAGTTAGAGCTATGGGTTTATTTGCTGGCAAATAAATCTTAATAGGTTATTAATCAATCACACCTGAAACTATTTGTACATATTAATTTTACGGTTTAGCTACTGACTTTAATTTTGTAATAAAATAATTTAGAAAAAAATTGTGTTTTGTTTCCATTATCTGCAGTTGATACCAAGGGGCTAGTAGAATGACGAGGTATTTATTATTATCATCATTATGATCATCATCAGTAGCAGCAGCAGTAGTAGTATAGTATAAAACGTTTTATCTAGTTTTTATTTTGAAAAAAACAGTTAATTTTATTGGCTAACTGACACCTTTTGCCGGTTAAGACCCGCCTCCCGCCAGGTTATGAGCCAATGAGCTGTCAGCAAACAAATATTAGGAAGAAGGCGTACGGACTTGACAGCAGAAGAAAAAAGTTACAGCTTAGAACGACTACGCGGCGCAACAGCAGCAAGGATGGAAAACGCAGGTGGGCATTAGTCCCTTCACTTACTTCTGCGGGTACTTTTTAACTGTCTAATGCTGTGAATGGACTTGAATCAGCTGAGTCAACACATGTAATTTGCAACCGTTTTTGTGACGTTTGTAACGTTTCTTTTTGAATAATGATTCAAAAATACCACAGCTTAAAAAATACAAACAGTTGCTATATTGCCTTAACCAGTCGTACGGAGTGTTTCAGGTGGCTTTTGATTGTAAATCTGTGTCACTGTGTGCACGTTTCTTTTTACTAATAGGTATTGAAAGAGGATAGTTTCCGGTACTGTAAGAATGACTCAGCAGAAAATCACAAGCTCATTATCCAGTTACTAAGGGCATCGCACAACAAAGCAGTTCGATCTGCACTGTGCCAGTTGTGTGCGTACCGTAACCTGTTCCACCAGTGTACCTTCACTCCTTTCCGCAAACACACACTGGCACCTGATCTGCCAAGGAAAAAGCAACCGGTGCCAGCACGAGGGGGCAGTTTTTATGGTGAGGAATGTGCCTTGGGTTTTATCACCTTTGTAGTCTTTAACCGGCTTAACAACTAAACAGTCCATGTACTACCAGTAGTATTTGCTGTTGCACTTGAGATTATTTAACCCTTACTGGAAATTGTTGATTTTCAAAATATACAAACTTTCAGCTGTTTGTAAATTTTTAAGATTTTTTTTTTTTTTAAATTAGTATGATGCTGGGATCACTGTGACACTAAAGACTGCCTAATTTAGAGGATGCTGTGCAAAGAATGTAGGCCTGTAATGATAACAAATTTTGATTGATGATAAAATTTTCCTCAAAATTATCGTGATAAACGATATTATCATTGATGTCATGAAGACCATTTTTTTGTCCCAGCTATAGTGATAAAAAGATAACCATCTTTGTACAACTTTTCAAAGAGCTTTGAACTTTTATTTGTAAATAATATTAAACACTGGAATAGAAATGTGGAAAAAAAATTAAATAACCTAAATAAATAAAACATGAATAAATAAAATTGTTTTGGCCTCTACTCCATATGTTTTGTCACATGACTACAGTTGTGACAAAATTAAGACACCCCATTAAATATTCAGTTTTTTATTAAGAAATGTTCACATATTGATGTCTAAGCTTGTCTTTACTTTTTTTAAAAAAAAAATTATTTTAGCCATTTACGCAAGTAGGGATAAATGTTGGGATGTCCTAACAACGGTGAAGGTGTCCTAATTTATTCCTTACAATTTGTTTAGAATTACATTTTACAGAAAATTTGAAAAAAGTCTTTTCTTCAATTTTAATTGTTTAGTTATATTATGTGAATCTCCCAGTATTGTTACCATTGATATTAACTATCCATATGTCCAAATATGTTAAAATACACAAAGGCTTATACAGGGTGTCCTCATTTTCTCACAACTATACATTGCCATGGATGACCGAGTCATGTGGATTCACATCATAGGTAAGAGCTGTTTGTTTAATTTAAAAAAAAAAAAAAAAATACACAGTCTGAGACGACACAATGGAGAAATGCATAGTAAAAACTTCAACTTCATGGCCCTTACAATATTTTTAATTTTTCCGGTAGCACATTCTAATGCAGCTGCTATGCTGCACATAGCAAATGACTGACTGTAAGAACGGTCGTACCAATCACACAAACACAGTGCAAGCAGAACTAAGCCAGAGTGGAAGCCAACCTCTCCAGTCGAGCAAAAACTGAGGGCTTTGCCGCACAAAGCAATCATGCTGTTAAAAAGGAGCAGACTTTAGGCTCAGTTGGGACAAACTTTATATTGTGAGCAGCCCCCAGCAATCCACTTCACTATTTCTGGCTGTCCCTGCTGTGATAGCATGAGCCCCGCCTTGCATGGGGAATGTGGAGAGGGACAGAAGCAGCGCATGCTGGCTGAAATGTTGGATTATTTAAAAAAAAAACAAAAAAAAAAACATACACATGTGAATGATGACTTATCGTGGCCCGAAAACTTATTGTGGTTGTTTTTTCTTATGGTAGGATTAATTGCTTTAGCTGTTAGCGTTACAGGATTAGCTATTCACAAGTGAAAAACTCCTGTTGCAGCCAACAATCGATGCTGTTAATGTTGGCACATGTTTATCATGTGGTTTAGCCAGGTTGTAACGTAAAATCTGTCATACTGTATGTGATCCACAACATAAAAGTAGACTCTTCTTTTCCGAAGAGGGTTTACTACTTGAGGGTACAGAGTGTATGTGCATGATGCCAAAGAGCAGAACTAATGGCAGTCAAAAAAGAGTGGCAAAAATTAGTGGCAGCATTTGCATGAATGCCGTAAGACAAAAAATACACAGAGTATTCAGTCACAGCAGTAGACAAAGTACCTGTTTGCAAGGTAAAAAAAAAAATGGGGGGCACTATGTGTATTGCTGTGACTAAATACTTATGTGATTTTTATTTTGCTGCATAAAAACTAAAGCTGCCACGTTTGCCACTCAGTGCTGTGGTACTATGGTAATTGCCATGTAACTACCAAGAGTTCTGTTCCAGTGCATATTCTCTATACACTGGAACAGAACTCTTGGCAGTTACATGGCAGTTTCAGTTTCACAGCACTGAGTGGCAAAAAACATGTGACCTTTAGGTTATATACAGCAAAATGTAATAGTCATTCACAGTATTTAGTTACAGCAGTACACAAAGTACATTTAATACCGGACCGTTGGCTGTAGTGATGTGTGAGTAAAGAACAAGGAGCACACATAAGTGGACTGATAAGAAGACCTCTGCAATGCAAGCAGGTACTCTGTACTGCTGTGGCTGAATATTGTGTGTGCGTTTTTATGATTTACTGTATACAAACTAAAGCTGCCACTCATTTTTGGCTCTCAGTGTTTAGCAACTGCCATGAATTTTGTTCTGTGACATCATGTGCATACCCCCTATACATTGTACAGTGCTGATTGCTACTTTAAAGGGGTAAGAGGGAGGGTGGAGTTGAATAGCTAAAGGATGTTTCTTAAAGTGATAGGCTTAAAATCAGAGTGTTTCAAGAAAGGCAGGGAAAATACAAAACAAATTTGCTGCAATAATTAAAGAAAATGTGAACAAAATGTCAAACATTTCATTAAGATGTGTGAGCTGTTAAAATGTGGAAAAAGGTGCAATCATTGACCCCATAATGGATGCATCTTTAATGTTGCAGCATTGTACCGAGACAAATTCCTAGTTTGTGTACTACATGAACAATGGCAATAAACCTGATTCTGATTCTGATTCTGATTCTGAATACAAGTCAAGTTGGTTGCCGTGGTCAGCCCTGGGCAATGCACCACGGAGATCCTAAGATACTGCTCTTGGAGGGGTTTCATACATTTTGCTCTGAAACTCTCAGCTAACTGGACTAAACTGCATCTAACTGATAAGAAGACACACATCCTTCTAAGTTTTTCCTGTTAAATATTGATCATGTTATCTGGCAGCCATGCTTGAGGTGGCCTTCAAAGACACTTCAGAAGGAGTATACATTCAAACAAGGAAAGGAGCAGACTTGTTCAATGTGGCACAGTTTAAAGCCAAGAGTAAGACATTGATAAAGGTAGTAAGAGAAATGCTCTTTGCTGACGACGGTGCTCTAGTTGCACACAGTGCGGAAGATATGCAGTCTTTAGTGGAGAAATTTGCAAGAGCAGCTAGCCAATTCAGCCTCAAAATCAACATCAAGAAGACAGAGTGCCTTTATCAACCACCAAAGTTCCAGTTATCAACATCACTACCAGAAGAAATCAGCATTGGTACAGAGCCACTAGTCAAGTGCAAGACTTTCAAGTATCTTGGGTTTCAGAGAATGCTAGGCTGGAGGGTGTCATGCTTGGTGACCACAGGATCTCATCTCTGTTGTTTGCAGATGATGTTGTCCTGTTGGCTTCATCCAGCAATGACCTACAGCTCTTGCTGGGACGGTTTGCCGCTGAGTGTGAAGCGGCTGGGATGAGAATCAGCACCTCCAAGTCCAAGTCCATGGTCCTCAGCCGGAAAAAGGTGGATTGTCCTCTCTGGGTTGGGGACAGGCTCCTACCCCAAGTAGAGGAGTTTAAGTATCTTGGGGTCTTATTCACGAGTGAGGGGAAAATGGAGCGAGAGATTGACAGACAGATTGGAGCAGCATCTGCAGTGATGCGGACGTTGTACCAGTCTGTTGTGGTGAAGAGAGAGCTGAGTTCTAAGGCAAAGCTGTCGATTTACCAGTCAATCTATGTTCCTACTCTCACCTATGGTCACGAGCTTTGGGTAATGACCGAAAGAACAAGATCGCAGATACAAGCGGCTGAAATGAGCTTTCTCCGTAGGATTGCTGGACTCACCCTCAGAGACAGGGTGAGGAAGTCAGTCATCCGGGAGAGGCTCAGAGTAGAACCGCTGCTCCTCCACATCGAAAGGAGTCAGTTGAGGTGGTATGGGCATCTGATTAGGATGCCTCCTGGACGCCTCCCACTTGAGGTATTTCGGGCACGTCCCACTGGGAGGAGACCCCGGGGCAGACCCAGAACTCGGTGGAGAGACTATGTCTCCCAGCTGGTCTGGGAATGCCTTGGTATCCTATCTGAGGAGCTGGAGCAGGTGGCTGGGGAGAGGGAAGTCTGGGCTTCTCTGCTTGAACTGCTGCCTCCGCGACCCGGACCTCCGGAAAAGCGGTAGAAGATGGATGGATGGATGGATGGAGGATGAACTATCTCTCAGAATGGGAAGAGCGAGTGCTGTGTTTGGAAACTTGAGGGAGAGACTGTGGAACAATCGACATGTGTCTAACCGTGTGAAATGCAAAGTGTACAGAGTGACAGTACTGGCTACTCTATTGTATGGTGCTGAAACTTGGACTGTCTACAGAGTGCAGGTGAAGAAACTCCACGTGTACATGATGAGACACCTTCGAGCCATGATGAACATCTCATGGAAAGACAAGATAACCAACATAGAAGTGTTGAAACGAGCTGGTCTACCATCAGTGGAGGACATGCTAATACAGATGAACCTGAGATGGCTCGGACATGTTGAGAGGATGGACCACCACGTCTCCCTCGGCAGTTACTCTACTCACAGTTATACGAGGGCAAACGCAATCAGGGTAGACCAAGGCTCAGATTTAAAGACACTGGAAAAAGAAACTTGAAGAAATTGGATATCGACAGGAGTTCCTGGCAGCAGAAGGCTAAGGACAGAGCTGCGTGGAAAAATCTGATCAGACCTAAATGAAACGGTCGTTGTCGCCCACGACAGACTGCTATGATGATGATGATACTTTTATCCTTATTCTAATCTGCTGGTTACAGAGGTGTGCCACTGATGAGCACTGCAGTGCTCAAAAAGTTGACCTTTTTTTCAACTTTCAGTCCACTGAGAGCACATTCAATGCTGGATTACATAGAAAATGAACAGAACATAGATGGTCAGAATGGGAGGGGGGGGGGGGGCACGCTTGGTGGACACGCAGCCTAAAACAGCACTATGTAACTTTCTTGTTCCAGGTAGGAACACTGAAAAGACTACAACTATGGTGACTATGACCTCAGTTCCAACAGCCATTCACAAGGTGCTTAGTTGCTGGTGACTACAATTGTGCCCTGTGATTGACCCTTGGGACTGAGGTCATAGCTGCCATGGTTGTAGTCTTTTGAGTGCTCCGAACAAAGAAGAGAGCTGTTGCAGAAAATGTGGTCTGACTCAGACTATGAGGGACATGACATTCACCCCGTTGAAGGTTGATGTACCATCAAAATAAATCCAGTGAAGAGGATGATAAAATAAAGGCAGCGTTGGATTTTTAAATAGCTTTATTATCACCCGCCTTCATCAGAACTCGGCTGCAGCCCATGGCTTGAGCAGGCTGCAACTTTGTTCCTCCAGCTCTCAAAGAGGGGTGACACACAGTGTGTGTGTCCAGCAGTACCAGTTGCAGAATCAAAATGAGAGGGGTTTGCGTTACAGAGTTGCAGCATATATACCCAACTACAACAATACATCAAAGAGCAGATTCACAGCAGTTGGTACGATCAAAGGGACTGCAGAACAGGCATGAGATATTTGCATTTGAAAGACCTACATAACAATAGGCAGATTTGCTAGCCTTTGCTCCAGGTGCAGGACAAAGAGGTCACAAGGCACATCTACATATTGATCTCAGCCTCTAGGTCACAGTAAGGACAGGACGCATGAACACTATACATGAATGGCACATTACATCATAATACATGCATGGCACATTACATCTCAGTAGTGCAGCGGGAAAAACCAAGAGAAGAGAGCTGACTGTCCTGTGTGTTGTGGGGGGGTTGAATCAACCCGCCACACCAGCAACATTATGAGAAGGGGCTAAAAAGTTCATAGGCTGAAAAGTTCATAGTAGTCAAATCTGACCAAATGTGGTTTATTTTTCAACATAGTTTCCCCTTCGTTCTGCACATGTCTTCCATCGGTGTTGCAGTGCTTGGATCCCTGTGGTTGAAGGTCAAATCTGACCACTATAAACTTTTCAGCCCCCCCCCCCCCGTCGTATTTTAAGGTGAAAATCTTACATAGTGTTGCTTTAAAAGATATAATAATTTAGAGCTAGCCAGAGTGACATATGAGGGAGGGTGGAGTTAACTGCGGTTCTTGGGCGTTTAAAGACATATGCACTGAAACGAGCCATTTTGAGGAATGCTGCAAAAGATGATTCACAGTTTTGCTGCAATAATTAGACATTTTCACCAAAGTATATAACAAACATTTCATTAAGACCTGTGTGAACTGTTGAAATGTGGGAAAAGTGCATTCACTGACCTTGAAACTTTTAGATAACAACTTCTGTGATTTTTTTTTTTTTTCTTGGATATTTGCAACTTTTGTCCTGTAAATTAAAAATTTTTTTACTTGTAAATGTGCAACTTTTTCATGTAAATTTACAACTTTTTTGTAAAGTTGCAACACATATTTACAATTTCTTTTAAAATTATTTTTAAGCTACGTGGATCCATTAGTTATTGATTTAAAAAAAAAAAAAAAAGGACATCTATTATCTATTTGCTCAATTAAAAAGAAGAGACTGGCACAATTTTACAAGTAAATATTTTTCTTCATTTTATTTTTACCAGGTACCAAGGAAATCTCCTATGACGATCTGAAAGCACTTTTGGAAAACAAAGATAAGCTCATTCTGATTGACGTCCGTAGTCCACAGGAAGTGGCTGGGGGACATATTCCAGGATCAGTTAACATTCCAGGTGGGCTTGTTTTTTAATAAATTTGCATACAGCAGGCCTTAGTTTGTTTTTATGCATATGTGAGTGTACAGTAGTGAACAAACTCTCATGTACTCCTACTACAGGTTCTGTATGTTTTGATTTTATTGCTTTATCCACTGTCAATATTAAAACTTCTGCTTTTTTTACTTTCAGTTGACAAAATACAAAGTGCTCTTCAAATGACACCAGATGAATTCCGTGCCACCTATGGCATAGACAAAGAACAGCTGAATGGACCAAATCTGGTGTTTCACTGCCAGATGGGCATGCGAGGGGGAAGGGCCACCGACATTGCCAAAAATCTAGGATACACAAAGTACTGAAGTTATTCTATGTGATTCACACAACACAAGCCTCCAGCATTAACTCACAGCTTCCTTGTAGATATGCTGTATGTCATGTGCATATTATATATATGCAGTGGTGTGAAAAAGTGTTTGCCTCCTTCCTGATTTCTCATTTTATTGTATGTTTGTCACACTTAAATATTTCAGATCATCGAACAAATTTAAATATTAGACAAAGATAACACAAGTAAACACAAAATGCAGATTTTAAGTGAAGATGTTTATTATTAAGGGTAAAAAAAAAAAATTCAAACCTACATGGCCCTGTGTGGAAAAAGTGATTGCCCCCCCTGTTGAAACATAAATTAATTGTGGTTTATCACATCTTTGGAAAGCTAAATTCAATTTCTCTAGCCACACCCAGGCCTGATGACTGCCACACCTGTTCTCAATCAAGAAATCACTTAAATAGGACCTGCCTCACAATGGGAAATAAACCAAAAGATCCTCAAAAGCTAGACATCATGCTACAATCCAAAGAAATTCAGGAACAAATGAGAAACAAAGTAATTGAGAGCTATCAGTCTGGAAAAGGTTATAAAGCCATTTCTAAAGCTTTGAGACTCCAGCAAACCACAGTGAGAGCCATTATCCACAAATGGCAAAAACATGGAACAGTGGTGAACCTTCCCAGGAGTGGCCGGCCGACCAAAATTACCCCAAGAGTGCAGTGACGACTGATCCAAGAGGTCACAAAAGACCCCACAACAACATCCAAAGAACTGCAGGCCTCACTTGCCTCAGTTAAGGTCAGTCTTCATGACTCCACCATAAGAAAGACTGGGCAAAAATGGCCTGCATGGCAGAGTTCCAAGACGAAAACCACTGCTGAGCAAAAACAACATAAAGGCTTGTCTCAGTTTTGCCAAAAAACATCTTGATGATCCCCAAGACTTTTGGGAAAATACTCTGTGGACTAACGAGACTAAAGTTGAACTTTTTGGAAGGTGGATGTCCCATTACATCTGGCATAAAAGTAACAGCATTTCAGAAAAGGAACATCATACCAACAGTAAAATATGGTGGTGGTAGTGTGATGGTCTGGGGCTGTTTTGCTGCTTCAGGACCTGAAAGACTTGCTGTGGTAAATGGAACCATGAATTCTGCTGTCTACCAAAAAATTCTGAAGGAGAATGTCCAGCCATCTGTTCGTGACCTCAAGCTAAAGCGCACTTAGGTTCTGCAGCAGGACAATGACCCAAAACACACCAGCAAGTCCACCTCTGAATGGCTTAAGAAAAACAAAATGAAGACATTGGACTGGCCTAGTCAAAGTCTTGACCTGAATCCGATTGAGATGCTGTGGCATTACTTTAAAAAAGCAGTTCATGCTCGAAAACCCTCCAATGTGGCTGAATTACAACAATTCTGCAAAGATGAGCGGGCTAAAATCCCTCCACAGCGCTGTGAAAGACTCATTGCCAGTTATCACAAACGCTCGATTGCAGTTGTTGCTGCTAAGGGTGGCCCAACCAGTTATTAGGTTTAGGGGGCAATCACTTTTTCACACAGGACCATGTAGGTTTGGATTTTTTTTTCCCACTTAATAATAAACGCCTTCATTTAAAAACTGCATTTTGTATTTACTTGTGTTTTGTTTGTTTTCTTTGTTTATTTAAATTTGTTTGTGATCTGAAACATTTAAGTGTGACAAACATACAAAAAAATGAGAAATCAAGAAGGGGTCAACACTTTTTCACACCAGTGTGTGTGTGTGTGTGTGTGTGTGTGTGTGTGTGTGTGTGTGTGTGATTTCATTTGTAATAAAACATGCTTACATTTACTTTTTAATGCAGTGATAGAAATGCTTATTATCTGTGCCTCTGCTCTGTTTCAGTGCACGTAATTACAAAGGTGGATACAAAGAGTGGTCTTCCAAAGAAGTGAAGCAATGATTCCTGCACAAGAAGAGCCTTGTGTGATTTTATATGTCGCAGTTATGAACTATATAAGCATTAAGGTTGTTCAAGTTTCTTCTGACTTAATTTGTGCATTGAATTTTATATGTATGAATAAAATAAGTTATCTGCTGTAAATCTGCATCATTCACATTCTGCAATTACATACAATTATTATGCTGTTTTCAAAACAATATGAAATTTGAAAATCACAAAATATAACAGACTCACATACTGTCACTAACATTCAAGTACAAGCACCAAATTGACTGATTTAAAATGAATAAATAAAAATGCCCACAGTTTAAATATAGACAGGATTTGTAGCACTTTGAGATGACATTTTGTTGTGATTAGGTGCTATATAAATAACATAACTGAAGTAAATGTGTAGCATTTTGGTTCTGCAGAAAATGTCTATAAATCACTGTATATTTGAAAGTTGACGGTGTTTTACATGTTTGAATATACAGGTACATCTCAAAAAATTAGAATATCTTGAAAAAGTTGAATATTTTTGATCACTCATTTCAGAAAGCGAAACCCATATATGATATAGATTCATTACACAGAGTGATATATTTAGGGTATTTATTTATTTTAATTTTGATGATTATGGCTTACAGCCCATGAAAACCCCAAATTCAGTTTCTCAAAAAATTACAATATTACATAAAATTATTTTTAAAAAATAGTTTTTTAATAGAAATGTGGACGGAGGGAAGCATGAAGTGCTCTAAAATTTCCTGGTAGACGACTGTGCTGACTTTGGGTTTGATAAAACACAGTGGACCAACACCAGCAGATATGTTTCCTCAAATCATCACTGACTGTGGAAACTTCACACTAAACCTCAAGCAACTTAGATTCTTTGCCTCTCCACTCTTTCTCCAGACTCTGGGACTTTGACTTACAAATGAAATGCAAAATTTACTTTTATCTGAACAGAGGTCATCTGCTGGTGTTTGTCCACTGTGTTTTATCAAGACAAAAGTCAGTGCAGTCGTCTACCAGGAAATTTTAGAGCACTTGAGATTCAACTTCTATACTGTATAGAGTCATTACACAGAGAGTGATATATTTCAAGTGTTTATTTAAATTTTGATGATTATGGCTTACAGCCCATGGGAAACCCCAAATTCAGTTTCTCAGAAAATTAGAATATTACATAAAATTAATTTAAAAAAATAGTTTAATAGAAATGTTGGCCAACTGAAAAGTATGTCCATTGTACACACTCAGTACTTGGTCGGGGCTCCTTTTGGATTAATTACTGTATCATTGTGGCGTGGCATGGAGGTGATCAGCCTGTGGCACTGCTGAGGTGTTATGAAGGTCCAGGTTGCTTTGATAGTGACCTTCAGCTCGTCTGCATTGTTGGGGCTGGTGTCTCTCATCTTCCTCTTGACAATAATCCATAGATTCTCTATGGGGTTTAGGTCAGGAGAGTTTGCTGGTCAATCAAACACAGTGATGCCATGGTCATTTAACCAGTGTGTGTGTTGGGGGGGGTGGGGGTGCCAAGTCCTGCTGGAAAATGAAATCAGCATCTCCATAAAGCTTGTCAGCAGCAGACAGACAGATTTTTTGAATTATATATAGAGTGATGGACAGCGGGAAGACTGATGGAGTTGTTCAGAACTCCTTATAAGAACTCCTTATACAAAGATATAGACTGATGATAATCAAGTCAGTGGCAGTAATGCACATGTAGGCTGGTTGCCAACCGCCAATAGAATCTAAAAGAAGAAGCTTGTCAACAGAGGAAAGCATGAAGTGCTCTAAAATTTCCTGGTAGACGACTGCACTGGTTTTGGTCTTGATAAAACACAGTGTACCAACACCAGCAGATGACATGGTTCCTCAAATAATCACCGACTGTGGAAACTCCACACTAAACCTCGAGCAACTTAGATTATGTGCCTCTCCGCTCTTTCTCCAGACTCTAGGACTGATTTCCAAATGAAATGCAAAATTTACCTTTATCTGAACAGAGGTCATCTGCTGGTGTTTGTCCACTGTGTTTTATCAAGACCAAAACCAGTAGTCATCTACCATGAAATTTTAGAGCACTTCATGCTTTCCTCTGCCGACAAGCTTTATGGAGATGCTGGTTTCATTTTCCAGCAGGACTTGGCACCCCCCCCCCCCCCACACACACACACACACACACGCTGCCAAAAGTATCAAAACCTCGTTTAATGACCATGGCATCACTGTGCTTGATTGGCCAGCAAACTCTCCTGACCTAAACCCCATACAGAATCTATAGAGTATTGTCAAGAGGACGACGAGAGACACCAGACCCAACAATGCAGACGAGCTGAGGGTCACTATCAAAGCAACCTGGACCTTCATAACACCTCAGCAGTGCTACAGGCCGATCACCTCCATGCCACACCCCATTGATACAGTAATTAATCTGAAAGGAGCCCCGACCAAGGATTGAGTGTGTACATGGACATACTTTTCAGTCGGCCAACATTTCTATTAAAAAACTATTTTTTTAAATTAATTTTATGTAATATTCTAATTTTTTGAGAAACTGAATTTGGGGTTTTCCGTGGACTGTAAGCCATAATCATCAAAATTAAAACAAACACTTTAAATATACTGTATCACTCTGTGTAATGACGCTACATAATATAGAAGTTTAATTTTTTTAAATTGAATTACCTAAATAAATCAACTTTTTGTGGACATCCTAATTTATTGAACTGCACCTGTACATTTGTGAGGGTTTTTTTTTTGTTTTTTACATAAAACTAATTCCAGTAAATTTTAGGATAAATTTAGTGATAAGAGTCTAAGGTATTATACTTTTTTTCTTATATGGAGGCATTTTTCTCAAATGATGGCAACTTTTGGGCATACATTTTCTGCTTTTCTCGTGATGTATTTTACACATTGTACGACTGGAACTTCTGGGCTAAATATTAATATCATTAGCCTACTGTAGTTGCAGGTGTGTTGCCTATTTTGTGAAACAGGAGCAGAGACAACCAACTAAAATGCTAAGAGAACTGCAACAGGTAACATTTTAAGGTTGTAAGCTAAATACTCTGCAGTAAAACGTTTTGATGGATTTTATACGTGGCGTTTCTGTTTATGCAACACAAATGTTTCCCATAGAACTCGCAGCATCCGTTAGCTTGCTAAGCTAGTAGTGCGTATGTATCTGTGTTTTAATTGCCTGTAGGTGCTGCGGTTCGTCACACTAATGAGAAAGCGAACACAGCGGCAGGGTTTAAAGTCCACAGGAGGTCTTCTGGTTCTTCTGTGGACTGAACCAGGGGCTCCTGTTCAAAGGCTGATCGGCTCTGGTAAGCAGAACAGCCCCCCCCCCCCTTTTACTCCCGTTTTTATATGGAGTCTCTGTTTCATTGCACTTGTTACAAAATCTGGTAGTTGCAGATAATGAGAAAGTGGTTGAAAGTAGGGTCGTCAAAAATCACGTTTGCCATGTTGACTTTCAACTATTCTTTGTGATGAAACAGAAAGTAAACTTTCTCTTTTAGAACAATTAAGTGCATTGTTTTGTCACTTGCAAGACGCAGTTCAGTTCGAATTTATATAGCGCCAGTGCACAACAACGGTCGTCTCGTAGCACTTTCAAACCGTAGGGCAAAGACCCCAACAAGGTGAGCCCCTGTGAGCAAGCGCTTGGTGACAGTGGAGAGGAAAAACTCCCTTTTGACAGGAAGAAACCTCTGGCAGAACCAGGCTCAGGGAGGGGCAGCCATTTGTTGCAGCTAGCTAGGGGGTGAGGGGGGGGGAACAAAGAACAGACATATAGAGAACGAACAACACGACGGGAACTCAGTCTAAGGAAGAGATGTTAATGAGTAGTGAAAATCTACTTGAGTAATGAATGACTACTCTACCCAATTTGTGGAGTTTTTTCCAAGAAATGTGACTCTAATTTAAATTTTTATCTCACAAATTTATTTTTTTTCTTATAAACTTACAATTTGTTTTGATAAATTTTAGTTTTCTAACATTTTTTTCTTATAAATTTTATTTTATTTTTTTTGTGATGAATTTGTGAGCTGCGACTTCGTTAGTTGTACATTTGCAGTGCAACTCACCAATCTGTGAAGTTTTATAAAAGTTGAGGACAATCAAATATAAGCACCATACATTTATTCTCTAATATAATCAAATCATGTAAAGAAACAGTCAGCAATGGGTCAAATAATTTTGTGACCTAAAATATAAAGTCAAGGATTTCAAATCTGGTGAGAAGACAAACATGGCTAACATTTCAAATCAGTAAAATAAAAAGCAAGTCAATGAGTACACTAACATTTATTTGAGTAAAAGTACTTTTTTTCTTAAATGTTTTCAAATGAGTTATAAAGTATTCTCCAATAAAACTTCTTGTAATTTATTTTTTTTAAATAGTTGAATACATGAACTTGAATAAAAATTAACTAGTTCCTGCCTACTTCTATTCTCAAAGCCAGACCTTACATGACCCCTTATTTTTAGAGTTCCAAGCAGCTATGTTGCGGGAAATGTATTTTTTTTTGTTTTGATTATTCTTCTTATTTTCTCCACTAAAAGCGCACGAGGAGTAAAAACGGTAATCCGTGGAAACTTGAAATTTTAGCGTCTGATCATTAACTCTCCCCACTACTCAGAGATAAAAAAAAAAAAAAAAAATCAAGGCATTATGTACATAGGTGGCGCTATAATAAACACCTTTATGTTTTTACAAATATCGCGAATGGCTGGGCTTAGACTAAAAATTCTTTAATCATTCTATTCTCCGAAACCATCCGCAACTTTTTTTTGAAGTTTTAAGTGCTGTACTACTTCCGCTGAGAATCCTTTCAATTGATCATTTATCATTTGAGAAGGTTAGTGTGCAAGCTCAAGCAGCTGTGTGGCGTTGTGGTTTAGGTGAGTGCTTGGTGTTGTAATGTTTGTGAGTTCTCTGTCGGTTAAAACACACCTGTAACAGTCAGAGCCCCAAAGATGACTTCAGACGCAGTTTTATACACACACACAAGATGCTCTTCATGAACAAACAGAAGAGCGGACACTAAAGGGAGAGGTCTATCCACAGGGCAAATGAATCATCAAGGTTGTCAATAGTCTCTGATAAATTGTAATTATATCCACACACAAGACTGAACTACTAGTTAAAAGCTGACACCCTTTCCAGGAGACACTGCAATCACATGCACTACACAGAGCTATTTGCCACCCTATTTCATCATATGCCCCTTTGACAGAAACTCACGCTTGTGTGTATACAGCTGTAAAAGATAAATTTATAGAAAGTCACTAAAAGAACATAAATGTCCATATAAAAGTTATTAAGCTGTACTCAACTCACCCAGTTGACGAGATGGCCAAATTTGCTTCCCAAAGTCATCCACCCAAGAGCTAAGATTGGAGTAAATTAAAACAGAGTCTAACTGCCCCATTAGTGGATTGCAACGTTATCACAGTGGAATGGTTTTCGTGCCCTAATGATCCCAGGTGCTATGCTGTCGGGGGCAACTTGCGCCTAGTAGGGTCTCCAGGGTGAAAGGCCAGACCAAGAACAGTTGAGCGGATCCCCATAAATGGCTACAACCTGCATACCTCGCCTGGTATGGGGTTACCAGGGTCCTGGCCTGGATCCTGGCCAAGAAGAGGTGCTTCTGTAGCGCCCGGTGACCTGACAGCTCAGCTCGAACAAGCCTCATGGGTCCACCCTCCAGTGGCCTCACCACCTGCAGGAGAGACCATGGTGTTATGTGAACTGAGCTGCAGCCTGGGTTTTTTCCACTTAGACTGATACCCCCATGACCTGGACCTCTTCATAAGTGGTAGAAGATGGATGGATGCATGCATGAGTCTAACTGCTAAGTGTTTAATCACATCATAAGATTTATGTGATACCTAGCCATAAACTATTGCTGCATAGTCCAGTACACACACACAAGAAAGTTTAGTGTACTGTATGTACAGTAAAACATAATCTTTAATAACTAGTTCTCTTAATTTCGCCAATGAAAGCACTAATAATAACTAATTCATTGATGTGTATGACCTGGTAAAAGAAAATAAAATGATTCTTTAATACTTTGGCAGCATGAGTGCACAATAATCAACTAGCCTCAAACAATAAATGAATAATTCTCAACACACTCTACATATTTTATAAAATCTTAGAGATTCTGACTGTTGACACCATCTAGTACAACCTGGACAATGTGCTTTGATTATTAATAAATGTCTATAAACAGTTGCAGCTGCAGGTCCCTGGTGTGCAGGGATTAAAATGACAGAAATCCAAACCGGTATGCCTGCACACTCTCAAACACATAAACATGTCTTCATCCTCTGTAAACTGCATCCAGTCATTCTTTCTGCTACATTAGTGCTGGCAGATTTGAAGGGGAGTATGTTTCCCTGTGTGTGGTCATGTTCCGAGCCTGATCCCGAGGAGCTGAGCACCTTCACGGATCTGTATGGTTCCCTTAGATTACTTCTGTCCTTTCAGGTACAAAAAACAAGTGGTGCTATAACTATATTCCATAGGCCTAACTGTAATGTGCTTAGAATAAATCATTTTTGTGGTTTGTGTAACTATAAACTAATCACCCAACTATCCGCATATTATAAAAGAAACGTGGACTTTTTTCTCATGTATATTCTCTCTTACAATTAACAAGAGGCTGAGTGACATCTCTTCTTATCGCTTGTCTTGCACAGATAAGAGATCCAGCTCAATACACTTTGCCGGAGGTGCAAGGTCATGTAGAGGCATTCCTTCGCATGTTCACTTTGGCTAATGCAGGGGTAGGAAATCATTTTTCTATCTGTCTGTCTTTACACTCGTAAAATAGCGAGCAAAAAGTTGACTTCCTCTTCATCTGTCACAGATAAACATCCACCTGAAATGCCATGTCAGTCAGTGGATCTCACAGAAAGAATTCAGGTATAATAATCTGTGTTTTTAAACAATCTCTCACTTGTTTGTTTTGGGTTAAACAACAGCAAACCCAAAGATCAAAATATTTAAGAGAATGTAGATAGTGCCCTATGATTTTATGAACACTTTGCATCATGTTTGTATTTATAATCCAGAGTTGAGATGAAGAGCAGAGTTGTCCTACCGGACCAACCAGTTCTGACCTTGGATGTCACCTGTTGTGCCCAGTCAGTATCTTTTTAATACAACTCTGGAAAAAAATAACAGACCACTGCAAAACCTTTCCTAAATCTTTACTGTAGTATTTAAGAATAAACATGGACTTCTTTTCTTTGCATTATTTGATCTAAAAGCAATATTTTTTTGGCCAGTTGTCATTTTTCTTTAAATGAATACTCTAAATAATGATATTTTGACTTGGAATTTGAGTGAGTTGTTTTCAGTAGATAAGAAAATGAAACAAAATTGTTCATTTTACTCCAACACATATGTATAAATAGTAAATCCAGATAAAGTGATAATTTTGCAGTGGTCTCTCTGCTCTCTAATTTTTATCCTGGGGCTGAAGTTTTCCGTGTAATGTTGACTGTGCATGTTACCATATTGGACAATCTAGTAAAAATAATATCATCATACAGTGCATCTGGAAAGTATTCACAGCCCTTCACTTTTTCCACATTTTATGTTACAGCCTTATTCCAAAATGGAATAAATTATTTTTTTCCCTCAAAATTCTACACACAACACCCCATAATGACAATGTGAAAAAGTTTTTTTTTTCTGAGACACCAGTGGTGAGGGGGGCCATAAAGCTGAAGAAGGAGTCCTATCAAGCTTGGTTGGCTTGTGGGACTCCCAAAGCAGCTGAGGTGTACCGGCAGGCCAAGCGGAGTGCAGCTCAGGTGGTTGCTGAAGCAAAAACCCGGGTATGGGAGGAGTTCGGTGAGGCCATGGAACAAGACTTTCGGTCGGCCTCAAAGAGATTCTGGCAAACTGTCCGGCGGCTCAGGAGGGGAAAGCAGCTCCCCGTCCACACTGTGTATGGTGCGGATGGGACACTGTTGACTTCGACTGGGGATATCGTCGGGCGGTGGAAGGAATACTTTGAGGATCTCCTCAATCCCACCGATACGCCTTCCACAGAGGAAGCAGGGTTTGGGGACGAGGGGGATGACTCGCCTATCACAGGGGCTGAGGTCGCCAAGGTGGTTAAAAATCTCCTTGGTGGCCGGGCCCCGGAGGTGGACGAGATTCGCCCTGAGTATCTCAAGGCCCTGGATGTTGTTGGGTTGTCATGGTTGACACGCCTCTGCAACATTGCGTGGAGGTCGGGGGCAGTGCCTTTGGCATGGCAAACCGGGGTGGTGGTTCCTCTCTTCAAAAAAGGGGACCGGAGGGTGTGCTCCAACTTTAGAGGGATCACACTCCTCAGCCTCCCTGGGAAGGTCTATGCCAAGGTACTGGAGAGGAGAGTCCGGCCGTTGGTCGAACCTCGGATTCAGGAGGAGCAATGTGGTTTTCGTCCTGGCCGTGGCACATCGGACCAGCTCTTTACCCCCTTATCAAGAATTCTTGAGGGTTCGTGGGAGTTTGCCCAACCAGTTTACATGTGTTTTGTGGACTTGGAGAAGGCATTTGACCGTGTCCCTCGTGGATTTTTGTGGGGGGTGCTTCGGGAGTATGGGGTATCGGGCTTGTTGTTACGAGCTATTCGGTCTCTGTACGACCGTTGTGAGAGTTTGGTTCGTATTGCCAACACTCGGTCGGAATCATTCCCAGTGAGAGTTGGACTCCGCCAGGGCTGCCCTTTGTCACCGATTCTGTTCATAATTTTTATGGACAGGATTTCTAGGCGCAGCCAGGGAACGGAGGGTGTCATGCTTGGTGACCACAGGATCTCATCTCTGTTGTTTGCAGATGATGTTGTCCTGCTGGCTTCATCCAGCAATGACCTACAGCTCTTGCTAGGACGGTTTTCCACTGAGTGTGAAGCGGCTGGGATGAGAATCAGCACCTCCAAGTCCGAGTCCATGGTCCTCAGCCGGAAAAAGGTGGATTGTCCTCTCCGGGTTGGGGACAGGCTCCTGCCCCAAGTGGAGGAGTTTAAGTATCTTGGGGTCTTGTTCACGAGTGAGGGGAAAATGGAGCGAGAGATCGACAGACGGATTGGAGCAGCATCTGCAGTGATGCGGACGTTGTACCGGTCTGTTGTGGTGAAGAGGGAGCTGAGTTCTAAGGCAAAGCTGTCGATTTACCAGTCAATCTACGTTCCTACTCTCACCTATGGTCACGAGCTCTGGGTAATGACCGAAAGAACGAGATCGCGGATGCAAGCGGCTGAAATGAGCTTTCTCCGTAGGATTGCTGGACTCACCCTCAGAGACAGGGTGAGGAGCTCAGTCATCCGGGAGAGGCTCAGAGTAGAACCGCTGCTCCTCCACATCGAAAGGAGTCAGTTGAGGTGGTATGGGCATCTGATTAGGATGCCTCCTGGACGCCTCCCACTTGAGGTGTTTCAGGCACGTCCCACTGGGAGGAGACCCCGGGGCAGACCCAGGACTCGGTGGAGAGACTATGTCTCCCAGCTGGTCTGGGAACGCCTTGGTATCCCTTCTGAAGAGCTGGAGCAGGTGGCTGGGGAGAGGGAAGTCTGGGCTTCTCTGCTTGAACTGCTGCCTCCGCGACCCGGACCTCCGGAAAAGCGGTAGAAGATGGATGGATGGATGGATGGATAGATTTTTGCAACTTTATTTAAAAAAAAAAATCTAAGAAATCACATGTACAAAAGTATTCACAGCCTTTGCTCACTACTTTGTTGATGCACCTTTGGCAGCTCTGGAGCAGGTTTTCATCCAGGATGTTGTATTCACAGACATTTTTAATACCTCCCTTAAGTTATGCCATGTGCCATCCTGCCTCAAATCCTCCACCATCATCCCTGTCCCCAAGAAGCCACGGATCACTGGACTTAATGACTACAGACCTGTAGCGCTCACCTCTGTAGTCATGAAGTCCTTTGAGCGCCTGGTCCTGTCCCACCTCAAGTCCATCACCACCCCTCTCCTGGACCCGCTGCAGTTTGCCTACCGAGCCAACAGGTCTGTAGACGATGCAGTCAACCTGGCCCTCCACTCCATCCTGCAGCACCTGGACTCCCCGGGAACCTACGCCAGAATCCTGTTTGTGGACTTCAGCTCCGCATTCAACACCATCCGCCCCGCTCTGCTCCGGGACAAGCTGTCCCTGCTCAACGTGCCTGACTCCCTCTGCAGGTGGATCATCGACTTCCTGACGGACCGGAGGCAGCATGTGCGGCTGGGAAAGACTGTCTCAGACTATACTAGCATCAGCACCGGATCACCCCAGGGCTGTGTACTTTCCCCCCTACTCTTCTCCCTTTACACCAACTCCTGCACCTCCAGCCACCAGTCTGTCAAGTTGATCAAGTTTGCGGACGACACCACCCTCATCGGGCTCATCTCCAACGGCGACGAGTCCGCCTACAGGAGAGAGGTGGCCCAGCTGGCGTCCTGGTGCAGCAATAACAACCTGCAGCTGAACGCTCTGAAGACAGTGGAGATGATTGTAGACTTCAGGAAAGTCACTACTCCTCTGCCCCCCCTCACCCTCTCAGGCTCTCCCATCACCACTGCTGATTCCTTCCGCTTCCTAGGCACTACCATCACCAGGGACCTCAAATGGGAGCTGACCATCAGCTCACTCATCAAAAAAGCCCAGCAGAGGATGTTCTTCCTGCGGCAGCTGAGGAAGCTCAAGCTACCCACCAAGATGTTAGTGCAGTTCTACACAGCCATCATCGAGTCCATCCTCACCACCTCCATAACCGTGTGGTACGCAGGAGCCACTGCCAGGGACAGACTAAGGCTGCAGCGCGTCGTGCGCACTGCTGAGAAGGTGATCGGCTGCAAGCTCCCATCTCTCCAGGATCTGTACATCTCCAGGACCCGGAGGCGTGCTGGCCGGATCATAGCCGATCCCTCACACCCTGGTCACGTACTGTTTGCCCCCCTCCCCTCTGGTAGAAGACTTCGGTCCATCCAGACTAAAACCTCCCGTCACATGAACAGCTTCTTCCCCTCTGCCATTAGACTGCTGAACACTAAGTGACTCTCGTGCACCATGTACAGCAGCTCAACCAGACTCATGTCAATCATCACTGTTTTCTTCCTGCATTACCGACTGCACTATATAGTTCTCCACAGTATCTGCTGCTGGCTAATATATATTTTAACTGTTGACCAGTATCACTTAATCTTATCCTACACTTTATTACATGTATAGTTTATTTCTCTTATCTTATCATGTTTAATGTTGCAGCATTGTACCGAGACAAATTCCTAGTTTGTGTACTACATGAACAATGGCAATAAACCTGATTCTGATTCTGATTCTGATTCTGTTGTACATTGCTGCCTTCTTCTTCCCCTCTATGCTGACTAGTCTCCCAAGTTTCTGCCACTGAAAAACATCCCCACAGCATGATGCTGCCACCACCATGCTTCACTGTAGGGATGGTATTGGTGTGGTGATGAGCAGTGCCTGGTTTCCTCCAAACATGACGCCTGGCATTCACACCAAAGAGTTCAATCTTTGTCTCATCAGACCAGAGAATTTTGTTTCTCATGGTCCTAGAGTCCTTTAGGTGCCTTTTGGCAAGCTCCAGGCAGGCTGCCATGTGCCTTTTACTAAGGAGTGGCTTCCATCTGGCCACTTTACCATACAGGTCTGATTGGTGGATTGTTGCAGAGATGGTTGTCCTTCTGGAAAGTTCTCCTCTCTCCACAGAGGAATGCTGGAGCTCTTACAGAGTGACCATCGGGTTCTTGGTCACCTCCCTTACTAAGGTCTTTCTCCCCCGATCGCTCAGTTTAGATGGCCGACCAGCTCTAGGAAGAATCCTGGTGGTTCCGAACTTCTTCTATTTACGGATGATGGAGGCCATTGTGCTCATTGGGACCTTCAAAGCAGCAGAAATTTTTCTGTACCCTTCCCCAGACTAGTGCCTCGAGACAATCCTGTCTCAGAGGTCTACAGACAATTCCTTTGACTTCATGCTTGTTTTGTGCTCTGACATGCGCTGTCAATTGTGGGACCTTATATAGACAGGTGTGTGCCTTTCCAGATCATGTCCAATCAGCTGAATTTACCACAGGTGGACTCCAATTAAGCTGTAGAAACATCTCAAGGATGATCAGTGGAAACAGGATGCACGTGAGCTCAATTTTGAGCTTCATGGCAAAGGCTGTGAATACTTAAATACATGTGATTTCTTAGTTTTTTATTTTTAATAAATTTGCAAAAATTTCAAGACTTTTTTCACATTGTAATTAATGGGTATTGTGTGTAGAATTTTGAGGAAAAAAATGAATTTAATTCATTTTGGAATAAGGCTGTAACATAAAATGTGGAAAAGTGAAGTGCTGTGAAGACTTTCCAGATGCACTGTATGTTAACGCATGGAAAGCATGTTCGCTGCTGTTTATACAAAGTGTTTTTTTGTGTTTAAAGGCCTCCACAGTGTGTGAAGAAAGGAAGCTGGTGTCAGAGAGGGCACCCCGTCCTTGGAAGCAAGTTGCCACTCAGCATCCCACCTCTAGCCATGGAGCAAGGCCTGCTGGGGGAGCTCAGTGTTCAGTTTGTTACTCTACTAAGACCCTGTGTGCTTCAATACCCCAATCTGGCAACAGAACTCACTCACATACAAATATCCTTTTTGTAGTTTGATCTTTGAGAAGAGGGAGGAATGCTTTCTCAAACGGTGGAGTGCAACTATCTTTAAAATTGTTTTTAAGTTATGGTACGTCTCTACAAGAGTGTCATTTATTGTCTCTGTCGAATGACTCATAATGCATTCTGATCCTGCTGTGGTGTGTTTCGTGAGATGAGGCATCTTGTTGTCTACTACGTTCTTTGCATAAAGTTAAGGTCATGTCTACTGTATGAAAAATGAGGTGTGGTCTTCGTGATGTGGGAATTCGTGTTGAACATTTAAACTAGCTGTACCTACATGATGCATCTGATCATAGGAAGAAGCACAGTGGACACAGCATGAGGTGAACTTTAGGGACTAGGCTTGGACAGCACAAATGTATATGACATATTATTTGACTATGTTGTGGGGAAATGGTGTGGGGATTCTCCACCCAGAGTGGGGAGCCAGGGGGAAGAGGGAACAATGCGCTGAAGAAGGAAGTGCTACCGGGGGGTGTCAGATAGGACAGGAAAGACTATTCGCCCCCCGGGGAGTTCAGGAAGCACTAGAGCCACCAGAGGGGTTGAAGGTGTGAGGAGTGGTTCTGGCGCTTTGTGTTATTAATGTGCCATGCATGTCTTTGTTCCACACATTGTATGATTGTCGCGATTCCTGAGTCTTAATGCACAGAATTAAACGTTATAAAAGGAAGGTGCATGAAGACCCGGGGGCTTTTGACTGTACTGAATGTTGGAGAAGGAAAAAAGTTTGTGTGTTGTCTAGCTCATTGCCTCGCCTGCTTCCTTTCTCCACATTGGTGACCCCAAGACGTGCCATGGAGAGCGAGCTGAGCACTGCACCGGAGACTACCTGGAGGGAGAGCACCAACACCGCATGCGCTGTCTCAATCAAGCTCCCAGACTTCTGGCCTCACAACCCGACTGCGTGGTTTCTGCATATTGAAGCCCAGTTCGCACAACGCGGGATAACAACGGACGGCACTAAGTATTACTAGGTGGTCGCTGTGCTGGATGCGTGCGCCATGCAACAGGTGATGAGCCTGCTCAAGGAGCTGCCGGCCCAGGGGAAATATGAAGCGCTCAAGAGGATGCTGCTCCAGCGCTACACCCTTTCTGACAGTGAGAGGGCAGAGAGACTCCTAACACGTTTGGAGTTAGGGGACAGATCAGCCGTGGAGCTCATGGAGAGCATGTTGGCACTGATGGGGAAGAACGACGAGTCTTTCCTGTTCGCCCACTTGTTCCTCAGGAGCCTACCGGCCGCAGCGAGGGCGATCCTGGCCAACTCGCCGCTGCTGGTGACCAAGGACTACTGCGCACTGGCGCAGGAAGCAGATCACATCATTTTAGCGACCAGAAATCTTAGCGTGGATGCAGCGGCACCGGCGTCCATGAGGGACTCCAGCGAGGTCGAGGAGCTGTTGGGGGCAGCCGGAGCAGACATCAGGAGACGCAGGAACAGGGCAATCTGTTTCTATCATCATCGCTTCGGTTCGAATGCCCAACACTGCCTGCCGCCATGCCAGCTCAAGAAGCCGGGAAGACGGCACATTCAGCACTCAGTTGCAGCTGCAACCACTGGCAACAGGAACAAGCTGCTTTATGTCACGGACACGTTCAGGGATACGGTTTTTGGTGGGCTCCGGCTCCCAGAAGAGCCTCATCCTGCCGGTCAATGCAGACGGGGGGGCAGGAGGCAGTGGTCCCGAGCTCACAGCCGCCAACTGATCCACCATCTGGACTTTTGGTGAACAGACACTGACAGTATGCTTGCACAGACGCAATTTTCAGTGGGACTTTGTGGTAGCTGCATGTTCTGCCGCTATTTCGTTTTAGGCGCAGATTTTTTATGTGCTTATGGGTTGTTAGTCGATGTTGCTAATAAGCGATTAGTGGATGCTGTCGCTTTTACCTCACTGCCCTGCACAGCTCGGGGAGCTGGGTCAACAACACTGGCTAACGTTATAGTTCCAGGGAGTAAGTACCAACATTTACTCGCACAGTTCCCAGCACTCACAGTCCTGACTCTTTTCGCGTACAATAACGAAACACGGGGTCGAACATTTTATAACTACAAAAGGCCTGCCGGTGTTCGCGTGAGCTCAGCGGCTGGACGCAGCTAAACTGGCCAGCGTGCGCAAGGAGTTTGCCAACTTAGAGCAGTTGGGCATCGTCAGGCGCTCCAACAGCCCATGGGCATTCCCACTACACATAGTGCCTAAGGCCGATGGGTCGTGGCGACCGTGCAGTGATTTCCAGTGCTTGAATAACGCCACAGAACACGATCGGTATCCCATCCCGCACATCCAGGATTTTTCCGTGCACCTGGCCGGGGTGCGTGTTTTTTCGAAAGTGGATCTGGTCCGCAGTTACTACCAGGGCCCGGTGTGTGCGGAAGATGTTCCGAAAACAGTGGTAATAACTCCTTTTGGCCTTTTCGAGTTTTTACACATGCCGTTCAGATTAAAAGGCGCGGCTCAGACTTTCCAGAGAATGATGGATGCAGTGCTTCATGACGTCCTTCGTTTTTGTCTACTTAGACAACATTCTGGTAGCTAGCGCGTCCGAGGAGGAGCACATTGCCTATCTCAAGACGGTTTTCCAGAGGATGGAAGTGCACGGGCTGATAGTTAACCCAGCAAAGTGCCAGTGCGGTGTGCCAGTTATTGATTTTTTTTGGGCCACCGCATTTCGCCAAAGGGTGCGATTCCATTACCGAATAAGGTGCGTGCTGTGTCGGACTTTCCGAGTCCGCAGACCGTGAGAGCACTACAGGAGTTTTTGGGAATGGTTAATTTTTATAACCGTTTCCTTCCCCAGGAAGCCCAGCTGATGCAGCTGTTGTATGCCGCGCTTAAAAAAAAAAAAAAAAAAAAAAGGTACGCAGAGACCAGCGACTGGACTCCCGAGTGAGTCCAGACTTTCACAAATGTCAAAACAGTGCTGGCGGATGCCGCATTGCTAGCCCACCTGGCTCTGTCTGCACGGATAGCGCTCACTACGGATGCATCTGATGTTGCCATGGGGCAGTGGTGGAGCAGTACGCCTCGGGTTCGTGGCAGCCGCTGGCATTTTTCAGTCGAACTTTGCATGACAACAAATGCAAATACAGCACGTTCGACAGAGATTTTCTGACTCTCCACCTGGCGACGCGCCATTTCCAGTTTTGGCTAGAGGGGCACGAGTTCACTGCGTTCGTGGACCATAAGCTGCTGACGTATGCAATGTCCAAGGTCTCGGAACCGTGGTTGGCCTGGCAGCAACGACATTTGACCGTGATTTTGGAGTTTACTACTGACATTCAACACGTTGCTGATAAGCTCAACGTCATGGCCGACTGCCTGTCACAGGTGTTAGTCTCCCCAGTCTACATGGGAGTAGATCTCCCTGTCATGGCCGCGAAGTAAGCCGGGGACGCGGACATTTACACACTCCAGTCGCCACCTACTGGGTTAAGGCAGGAGAGCAGGATGGTGCAAGAAGGGTGCCCCCCCCCTTACTCTGCGACATCTCCACCGTCCGCCCGCGCCCGGTGGTTCCGAGCTCTTGGCGCCGCCGCCGTCAGTCTACTCCCTTTCGCATCCAGGCATGCGCGCTTCAGTGAAGCTAGTGGGGGCAAAATTCGTCTGGCCTCGCTTGCGCAAGGGCGTGAAAGAGTGGGCTGCAGCTTGTGTCATGTGCCAGCGGGCCAAAGTGCACAAGCACACCAGAGCCCCCCTTGAGCCGTTCCAAATCCTGGCTAGGCGGTTCAACCACGTCCATGTGGATTTGCTGGGACCCCTCCCGCCGTCGCAAGGTTTCACGCACCTTTTGACAGTCGTGGGCCGCACCACGCACTTGCCTTAAGTGGTCCCGCAGGCTTCTACCACATCCATGGAAGTGGATCGCACTTTTTTGTCGGCTTGGGTTGCACATTTCAGATCCCCATCGGACATCACTTCTGACAGGGGTCCACAATTCGTTTCAGAACTCTGGTCCGTGAGCCTGTGGGTCAAAACTCACCGTACTACCGCGTACAACCCCCAGGCTAATGGGTTATGCAAGCGTTTTCATAGGTCGCTTAAGGCAGCATTCGGAGCTTCGCTCACGGATACAAATTGGGTTGAGCGCCTGCCTGGGTTCTTTTAGGGTTGCACTCCATGCCTAAGGAGAATCTGGCAGCCTCCCCGGCAGAACTTGTTTTTTTCTCAGCCGCTGCAGATCCCCTGAGAGTTTTTACCGGAAAACCTCGCGCCCGGGGCCGAGCCAACCACACAATTTTTGCACAGTATGGAGGCTTTTAACGTGCCGGGCCCGGCCCACCATTGTTTTCCCCGCACCTTCATCCCAAAAAGCTTACAGAACACCAGTTTTGTTTTTGTCAGGCACGATGTGCACCGGACCCCGCTGCACCCACCGTACGACGGACCGTTCAGGGTGTTGGAACCTGGGGCGAAGCATTTTGTGTTGTGTTTGTGTTGTGATGTGTTTGTGTTATGACTTGGGGGGGCGTAGGAAGACCGTCTGCATCAACAGGCTGAAGCCCACTTTTGTGTTGGCAGACGAGCAGGTGGTGTTGGCTCAAGATCTCCGGCGCGGACAGCCACCGTTGGTGGCTCCGCAAGTTGGTGATCCCTCGGTAGGGACCTGCACTCGTGAAGATAATGTGTCCCCCCCCCCTCCGTTTTTCCTGCCACAGACTGACGTGCCCTCCTATACACTTCGCCAGCAGGGCTTTTCGACTGGATCAGTGACCCCCCCACTACAGCCACAATGGGCGCTGGCTCAAGCCCAAAGGATGGCGGGGGGGAGGTTAAGTGCCTTTTCTGGGTGTTCGGGGATGGCTGTGTGGGGGCATGGTGTGGGGATTCTCCACCCAGAGTGGGTTGCCGGGGGGAAGAGGGAACAATGCGCTGAAGGAGGAAGTGCTACCGGGGGGTCTCAGACGGGACCGAAAAGACTATTAGCCCCCCGGGGAGTTCGGGAAGCGCTAGAGCCGCCAGAGGGGGAGAAGGTGTGAGGAGCGGTTTTGGTGCTTTGTGTTGTTAATGTGCCACGCATGTCTTTGTTCCACACATTGTATGATTGTCGCGATTCCTGGGTCTTAATGCACAGAATTTAAAGTTATAAAAGGAAGGGGCATGAAGACCCGGGGGCTTTTGACTGTACTGAATGCTGGAGAAGAATAGAGTTTGTGTGTTGTCCAGCTCATTGCTGTTAACAATCAAATTCATAGAAAGATTGGAATTTAGAAGTTCCGCAACAGCTGTATGTAAAGGTTAATAATTAAAGAGAAATCCTCATGCTATTAAGAAAGTTTTATACCCACACTGCTGCAGATAGCATGTCATGAAACATTTAACTTGTCAACTTGTAAGTAGAATTATTTTGCAGAAAATTCACAACAGTCTATGCTGATCATAGTCCATGTATATATTATATGATCTTGAAGTTCAGTCAGACAACTTTTGACACGTCCTATTATCGCAGTAGGATACAGCCAGAGTTATCAACCTGGAAATGATAGACAATTTGGAGAGGGTTGCAGGTGAATGCTGGGGTTATAAAGGAGTGGATACTGCAGGTGAGGGCCAAGGGAGAGAGAAGAAATTTGTAGCTTAAATATGTGATCATAGAAATAAGGGGAGGAGGTGCAATATGCATGTATGTGCCATACAGCTCAAGTTTTCTACCAGCCTCAGCTTAAAGCACATTTTGACCAGAATTTCTCCCACAAGAGATCAATCTGCACATTGTCTCGTGAGTCAACTGTATAGTCTCTGGCAAAATTTATTATAATATTGAATTGATAATAATCCAGGATCCAGTTTACAGCGTTGCTGGCTGTGGCTTATGAGTGAGGCAGGGAAATTATTTTTCATCGAGGTTTCACTGTGCTCAATAAGCCGAGTTATGGAGATAAATCACGTAATAATAATCATGCTTTTCAATGACTAATTCATAGACAAACCAGTTTAACTGAAGTGCAAACTTTATATTAACACATTTTGTGAGTTTTAGCATTTTTGTTGTTTGTCAGACCCACCTGATGGAGCCAAGCAGAATTTTGTGGACAGCCATAACTTCTCACGGCAGATGAAAACTTTGCAGCTCCCACCCGCAAATTCTTACGTCACATTTTTTATACATCCCACTGTGTGTGTGAAAATCGGTGTAAGCCGTGTTTTTGTGCGTGCGCACCGTTTACACATGATGCCCCTGAGCACTCTTGGGATGATTTCATCAGGCCGGAATGTGCTACTCTGTCATTTATGGTCTGGTTGCATTGATTCCGTCTATCTTTCAACATATCGCCCAATTCCATTGTTGTCCAGTGTTTCCTTGGGGTAAGAGTACAAGGATGACTAACTAAAATATTAAAATCACAGATACAGTGGTTTTATGATTATGTGGTGGGGTAGTTGTGATATAAAGGGAAGATATTAACTGCAGTTTAAAACCATAGTTTCACTGTGGTAACAGTTTAGGGAACTGAGGATCAGATGTGGATTAGTCTTCCTTGACGTACTTCAACTTGTTTATATACAGTAGTAACACTCCTGTCCTCTGCCCCTCTGGGTTCTTCCAAACACTTCCTGCTGTTCTGGATTGTCAGGAACTGGGCCTGGACAGAATTTACTGCTCCTCTTTCAAAGGTAACTATGGTGGGAACACTATGTACTGATTGCCTGGGTACACTTAAGGTTGTTTACTAGCAGGGCTAGCTTTTCAATAAAAACTGTGGGAGATATCCTTGTCCTGGAATACACTTGGACTCTGAAAGTGCCTTTGTTTAGCAAAACTAATGTCAACCACCTGTCTTTACTTGTGAGAGAATGCACCTTGGCCTGTGGCATCCGATTTAATCTTTAATGGACAACATAGGTTAACAGTATTAGCAGGAGAAGTTAAATTGTGCAGAACAGTGGAAACAAGGAAAATAAGCTAGAAAACACCATAACAAGAACTTACCAACACTGCTTAAAGGAAAACTCTTCTTTTTCTTTGTGACCGAGACTGCCGTTCTGCAGCCAGTCTCTTGTGAATTGGATCGTCATATGCATCTAATCTGCTCTTGACATACAGTATATTATGAGCATCTGGTTCTGATTCAATATTTACTGTTTCTTTGACGCCACAAAATATTCTCACAACAGATACTTGGGGATGTGGCACTGGATAAGGAGTTTGCAGTGTGTTTGACTTCATACTAAGAGCCTAGGTTGCCATTGTGTCAAATACTTAAAATCAGTGTTTGAATGTGTTCCAGTTTGGCTCAGTTCCTAAATCAAATGGTAAAATGCAGCTAAATGGTTACATGGCTGCAACCACATAAATAGCTTTGCTCAGTGTTTTAACCAAAACAAATAAAGGCAACATAAGGGTGGCACCTAATCTGTAGAAACCAGTTTAAAAGTTTTCATGTTGGACTTCCGGTCTGGACGCCATGGCGACTGCAGCTTAACACTGAAGCTCTCAGACCCAATCCAGGATAACACCTTGAAAATCAAACTTAACGGATTTTTGGAGGAGTGAAAATCAAAAGACAAAATCATCATGTCTAAAGGAAAACAGAAGAAACTGAAATTCTCCAGGCCAGGACACGTATCGGCCGGAGAATCTGAACTGGAAGATCTCCGTTCAGAAGACGAGGAACTGGTGATAGCTAACAAAAGGGTTAGCCTGAAATCACTATTTGAGGAGCTACGACGATTTCGCCGAGATGTTACGGCCGAATTTCGGGAATTCAGAGAAGAATTGAAAAGGACAAACAGCAGAGTGGACCAGGCCGAGAACCGAATCTTGGAAACAGAGGATCGAATAAAAGTGCTCGAAGATTCTGTGCTAGACCTACGCAAAAGACAAGCAGCTATAGAGGCTAAGCTAACCGACCAAGAAGGAAAACAAAGAAGAGACAACATAAGAATTCATGGTCTGATAGAAGGAACCGAAAATGGTTTTAACTCAATGGCAGAATGCGTGGAATCCTTACTAAGAGAGAAATTGGATATTCCACAAACCACCGACTTGAAGATAGAAAAGGCACATCATTCATTAGCCGCTAGGCCGGCGGCGGAAGCGCCCCCACGTTCGGTGTTGGTAAGATTTTCCAATTTCAAAATAAAACAAGAGGTTGTAAGACTGGCCTGGCAGAAAAAAGGATTTATGCACCAGGAGAGAAAAGTCTACGTGGAACACGATTACGCCCCGGAGGTCCTTAAAAAGCGCAGGGAATACAATGACGCGAAAAAGGTGTTAAGAGAGAAGAAATTGCGCTTTCAGACACCATTTCCTGCGAAGTTAAGGGTCTTCTACGGCGATGAAACGTGTCTCTATAATTCGGCGGAAGAAGCAACAGCTGACATGGCGAAAAGAGGGCTCCCGGTAACGGTATTTAAACCCGCAGCAGACCCGAGTGAGAAGATCAAAGCGCAAACATGGACAACACAAAGACCCTCAAAATCCACGGACCAGCAGCGGGAAACCCAGCACCAGAGCGTCGCGGATAAACTATCCGTTTTCAGGTTGGAATAGCGACCTTTTTTTTTTTTTTTTTTTTCTTTTCTCTTGAATCAATCCGCACATCCAACCCCCCTCATACAAGGTAACAAACATTAAAGGAGATGCATATTCAGCATGTGGTAAAACATTTCATGGAACAATCATATTATTTGAAACAAATAAGTCTTTGTAATAAAAAAAAAAAAAAACTTGTTAAAATAGAAATGTGACAATAATCCACATGTTCTCCTCATACTAACAAATACTGTTTTTGCGTGAATGTTTGATGTGATGGGGGTGGGAGGGTGCACACAATTTCACAGGGTTTAGGCATAAAAGGAAAAAAAAAAAAAATCATTACAAGTTTGGATTGGGTTCTGAAACACGTTAAAAGCATGGGACTACTTTCAGTGGTAAGAGAGGGCCCTCAACACGTAACAGAGTTTGAGGAATTTCCCTCAGAGCCTTCACTCCATCAAGGCTCTTACAGGGTCTTTAAAAAGACCTCAGCTCAGGAAGTTCTTATGACAACTTTTTGTTTTAAAGTTTTTTACACTATGTTCTTAATGTTTTTCTTGTTTTTAATGTTCTTTCAGTTTCTGAGTAGCACAAAAGAGGGCCACCACACAGTTATACTAAACAAAACAACACAATGGAGAAACAGGGTGTAACCAAAATAATTTCATATAATGTAAAAGGAATCCTGAATCCAGTTAAAAGATCCAAGATTCTAGGCAAAATGAAAAAAGACAAAGCAGGAATAATACTTTTACAAGAAACCCACCTAACAGACGTGGAACACAATAAACTCAGTAGACAAGGGTTTAAAATGATCTCTTCATCTTCATATAAATCAGGGAGGAGGAGGGGAGTAGCGACATTGATATCAACCAAAATTACATTTGAAAAAAAATCAGAACACAAAGATAAAGAAGGGAGATACAGTTTGGTAACTGGGCGGCTAGAGGGAGAAGATATCACCCTGCTGAATGTGTATGCTCCCCCAGGGGCTAACTGGAAATTTTATAAAAATGTATTCGACCTAATGATAACTAAAGCTCAAGGTTTAGTGATATGTGGTGGGGACTTCAATCTTAGACTGAATCCATACTGGGATGCTTCTAGTAATTCCCCACATCAAAATAACACCCAAAACAGGAAGACTCGGATGCTACTAAAAGAATTGGGAATCTGTGACGTGTGGAGGGAACTCAACCCCAGTGTAAAAGACTATACATTTTACTCAACTCCACATTCATCTTACTCAAGGACTGACTATTTTTTTATGTTTAATAGAGACATTGGAAGAGTAAAAACATGTAAAATAGGACTGATGGATCTCTCCGACCACAGTCCGATCTACATGGACTTAAATATCCAAAAATACACAAATAATACATTTTCTTGGAGGTTAAATTCAAATGTCCTGAAAGGACCATTGAAAGATGAATTGGAATCAGATATTCTCAGATATTTGGAAGATAACGATAATGGAGAAGTATCCCCTTTAATACTGTGGGATGCATGTAAAGCTGTAATAAGAGGAAAGATTATTGCAAAACTGGCAACCCAAAAGAAACTAAGACAAGAAAAACTATCCACATTAGAGTCAGAACTTAGGAACCTAGAAAAAGAACACAAAGGCAACACTCATTCTACTGACTCGCTCAAGATTAAGGAAATTAAAAACCAAATAAATGAGATCTACACAATAGAAATCCAGAAGAAACTTACATTTCTGAAACAAAAATACTATGAAGCAGGCAGTAAATCGGCAAAATTGCTAGCCTATAAATTGAGGAAACATCAAACAGAAAGAGCAATCTACAAAATCAGAGACCCAGTATCAAAGGAAATAAAATTCAGAATTCAGGATATTCTTAAAAACTTCGAGAATTACTATAAGAACTTATACTCCCACAAAAAACATAAAAACGCATCCGAGGCATTCCTAAACACATTAAACCTTCCCCAACTTACGGAGTCACAAAATAAAACACTACTGTCAGAAATACATCCTAAAGAATTGGAAAAAGCAATTATGAAACTTAAAGCTAACAAATCCCCAGGAGCTGATGGCTATACAGCAGAGTGGTACAAAACCTTTAAACAGCAACTATCTCCTCTCCTCCTGAAAACATTTAATTATGTCCTCCACACAGGGGAAATCCCCCCCTCCTGGAGAGAAGGGGTCATTGCAGTTATACCTAAACCTGAAAAGGATAAACTAGAGTGCTCCAACTACAGACCAATCAGTGTACTAAATCAGGACTATAAGCTTTTTACCATTATCCTTGCCAAAAGGTTAGAAAATATACTGACAGACCTAATTCATTTAGACCAAACAGGTTTTATAAGACAAAGACAGACACAAGACAACATTCGACGCACTTTACACATAATTCATCATATAAAAAAATATAACTTAAATGCAGTCATATTGGGATTAGATGCTGAAAAAGCATTCGATTCGGTTGACTGGTCTTTTCTATATAGAATCTTATCCAGTTTCAATTTTCATAACAACTTCATTAGAACTATACAGGCATTATATAAAAAACCAACAGCTAAAATAAGGATTAACGGTAATTTATCATCATCTTTTGAACTGGAAAGAGGATGTCGTCAGGGCTGCCCCCTGTCTCCACTGCTCTTTGCAATCTTCATAGAACCTCTGAGCCAATGGATAAGACAAAACCAAAAAATTCAAGGTATTACACTTGGTCAGAAGGAACATAAAATAGCACTCTTTGCTGATGACATTTTAATATACCTAGGGCAGCCGGACACTTCTTTACCAGAACTAACCTCAGTTTTTTCAGAGTATGGAGATTTATCGGGGTACAAATTAAATATGCATAAAACCCAAGTTTTAACATTCAACTATGACCCAAATCATTATTCACTAAGCAAACTCAAAACTAACTGGGAGTCGGAATCTATGAAATATCTGGGGGTCAATATCCCGAAACAACTCAACAAAATTATATCACTAAACTATGATCCACTGGTGACAAAAATAAAATCTGACCTAGCAAGATGGAATATGATACCATTCTTGGGTACTGCACAAAGAATTGAAGCAGTCAAAATGAATATACTTCCACGTCTTATATACCTTTTCCAAACAATACCGGTAGAACCTCCCAAAAAAACATGGCAGGAGCTGGACAGAAGGATCTCAAGATTCATATGGCAGGGCAAGAGACCTAGAATCAGATATAGAACCCTACAGCTAAACAAAGACAAAGGTGGGCTCGCGCTGCCAAATATCAGGGACTACTTTAAAGCCGCACAAATTAAAACTTTAGTAGAGATATGTAACCCAGTCTACACTGCACAATGGAAGGAGATCGAATGCCAAATAACAAGTGACATCCCCCTACAGGCGATAATAGGGAACAATGCCTTACCTAAGCTTTTGAATAACACTAACCCGTGGATAGAGACCCCGCTAAAAATTTGGTTTAAGATAGTCAGAGAGAATCAAACTAAAGAGCCCTATCGACTTCTGCAATGGATCGCCTATGATCAGGACTTTACTCCTAATAAAACAGACACCAGATTTAAAAAGTGGAAGGAGAAAGGGCTGATAAAATATTACGATTTTTTTAAAGGGCAAATCTTAAGAAGTTTTGAAGATTTGAAAAAACAAGGCCTAATAAATCAAGACCTTTACAGGTTCTTCCAGCTTAGACACCACATAAACAATATACTTAAAAAGGAGGTTTTGGAAAGGGCCCAGTCAGGTGTTCTGAAGGTCTTCTTAATGGCATATAAAGGGATCCCAGGGATCAGATACATTTCTAAAATATACCAAGGTCTTCAAGACTTAAAAGGAGACAACACATCTTATATAAAAGAGAGATGGGAAAAAGAGGGGAATTTCACTTTACAACTGGAAATATGGGAAAAGCTAAATAAACAGCAATGGAAAAGTACCTCATCCCTGCAGTGGAGAGAATTTGGATGGAAAAACTTGGTAAGATTTTTCAGAACACCTGCACAAAACAAATTTACCCATAAGGGATTGAACTGTTGGCGCTTGTGTGGTGAAAAGACTGCAAATCATTTTCATGTGTTTTGGTCATGCCCAGTTATCCACCAATATTGGACCAAGGTACAGACAATATTGGGGAAAATATTCAAAATTACAGTTCCCTTTTCTTTTGTAACTTTGTATTTGGGTTTACTACCGGACTCACTGGAAAGACGAGGAGAAAAATACTTATTCAATGTTTTAATATTGGCAAGCAAAAAAGCTCTAACTAAAAAATGGATGTTGAAGGACTGTCCTACACCTGAAGATTGGACTAACGTGATCCAAGACATTTACTCGATGGAAAAGTTGACATTCGCACTGAGACAGGACATGGATGGGTTCATGAACTTTTGGCAACCCTGGACCGCATATGTGTCTTCCATTAGATCTAATCTTTGACAAATACCATTTCAATAATGGTTCCACTCTTTGTTCCAACGCTACTCAGATGCTCTTTTATCTTTATTTACTTACTTTTTCTTTTTGTTTGTTTTTTACTGGTTTGTTTTTTTTTGTTATTTGTTTTTTGTTTTCTCTTTAATTTCACTTTTTCTTTCACTTTAAAAAAAAAAAAAAGGGGTGTTGTAAGAATTAATCTTCCAATGTTGTCAGATATCAGAAAATAAGGGAACGTGATGAAAATGTAAACACTGCATTGCTGTAACGACCTGTATACCCTTTACAAAAACTTAAAAAAAAAAAAGTTAATGTTATTGTAAACAAAAAAAAATGAATAAAGATACCATTGTGATAGCCATTATAATTTGTTTCTTAGATTTTAGGTGAATAATGTAATCCAGTATTTTAATAATAATAATAAGTTCTCAGCAGTCCATCATTTATGATGCGGATGAGAGAGAGAGAGAGAGGAGGGAGAGTAATAATAACTTTATTTGTATAGCACTTTTCACAGACAAAAGTCACAAAGTGCTTTATGTGAAATAAGACACAGAAACAAGGGGTTAATGACAAAGAAGCACAAATTAAAAGAATAAAATTTACAGTGATAAAATAAAACACATTAGGAATAGATTACAACAAACAAAGTAAAATAAAACCAACCAACAAATAACCCCTTCCCCCTACCTAAAGGCCTGCTTAAAACAAGTGTTTTAATTTGCTTCCTAAAATAACCTTAGTCAAATGGACTGAACGGGGTAGAGAGTTCCACAGCTTTGGTGCTACAGCTTGAAAAGCTCGATCACCATGTGTTTTAAAATAAGTCCAAAGTACCTCTAATAAAGGCTGACCAGAGGACCTCAGGGGCCAAGAGGAGGAGTTTGGCTGAATGATCTGCAGTGTAGGGAGGTATGAGACCATGCAAGGCTCTAAAAGTTAAAACCAGAATTTTAAACTGAACTCTAAAATTAACAGGGAGCCAATGAAGATTAGATAAAATGGGTGTGATGTGAGATCTCTTAACTTTAGTTAAAAGTTTTGCAATGTGGAGAAAAGAAGCAGGTGAGGCAACGAGCTAGACAACACAGAAACTTTATTCTTTCTCCAACATAAGGTACAGCAAAAGCGATCCCGGGTCTCTGTGCATTCCTCTTTTATATCTTTAATACCATGCATTGAGACCCGGAATTCCCGACCATCATACATTGTGTTAGAGCAAAGCCTGTGTGGCACATTAGCATGACACAATGCCGGCACCGCTCTCACACCCTTCTTCTTGCAGCGATTCTGGCATTTACTCCTCTCCCCGGGGGGCGCATAGTCTTTACTGTCCCGTCTGATAGCCCCCGGTGACACCACCTCTTTCGGTCCATTGTTCCCCCCCTCCCCAGCTGCCTTCTTTGGGTGGAAAAGTCCCACATCATGCCCCCACACAGCCCCCCCCCCCAACACTCAGAAAGGGCACTATCTCTCCCCCCCCCCCCCCGTCCTTTGGGCTTGAGCCGGCACCCATTGTGGCTGTAGCGAGGGGGTCACCGATCCAGTCGAACCGCCCTGTTGGCTGGGTGTATAGGAGGGCACATCAGTCTGTGGAGGGAAAAAGGGAGGGGGAGAAAACACATCAGCTTCACGAGTGCAGGTCCCTGCCGAGGGATCACCAACTTGTGGAGCCACCAATGGTTGGCGTACGCGCCGGGGATCTTGGACCAACACCACCTGCTTGTCTGCCAACACAAAAGCAGGCTTCAGCCTGTTGATGCAGACAGTCTCCCTACATCCCCCCAAGTCTAACACAAAATGCTTCGCCCCAGGTTCAAACACCCTGAACAGTCCAATGTACGGTGGGCACAGCGGGGTCCAGTGTGCATCATGCTTGACAAAAACAAGACTGGAATTCTGCAAGCTTTTTGAGACAAAGATGCAGGGAAAACAATGGTGGGCCGGGCCCGGTTCGTTAAAAGCCTCTATACTGTGCAAAAATTGTGCAGGCGGATCAGCCTCAGATGCGGGGTTTTCCGGTAAAAACTCTCTGGGGATCCGCAGCGGCTGAGAAAAAACAAGTTCTGCCGTGGAGGCTGCCAAATTCTTCTTAGGTGCGGAGCGCAACCCTAAAAGAACCCAGGGCAGGCGCTCAACCCAATTTGCATCCGTGAGCGAAGCTCTGAGCGCTGCTTTAAGCGACCTATGAAAACGCTCGCATAACCCGTTAGCCTGGGGGTTGTACACGGTAGTGTGGTGAATTTTGACCCCCAGGCTCTGGGCCATCACGGACCAGAGTTCCAAAACGAATTGTGGACCCCTGTTGGAAGTATTGTACGACGGGTATCCGAACCGTGCAACCCAAGCCAACAAAAAACCGCGAGCCACTTCTGTGGACGTGGTAGAAGCCAGCGGGACCACTTCAGGCCAGTGCATGGTGCGGTCCACGATTTTTTAAAGGTGCGTGAAACCTTGCAACAGCGGGAGGGGTCCCACCAAATCCACGAGGACGTGGTCAAACCTCCTGGCCGGGATTTGGAATGGCTCAAGTGGTGTGCTTGTGCACTTTGGCCCACTGGCACGCGACGCAAGCTGCAGCCCACTCTTTCACGTCCTTGCGCAAGACAAATTTTACCCCTACTAGCTGTACTGAAGCGCGCACTCCCAGATGCGAAAGGGAGTGGACCGACTCAAAAACGCGACGGCGCCAAGAGCTCAGAACCACCGGGCGCGGGTGGCCGGTGGAGACGTCACAGAGCAAGGAGGGCACCCTTCTTGCACCACCCTGCTCTCCAGCCTTAACAGTAGGCGTAGATTGGAGCGCGCAAATGTCCGCGTCCCCGGCTTGCTCCACAGCCATCGCAGGGAAATCTATTCCCATGTAGACCGGGGAGACTAATGTGCACGACAGACAATCGGCCACAACGTTGAGCTTACCGGCGACATGTTGAATGTCGGTAGTAAACTCCGAAATCGCGGCCAAATACTGTTGCTGCTGGGCCAGTCATGGTTCCGAGACCTTGGACATCGCGTACATCAGCAGCTTATAGTCCACGAACGCGGTGAACTCACGCCCCTCTAGCCAAAACTGGAAATGGCATGTCGCCAGGTGGAGAGCCAGCAATTCTCTGTCGAACATGCTGTATTTGCATTCGTTGTCGCGCAAAGTTCGACTGAAAAATGCGAGCAGCTTCCACGAACCTGAGATGTACTGCTCCACCATTGCCCCTATGGCAACATCAGATGTGTCCGTATTGAGTGCTATCCGTGCAGATGGATCCGGGTGGACTAGCAACGCGGCATCCGCCAGCACTGTCTTGGCGTGTGTAAAAGCCTGGACTCGCTCGGGAGTCCAGTTGATGGTTTCCACAGGCTTCTTTTTTTTTTTTTATCGCGGCTTACAACAGCTGCATCAGCTGAGCTGCCAGGGGAAGGAAACAGTTATAAAAATTAACCATTCCCAAAAACTCCTGTAGTGCTCTCATGGTCTGCGAACGTGGGAAGTCCGACACCGCACGCACCTTATTTGGTAACAGAATCACGCCCTCCGGCGAAATGCAGTGGCCCAAAAAATCAATCTCTGGCACACCGAACTGGCACTTTGCCGGGTTAACTATCAGCCCGTGCGCCTCCAACCTCTGGAAAACCATCTTGAGATGGGCGATGTGCTCCTCCTCTGACGCGCTAGCTAACAGGATGTCATCTAAGTAGACAAAAACGAAGGACAAGTCACCAAGCACTGCATCCATCATCCTCTGGAAAGTCTGCACCGCACCTTTTAATCTGAACGGCATGCGTAAAAACTCGAAAAGGCCGAAAGGAGTTATTACCACTGTTTTTGGAACGTCTTCTGCACGCACCGGGACCTGATGGTATCCGCGGACCAGATCCACTTTCGAAAAAACATGCACCCGGGCCAAGTGCATGGAAAAATCCTGGATGTGCGGAATGGGATAACAATCATGTTATGTGGCATTTTTCAAGCACCGGAAATCGTCACACGGTCGCCACGACCCATCAGCTTTAGGCACCATGTATAACTGGGATGCCCACGGGCTGTTGGAGCACTTGACGATGACCAACTGCTCCAAGTTGGCAAACTCCTCTCCCGCGCTGTCCAGTTTAGCTGCGTCCAGGCGCCGAGGTCACGCGAACACCGGCGGGCCTTTTGTCATTATAAAGTGTTCTACCCCGTGTTTCGTTAGCGTAGCCGAAAAAGTCAGGACCATGAGTGCTAGGAACTGTGTGAGCAAATGTTGGTACTTACCCCCTGGAGCTATAACGTTAGCCAGTGTTGTCGACCCAGCTCCCTGAGCTGTACAAGGAGGGCAGGGAGGTAAAAGAGACAGCGTCCACTAATCTCCTATTAGCAACATCGACTAACAACCCATAAGCACATAAAAAATCTGCGCCTAAAATGGGGCTGGAACATGCAGCCATCACAAAGTCCCACTGAAAGTTGTGTCCATGTAAGCATATCGCCATTGTCTGCTCGCCAAATGTCCTGATGGTGGATCCGTTGGCGGCCATGAGTTCAGGACCAATGCCTCCTGCCACCATGTCTGCGTTGACCGGCAGGATGAGGCTCTTCTGGGAGCCGAAGTCCACCAAATACCGTCTCCCTGAATGTGTGTCCGTGACATAAAGCAGTCTGTTCCTGTCGCTATCGTTTGCAGCTGCAACTAAATTCCGATTGCACCATCTTCCTGGCTTCTTGGAATGGCATGGCGACAGGCAGCGTTAGGCATTTGAGCCGAAATGGTGATGATAAAAACAGATCGCCCCGTTCCTTCATCTCCTGATGTCTGTCCTGGCTACCATGAATGGCTCCTCGACCTCGCTGGAGTCCCTCATGGATGCCGGTGCCACTGTCTGCATGCTGAGAGTTCTGGTCGCCAAAATGATGCGGTCCGCTTCCTGCGCCAGGGCACGGTAGTCTTTAGCAACCAGCCGCAGCGAGTTGGCCAGGATTGCCTTCGCTGTAGACGGTAGGTTCCTGAGGAACAAGTGAGCAAACGGGAAAGATTCATCGTCCTTCCCCCTCAGCGCCAACGTGCTCTCCGTGAGCTCCACTGCTGATCTGTCCCCTAACTCTGAATGCGTTAGGAGTCTCTCTGCCCTCTTACTGTCAGAAAGGGTATAGCACTGGAGAAGCATCCTCTTGAGCGCTTCATATTTTCCTTGGGCCGGCGGTTCCTGGAGCAGGCTCGTCACCTGTTGCATGGTGCACACATCCAGCACAGCGACCACGTAGTAGTATTTTGTGTCATCCGTTGTTATCCCGCAGAGTGCAAATTGGGCTTTTATGTGCAGAAACCACGCTGTCAGGTCGTGAACTCAGAAGTCTGGGAGCTTGACGGAAACACTGCACACAGCGCAGGTGCTCTCCCTCCAGGTAGTGTCCGGGGGCGGTGTTCGTCTCACTCTCCATGCCACATCTTGGGGTTACCAATGTGGAGAAAGGAAGCAGACGAGGCAACGAGCTAGATGACACAGAAACTTGATTCTTTCTCCAACATAAGGTACAGCAAAAGTGATCCCGGGTCTCTTTGCGTTCCTCTTTTATATCTTTAATACCATGCACTGAGACCCGGAATTCCCAACCATCATACGTTGTGTTGAGAACAAAGCCTGTGTGGCACATTAACATGACAAAACGCCAGCGCTGCTCTCACACCCTTCTTCTTTCAGCAGCTTCTTTCAGGAGAGGCTTTTATTCCTCTCCCCGTGGGGTGCATAGTCCTTACTGTCCCGTCTGATATCCCCCCTTCCCCCGTGACACCTCCTTATTCGGTCCATTGTCCCGCCCCCCTCCCCATCTGCTTTCTTCTCTGGGTGGAGAAGTCCTACACCATGCCCCCACAGCAGCAGCATTATCAACCATCTGAAGCTGATTTAAGGAAGTTTTGTTAAGATCATTAAGAAGTAAATTACAATAGTCTAAGCAAGAAGAGACAAAAGCATTAACCACTGCGCCGGGCGGTGTGGTGGTGCAGTGGTTAGCACTGTGGCAGCACAGCAACTCACCCTTGGCCATGGGATCCCTGGTTCGATCCCAGCCCCTGACCAACAGTGATCTGTGTGGAGTTTGCATGTTCTCCCGTTTCCTCCCACAGGCCAAAAACATGCAGGTTAGTGTAACACTTACTAACACCTACTCACTTTAGGTGTAGTACCCTTTTTGGTAGTGGTGTGTTATGGCAATGTAGTTACCTTAACTGTTCTACCTGGGCAAAGGGATAATTGGGCCAGATCAGACCGATTACAGGTTCGTAGGAGCCTGGAGGGCGTAACAACAGAAAACACACACACACACGGTGTATGGAACCTGCAACTATGTACATTATTTTAACAAATGTGTATTATATATTATATTATTATATATATATTATATATAATATATATTATTATATTATTTACAGTTTCTTTTAACCTGTAATGTACTATCCGAAATAAATAAATTCATTCATTCATTATTATATTATTATATAATATATTATATTATAAAACATACAAAAATAAGTTAACATATATAATAAGATGTAGTAAAAGAGACTATTACAGTAAAGAACTGGAAAAAAACAAAGACAATATTAAAAATACATGGACAATAATCAACAGTATCCTTGGAAATAAAAGCAGAAATACTAGCTACCCAACTAATATTCCAAAAAATAATAAAACGACTCCGAGTGTGAATATAGCTTCACCTGCAGATGAATTTAATAATTTTTTTGTTAACATTGGACCTAAACTGGCCCGAGAAATACCCACTACGGTGCCTACAGGTGATTCAATATGCAATAACACTGCTGTAAAAGACACCATCTTCATAAAGAACACAGACGAAAGAGAGGTCATTGAAATTGTTAAATCGTTCAAAAGTAAAACATCTACTGACTGCGATGGTATTGACATGCTACTAGTCAAAACTGTTATCGAATGCATAGTAAAACCACTGACGTATATCTGTAACCTGTCTCTCCAATCAGGTATATTTCCCAATGCAATGAAAATAGCTAAAGTAATTCCGATTCACAAGACAGGTGACAGAGGGGAACTCTCAAACTATAGACCAATTTCACTATTACCGCAATTTTCCAAGATACTTGAAAAAATATTCTATGAGAGAATTGACAACTTCATACTGAAGAATGATTTATTGTGTGAGCAGCAATATGAGTTCAGACACAAAAGGACAACAGCATATGCCTTAATGGAATTTACAGAAAAAATATCAACAGCCATTGAAAATAAAGAGTATTCAGCTGGAGTATTCCTGGATCTTAAAAAAGCATTTGATACAGTAGATCACAATCTATTATTAAAGAAACTACAAAATTGTGGTATTAGAGGGGTAGCACTGTCCTGGTTAAGCAGTTACTTAAAGAATAGATATCAGTATGCATGTGTTAGCAACAAAAACTCAGAGTTACTGAAGGTCACCTGTGGAGTCCCACAGGGTTCAGTTTTGGGACCATTGTTATTCAATATGTATATAAACGATATATGTAAAGTTTCAGAAAAAATGGACTTAATATTGTTTGCTGATGACACTAATCTGCTATGCAGTGGAAACAATTTGGAACAACTTCTGGATACACTCGGAAAGGAATTAGGAAAGCTTAAACTGTGGTTTGATTCAAACAAATTAACGCTCAATTTAAGCAAGACAAAATTTATAGTCTTTAACAACCATCACAACAACCCAGTACCCAAACTCAGTGTAAATGGTGTAGAGATTGAAAGGGTATCCGAAACTAAATTCCTTGGAGTAATAATTGATAACAAACTGTGTTGGAAGCCACATATTAATTATATTAAAGGTAAAGTATCCAAATCAATTGCAATATTACACAGAGTGAAAAATTTGCTGAATCAACCCACACTATACACCTTGTATCATTCATTAATACTCCCATACATGACATATTGTAATGAAGTATGGGGAAATACATATAAAACAAACATATATCCACTCTTTATGCTTCAAAAGAGAGCTATTAGAATAATCAACAAAGCAGCTTACAGGGAACCAACAAACCCACTTTTTCTTAAACAAAAAACTCTCAAGTTGAAAGATCTGATTGACTTTAAAACCGCAATAATAATGTTCAAAGTGAAGAATCTATCACTGCCCGCAAATATCCAAAAGTTGTTCCAAACAAGGGAGAAACGATATCACTTCAGAGGAACATGTATATTTCAAAAGCCTACAGTGAGAACAACCACCAAGCAACACTGTATTTCAGTGCAAGGAGTCAGATTATGGAACGATTTTGGACCTGAATTAAAATCATGTACAACGCTTGGACAATTTAAACAAAAACTAAAGGAAGAAATACTCCAAACATATTTACAAGACGACATGTAAACTCACATAAGGACTGACATTTCCAGCCTGTGTTGTGTTGTAGCTTAGTTTTTCTTTTTTTCTTTTTTTTCTCTGTGACACTATGTCTTAGATTTGTTTTTGAATAGTAACCGCTTAACTTAGACTAGCTCAGTTTTCTTTTTTCTCTCAGTCACATTTTGTCTTAGCCTTGTTTTAAATTGTAATCGCTCTTGTCTTGTTTTCTCTTTTTTCTCCTTTGAATTCTTGGATGGAATATGGGTGGGCAATATAAGCTGCGGCTTCAGCCATCACCCATTTCGGATAACTCACGTGGAATTGTATAGTAGAAGGAGTCTTTGTCTAATTTGACCTTGTTTTATATTATACAGTTTCTTTTAACCTGTAATGTACTATCCTATCCGAAATAAATAAATAAATTCATTCATTCATATACAAATATGTACATTTAATAAAAAAAACACACACTTGTCACAATAATAGAAAAAAAAATAAAAATAAAATGCCCCAAAATATATTTACAAAATGTTCAGTCCTGCTGTATCAGTTCCAGGTGAGCAGTTGGGCCACCTCTAGCAGTTTCTAGGGTTCGGGCTTCGGCTCACCATTCAGATCTGGAGAATCCATGTTCTTCTGGTCCAACCAGTCCAAAGAAAAAAAAAACTGACCTATAAAATAGGTCAGAACAAAAAGCTTAAACTATAATTCAAATTTCTTGAATCACTAAATGTGCATAAATTAAACACATCTACTATTCAAATTTATCAAAATGGTGCCATAATGCGTAAGTGCCTTTGGAACACTTGACATCAACAGGAATAATTGTGCAATGTGCTGCACCAAGTTGGCATATCAGCTAGCACAACAATTTATCACAAATTGACACTTTAAAACACATATCAACCACAGGTTCAACATTCACCATCAAGCAGCAATCAATGGCAAGGGAACTGGGACCTTTGCTAACCATTACAGCTTTGAAAAATGACTTTTTCTAATGAAAAACCTAGCCGGGATTAGCATTGGCGGCTAGCGTTTTTAAGCTAGCGGTTAGCATCCACATACACAATGAATAGATAGCACTCACCATGCTAAGTGGCTCGTGCGTCATGGGGGTTCCCACGCTCAACGTGAGTTCACAGCCTTTGGATCCCAATCTTACAATTTAACAAACAGGGTATTAGAATTTGCTAGTACAGCAGTGTCTCATTGCGGGTGTTAGTTTAGGCTTACCAGTCTCAGGTTTTATCCGAGACAAAGGCTGCTATCATCACGTTAGCTCATCGTCTCCGTGAGGACTCGCGTTCCCTCAGTCGTGTCTCAGCAGTGTCTGACAGCGTTCTGCATATTACACACAGACCGAGCGAGGGAACGCGTGACCCCATTGGCTGGCATGACCCCATTGGCTGTTGCTGCCAAACAAATGACGCAGCCATTTGTTGCTCAGTATACCAAATGAAAATATCGGGAACGTTATCAAAACTTTCAATGTCCCGAACTATTTATGAACATATTTTATGAACTTATGTTGTATTTATATACTCATCTTCAAAATATCTATTCCCATTGTGAATTGAGTGTCCCCCCCTTCTTCTTAAAGCGGTATCGACATTCATAATTCCATCCACGTTTTTAACACTGGGTTACATTAGGTTAATTGGAGACTCTAAAGTGGCCCTAGGTGTGAATGTGTGTATGAATGGTAAAGGGATAGTGCCGTACCATGGCTGCTTCATCCATCCAGATGGATGCCCTCAATTTCCCCTCTGGGGATCAATAAAGTATACTGTAGAGGCTGGGTTAATCATCTCAGACTGGATGCAGAGGGTAAACAGAGAAGGACAATAGCTATGGAGATTATGGTGAGGTAGCAGGAAGAAGGAGTTGGAGGGGGAGAAGGGATGAATGTATTGTGATGTGAGATGTCATGCAGATGTGAGATGGGCAGTTGGTATAAAAGGAGAATCCCTGGTGTATTGAGACATGCTTTTTCTGTGTATGACTGATGTGAGAGTGAATAAAGTTGTCTGCTGCATAAATCAGTCTCGTTATTTACACTCTTCACACTGGTGACCCCTTGACGAATTATGGAACACGAGGCAAGAACCCCAGTAGTTGATGATTTTGTTCACTGGTGTGAGGATTCCTACCTGCAGCTGAATACGACAAAAGCTAAAGACATGATTATTGACTTGAGGAGGAAAAATCCCAGGCACAAAGTCACCGTACTAAAAGGCCAGACCACCGAATGTGTACAATCCTACAAATATCTTGGGACGATTATTGATAGTAATTTAAACTTTGAAGAGAACTGTGAAAGGGTGTGCAAAAAGGGTCAGCAACATTTGCATTGCTTGAGAAAACTTGCACGCTTCCAAGTTGACCGAACCATAATGACAATGTTTTATCGGGCTTTTATTGAATCTGTTTTATCCTTTTCTTTAGTGTCATGGTTTGGTCAGATAAAACTGAAACAGAGGAAATCCTTGGATCAGGTAGTTAGATGGTCCAGTCGTTTGCTTGGTGAGCCACAGCTGAGCCTGACATCCCTGTACACCAGACAAGTACAGAGGATTGCTACCTCCATTTTAAATGATGACTCCCACCCTTTGCACTGCCACTTTCAGCGTCTTCCTTCAAGATGGAGGTTTGCTGTCCCAAAAAGTAGAACCCAGCGCTACAAAAACAGCTTTGCCCCTGCTGCTGTCAAAGAGTTGAACAAGCTGTAACAATATATTACACATAATTTGGGTACCTATTTATTAACTCCATTTTATATTTACTTATTTTTGTAGGATGTCACTTGGGTTCTAAATATTTTATTGGGTTTTAGACCTTTGAGTTTTTAACCTCTTTGACTAGTTTTTAACTTTTAATATGACCCTTCTCTCTTACCTCTGGTTTTTCCCTCATCTCTTTGTCTTTTTATACCCTGATTGATGGAGCCTTGAGTATTTTTATCATGTTTATAGTCAGCTTCATATGTGCCTGTGTTTGTGTCTATGTTGAATGTAATTTGTGGCGCCCCTTTGGTGTACAAGGGGCGCTGCTGAAGTCATTCTATGACACGGTGGTGGCATCAGCCATCACTTTTGGAGTGGTCTGCTGGGGCAGTGGCATTACTGCAGCCGATAGGAAGAGACTGAACAAACTGATTAAGAAAGCTAGCTCTGTCCTGGGGCAGCGCCTTGATCCGATGGAGGAGATAGGAGAGAGAAGGACGGTGGCTAAACTGTCATCTCTGCTGGAGTCCGAGTTCCACCCTATGCAGGACATACTGAATGCACTGAGGAGCTCATGTAGCAGCAGACTACATCATCCCAGGTGCACAACCGAGAGGTTTCGTAGGTCCTTCCTACCAACGGCTGTCAGACTGTACAACCTAAGCAGGGCTGCTCGCAGAGATAGCAAAAAGACGTAACAAACTAATAGTTTTTTTGAATGCAAAAGATGCAATAGACTTACACAATGGTCCTCTCCGGCATACAACTAGGAACATACCGGTCGCTATGGAGGGTGAGAATATGTATGGGCACATAATCATACCATGTAGGATAACTAAATAGACGGTTATGCTGTTTCATCCCACCTAGCAACAATGCTCTGCACTGTGTGTGTTTATATATTTACATATTTATTCCATCTAGCTACAATGCTCTGCACTGGGTGTGTTTATATTTATATATCTATATATTTATTCCATCTAGCTACAATGCTCCGCACTGTGTTTTTATATATCTACATATTATTCCATCTAGCTACATTGCTCCGCACTGTGTGTGTTTATATACTTGCATATTTATTCCACCTAGCTGCAATGCTCCGTACTGTGGGTGTTTATATTTTTTTTTTTTCCACAATATCTTTATTGAACCTTTTTTTTTTTTTTTAACAAACATGATACAAACAATCAAACACTAACACTAAAGTACTACAAAAAAAAAAAAAATGCACTAAAAACACCAACAACCACCAACAAAATCAAGTCTTCAACAATGCTCCTCTGTTTAGTCTAGACAATCCAATACATAAGTATACATATTATGTTCACCAGTTTGGAATTTACAAGGTCCACACACATCATTCACCTTCTTCTTCAAGAGTTATGTTTAAATTTTTTACATAATCAATAAAAGGTCTCCATATATTCTCAAACACAATTTCCTTTGATTTCAGTATATATGTTATTCTTTCTAATGGAAGGTTTGTTAACATCTGTCTTAACCACTGAGTCACATCTGGTCTATGAGTCTTTTTCCATAATAGTGCAATACATTTTTTGGCATTAAGCAAACTGAGGTCTATGAATGTTCTTTCACTTTTATTAAAATTATGCTTTTCTGGGTACAGACCCAACAAAAACAGTTTAGGATTCAGTATGATTTGTTTTGAGATTATTTTTTCAATTGTTACCCTCACCTCTTCCCAAAACATTCTTATTAATCTACATTCCCATAAACAATGAAATAGGGTTCCTTTACTTTCCATGCATTTTGTGCATGTATCTGGTATATTTTTGTTATATCTATTTAACTCCTCCGGTGTAACATACATCCGCATTAACCATTTGAAATGTATCAATTTAAGGCGTGCATTTATTGATTTGGTTTGAGCTTCTGTACAAGCCAATTCCCATTGTTCCTCTGAAATTTCAATTTGCAGATCTTCTTTCCAGTAGTTTAATCTTTTCAGTGAATTTTCACTTGAAATAATACCCTTTCTTTTACTATCTTTCATCATCATTTTTTCCAAGGATGAATAAATAGGTCGAGTGAGAGCTTTATTTTGATTTGATCGAATAAAGTTTCTAAGTTGAAGATATTTAAAAAAATGTGTTCTATTGAGATTAAATTTGATCCTCAGCTCTTCAAAAGACATTATGTTGTCTGCACATGGCAAATATAAATCCTGAATCTTTTGTATCCCTTTTAAATTCCATACTTTAAATACAGCGTCCGCTCTCCCTGGTTTAAAATATTGATTACCCCATATTGGACTAAATTGTGACAATAACTGTGGTTCTTTTAAATAGTTTTTAGCTTCACACCATATTTTGATCATATGCTTTACAAATGGATTTTTAACTTGTTTTTGTAATTTTTTTGCCGAATCTGAGTATATGAATATGGGAAGAGGTAAAGGTAAATTGTATGATTCCATTTCAGTCCAGTGAGGGAGATCATTTGATGAAAAATAATATGTCATAGACCTCAGTTGTGCCGACCAATAATACAACATAAAATTTGGACATTTCAGACCTCCACGATCAAATGGTAAATATAATAAAGACAAACGTAATCTAGCCCTCCTGTTGTTCCATATAAATTCCACTAACTTTTTTTTTATTCTTGAGAATAAATCTAAAGGTGGTGGTAAGGGAATGTATTGAAATAAATAAAGTATTTTAGGTAAGATATTACTTTTAAGTATATTGATTCTCCCGATCATCGACATTGGTAGTGACATCCATCTCTGAGTTAACTCATTGATATCTGACATTAAGGCTTCATAGTTGACGCTGGCGACTGATTCTAGCTTAGGCATAATTTGGATTCCTAAATATTTAAACTGATTTACAACATTGAATTGATTTACCTCAGGGGCTGGGTAATTTCTCTGGGTCTCATTTAGCATTAATATTGAAGATTTAGTTTTATTTATTTTATATCCTGATATTTCCCCAAAATTCTTTATTAAATTCAACAAGGTTGGAATTGATTTTTTTAGATTCGACATAAACAAAATTATATCATCGGCGTACAGGGAGATTTTATGTTCTGTTGGTCCAACTTTAATTCCATATATTTGTGAATGTAAACGTATCGCTATCGCTAAAGGTTCAATTGCCATAGTAAACAGTAAAGGTGAAAGTGGACAGCCTTGTCGACATCCTCTATTGATTTTTATTGGTTTTGAAATATTGTTATTTGTTAGGATTTCTGCTGTAGCATTATTGTATATTATTTGAACCCATTTTATGAAATTATTTCCAAGTCCAAACCTTTGTAGGACTTCAAAAAGAAAGGGCCATTCAACTCTATCAAAGGCCTTTTCGGCGTCCAGTGATAGGAGAGCTGTATCCGGTGCTTCTTTATTAAAATAAATAATATTAAATAGTCTTCTTACATTATGGAAGCCTTGTCTACCCTTTATAAAGCCATTCTGATCTCGATTAATAATATTTGGTAAAATTTCTTGTATTCGTCTTGCTAAAATTTTACAGATTATCTTAAGGTCGGCGTTTAATAGGCTTATTGGTCTCATATTTTCACATTTATTAGAGGGCTTACCTGGTTTTGGCAGCAGTATAATTAAGGCATTATTTATGTATGATGGTAAATTATTATTTTGAAATGCTTCTAAAACCATTTCCAAAAAAGGTTTTATTAATTTATTCTTAAATTTTTTTATAAAGGTCAACTGGAAGACCATCTGGTCCTGCACTTTTTCCTGATTTCATATTATCAATGGCTAGCCCAACTTCTTCTTGACTAATTTTAGACTCCAATATCTCCCTGTTTTCATTTGGAATACACGGTATAGATAGTTTGTTCAAAAACCCATTTAGTTTTGTTAAATCAGGGTGTTTATATATTTACATATTTATTCCATCTAGCTACAATGCTCTGCACTGTGTGTTCATATATTCATATATTTATTCCATCCAGCTACAATGCTCTGCACTGTGTGTCTGTGTGTGTGTGTGTGTATATATATTTTATAGTAATATGTACATATGTATATTAGCTGCTCTTGCTTGCTTGTTTTTTTTCTTGCCTTCTGATTGTTGCTCTGAGTGTTGCTATCCCTGTGCTGTTGCAATCCTGGAATTTCCCCGTTGTGGGACTAATAAAGGCTTATCTTATCTTAAATATGGATGTCACCAGACTGCAAAACAAATCTACCTACGGGTACAAATAAAGTAACCTGAACCTGAACCCCGGAGTCGGCCCGGACGGGAAGCCCCAGCGACGCAGCAAGCATCCCAGAGACGGCCCGGATGGGAACCCCCAGCAATGCGTGCGCTGTTTTGGTCAAACTACCGGACTTTTGGCTGCACGACCCGTGGCCTTGGTTCCACCACACCGAGGCTCAGTTCGCCCTCCGGGGAATAATGGCAGATGACACCAAATATTACTATGCGGTTGCAGCGCTGGACGCTCGCACGTCTCAGCAAGTAGCGAGCCTGCTCCAACAGCCTCCAGCCCATGACAAATATGGGGCTCTCAAGGCTGCGCTGACCTGGCGCTACACGCTCTCGGACTGTGAGAGAGCAGAGAGGCTCCTAGGCGCTCCGAGTTAGGAGATGGGTTGGCGGTCGAACTGATGGAGAGGATGTTGGCCTTAATGGGCACGGACGATGGGCATTTTCTGTTTGCCCACCTTTTCCTCCGGAACCTCCCAACAGAGGCGAGAGCGGTTCTTGCCAATTCACCGTTGCTGGCCGCGCGTGACTACCGTGCGCTAGCCCAGAAGGCAGATCGGATCATCCTCACCACCAGAGCCCTTACAGTGAACGCGGCGGCGTCGGAACCCAACGAGATGACCAGCGGAGGCGAGGAGCCGCCGACGGTAGCGGCAGCGGAGGTCAGGAAGCGCCAGAGAGACACGCTTTGCTTCTACCACCGCCGCTTTGGAGAGAACGCATGCAGATGTGTGCCACCGTGCCGATTTGAGCGCTCGGGAAATGCCTAGGCCGGCAGTCGTAGCAGCTGCGTCCGCCGGTGAAGAGAACAGGCTGCTCTATGTGACGGACTCGCGCTCGGGGAGATGGTTCCTCGTAGACACCGGAACCCAGAAGAGCATCATCCTGCCGTCCTACGCCGACCGGCTAGCAGGAGCTAGCGGTCCCGGGCTGGTAGCAGTAAACGGCTTGGACATTAAGACTTTTGGTGAGAGAACACTGACTTTAACCCTACACTTTTGTCATAGCGGCATTGAGTTTCCCAATCCTGGGAGCTGATTTTCTGTGTGCACATGGGTTACTAGTCGGTGTTGCTAACAGGCGCCTGGTTAATGCACTGTCTTTTGATTCTTTCCCCTGTACAGCTCGAGGGGCTGGGCCAATAACACAAGCCAACGTCACAGCTCCAGGCGGTAAGTTCCACACACTGCTCACTCAGTTCCCAGCGCTCACGGTCCCGACATTTTCGGCGGCCATCGCTAAACACGGGATGGAACACTTTATCACCACCACCGGGCCGCCTGATTTTGCACGACCTCGGCGCTTGGACGCAGCTAAACTGGCCATAGCGTGCGAGGAGTTTGCCAACCTGGAAAGGTTGGGCATCATCAGGCGATTGAACAGCCCCTGGGCATACACATGGTCCCTAAGGCCGAGGGATCGTGACGACCGTGTGGAGATTTCCGCAGATTGAATAACGCCACAGCGCACGACCGCTACCCGATTCCCCATATTCAGGATTTTTCCGTTCACCTCGCCGGAGCATGTATTTTTTCTAAAATAGACCTGGTCCGCGGTTACCACCAGGTCCCAGTGCGCACGGAGGACATCCCCAAAACAGCGGTAATAACTCTGTTTGGCTTGTTTGAGTTTTTACGCATGCCCTTCGGATTAAAAGGAGCGGCACAGACATTCCAACGCATGATGGATGCGGTGTTGCGTGATCTCCCGTTTGTGTTCGTCTACCTGGATGATATCCTGGTGGCCAGTGCGTCCGAGGACGAACACGTAACCCACCTCAGGACGGTTTTCCGGAGGTTGGAGGAGCACGGGTTAATAATCAACCTGGCGAAATGCCAGTTCGCCGTGACGGGGATTGATTTTTTGAGGCACTGCGTCTCACCGGAGGGAGCGATACTCTTGCCCGACAAAGTGCACGCCGTGGCGAATTTTCCCCAGCCTCAGACGGTCAGGGCGCTGCAAGAATTTTTGGGGATGGTTAACTTTTATAACCGGTTCCTCCCCCGCGCAGCTCAACTCATGCAGTCATTGTACGCCGCACTCAAGAGATGGAAACCCGCGGACAGAGTTGAATGGACTCCGGAGCGAGAGCAGGCGTTCTCTGAGGTTAAAACAGCCCTGGAAACGCCGCACTGTTGGCGCACCCGGACCCAGTGGCCCGGATAGCACTCACTACCGACGCCTCGGACGTGGCCATAGGGGCCGTCGTGGAGCAATGTGTCACCGGTTCTTGGCAGCTGCTCGCTTTTTTCAGCAGGGCTTTGCGCGACAGTGAGCGTTAATACAGCACGTTCGACGAGAGAGTTGCTGGCTCTCCACCTGGCCATATGCCACTTCCAGTTCTGGCTGGAAGGGTGCAGCTTCACTGCGTTCGTGGACCACAAGCCGCTAACGTTCGCGATGGCCAAGGTTTCAGAACCATGGTCGGGCCGGCAGCAGAGACAGCTGGCCGCGATCTCGGAGTTTATGACCGATATTCAGCATGTGTCGGGTAAACTGAATGTGGTGGTGGACTGCCTCTCGTGCGCAGTAGTGGCCCCGGTCTGTGTGGGGATAGATTATACAGTCATGGCCGCAGAGCAGATTGGCGATTCGGACATGTGCGCGCTCCAGTCTGGACCAACAGGGTTAAGGCTGGAGAGCAGAGTACTGCAAGACGGCAAGCCTCCCCTAATCTGCGACGTCTCCACGGGACGCCCGCACCCGGTGGTCCCAGTCGCTTGGTGCCGCCGCGTGTTTGAGTCAGTTCACACTCTGGCGCACCCAGGAGTGCGCGCATCAGTCAAAATGGTGAGAGCGAAGTTCGTGTGGCCAGGCCTGCACAAACAAGTGAAAGAGTGGGCTGCAGCCTGTGTAACGTGCCAACGAGCCAAAGTACACAGACACACGAAGGCTCCTTTGGAGCTGTGTCGTATACCGGCTAAGAGGTTCGACCATGTTTACGTGGACCTCGTAGGCCCCCTCCCACCATCGCAGGGGTGCACGCACCTTCTGACAGTGGTGGACCGCACCACACGCTGGCCAGAAGCAGTCCTGCTGGCGGCAACCACGTCCGCGGACGTGGCGCGCTTTTTTGACGACATGGGTGGCACGTTTAGGAATCCCATCAGACATCACGTCCGATAGGGGCCCTCAGTTTGTTTCCGACCTCTGGTCCGCGATGGCCCGTAGCCTGGGTGTTGCAATTCATCACACAACCGCGTACCACCCACAGGCCAATGGGTTATGCAAGCGTTTTCATAGGTCACTGAAAGCAGCACTCAGGGCTTCGCTGACGGATGCAAATTGGGTAGACCGTTTGCCGTGGGTTCTATGGGGGTTGCGTTCCGCACCAAAAGAGGATTTGGAGGTTTCCCCGGCGGAGCTTGTTTATTCTCAGCCACTGCGGCTGCCCATGGAATTTTTGCCAGATAATCCTGCGCCGGACAACTGCCCATCTCAGCGTTTGCAGCATAGTGCAGACACAGGCACGCTGCCGGGCCCAGCCCACCACTGTTTTCCATGCACTTTTGTGCCAAAAACTTTGAAGAACGCGGCGTTCATGTTTGTCAGTCACGATGCCCACCGCCCTCCATTGCGCCCACCCTACGATGGCCCGTTCAGAGTGCTGGAAACAGGGGACAAACATTTTTTGTTAGACTTGGGGGGTCGTCAGGAGAAAATATGTATAGATAGACTTAAGCCCACCTTTGTGGTGGCAGACGAGCAAGTGCTGTTGGCTCAGGCCCCTCGGCGTGGAAGACCCCCACTGAGAACTCCCCAGGTAAACGATTCATCAGAGCAGCCACACGGGCAAGTTGAAGGTTTCTCCCCCCTCACCATTGCCCACCCGCAGACAGACACACCCCCAGGAGCCTCCCGCCAGCACGTAAACCCCCGTTACAGCAGATATGTGAGGAGACTGAAGCCAAAAGGACGTGAGGACTGAAACTCAGTCTGAGATTCGGGGGGGGGGGGGGGCGTGTAGAGGCTGGGTTAATCATCTCAGACTGGATGCAGAGGGTAAACAGAGAAGGACAATAGCTATGGAGATTATGGTGAGGTAGCAGGAAGAAGGAGTTGGGGGAGAAGGGATGAATGTATTGTGATGTGAGATGTCATGCAGATGTGAGATGGGCGGTTAGTATAAAAGGAGAACCCCTGGTGTATTGAGACATGCTTTTTCTGTGTATGACTGATGTGAGAGTGAATAAAGTCATCTGCTGCCTAAATCAGTCTCGTTATTTACACTCTCCACAATACAAAAATAACCATTTCCAACTCAGCCATAGACACCATGCCTCTCAGTTTGGCAGTGTTTCTCAGGTGAAAAAAAGTAGAGCAAGTCAGCTGATTTACATGAGCATCTCGGGATGAAGAGCTGTCAAGAACTACTCCAAGATTACATACAGAGGATTTGCTGGATGAAAGTGGCCCAAGGGATTCTTTAATAGTAGGGATCGCACTGTCAGGAGCAATTATTAGAGGCTCTGTTTTAATATCATTTAACTGTAAATAGTTTGCAGATCACCAGTTCTTGAGAGCAGTTATACAGTCTGTTAAAACTGAAAGTTTATGAAGGTCTTGTGGTCTAAAAGAAAAATACAGCTGAATATCATCAGCATAAAAATGAGGAGAAACCTCATTAAAAGTATCAATTAACTGACCAAGTGGAAGCTGGTATAAGGAAAAATAAAACAGGACCCAAGACTGAGCCCTGAGGAACCCCACATGACAAGGCTGCAGTATTGGACATAAACTGGTTCACAGAGACAGAAAAAGACCCATCAGTTAAGTATGAAGAAAATCATTTCAGAGCTGTTCCACTAACACCCACAGAGTGGTGTAGTCTGTCAAGAAGAATTTTATGTTCAGCTGTATCAAAAGCAGAGCTAAGATTCAATAAAACCAAAACAGAGTAAAAACCAGCATCAGCAGCCAATAAAATAAGATAAGATAAGATAAGCCTTTATTAGTCCCACAATGGGGAAATTCCAGGATTGCAACAGCACAGGGATAGCAACACTCAGAGCAATAATTAAAAAGATACGGAAGATATAAATGGATATACATACATACACATAAATATATATACAGTGGTACCTCTACTTACGAACGTCTCTACATACGGAATTTTCAGGTTACGAGACGCCTCAACGGGAAAATATTGCCTCTAGTTACGAACGAAATTTCAGGATACGAAAGGCAAAAAAGTACGCGCTCCTCGCAGCTTCCGTAGTTTACCGAACGTAAACATACCTGTAGCTGCTCTGCCATTGGCTATCGCCTAGCATCTTCCTGGTATCCCATTGGCCACGAAGTTTTTTTTTTTTTCCAAAACTTTATTAAGAACAAGGTGAAAGTTTTACGTGTGTGTACAGTACAGAATTAACATTTATTCGCTATGGGCCCCAAGAAAGTGATGGAGATAAGTGGAAAAGGAGAAAAGAAGAGAGTTTTTTTGTCCATACAAACAAAGAAAGGAGATAATCGAAAGGTATGAAAAGGGGATGCATCTTGCGTTTGGATGCGTTTGGTTGATCTCGCCAAAGAATATGGCCGTAATACATCAACGATCAGCACGGTATTAAAACAAAACGAAGCACTTACAAGCCGACAAAAGCAAACGTCCTTGGATCAGAACATGAACCAAAGAAGGCAAAAGGTGACGACGTCGACGACGTCGACGACGATAGCAGTTAAAGGGTAAATGAACATAATTTTTATTATTCTTTCTCTTTTATTATTCTCTTTTATTATTCTTTCTCTCATTTTAAACTCTCATTTTATGTTTATTGTGCAGTAATCTAATTGTAACATGTATTTGTTATATGTTTTGATGCGTTTTTACGATTTATAAAAAATTTATGCCCGAATTTTGGGGGCTTGGAACGGATTACGGCATTTACATGTAAAACGCGCCTCTACGTACGAATTTTTCACGTTACGAGAATTCTTCCGGAATGAATTAAATTCGTAAGTAGAGGTACCACTGTACAAAGTGCGGAGCATTGTAGCAAGATGGAATAAACAGCATAACCGTCTACTTAGTTATCCTACATAGTATGAATATGTACCCATACATATTGTCACCCTCTGTAGCGACCGATATTGTCCTATTTGTATATACTGGAGGGGACCATTGTGTAAGTCTATTGCGTTACTATTAGGTCGACACGTTTTTTTGCTATCTCTGCGAGCAGCCCTGCTTAGGTTATACAGTCTTGACAGCCGTAGGTAGGAAGGACCTGCGAAACCTCTCGGTTGCGCACCTAGGATGATGTAGTCTGCTGCTAAATGAGCTCCTCAGTGCATTCAGTATGTCCTGCATAGGGTGGGACTCGGACTCCAGCAGAGATGACAGTTTAGCCACCATCCTTCTCGCTCCTATCTCCTCCACTGGGTCAGGGCGCTGCCCCAGGACAGAGCTAGGTTTCTTGATCAGTTTGTTCAGTCTCTTCCTATCGGCTGCTGTAATGCCACTGCCCCAGCAGACCACTCCAAAAGTGATGGCTGATGCCACCACCGTGTCATAGAATGTCTTCAGCAGCACCCCTTGTACACCAAAAGACCTGAGTCTCCTCAGTAGGAACAGCCTGCGCTGTCCCTTCTTGTAGAGTGCGTCGTTATTGTGTGACCCGTCTAGTTTATTGTTCAAATGAACACCCAGGTACTTGTAGGATGTCACCATCTCAATGTCTGTTCCCTGTATGTTTACTGGTGCTGTGAGGGGTTGTCCTTGCCTGCGGCAGTCCACCACCAGCTCCTTAGTTTTCCTCGCATTGATCTGGAGGCAGTTCCGATGGCACCAGTCCACGAAGTCCTGGATAAGTCCTCTGTACTCAGCTTCATCTCCATTGGAGATGAGGCCGATGATCGCAGAGTCGTCAGAGAACTTATGTAGATGGCAGTGTGTTGTGTTGTGTGACAAGTCCGCAGTATAAAGGGTGAACAGGAAGGGAGCCAAAACCGTTCCCTGGGGGGGCCCCGTGCTACTGATGATCGTGTTGGACACACAGTCCCGGGTTCTCACAAACTGTGGCCGGTTAGTGAGGTAGTCCAGGATCCATGATGACAGGTGCTGGTCCACCCCTGCGCACAGCAGCTTGTCCTTCAGGATCATCGGTTGGATGGTGTTGAAATCACTGGAGAAGTCAAAGAACATGATCCTCACCGCATTCCCGGGCTTCTCCAGGTGGGACAGAGAACGGTGAAGGAGGAAGATCACTGCATCCTCCACCCCAATGCCATGCTGGTATGCGAACTGGAGTGGATCCATCGCTGATCCCACCAAGGGGCGGAGGTGAGCAAGGAGCAGTCTCTCCAGGGTCTTCATCATGTGGGACGTCAGGGCCACTGGTCTGTAGCTGTTCAGGTCTTTGGGGCGGGAAGTCTTTGGTACAGGTACCACACAAGATGTTTTCCACAACTGTGGTACCCTCCCCAGCTTCAGGCTCAGGTTGAAGATGAGCTCCACAATCCCACACAGCTGATCTGCACAGGACTTGAGGAGCTTTGCACTGATGCTGTCCGGTCCCGACGCCTTCCTCGCTTTGATCTTCCTCAGCTCCGTCCTCACCTGGGTCTTAGTGAGGGTCATGTTGGGGGGCTGTGTGTTGGGAGTGGGGGGGTGTTGGTGGAGTGGGGTGTGGGCAGCAGGACTCGATGTCTTTAGAGGCAGCAGTGGTTGTTGTGCAGTCGGGGGGGGAGGGCGGTTGGTCAAACCTATTTAAAAACAGGTTCAGATTGTTCGCCCACTCCCTGCCCCCCGTGGCCTGGGAGGAGGTATTCTGGAGTCCAGAGATGGTTTTGAGGTTTCTCCAGACCCCACCGATGTCGCTCTGTTGCAGCTTGTCGTCCATCTTCTTCCTGAAGCTGTCCTTGCCTTCTCTGATCTTCCTCCTCAGCTCCCTCTGTACGGACTTCAGCATCTCCCTGTTCCCCGACCTGAAGATCCTCTTCTCTCTCAGAAGTGTTTTTTTATCTCAGGGTTGATCCAGGGTTTGTTGTTCGAGCAACACCGTATGGTCTTGGTGGGTATGGTGTTGTCCACACAGAAGCTGATGTAGTCCGTGATGGTGTGAGTGAGGCCATCGATGTCCTCACCATGTGGATCACAGAGCTGCTCTCAGGCAGTGGTTTCAAAGCAGTCCTTTAGAGCGTCCATTGCCTCCTCAGACCATAACTTCACTGTGCGCATGACCGGAGGTTGTCTGTGCACTAGGGGTTTGTACACCGGCAGGAGATGAACGAAGTTGTGATCCAATCACCCGAGTGGGGGGAGTTGTGATGAGGTGTACGCCTCCTTAGTGTTTGCGTAGAATAAGTCCAGTGTTTTATTGTCTCTAGTGTGGCATGTGACATACTGGGTGAACGTGGGTAGAATGGGAGACAGTGAAATATGGTTGAAATCGCCTGAGATGAGGAGAAGAGCATCTGGGTGTTCTGTCTGCAGCCTGCCAGTTACTGAGTGGATGACATCACGCACTGTCCCAGCGTTCGCCGTCGGATTTGCATAAATAACAATGCAGATCACGTGTGAGTATTCCCTCGGGAGGGAGGTAGGCCGCATGCTAACAGCTAGCAACTCAATGTCTTTGTTGCAGTGTTGTTGTTTAACCGGGATATGTCCCGGTCTGCACCAGTTGTTATTGACGTACATCATCACTCCACCGCCCCTTGCCTTCCCACTGTCTGGTGTTTGGTCTGCCCGTATTGCGTGGAAACCCTCCAGTTCAATGTTAGCATCTGCTGCTAGTTCTGTTAGCCACGTCTCTGTGAATAGCATCAGACTACACTCCCGGTATATGCTATCGTAGCGGGAGATAGCCGCTAGCTCATCTGTTTTTCCGAGTATCGATCGTACATTCCCCATAATGACAGATGGGAGGGCGGGTCTGTACCTTATATTCCTTGCCCGCCGTCTTACTCCAGCACGACACCCACGTCGTTTTCATCTTAATTCTCCCGGTATGTCGAGTTTTTTCGTTAGCATCATGGGCCGGTTGAGTGCTAACAGCTGGTCCCTGTTATACTGCCTCCTGCCAGAAACAGTGGCTCCGTCCGCTGACTCAGGAGACATTTGGGTGATCTACGTGCTCGGATGGAATAAAGGTAACGCTGGATCATTAAGATTGGCAAGAGAGCCAGATAGAAATAGGCAGAAATTGATCCGCTGTTGCAAAAGGCAGCCTACTCACACTAGATAGGCAGCGAAGCACTTTCTCCAGTAGACTACTACAGCTTCGTTGTCGAACGGCCAGGTACAGGAAATCTTTCCTGCCACATGCAATTTCACTGTACAATAACTCACTATGATGTTGTATTCTGGTCATAGCTGTGCTGCCACACTGTACCTTACAGACTAACTGGTACCTCACATTTCACTCTGCACCTGATAGTCCTTCTTTGTGCAATGGGATGATTCATGTGTTTATACGGGTCATCATCATATATTAAGCTATTGTGGGCAACATATGTTGGTTACATATGCTCCACAAATATATTGCTGTGTGTTTATTGTATTGTGTGCTGCACGTCTCAAGGAACAAAGGGACTGAGCCTCCGAGAGGTAACGGCAGAGTGTGAGGTTGGGCCTTTGTTTCAAGGAGATGACCTGGAGAGATTTCCGGACCACCGGAGACTAAGGGACGATGGTGTGAAGATCAGAGGAGTTACATTGTGACTGGGATTAAGTACCATGTGACTGTATATTTGATTAAACACCATGTGACTGCAGTTTTGATGTCCAGGGTATAAAAGACAGATGTGAGATAATTCATCCTCTTTTCCTGCTTTGAAATTGTTGGAGTATGTGTTTGTGAATAAAGCTGAACCTGAGGAATAAACTCAGTCTCATCCTTCCGCACATCCTCCACACTGGTGACCTTACGACGAAGCATGAGCAGAGATAATTCTCCCGAGCGGGGCTCGGCAGAAGCCAGCCTGATGACTGCCGCCGCGTTCCAGCTGCCCGACTTCTGGCAGCATAGTCCACGCTCCTGGTTTAGCGCGGTCGAGGCGCAGTTCAACCTCCGGAGAATCTCGAGAGACGACACGAAATTCTACCATGTGGTGGTGAAGCTGGACAGCCACACAGTCCAGAGGGTGGAGGATCTGATCAATCACCCACCGGACAGCGACAAATACAGCGCATTGAAGGCTGCGCTTATCAGCCACTTCACCCCCTCGGTGCAACAGCGAGCAGAGGGGCTCCTAGCGTTGACAGAATCGGAGAATGACAGACCCGTAGACCTGATGGTGAAAATGCTGAGGCTGAGAGACTCCGAGGATTGTGACTTTATCTTCGCCCACCTTTTCCTCCGGACCCTGCCGCCAGCGGTGAGAGTTACCCTGGCAGACTCACCTCGGTTGGCCCGGCGAGACTACCATGGGCTGAGCAAGGAGGCGCAGTGACTCGTCGATGCCCACAAACAGAGCGCGGTTTCGGCCGCGGCAGCAGAGCTAGGAGCAACGTCCGGAGACGGCATGGGGCCAGTGGTTGCACCACCAGACTCACCGACGACGGCAGCAGCAAGGACCAGGCGACATGGAGCGGACGACGTCCTTTGCTTCTATCATCGCCGCTTTGCAGAGAGGGCACACAAGTGCCTCCCACCGTGCCACTTCAAGCGTTCGGGAAACGCCAAGACCGGGGGTCGGTAGCGGCTGCGACTCTCGGGGAGGAGAACAAGCTGTTCTACCTGACGGATGCACGCTCGGGGAGGCATTTCCTCGTGGACACAGGCTCCCAGCTGAGTTTCATCACGCCTTCCTACGCGGACCGGCTGACGCCGTCTAAGGGTCCCCGGGTGTCAGCAGCGAACGGCTCAGCGATTAAGACCTTCAGTGAGAGGACTCTGCTTCTGTCTTTGCAGGGCCGTGCATTTGAGTGGACTTTTGTTGTAGCGGCAGTCAATTTCAACATGTTAGGGGCTGATTTTTTGTGCTCACATGGTTTATTGGTTGATCTTGCTAACAGACGTCTGGTTAATGCACTATCCTTTCATTCTATTCCCTGCACAGCTCGAGTGGCACCGCCAACTGCACAAGCCAACGTCACAGCTGCGGGTGGTAAGTTCCACGCACTCCTCACTCAGTTCCCAGCACTCACAGTCCCAACGTTTTCGGCGACAGTGGCTAAACATGGGGTGGAACATTATATCACTACCACCGGCCCGCCCGTTTTTGCAAAAGCTCGGCGCCTGGACTCAGCTAAACTGACCATAGCGCGCGAGGAGTTCGCCAACCTGGAAAAGCTGGGCATCATCAGGCGTTCGAAAAGGCCCTTGGCTTCACCACTGCACATGGTCCCAAAGGCTGATGGCTCGTGGCGACCTTGTGGTGATTTCCGCCGGTTGAATAACGCCACTGCACACGACCGCTACCCAATCCCGCATATCCAAGATTTTTCGGTTCATTTGGCGGGGGCGCGCATTTTTTCTAAAATAGATTTAGTACGCGGTTACCATTAGGTTCCAGTGCGTGCTCAGGACATACCCAAAACAGCGGTAATAACTCCTTTCGGGCTTTTTGAGTTTTTGCGCATGCCTTTTGGACTCAAGGGAGCGGCGCAGATGTTCCAACGCATGATGGACGCGGTCCTGCGCGACCTCCCTTTCGTGTTCATCTGTTTGGACAACATTTTGGTAGTCAGCACGTCCGAAGACGAACATGAAAGCCACCTCACAGCAGTTTTCTGGAGGTTAGCAGAGCACGGGTTAATAATTAACCCAGCGAAGTGTCAGTTCGGGGTGGCACAGATTGATTTTTTTGGGGCATCGCGTTTCGCCAGAAGGAGCGGTCCCTCTGCCCGATATAGTGCGTGCAATAACAAATTTTCCCCAACCTCAAACGGTCAAAGCGTTACAGGAGTTTTTGGGGATGGTTAATTTTTATAATTGTTTCCTCCCCAGCGCAGCGAAGCTCATGCAACCATTGTACGCTGCACTAAAAAAACAAAAACCCACGAATAAAATCGAATGGTCTCCTGAGCGGGAGCGCGCTTTCTCTCAAGTCAAATCAGCCCTGTCAAATGCTGCTTTGTTGGCACACCCAGTTCCAACGGCCGGCATGGCGCTCACCACTGACGCGTCCGATTTAGCCGTGGGGGCGGTCATTGAACAGTATGTAGCTGGGGCCTGGCAACCGCTCGCGTTTTTCAGCAAAACCTTGTGCGATAGCGAGCGAAAATACAGCGCGTTCAACAGGGAGTTGTTTGCTCTGCACTTGGCCATCCGCCACTTCCAGTTCTGGCTGGAAGGGCGCCGTTTCACCGCGTTTGTGGACCACAAACCGCTGACTTTCGCAATGGCCAAGATTTCGGAACCTTGGTCGGGCCGGCAGCAGAGACAGCTGGCCGCGATATCGGAGTTCACCACCGATATCCAGCATGTGGCAGGTAAATATAATGTAGTGGCAGACTGCCTCTCATGTGCTGTGGCGGCTCCAGGCCCCATGGGGGCAGACTCTGCAGCCATGGCCGCGGGCCAGGGTAGCGACGCGGAAGCGTGCGCAGCCCCGGTCCGCGTAGGGTTAGATTATGCAGCCATGGCCGCGGAGCAGGTTAGCGATGCGGACGTGCGTGCGCTCCAGTCTGGACCAACAGGGTTAAGGCTGGAGTACAGGGTGCTGCAAGATGGTATGCCCCCCCAATCTGCGATATCTCCACTGGACGGCCGCGTCCGGTGGTACCAGCTGCATGGCGCCGCCGCATTTTTGACTCGATTCATTCTCTGGCGCACCCGGGGGTGTGTGCATTGGTCAAAATGGTAGGAGAGAAATTTGTATGGCCGCGGTTGCGCAAACAGGTCAAAGAATGGGCGACAGCCTGCGTAGCTTGTCAGCGAGCCAAAATACACAAACACACTAGAGCTCCTTTGGAGCCTTTTCACATCCCGGCGAAGCGCTTTGATCATGTGCATGTCGACCTGGTAGGCCCCCTTCCGTCGTCACAGGGGTGCTTACACCTTTTGACAATGGTGGACCGCACCACGCGTTGGCCGGAAGTGGTCCCACTGGCATCAACCACAGCCGAGGAGGTGGCGCGCGCGTTTTTAACAGCGTGGGTAGCGTGTTTTGGAGTTCCGTCGGACATAACGTCCGACAGAGGTCCTCAGTTTGTGTCCAAGCTCTGGTCAGCGATGGCCCGCAGCCTGGGGGTAACGATCCACCGCACTACCGCGTACAACCCCCAGGCTAACGGTTTATGCGAACGTTTCCATAGGTCATTGAAAGCAGCCCTCAGAGCGTCGCTTACGGATACAAATTGGGTAGACAGGCTACCATGAGTTTTATTGGGGTTGCGTTCTGCACCTAAGGAGGATTTGCAAGCCTCCCCAGCTGAGTTAGTTTTTGCACAGCCTCTCCGGCTGCCCGGGGAATTTCTCCCGGATAATCCTGCGCCAAATTGCCCCCCCACTTAGCGGTTGCAGAGCGACACAGGATCAAACACGCTTCCTGGCCCGGTTCATCACAGCTTCCCACGCGTTTTTGTGCCGAAAGCCTTAAAAAATGCGGAGTTTGTTTTTGTCAGACATGATGCCCATCGCCCAAACTTGCGGCCGCCGTACGATGGACCGTTTAGGGTGCTGGAAACAGGAGAGAAGCATTTTTTGCTAGATTTGGGAGACAGAAAGGAGGTAATTGGTATTAACAGACTCAAATCCGCTTTTGTTTTGGTGGATGAAGCTGTGCAGTTGGCGAGGGCCCCCCGTTGCGTCAGACCCCCTAGAAGGCATTCTCCAGAACACCCACAGAGATTGACTAACAGTTCTAATCCACAGGCAACAGTCCCACAGCAGGAGGATACTGCAGAGGCAGTAAAGCCGGCCTACAGCAAATACGGCAGAAGACTTAGGCCTAGGCAACGGGTGGATTGATATGTAGTAATGTTATTATGCCATGCACCTCTAGTTATGGTTGTTCCATTTTAGACGTTTGGGGGGGGTCATGTGGGCAACATATGTTGGTTACATATGCTCCACAAATATATTGCTGTGTGTTTATTGTATTGTGTGCTGCACGTCTCAAGGAACAAAGGGACTGAGCCTCCGAGAGGTAACGGCAGAGTGTGAGGCTGGGCCTTTGTTTCAAGGAGATGACCTGGAGAGATTTCCGGACCACCGGAGACTAAGGGACGATGGTGTGAAGATCAGAGGAGTTATATTGTGACTGGGATTAAGTACCATGTGACTGTATGTTTGATTAAACACCCTGTGACTGCAGTTTTGATGTCCAGGGTATAAAAGACAGATGTGAGATAATTCATCCTCTTTTCCTGCTTTGAAATTGTTGGAGTATGTGTTTGTGAATAAAGCTGAACCTGAGGAATAAACTCAGTCTCATCCTTCCGCACATCCTCCACACTATGATGTATATAGGTTCCATAGTCATGTTAGTTTCTTTTTTACTTTCCATGGGTAATCCCTTTGTCTGTCGTGTGTGTTTCTGTTGTTTGGCTGTCAACTGTCATGCTGCTGTTACACTGTAATTTCCCAGTTTGGGATCAATAAAGTACATCCATCTATCTATCTATCTATCTATCTATCTATCTACTCGTGTGGCGCCGGAAGTTGTTTCAGTAACTTTGTTGACTTAGTCACTTAGTACTGACAGTAAAATGTCAGTAACTTTAAGGAGAAAAGTTTCAGTGGAATGCATTTTACGAAAACCAGACTGAAATTTATCTAAAAGATTATGTGTCTCCAAAAATAACAAAAACTGATGAGCAACAACTACCTTCTCCAAAATCTTTGGGGAAAAAAAGGGAACTTGGAAATAGGCCTATAATTTTATAGTAGAGATGGCTCAAGACTGGGTTTTTTAAAAGGGGTTTTGTGGGGGACATAGGTGTTTCATTCTCCACCCAGAGATGATGGCCCAGGAGAAGAGAAGCTGACGGTGGGGTGGGGTGGGTGTCCAGACAGGACAGCAGAGGTAGAGACGCTGGCTGCCGGGAGAAGGAAGAAGCACGGCACCAGCGGACTGTTATGTTAATGCACCGTTCAGGCTTTATCTGTAATGTGTATTGAGGTGTGAGCCCCCAGGCCGCTAGGCAAGGCATTAAAGGTATAAAGGAGAGATGCCCTGCGGCCTGGGAGCTATTCTTGTCAACTCAACTGTTAGAGAGAAATAAAGTCTGTGCTGATCCAGCTCGTTGTCTCGCTTGTTCTATTCTCTCTACAGTTTGACAATGGCATGTTTAAAATATTTAGGAATGTAACCATTTAAAAGTGAAAAATTTATCAGTCTAACAATATTCTGGAAAGCGTGTTTTATTATGAAAGTCTTAAGTTTCTGATTGCTTGGTTATTATCTTTCCACAAATAAAACAAGAGGGATAGGACAATAATACAGACCGTAGTTTTGCAGCTGCACACTCATGACATACTGTTAACATTGCCTAATTTATCAGAAATTGGTCTTTCACAACAACTTTGTAGACTACACACTGACTCACAAACACAACTGAAACCACATCTCCCCATAAATCACCAACTTACTCATTAACGATACACAATGAAACTGAAAAAAGGGGTCTAAAGGGCAGCCTGCTGTCCATTGTCTGGCCAAAAAGAATATGTTATATGACACAAATATTTGTGGCCGTAAGGGTTTTAACACATACATGACAACACTATACAAAACTAGAACTTGAAAGTCAGGTGGTTTAGATGGATCAGTGGAGATGATTGTAGGCTTCAGGAAAGTCACTACTCCTCTGCCCCCCCTCACCCTCTCAGGCTCTCCCATCACCACTGCTGATTCCTTCCGCTTCCTAGGCACTACCATCACCAGGGACCTCAAATGGGAGCTGACCATCAGCTCACTCATCAAAAAAGCCCAGCAGAGGATGTTCTTCCTGCGGCAGCTGAGGAAGCTCAAGCTACCCACCAAGATGTTAGTGCAGTTCTACACAGCCATCACCGAGTCCATCCTCACCACCTCCATAACCGTGTGGTACGCAGGAGCCACTGCCAGGGACAGACTAAGGCTGCAGCGCGTCGTGCGCACTGCTGAGAAGGTGATCGGCTGCAAGCTCCCATCTCTCCAGGATCTGTACATCTCCAGGACCCGGAGGCGTGCTGGCCGGATCATAGCCGATCCCTCACACCCTGGTCACGTACTGTTTGCCCCCCTCCCCTCTGGTAGAAGACTTCGGTCCATCCAGACTAAAACCTCCCGTCACATGAACAGCTTCTTCCCCTCTGCCATTAGACTGCTGAACACTAAGTGACTTATTGACTCTCGTGCACCATGTACAGCAGCTCAACCAGACTCATGTCAATCATCACTGTTTTCTTCCTGCATTACCGACTGCACTATATAGTTCTCCACAGTATCTGCTGCTGGCTAATATATATTTTAACTGTTGACCAGTATCACTTAATCTTATCCTACACTTTATTACATGTATAGTTTATTTCTCTTATCCTATCATGTTTAATGTTGCAGCATTGTACCGAGACAAATTCCTAGTTTGTGTACTACATGAACAATGGCAATAAACCTGATTCTGATTCTGATTCTGATTCTGATTCTGATTAACAAATATTTGCCCAACCCAAAGGTGTGTCTGTGTGTGTCACAGAAGTTAGGTTTGAGAACAGGAAGAGATTGCGACTTAATGTTCTACCTGATGGATGCCTTCAGTGGACATTCAAGTCTAGGCTTAGATTGGTTTTACTTTTCAAGTGGATATGATTTTAACTTTGTTTTAAATGTTTCATCACCCTTTACAGATCCTGTATGCAGCAATGGCATTGTGTACACAGCAGAGCAAGACAACTGGCATGATCCAGAGCGAGAATCAGTTCTTCCTCTTGTGCAGCAAAGTCTCCGACTTTTCTTCTTCTTGCAGCATAGTGACCCCTTTGCTTCCCAGCTGGCTGATGATATGGGTCAGACAGAGACCCCAGAAGCATATATGTCTACAAAACACTACATTGTCAATGCAATGGAACACATTCATTTGTTGCTTGATCTGCTTGCAGCTGCAGAAGTGTTGATAGAGCACCACCTAGAGGACATTCTGAACAACAACAGGAAGGCTATTGTTGCGGCTGTGCAGACTGAAATGAAGAACACGCTGAAAGAGCAGATTAACAAGAAAAAGGTAATTTATACAGGGAAAAAAAATCACATGCACATGCTTAATATCCTGATTTTTTTTAATTCAAATTTGTAGTGCTGTAAAGATTATGAGGCTTTTTGAACTAACTCATTGATATAATTTTTAGTAAACATCCTGTTGCAGACCTTTGGAAATACTGGTTTTAGTGACACCTTGTGGTTTCTAATTAAACAACCCTCCTTTTGACTCCACTGTTAGAAGTGAAAACTCCAGCTGCTTTGTGATGTGTTTCAGACAAAACCCAAGCGCAGACACAGGCTCGAAATACCACAGTGATCTTTACTGAATGAGTGAGAGTGTGTGAGTGAAAGTGTGTGTGTGGATGGAAGCGTGCAGAGCGGGATGAGTCTGGCAACCCTGTGAAGAGAAGAGGGACAGGAATATGAGCTCTCTGAATTTACTGGTTGAAAGAGCAGAATAATGAAATAATCTTACAGTGCGGAGGGCGGCGCAGTGGCGAAGTGGTTAGCACTGCGGCAGCACAGCAACTCACCCTTGGCCAGGGGATCCTGGGTTCGATCCCAGCCCCCAACCAACAGTGATCTGTGTGGAGTTTGCATGTTCTCCCCGTGTCTGTGTGGGTTTACTCCGGGATTTCTCCCGTTTCCTCTCACATGCCAAAAACATGCAAGTTAGGTTAATTAAGATAAGCCTTTATTAGTCCCACAATGGGAAAATTCCAGGATTGCAACAGCACAGGGATAGCAACACTCAAAGCAACAATCAGAAGGCAAGAAAAAACAAGAGCAGCTAGTATACATATGTACATATTACTATAAATATATACATATACAGTATATACTGTATATAGATAGACACACAGTGCGGAGCATTGTGGTTGGTGGATGTGCAGCAGAAAGTCTAAGCTCTCTCTCCGCGGATGCAGCGGGCCAGCTGGATGTCTTTGGGCATGATGGTGACCCTCTTGGCATGGATGGCGCACAGGTTGGTGTCCTCGAAAAGACCCACCAGGTAGGCCTCGCTGGCCTCCTGCAGAGCCATGACGGCGGAGCTCTGGAAGCACAGGTCGGTCTTGAAGTCCTGAGCGATCTCCCTCACCAGGCGCTGGAAGGGCAGCTTACGGATGAGCAGCTCCGTGGATTTCTGGATGCCAATTTTAATTGGCATCAAAACTGGGGATTCTAAATTGTCCTTAGGTATGACTGTGAGAGTGAATGGTTGTCTGTCTCTCTGTGTTGGCCCTGCGATGGACTGGCGATCTGTCCAGGGTGTACCCTGCCTCTTGCCCAAAGATGCTGGGATAGGCTCCAGCCCCCCTGCGACCCGAAAAGGATTAAGCGGAAGAAGATGAATGAATCTTACGGCGCATGAGGGGTAGTCAAAGCACCGAAGAGTAGACTGTCCTTCACCCGTTAACCAGAGTCCCGCTGATGTGAAGTAGTGTTCGTGCAGATAATTACAGTGCTGGGTGCCTGACTTGAAGAGAGAGTTCAGTTTTAGGATTCGGTACTTCTGCAGTTGAGATGAGTGGAGCCCACAGCTCATGGATGATGGTCCGGTCCGCCGCCTGGAGGAGGAGGAAGTCCCCCAAGAGGTAGGTCCACCTGTGCACAGGGAAGAGAGGGAGAGAGACAGGAGCAAAGGCGATAATTTCCAACAAGTAGCTTATGGCTGAGTTGGGGACACAAAACTCCCAGACGATGAATCGTAGTCATAGAGGTGAGGGAGGCAAGACTCCCTGTTTGAAGGAAAGGGAAGACTTGGGCACAGAGCTCTTCACCCAGGAGAAGCGTTGACATCTCCGTGCAGGCTGCAGGGCACCACTCCTGATAAAGGCTGCATTAACTGGGAAGAGCAGGTGTGAGCACAGCTGTGGAGATAATTAACACTTTGTTGCTGACAATAGACCACAGCTTTATTCTGGTCCATAGTGTACTTCAACTGTATTCCCTACTCCATGCTCTGTTCTCAGGGAATATCAGTTAAGTGAACTGCCCTTGACAAAATTTATCCATTTGAAACACCCTGCAGCCGTGGCCCCCCTCCTCCTTGCATTACCACGGTAACCATGGGCACATACTGATACTATGGTGGATAATGTGGATAATTTATATTTCTTTAAAAAACTATTAATACAAATATATTTTTATTGCTATCAGTTGATATAAACCATAACCAACATCAGTTTAGCTTGTTAATAACATTAGCAACAACAGTTTGTTTTACTTGTATTTGAGGTGCAATGCTTATGAGTAATCTTCTTGTCAACTTCCAGTGAAGTGATGTATAGTTGTTCACGTCTTCCCGCTCAGTTCTCAGTTCCCTTTGAACTGAACACTGTTCGCTCCCTTCGGTTTGGAATCTCACTTAACATGGCAGAATACCCTGTGCAGTCCACTTCAGCAAGTATCTTGAGAGCCCTCTGGTGGCTGGATGCAGTAAGACAAAAAGCCTTGTCCCACTTATGATTGTATGATGCTGTGGTGGCACTCAGTGGAGGTTCTCTACCCAGAGTCGGAAGTCGGGGGGGGGGGAATAGAGGACTGAAGGAGGAAGTGGCACCGGGGGGTCTCAGATGTAACAGAAAGGACGAGCCGCACCCTGGGGAGTCAGGAGACGCCGGAGTTCACTAGAGTGGGAGAGGGAGTGAGAAGCAGGGTTCATGTCCTGTAATGTTAATGTGCCAGACAGGCTCTGAGTACTGTGTGTATTGTCTTTGGCTCCCTGGGTCTCATGTGGCAGAAATAAAGTGGTATAAAAGGAGGTGCCCAGAGACCCCGGGAGACGTTTTCTGTGTTTTATGTTAGTAGGTGAATAAATTTTGTGTGTTGTCCAGCTTGCTGTCTCGTCTGTTTTTATCTTCCACATTGGTGACCCGAAGACGTGCAATGGAGAACGAAACGAGCACCACCCCGGAGACAACCCAGTCCCGGAGACAACCCTGTTCACCCACCTCTTCCTCAGGAACCTACCAGCTACAGCGAGGGGGATCCTGGCCAACTCACCGCTGCTGGTGGCCAAGAAGTACCACACCCTGGCGCAAGAAGCAGACCGCGTCATCTTAGCAAACAGAGCTCTCAGCGTGCATGCAAGACCAGCAGCCATGAAGGACTCCAGTGAGGTCAAGGAGCCGTTAGGGGTGGCTAGGATGGACGCCAAGAGACGCAGGAATGGGATGCTCTGTTGCTGTCACCGCCGGTTTGGCTCAAATGCCCAATGCTGTCTGCCACCGTGCCAATTCAAGAAGCCAGGGAAACTGCACGGCCAGCAGTCAGTAGCAGCTGCGACCACTGGTGACAGAAACAAGCTGCTTTTCGTCACAGACACATGTTCGGGGAGACGTTTCTTGGTGGACTCTGGCTCCCAGAAGACCCTCATTCTGCCGGTCAGTGCGGACAGGTCGGCAGAAGGCTGCGACCCCAAGCTTACAGCCACCAACAGATCCAACATCAGGACATTTGGTGAAGGAACGTTGACAGTATGCTAACACAGAGGCAATTACCAGTGGGACTTTGTGGTAGCTGCATGTTCTGTTCCCATTTTGGGTGCTGATTTTTTATGTGCTTACGGATTGTTAGTTGATGGTGCTAACAGACGTTTAGTGGATGCTGTTTCTTTTTCCTCCTTGCCCTGCACTGCTCAGGGAATTGGGCCAACTATACATGCTAATGTTATAGCTCCAGGGGGTACGTACCAGCATTTGCTTTCACAGTTCTCAGCGCTCACGGTTCCGACTTTGTCTGTTACAGTAACCAAACATGAGGTCGAGCATTTCATAACAACAAAAGGTCCGCTGGTGTTCGCGCACACTCGCGCCTGGACACGGTTAAACTGGCCAGCGTGCGTGAGGAGTTTGCTAACTTAGAGCAACTGGGCATCATTAGGCGCTCCAACAGCCCGTGAACATCTCCACTACACATGGTGCCCAAGGCCGATGGGTCGTGGTGACTGTGTGATGATTTCCAGTGCTTGAACAACAACATGGAACACAATCGGTATCCCATCCCACACATCCAGGATTTTTCCATGCATCTGGCTGGGACACATGTTTTTCTCGAAAGTAGATCTGGTCTGCGGTTACCACGAGGTCCCGGTGTGCATGGAGGACGTTCCCAAAACAGCGGTAATAACTCCTTTTGGCCTTTTCGAGTTTTTACGCATGCCGTTCAGGTTAAAGGGCACAGCGCAAACCTTCCAAAGAATGATGGACGCGGTGCTCTATGGCCTGTGTAGCGTTGACCTTGGATTCCAATCTATAAAATCATTCTTTGCTGAAGAAAAATTGTTTCAACTCAAAAGTCTGGTCATGAGCTGCTTCTCTCACCTAAGGACCAGAGCTGTAACACTACCCATTGGCCATAACTTGGAAGTTAATCCCTTCTCCAGAACTTAGTCATTCTCCCTTTTTTGCTCTTTGGCAAAGGAATGTTTATGGTTGATATAATCCAGACTTGGGAGTCAAGATTCTCCAGTAAACAACCAGACAGTTTCACAGTGCCATCTGGTGGATGAATCAGGAATATTTAATTTTTTTCCCTTTGCTTTTGAATTTATGCATTATGGACAAATAAATTAATTGATATGCTTTCTCTCAAGACAGTATCCGCTACTGAAGACATGGTTGAACTCTTGGGATGGACAATGTGGTTTCAGATGCTTTTAATGATATGATTTGATATGTGTTGCTCTATTTTCAGGAAGAAATTAATTTATGCCTGCTTACTATCACAAATTAATTACAGTTACAATGTAGAGACATTGTATATTCCCTTATTATTGAGTAGAATATCTTAGTCACTAAAGTTTAAGGAATTTATGCTTTATTCAGCAACGTATGTGTCTTAAGGGGGGGGTCTCACTTCTCATATCAAATGTCTCCCCCCCCTCCTCTCGCTGCTCTTTGGGAGACCATAGCTGGACTTTAACTGACCAATAGAGCTCCAGGCTTCACTGCATCTCCTTTGTAGGTTGAGTTTATGACTTCTGTTGAACAGAACTCCATGTAATTGGTTCAGCTCAAGTTCCATGAAATTCAGTGAGATTCTGCCACACCTGAAAAAAGCTTTCCTGTGTTCAGTTTTGGGGCGTTGGTCAAGTTGTAAGGAGCAGACTTCTCTGCTCTCCCATTTTTTTCCATCTTCCAAGTAAGGCCCAGAGTCTGCCATGCTCTGTGAAATTTTTTTTTTCTTTTCTTTGAAGTTCACTTTTTCTTATTTTAATCTTTTTCTTTAAATTACCGTGCAAGAAGATATTGTTTGTTTGTTTTGTTTTTTGTAAGCTTAAACCAATTCATTTAAACCACCAACATCGGAAGAAATGGATTTGTGATGTGTTTTTGCCTCAGTTTGAATTTCTGATGGAACTTTGTACAATAAACCAATTCCTTCTTCAGTGCATATGAGAAGACCGCAGCCAGCCTGCTGAAGAACCAGCCTTTGTGATCTCGGCAGTAGGCCATAACTATGGTAAGGAGACTGTCTGCCAGTCTTCCAACAGAACCCATGCTGGTCCAGTTGAAACAGAATCCAGTAGACCGCCTGCTACCTACTGGGACACAATGATTCTGCTTGGCTGATGGTCTGTTGTTTAATTTAAACTTAATTCTTCAGAATATTCCTGGTATAAGTTCTTAAACTTAATTTCATGCAAACCCCCATCAGAATTTCAAAATGCATTTTGTCCTTTCATTAATTTACGTTCTTTTTCAGAGTAACACCAATGTTCCATTTTTATAATTTAATCATCATTTTCTTCATAAAATTGCATCCACTTTTCTTAACCAATGCTATTTTATGGTTTTTCCAATTTCCAGTATACTGACAAATTGAACTACGGTTTCTTTGGTTGCACAAATGTTTGATTCACATGTGATACTCCGTAACTCAGTCTATGATGCACATAATACATGTTGAATTCCCTGTCTCAAGTTATCCGAATGTGTTAACCTATTCTGACATTTCTTATTAAACCATTGAAAGACATATGGGAGTTATTGTTTGATTTCATGTCCACCTTCTTATTATCAGCAGACAAGAACTCACAAGGGGTTTTTTTTAGACTGATTCATAATTGGTACAAATAAAGAATTGTTAATAAAATTGTCCTTTTGGACTGGTGCCCCAACGAGCTAATGTGCTGATAAATGAAAATAAATTTTCATCCCTACTCACATTCATATTTACATTAATACTTGTACCAACAACAAAACACCTATAAAACCCATAAATCTACTACACCTGCCTTTCGCTTTTGTCTACTTAGATGACATTTTGGTGGCTAGCACATCCAAGGAGGAGCACCTCGCTCTTCTCAAACTAGTTTTCCAGAGGTTGGAAGCACATGAGCTTATCGATAACTCGGCGAAGTGCCAGTTTGGTGTGCCAGTGATTGATTTTTTGGGTCACCGTATTTCGCCAGAGGGCACAATTCTGCTTCCCGATAAAGTGCGCGCCGTGTCGGATTTTCTGCATCCGCAGACCGTGAGGGCCCTATGGGAATTTTTGGGCATGGTAAACTTTTACAACCGTTTCCTCCCCCGAGCAGCCCAGCTGCTGCAGCTGTTGTATGTTGCGCTCACAAAAAAGAAGCCCGTGGAAAACATCAACTGGACCCCAAGCGAGTCCAGGCTTCCGTAGACGCCAAAACAGTGCTCGCTAACGCCGCCTTGCTAGCCCACCCTGCCCCGTCATCATGGAGAGCACTCACCACGGACGCGTCTGACGCTGTCATAGGGGCAGTGGTGGAGCAGTGCATCTCCGGTTTGTGGCAGCCGCTTGCAGTTTTCAGCCGTACTTTGTGCGACAACGAACACAAATACAGTACGTTTGACAGAGAGTTGTTGGCCCTCCACCTGGCAAAGTGCCACTTCCAGTTTTGGCTAGAATGGCACGAGTTCACCGCATTCATTGATCATAAGCCCCTAACGTACGCAATGTCCAAAGTCTCAGAACCGTGGTTGGCCCAGCAGCAACGATATTTGGCTGCGATCTCGGAGTTCACGACCGACATTCAACACGTAGCTGGTAAGCTTAATGTCATGGCCGACTGCCTGTTGCACATGTTAGTCTCCCCGGTCTACATGGGAATAGATTTCGCCCCCATGGCCACAGAGCAAACCGGGGATGCAGACATTTGCGCACTCCAGTCCGTGCCTATAGGGTTAAAACTGGAGAGCAGGGTGGTGCACGAAGGGTGCCCCCCCCCCTTGCTTTGCAACATCTCCACCGGCCACCCCCGTCCGGTGGTTAGGAGCTCTTGGCACCACCGCATTTTTGAGTCCATCTACTCCCTTTCACATACCGGCATGCGCGCCTCAGTTAAACTGGTGGGGGCAAAATTTGTCTGGCCTTGCCTACAAAGGGATGTGAAAGAATGGGCTACAGTGTGCGTCGCGTGCCAGCAGGCCAAAGTGCACAAACACACCAAAGCCCCTCTCGAGCCCTTTCAAATTCCGGCCAGGAGGTTTGACCACATTCACGTGGATTTGGTGGGCTCCTTCCACCATTGCAAGGTTTCACATGCCTTTTGACAATCGTGGATTGCACCACGCGTTGACCTGAAGTGGTCCCGCTGGTTTCCACTGCGTCCGATGAGGTCGCTCACGTGTTTTTGTTGGCTTGGGTTGCACGGTTCAGATCCCCGTTGGACATCACTTCTGATCGGGGTCCGCAACTCGTTCAGAGCTCTGGTCCGCGATGGCCAATAGCCTGGGGGTCAAAATCCACCGCACCACCGTGTACAACCCCCAGGCTAACGGGCTATGTTAGCGCTTTCATAGGTCGCTTAAAGCAGCACTCAGAGCCTTACTCACAGACACAAGTTGGGTTGACCACCTGCCTTGGGTTCTATTAGGGTTGCGCTCTACGCCCAAAGAGAATCTGGCAGCCTCCTCGGCTGAACTTGTTTTTTCTCAGCCATTCCGGATCCCCGGGGAATTTTTACTGGAGAACCCCACACCTGGACCGATCCGCCCATGCAGTTTTTTTTACAGTACAGGGACTGCTAACGTGCCGGGCCCGGCGCACCATTGTTTTCCCCGCACCTTTGTTCCAAAAAGCTTACAGAGGGCCAAGTTCATTTTTGTCAGGCACGATGCACACAGAACCCCGCTGCATCCACCATATGATGGCTCATTCAGAGTGCTGGAAAATGGGGTAAAACACTTTCTTTTAGACTTGGGGGGAGCATAAGGAAACCGTCTGCATTGACAGACTTAAGCCCGCTTATGTGTTGGCAGATGAACAGGTGGTGTTGGCTTAAGCTCCCCAGGCGCGGGCGCCCACCTACGGTGGCCCCGCAAGTTAGTATTCTCCCTGCAGAGAACTGTGCTCGTGAAACTAACCCTGTTCCCCCCCCACCCTTTCCCCTCCACACACCAACGTTTCCTCCCACACACCTCGCCAGGAGGGTGCTTCGACCGGACCGGCAGTCCCCCACTACAGCCACTACGAGTGCTGGCTCAAGCCCAAAGGACCAAAGGGTTAGGCCCTTTCTGGGTGTTCGGGGGATGAGGGGTTGCTGTGTGGTGGCACATAATAGGAAGCACGACACCCCGAACCGGAGGTCGGGGGGGGGGGGGGGATAAGAGGAATGAATGATGAAGAGGGGAGGGAGAGCAGGAAGACACGCCAGGGCACCGGGGGGTTTCAGATGTAACAGAGAGGAGCCGTCACCCCCCGCTGTGATAGGAGTCACACCGTGGCCCGCCGGGGGGTGATAGATGGTAATAAGTGATGTTTTGTGTCCTGTATGTTAATGTCTCACACCCTGGGTCTCGGGACAGGAATAAAGATGTGTAAAGGTGATCACCTAGAGACCCCGGGTTAATGTTTTTCTGTGTTGGAGGTTGAATAAAGTTTTGTGCTGTTCAGCTCACTGTCTCGTCTGATTCCATCCTCCACACTATAAAAATAGGGGTGCAGTCATGATTGGTCATGGTTGAGAGAACTGTATAGACTGTAATGGGTAGCTATGGATCTAGGATGTGGGGAAGGCGAGCAGCCAAATTCCCCAAGGATGCGTAGCGGCTGTGAAACAACTGCAGCTGTGTGAGGGACTTGGCAGTTTGGCTTTTAGGTGCGAAAGCAGCCCTAAAGCCATCAGGGACCGCAATCGGCTAGACTCCCATTGTGCGCCGTGGCTAAGAAACCCATACAAAGTCCTGTGTGTGGGCTGCACGTCTGCTTCAGGTGCGTGAGCAGCCCTGAAGGTTCCGAGGATGGTGATCGTCCGTGTTTCTCGGGCATGTGCAGCGGCGGAGGATGATGTATCAGTCTGTGGAGCCGGTTTATCCATGTGCGTGGCGCGGGCTTGGTGCAGTGACCACATAGCTGGCAGTTGCGCTGTCCTCATAATCCTGCGGTGTGCGTGCGGGGCTTCTGTGCGCGGGAGGTCAGCTGTCATGAGTTGAGTCAGATTCGGGGAGCTTGATGGAAATCAACGCAGTCGGCGCCGATGTCCTTACCCGTTCAGGCTGCTTCCTTCGGCTCGCTTGTGTCTCCGTTCATGGTGCATGTTGGTCCCAGTGCTGCCCGCTCCGGAGGGTGCGCTCCGGTGTGGATGAAGAGGTTGCAGGCGTTCTCTGGTCCTCTGGGGTCCACCGCGCGGGGAGAGGGATGGTCATTCTCTCTCATCAGGTCACCAGTGTGGAGGGAAAAGATCAGGCGAGGGGCGCACCATGACATGTCGGGTCACCAGTGTGGAGGAATAAGATCAGGCGAGATGAGACGAGCTGGAAGGTTGCAGAGTTTTATTTCCTCCATCAAAATGAGACATACATCGTAGCTCTGAGCTACTGTGTTACTGTGTTGTACTGTGCTGTTGAGGCATGTATAGTAAGCTCTTTTATACAGACAGAGAGAATGCATGGCACATTAGCATATTGGTATACATATCAGTCAATACACATGATTAGCATGACCAACTGGCGCCCAGATGTCCTCTCCTTAATCCGGGGATATATAAACAATAGTCCATTGTTCTGGTTGTCCCCCAGGGGCTCTCTGTCCATATGCAATTTGTCTTCCGTTTCCTCCAGCCCTGCTGAGCGTGAATAGTATCAGTCTGCATTGTGCTGGGTGATCACACCAGTATGTAGATGATGGTCCTTGTTATTATTGTCTAGTAATGTTATGAGCCAAACACATAATTTATTGTAAGATAAATTATTGAATATCAAAAATGGTAATAGCTGTTCTAACTGTATGTTTTTGTGTTTGACATGTAAGCGCCAAGAGAAGCTACTTTCTGCTGCTGAGGTGATTCTTAGTTCATCCATAAATATAGTGAGCAGCAGCAGTAATATAGACTTCAGAAATGCCTGTCTGAACTCCATGAAGGTGAGAAATATTTGGAGTTCTTAAATTATTTTTTTTTACAACACACCAATATTATATTAATAATGTATTAATATCTGAGCGGGTTATGCCCTACTTGGATTATGTATGTTCATTAGAGGTGCTGGTGATGTGAAATATGTTGTGTGTGCTGGTTAGGTACACAACACTCAGGAATTGTCAGCCTCCCTTCGTGAATCACTGTGGAGGGTGACGTCATGGAAGTTCCTTCACAAAGACAAATGCTATTCAGCTCAGGTGAGTAGGATGTTAAATATGCATCAGCACCAGTCTGCTCCTACAGCAGAATCATATTACTGTAATACCACTGAGTTTGAACTATAATCAACTGCAATGTGATTGTTTTAACAGATGGTAGACCATCCAGACGGCAATGGACACACCAGGACAGAAAACTTAGAATGTCTGAGTTAAGCTCTCGTTGATGTTTTAGAGGGAGTGCACACTAAAAATGTATTTACAATTCTGAGAGCCCTTAATATGCTAGTGTTAACCATATATGCTAAACTCTTTATTTAAAAAAAACACAGAGATGTTAATAAAATTTGTTTAATACCAGGTATGATTGCTTCTGTTTGGTTCAACATGTAACTTTTCTGAAGTTCTTTTAATGTTTATTTCTCTTTTCCTCCTAAATAAACAATGCTGCACAACAATCGGTACCTATATTGTATCCCATGTGTACAGAGAGATTCTCTTAAGAGGACCCATACCCACACACACACACTCACACACCCAGTTCCAGCAACCTAGAATTACATATTGCCTCAGCTTAACTTTAAATTCCATCAAATATTTCACTCATTCAACCAACACAGCACAACCAAAAATGCACATGCAATTATGACAATGAACACAACAAACGCCAGGGTGAGGGGAAAGAAAAGAAGATCCCAGATTGAGGTTACACTTGTAAACCCAATATTGTTTCTCCTGCCTGGCAGTGCCATCTTCAACATCCTTTGTTCCATATATCCACTATCCCTCCTCTGCACATGTCCAAACCGTCTCAGCCTCGCCTCTCTTACTTTGTCTCCAAACCACTCAACCTGAGCTGCCCTCTGATATATTCATTTCTGATCCTGTCCCTCCTAGTCATTCCCAATGAGAATATTCAACTATGTCATCTCCAGCTCCGCCTCTTGTCTTTTTGTCAGTGAAACCATCTCCAAACAATACATCATAGCAGGTCTCACTACCATCTTGTAAATCTTCCTTTTCACGCTAGCTGCTATTCTTGTCACACACTCATCTCCACCAGCTCCACCCTGCCTGTATTCTCTTCTTGACCTCTCTTGTGCACTGATCATTGCTTTGGATGGATGACCCCAGGTATTTAAACTCAACTACCTTCACTCCCTCTTATTTACACACAAGTATTCTGTCTCTGTAACCTCAACCAGGTTAACAACTTGTCTCATTTGTGATGTTAAGCACGTTTGACTTGGCAAAGATTTACGCCGGTTGCCCTTCCTGACGCAACCCACCGCATTTACCCGCACTTGAAGCTGGCACTAGGAATGCACTGGCTTGTGCTCCCCCTGTGGCTATGTTGGGATACGCTTACTCCTGCTTGAGTATATTTAAGAAAATGAAACAGTATTGTTATGTTTTTAACAATTTATTTTATTTAACCTTTATTTAGATAGGGAAAGTCCATTGAGAGGCAACCTCTCTTTTTCAAGAACACCCTGTTCACTTTCCCGCTGTTACACATTCACACCTGGAAGCAGCCCAGTGCAACCACAGACTGGTTTGTGGCCACTGAACAGCTCCACTGGAGCAGATGGGGTTAAAGGCCTTGCTCAAGGACATGGTTAAGGAGAGTGGGGAAAACACTGCTATGTTATCTCTCCCACCCAGATCTAATCCTGCTAGTCCAGGGATTGAACCAGTAACCCTCCAGTCCATATCTTTAACCATTAGGCCACCACTGCCCCATTTGGCCTTTTATTATTATGCCTCAGTGAAACGGAGAGGCATATGGTAATCATTCAGTGTGTCTCTTTGCGGATCGGTGTATCTGTCCATCCACCTGTCTGTTTCAGTTCACCTGGTCAAAATTGTGATGTTGTGAATTATACTTTAATTGTGAAGTGCGGTGTAATGGCGGCCACTTTCTCTTCCGCCACTGCACCGCCCTATAAATGGCAGGAGGCATCCAATTTAGGGCCTCTTGGCCGATGCCCCTGCCTGGTGGCTGTTGTGTGTCCAACCTTATTTCTAAAGCTGAGTTCACCTGTTCATCTGGCCTCATCCTTGAATAAGGTATTTATTCAGACATAACATTTTGGCGATGAGAATAAACCATGGAGGTGTGTATTCCACCACTTCGGCCCTTCCTGGAGCCCCCGGGTGAGCCACCTGTGCCCTGGCCAAGATGGTTAGCGGCCTTCCAAAACTACATCACTGCGCTTGACCTGGGTGAGCTAGATAAGCTAAGGGCACATGCACTCCTGGTGCATAATTTGGAGATTGAGGGCCAGCATGTACTGCGTACACTAAGGCCTTCAGACTTGTATGAGGACATAGTTGAGTTGCTAGCATGCCATTTTCATACCCTGGACAGCGTGACCATCCGGAGGATTAGGTTCCGACAATGACACCAGTGAGTGGGTGAGCCTGTCCGCCAGTTTGTCACTGACCTGCAGCAGCTGGCTAGCAAATGTTGTTTTGGGCCACTGAAGGAAGAAATGGTACATGACCAGCTGGCGGAGCACACAACCAGCGCTGCTTTACGAGCTAGGCTATTCAAGGCGCCAAGTGACCTAATGTTAGCCAGGGCTGTCAAGCTAGCTCTCCAAGTGGAGACCGCAGACAAGGCAGCTTCGGAGCTAAAGTGGCACCAGTCACAATGGCAGCGGAAGCCTACCACCGTAGCATTAGTAGCGGACCCTGATAGTGAGGATAGCTTGACCGATGACAACGCGGACATCAATGCTGTCAGCCGAAGGTCTGCCCTGGGAAAACCCCTGTGCATGGGTTGTGGGTCCGTGAAGCACCAATACAAGGCTAGGGAATGCCCGGCTAGAGGGAAGTGTTGTGGCAAGTGTGGACGCTTGAACCATTATGCTAGAGTGTGTCGTGTATCTGAGCTGGAGAGCCCACGGAAGAAATCACTGTGCCCGTCCACGACAACCATCCATATGGTGTCGCAGAGTACCAACGGGTACGTGTTCTGTGCAGTAGAGCTGGACGGCAGGGAGGTGCCGCTGCTGCTCGACACGGGAGGAGAGGGATCGATGTTGAATTGGGCCACGGTGAAGAAGTTTTTCCCTACTACAGGATAAAAGCTAACCCAGCGCCGCTTTATAGTTATGGAAGTCGCAGGCTGTGCACAGTTGGAACATTGGAGTTAACGGTTCAGTACAAGTCTGCAACAATGGCAGACTTCACTTTTCATGTGGCGGCCCAAGGCGACAACATCATGGGCTATGACTTGTTTTATGGACTGGGTTTCGCCATTAAAGACAGCGCTGGGGAAGAATGGTCTGATTGTGACCAGTGGAACCCTCCGGTTCCAGTAGTGGAAAATGATGTGTGGGACGAAGGACTAACGGACACCACGGCGGTCAAGCAGGACCAGCCTCACCCAGGTTTGGCACAGGAGGGTCTCAGTGCCGGCGCTCGAAAGACTGTGGAAAGGGGTACCAAGCGTGGCGGTGAGCCACCTGCATTGGCGATTGACGTCAATTTGCTAGCCCCAAATTCCTCTGGAGCTTGGCCACAGAGGGATGGAGGATCGGCGGCTACGATGGAGACCACTACAGCGGCTTTAGAAGAGGACGGGGCCAGACCGACAGGAGCGGAGAGACCGCGTGCCAAGCAGCACCATATCAGGCCGAGCAGAATCCCGCTTAGGGTCATGGACTTGGTCCAGGTTCGAAAAGTGGGATGTCCGCGGCGAGTATGGGCCAGACGACAGCCAGAGGAACACCTATGCATCGTGGCTAAGCTGGGTGCAGCTTACTTCCAGCTGTCAGATGGTTTGGCGAGGCATGCCAACGAGCATGCCCAGGAAGAGGCTTCTGGTGGTGGGGCTGGACAAGAGCAGCAGTCGGTGGTGATGAAGAGTGGTGCTTTCGTCCATGGGATCAACCACTATTCTGGGAGCCTGCTGCTTCCAGGGGCGCGCCTGCTGAGGGGCTGCCCTGGGCCCCCTACTGTCCTGGCACACTACTGTCCTTTTCTGCCCAAGGACAGTACTGTGCATGTTTTAAAAAAAAAAAAAGTTCTGAGGGTTTTATTTAGTTTAGGAACACTGCTGTCATGCGGTGACCCTCGCGGATCACCATAAGACGCCAAGAGTCACTGGTGAGTTTTGCAATGATGGTGGTTTATTAACAAAGACAAGTCACTAACACAAACTGTGAGTCACAGTGGCAAAAGTACACGAAACACGGAGCATGGGATCGTAGGGCTTACCCCAGCCACTACCGATCTAAAACATGACATGGATACAAATTAACACATTAACCTTAGCCTGACTGTAGACACCATACAAGGAATGTTGGACGATTGTTTGACGATACTCCCGCAACTAAATTCAATTCAATTCAATTCAATTCAACTTTATTTATATAGCGCCATTTCACAACAACAGTCATCTCATAGCACTATCAACTGTAGGGAGGACCCCCACAGTTGCAGAAAGACCCCAGCAATCAGGCGATCCCCTGTGAGCAAGCACTTGGCGACGGTGGAGAGGAAAAACTCCCTTTTAACAGGAAGAAACCTCCAGCAGAACCAGGCTCAGGGAGGGGCAGTCATCTGCTGCGACTGGCTGGGGGGTGAGGGGATAGAGAAGAAGAAAAGAACAGACATGTAGAGAGCAAACAGCACGATGGGGACTCAATCTATGGGAGAGAACAAACAAATGTTAATGACCAGCAAAAAAAAAATATTTCATAGAGAGTGAGGAAAGGAGTGAGGCCCAGTGCATTACTGGAGGTCCCCCGGCTGACTAAACCTATTAGCAGCATAACTAAGGGAGGGTTCAGAAAACACATGATCCCTCCCTAATTGTAGGCTATATCAAAAAGGTAGGTTTTAGCCCTATTCTTAAAAACAGAGATCGAGTCTGACTCCCGAATCCAGATTGGCAGCTGATTCCACAGGAGAGGAGCTTGATAACTGAAGGCTCTGCCTCCCATTGTACTTTTGGAGATTCTAGGTATTACAAGTAAACCTGCATTTTGGGAGCGTAGTGCTCTGTTAGGATGATACGGTAGTATCAGATCTTTTAAATAAAAAGGAGCCTGATTGTTTAGAGCTTTGTAAGTAAGAAGAAGGATTTTAAACTTAATTCTAAACTCTATGGGAAGCCAATGAAGAGAGGCCAGAACCGGAGAGATATGATCTCTCTTTCTAGTACCTGTTAAAACTCTTGCTGCAGCATTTTGGATCAGCTGAAGACTTTTTAAAGATGTTTTAGGACAACCTGATAATAAAGAATTACAATAATCTAATCTCGAGCTAACAAAAGCGTGGATCAGCTTCTCAGCATCACTCTGAGACAAGATGCTCCTAATCTTGGCAATATTACGCAAATGATAAACTGCCGTCAGCGCCCGCCTAATAAAGCCGGACGCTAACGAGCAGTAATGACAAACAGCTGACAGGCCTTGACAGCCAGAAGCCCCACCGAGCGCCTTCACAATAAGAGCCCGGTGATGCCAGAATGTAACCCACAGCTGTCAAAGCCGGCAGCGAGTATACATAGCCAGAGCGCGGGCAAGACCAGCGCTCAGATCATGACAACTGCATTATTTTTTAGTTAATTAATGGACTTTTAGTTTATTTGTTTTATAGGTGGCAGAATAATCCACCTTGCCGTGTGGAGCAGGATGGTAGTCCACCCATCCATCCATCCATCCATCCATCCATCCATCTTCTTCCGCTTAATCCTTTTTGGGTCACGGGTGGACCACCCATCCTCCCTGTTTTAGGTTCTATTGTGTGTTAGGCCATTTAGTAATTTCAATTTAGATTTCTTAGTGCGTGATTCGGGTCCTAAATTGGGGAGGGTCTTAATTGTGTGTGTTTTTGGACTTTCTACAGGGAGGGAAAATGTGATGTTGTGAATTATACTTTTATTGTGAAGTGCAGTGTAGTGGTGGCCACTTCCTCTTCCACCAGTGCACTGCCCGATAAATGTCAGAGGGCATCCATTTTAGGGCCTCTTGGCTGATGCCTCTGCCTGGTGGCTGTTGTGTGTCCAACCTTATAAATTAAACTGAGTTCACCTGTTCATCTCGCCTCATCCTTGAATAAGATATGTATAGATACATAACAAAAACTAAGTGGAACTAAAGGTTTGTATCATTGTATCACCACATTTTTCGACTTTTATTTAATTTTCCAGAATTCCTCGCCTGTACCATCAATGGTGCTGGGAAAAAAATGTATTGTAATAGCTATACCCGGCCACTAGAGGCAGCAGTGTGACTTTTTACAGCACAACACAGCACGTTTTGTTTACAGCACATGGACCTGAACTGTTGTAAAATAGCGGTTACTGAAAAAAAACACATTCAGCAACTACACCATTTATTCATCACATCAATTGTTTTCACACTGGTTTTGTGGTTTAGTTTTGCAGAGGAAGGACGAGGTAAGCCTTGTTAAAAACTTGCTAAAAACTCCAAGTCCCAACATTCCTCGCCCACAAATGGTCACAGTGAACTGTGCATGCGCCCAGAAACTCCCGCCACAGGGAAGTACTCAGCAATCCACCAATACTGGGTGAACAAATGTCCATCTTTTTGCATGTCTGTTTTCTTCTGCCACTAAACAACAAAGGCTCCTGTTTGTCATTGTATTCACGTACCTCCATCGCTTCTGCCATTTAGTGCTTTTCTTTTGTGTTTGGAGTGCAGCTGTTCAAATCAGATTGATGGCTCTTGGCTGCTGCGACAGTACAGGCATGTGAATTGCAGATTATTTTCACTGTGCATGTACTCGAAAACTACTGGATGGATTTGGATGAAATTTTTTACCAGAGGTGGTCCTTGGGCTAGAGAGGAATCCATAACATTTTGCTGATGAGCCGAGAACACATACCTCCTCCAAGGCTCTGGAACCAAGGCAGCAGCACCTTGGTGTTTTCATTTAGACAGGAGCAGAGAAGAAATACAGGAAATGGGGGTGAAGAGCAGGAGGAGAGACCACAGGAAGAATGGCTCCAGTTTAGCAATATTATTTGAAAGGCAAAAACCTAATAAAAGTCAATTAATTTGTTTTGCATTTATTTACGTTTTTAAAATCAATAATTATTAATATCCTAAGATAACACATACTTCTGGTCATGTGCACAAAAAGTCTTAGTTTTCTTTCTCGGTTGACTTCTGCTTGTCACTATTTGGCTTTATAAATGATACTGGGCTTATAAGAAGAATATCTACCTTATTCCTAGCCCTTATGATGCCTTGTGTGAATTATGGGCACAACTTCCGGTACTAGTTTAGAAAGTGGGGTTGTCACAGAAATGAGACACTTTTCCTTGTTTAAAACAATGACTTCGGGATCAAAAATGTGGGAATACAGCCTTTTGCACCACACGGCAGGCACCAGCGTAGGCATCAGGCAAAAAGGCCGTAATATGGATGTCCTCTGCCTTATAAGGGCGGTGCGGTGACGTGATGGGAAGTGCACGTCACCACACCGCACTTCACAATAATGTGCCTTTTTCATATATATTATATGCCCCCCTTTAGAAAAGTTCAAAACCACACACACAATCGACCCCAACCCCCCCAAATTTGGGATCCGAATCATGCACTAAAATAACAAAAAACAATGTACCTAACTCATTCACACAAAACAACCTAAAATAGGGCAGACGGGTGGACTACCGTACAGCCCGCACGGCAGGATGGATTATTCTGCCACCCATACCTAAATAAAAGTCCATACAAAAAACTAAAATCACACCCCGTACTCCTAAACTAAAGACAAACACATAAAATAATCCCATATGAATGAATGAATGAATGAATGAATGAATGAATGAATCTTTATTTCGGATAGATTAAAAGTAAAGATTAAAAAGAAACAGAATAATATAACAAAGGCGAAAAAATCCAACAAGGTCAAATTAAACAACAACTCCTCTGATTATACAGTTCAACCTAAGTTATCCGAAATGGGTGATGGCTGAAGCCGCAGCTTATATTGCCCACCCATATTCCATCCAAGAATTCAAAAGAAAAACAAAACATAACATATACAGTATATCAGAAAACAAGAACTATAAACACTTCCTTATTTAAAGCACTGTCCCTTGGGTGGGAGAGGTAGAACCGGCATGGGGGGGCCCAGGGCAGCCCCTCAACAAGCACGCCCCTGGAAGCAGCAGATCTCTGGGACGATGGCTGATCTTCTGGACGATGGAGCCCGATTCCGTCACCACCAACACTGACTCCCGTCCAGCCTCATCACCTGGAGCCTCTTCGCGGACACGCCAAAGCTGACTAACGTGCCTCATTGAACTGTCGGACAACCGGAAGTATGCTGCGCCCAGCTTTGCCACTATGTGCAGACACCCTCAGTGCTTTGCTGGCTGTCGTTTGGCCCATCTTCGCCCTGGACGTTCTTGACCCTGAACTCGAACCAAGCCCAAAACCCGAAGTAGAATTTTACTCGGCCCGATGTGCTGCTGCTGAGCATGCGGTAACTCCATGCTTGTAGGTCTGGCCCCATCTGTAGTGTTGTTAATAGGACATATTATGGTGTGACACGGGTGGTGGCTTTATCTTCTGGCTCCGCCACCACCCAGAGTATAGGAGGGCTGTGCGATAGAGGGGAGGTCTCTTCAACTACCTCTCAGCCTAGCGGGAGTGTCTCTGTATCTACAGTGAGTCTGTAATTAAGTCCTGTGTAGTTCACCATTCACTTCATCATTGTTCCACATTTTATAGACATTACATTTGGCGATGAGGATACAGTTATGGATGCTGGCGTGTCATCAATTCGGCCATTTTTGGAGTTTCCGGGAGAGCCTTCGGTCCTTGGGGCGAAATGATTCGCCGCATTTCAAAATTACTTGGTGGCACTAAACCTTGGTGAACTGAAGAAGGTACGGGCACAGGCAATTCTGGTCCACAATTTAGGTAGGAAGGGACAGCGTATCCTTGCTACCTTGGGTGCTAGCGATAGCTTCGAGGACGTGGTTGAGCTAATGAGCAACATTTTCATGCGCCTGCAAACGTCATTGTCCGGAGGATCGAGTTTTGGCAGCGCCACCAGCGGATTGGCAAGTCAGTACAACATTATGTTGTGGACCTGCGGCGGCTGGCCAGAGACTGCCAGTTTGGTGATTTAGAGGAAGAAATGGTCCATGACCAGTTGGCGGAGCACACACTTTGCTCGTCAGCACAGTCAAGGCTTCTCACGCACTCCAGCAAACTGACATTAGCCATGGCTGTAGAGATAACTCAACAATGTGAAGCAGCGGACAAATTATCACGTGGCCTCGGTGAGAGAGCTGCGCTACACCGCTCTGACTCACAATCAACGGCGCAGGCTGTGGACCCGGACAGCGACAATAGCGAACAAGAGGAATGCGCTACAGCTGTGAAGATGAGGTCTGCCCCGGGATCACCCAGGTGCTCAGGTTGTGGGCCCACTAAGCACCAGTATAAGGCTAGAGAGTGTCCGGCGAGAGGTAAACGCTGCAGCAAGTGCAGACTCCTGCATCACTTTGCCAGGATCTGTTATAGATTCGAGTGAGGGGAACAGCAACACAAAGCGGACACCCCTGCTCCAACTCCCACGGTTATTCACACCATCTCTCCAGACACCGGCAGCCGTATGTATTGTATGGTGAAATTGGATGGAGTGGAAGTGCCATTGCTGATTGACATGGGGGCAGTGAGATCTGTGTTGAGTTGGCCCACCGTGAGGAGTTTCTTCCCATACTATCAAGTGAGAGGTCATTCGGCGCCATTATGTGGTTATGGAGGAGAAAGGCTGTCCATTGTGGGTTCGGTGGAGCTAACGGCTCGATACAAGTCAGCGGTGGTCGCCAACCTGAAGTTTGTAGCGATTGCCAGTGGCGAGAATGTGATGGGCTGTGATTTCTTTTATGAACTAGGTTTCACCATTACCAGCAGCGTCGGACAGGAGTGGTCGGGCCGTGGCTTGTGGGACCGACCGATACCATGAGTGGTGGACGATGCTGTATGGGATGAACCTTGGCCTAGTATTCTGGGAGGTGAGCAGGACCAACCCCACCCAGGGCCATCGCGGGAGGGTCCCTGTGCGAGAGCCCAAGTTACTCAAGCTGAGGGAACTGGGCAGCGCGGTGGGATGCCCATGACAGAGGGGAGAGCCAAGTGGCTGGCCCATCCTGTTTCTAGAGTTCGGCTGGGAGGTACTGAGAAACAAGGGGTCACAACAGCTTTGCCAGCATCTCAAATGAAAGTGAGTGGGGCAAGACCGGCTGGCAGGGTGAAACGATGTGCCACTCAGGAACACTGGAAGCCAAGTCGGGCTCCTCTGGGGGTCGCTAATGTGGTCCAGCCCAGAGAGGAGGCCCGGTCGAGAGGGGTTTGCAGGAAGCAGAAACGGCAGGAGGACCAGGGGCGGCTGCAGGTGGTGGTTGTTCAGGAGGATGGCTACCTTCAGCTGTCTGATGGTACATGGAGACATATACACACACTGATCTCCTTCTGCGTGTGATTTGTCTACTAAATGTCTGCTAAATATGCATTGAGGTTTTTTTTGCCTGCAATCAAAATTTCGCTTACTCATTAAGCGTCAATTTGATAAAACATGTTTTTTTTCTCTCGTCTATTGTGTCATATCCTTTCTTTTCTTTTTTTTTCCTTTCTTCTTTATGACTGGCGCCTAGCGGCTGCCCCGGCCTTGGATGCGCTCTGCAGAGCGTGCCCAAATGCCAAGTCACGTTTCGTATTCATACATGTGTAATGACAATAAAGTTGAATCTCATCTCATCTCATCTCATCTCATCTCATCCCAACGAGCTGCAGCGCATCTATGATGAGGGAGAGGTGTCTCGACACCGACGTGGGTCGTCTCTGGGCGCCAAGAGAAGAAGATGCTCTGGTCGGGAACTGCCCGACGGGTCTCCGGGGGGTGGGTTCCCCACTATGACTGACTGGTAATGGGGGGCAATGTGTTTAATGTATGTTGTTGGTATATAAATTGCCCAGGTTTAAGTAATTATGCATGGTGTTGAAATGAGTATTATTCATGTTGTTTATTGAGTTTGTGAATAGACGTATAACCTGTTTATATATACAGTATGTCCATTAGAATAATGGGATTGTTTTATGCTTTATATTAGGAACATGGCGACCTTTTATTTAATGGACAATATGTTAGCAGACACGGCAGAATAATCCGTCTAGCCGTGTGAGGGGGTGGAACAGTAGTCCACCTGTTCTCCCCTAGCCTTAGTTATTTTCTGTGAATGTTATAGGCTTTTATAAATCTTCTGTTTAGTTGTAGTGCGTGATTCAGGTTCCAAATTGGAGGGGTCTCGATTGTATGGGTGTTTTGGACCATTTTGAAGGGGGGGGGTGTAGTGTTGTTAATTGGACATATTATGGTGCGACACGGGTGGTGGCTTCATCTTCCAGTTCCGCCACCACCCGGAGTATAAGAGGGCTGTGTGGTAGAGGGGCGGTCTCTTCAACCACCTCTCACCCTAGCGGGAGCATCTCTGTATCTACAGTGAGTCTGTAATAAAGTCCTGTGTAGTTCCCCATCCGCCTCATCATTGTTCCACGTTTTATAGACATAACACCGTCCTCTTCTATAAATGTTGTAGTGTTCACCGTCCTAGCTGCAGACCCCCCACCCAACTGTGGCCGAGTACCGGAGGCATCTGGGGCTAGCATAGTGTTGCTTATCGACATGGGTACAGACCCTGAGCGAAAACTGGTCAACTTGAAAGCGAAGGTGACCGTTAGCTTTCTGTACTGTTCACTCCCAGTGTCCGTCAGGGGCGAGCTGGGTGATTTCTCCCTTGGGTTCCCTGGGTAAAACAAACGGCACACCCTGGCATAGTGATTCAAGCATCCACATCTGCTACAACGTTTTCCTCTAGCCGGGCATTTCTTCACTTTCTGGCGGTGCGTCACAGACCCACAACCCCTGCAACGGGAGTTTCCTGGGGCAGACCTTTGGCTGGCAGCATTGATTTCCCAAAAATCTTCATCTGAGCTATCCTCTCTATCAGGGTCCGCAACATTAGCTGAGGCAGGTGCCTCCAGTGTCTTCTGTGACTGGCGCCAATTTAGCTTCACAGCTAGCTTATCAACTGCTTCCCACCTGAGAGCTAGCTCCACTGCTTTGGCTAACATTAAGTCATTAGGTGCTACTAATAGCCTAGCACGCAGCTCAGCATTGCACGTGTACTCTACTCGTTGGTCGCACACCATCTCGTCTTCGAACAGTCCAAAACAACACTCACTGACTAGCTGCTTCAAGTCAGTGACATACTGGCGAATAGGCTCACCTACATGCTGACGTCTCTGGCAAAAACAAATTCTCCGAACATTCACATTGTCTGAGGTGGAGAAACATTTAGCTAGCAGCTCCACAACTTCCTCATACAAGTCCGCTGCGCCAAATGTCCGTAGGACCCTACAGCCTTTGGTACCCAGGTTGTGAATGAGAAGCGCTCATCACCTTATTGAGTTTCCCGAGGTCCAGCACCGTTATATACGTTTGATAGGCCTCCAGCCAATGCAGCCATGAAACCAGTGGTGCGCCCTGGAGCTCGACAAAGGGACGAAGTGATGTGATACACACCTCCATGAGTTAATCCTCAATCGCCAAATGTTATGTATGGAAAATACCTGGGTGAAGGATGAAGCACGATGATGGTTGACAAACACAGCTTTATTGAACTATGTACACAGTACACCACATGGCAGGCACCGGCGGAGGCATCCGGCAAAGAGGCCCTAATACTTCTTGTTCTTCTTCTTCTTTTAGATTTGATTGGCAGTTGGCAACCAGCCTACAGGTGCATTACCGCCACGTACTTCACTCTATATTGTAACGTCGGGGCCGTTTTAAGGGGGACAGGGATTTCCTAGCATGCTTTGCCAGCTGAAAACGTTACTGTGTGTGTTATTACTGAGTTATTATACTGCTGAGTCATTATAACTGCGTTATAATGACCCAGCAGTGTTTATAGGCAGGATTAGGGCAAGATGTATCATGTGTTGTATAACTATGATTGAAACGGAGGTCTGGGAGAATGACCTCCCCTCCTGTCTGTGCTCAGGGGTGTTGGGGTTGGGTGTGTTGAATAAAGCCTATTCATCGCTACCATCTGTTTCTCTTCTTTGTGGAACCCCGCATACGTCGCACTGGTGTCAGGAGTGGGGATGGAGCAAGATGTTGGCCAGGACCCGGGCGGAGGTCCAGCGGCCGGGGCGGTTCATCGCCCGGCTGGGAACGGAGCGCAGAGCTGAGACGCCGACTCCCGGAGTGGCTCGCTGCGATGGACGGACCAGCGCACCCCGCCTTCCGCCTTTTTCAAGGCAGAGCGGGCCAAGCAGAGCAAACCAGCCCCGCTTCCCGCCCTTTTCAGGGCAGGACAGGCTGGCGATTCCAGGGCGATCAGGAGCGGCGATCGACCGGGAGGCGACCGTCCCATCCATTCGGCAGCGGGCCAAGATTCCACGCTACAACGGCGAGAACCTGTTGGATGACCACCTGGCCCAGGTCGAGTTGGCTGCCGTGCTGAACAACTGATCGCCGGAGGAAACCGCCATGCTGACAGCGAGGGGGAGGAGGAGGAGCTACGGCAGACCACGACGGTGCGTCCACGGAGGAGACAGCCGTGGCGATGCGAGGAAGGGTGCTTCTGCTGTGGAGAGCCAGGGCACATCGCATGGTACTGCCCCGCGCCCACCCCACGGGAAACTGGCCCCTCGCCGACGTTAAATTAGAGCGAGGTGGCATGGACGGGGAAGGGCCGCCTCCCGCAGATGCTTTCCCCGGCGGTGACGTCACAGAGGCCCTTGGCGCGCAGCAGCAGCGGAGCAAGCAGGACAGATCCGGTCTTTTCCCGGGCTCAGCAGGGGCTGGACGCTTGGACGCGGGCCAGCGGCCGCCTGGGAGGTCCTGGCAGCGGTGGGAGTCGTGACTCCCGCTGCCAGGGGAGGGACTGTGCGTAGTCCTACTGAAGCTGTTGGATGCTGCTGGTCGTCGGCATTGAAGCCGCCCCCAACACCTGGATTGATTCGCGTTGGACTTCTGGGTTGGACTTTGATTTTTCTGGGGACAGAAACCAGTCCGGGGGGGAGCAGTGTAACGTCGGGGCCATGTTAAGGGGGGCAGGGATTTCCCAGCATGCTTTGCCAGCTGAAAACGTTACTGTGTGTGTGTTATTACTGAGTTATTATACTGCTGTGTGGCGGGTTGATTCAACCCCCCCACAACACACAGGACAGTCAGCTCTCTTCTCTTGGTTTTTCCCGCTGCACTACTGAGATGTAATGTGCCATTCATGTATTGTGATGTAATGTGCCATTCATGTATAGTGTTCATGTGTCCTGTCCTTACTGTGACCTAGAGGTTGAGATCAATATGTAGATGTGCCTTGTAACCTCTTTGTCCTACACCTGGATGCAAAGGCTAGCAAATCTGCCTATTGTTATGTAGGTCTCTTACAAATGCAAATGTCTCATGCCTGTTCTGCAGTCCCTTTGATCGTACCAACTGCTGTGAAGCTGCTTTGATGTATTGTCTGAGTTGGGTATAAATATTGCACAGGTTCTGTAACACATCCTCTCATTCTCACTTCTGCAACTGCTGCTGCTGGACACAGACTTTGTGTCCTCCTTCTCTGAGAGCCGTGGGCTCGCTCCCGGCGCGCATGCACGGCACCGGGAGCGGAGCTCGTGACGGCGGTATGATATAATAAACTCTACTTAAAACCACAGCATTGCTTATTATTTTTTTATCATACGCCGCACTGGTGACCCCGGAATGCACACGTTTTGTGCAAACGCAACCTTCTGATCTGAACAGCCACACTGGCGACCCGAGACTGAAGAAAACGAGCGGCCAGCGAACGCAGCACCCGGGCATGAATGCTCCGTCGCAGCGGCCTGACTGGTCTGCCCTCCCTGCGGCTTCAGGGAGACCTCGATGCGGAGCCAACACAGGCGAGCCGTTCTCCGGACATCACCCACGACCGGGAAAACTGCAGAAAACGTCATGGCGCGACCCTCGCCTGAGATCGGGACGTCCACGCTGGACCAGCCGAGGGACACAGAACATTTTCTCCCTCTCACCGCTAATCCTCCCTCTCAGCGATCCTACTCATCTACCCGAGCCTGAGGAACAAAGATCGTCTATTCCCTCCCACCGCTCCAACGCATCTGCACGAGCCTGAGGGACAAAAGATCGTCTATTTCCTCTCACCGCTCCAACGCACCATGGCCAATCTGCAGCCACAGCTCAACCTGGAGCGCCGATCTCCACCAAGATTCTGCACCCTGACTCGTCACTCCAGCGGCCCACCCAAGCACGGAACCCCCGCGCGCGCACCGGGGAGTTACGAGGACGGCACACCACGCACGAGACAATAATGGCTTCACTGACCGCTTTCCTTCTGCTGCACACTGGCCCTTCAGGCTTACTTGTACACCTGAGGCCCGCAGCTTGTTCACTGGATTTTATGGTCTTAGCCACGGCACACAAGGGGAATTCAGCTGTCTGCTGTTCCTGAGGCTTTAGGGTCACGCCTGCCCTAAAGTCAACACGCCAGTCCCTCTGCTTTTATTTTTTTTTTTTTTCTTACAGCCGCTCCTGCTTTTCTTCATGGCCACGAGAGGAGTCAGGGACAAATTTTTCTTCTTGTGATCTCCGCACGCGCAACGGGACAGCCCCTCGACGTCGCGGAGCAGCAAGCAATTTTTGCGCGGCTCGGACGATTTCACAGCCCCTGCCGGCACTTACTACCCCTCCCCTCCCTCCCCCTCCGCCTGCAGCAAGCTTCTCCCACAGCTCGCTCCCATAGATGGATTATCGAGGTCTCGGCCCCCTGCCGTGCCCTCTGGGAGGGAGCGTGTGGCAGGTTGATTCAACCCCCCCACAACACACAGGACAGTCAGCTCTCTTCTCTTGGTTTTTCCCGCTGCACTACTGAGATATAATGTGCCATTCATGTATTGTGATGTAATGTGCGATTCATGTATCGTGATGCAATGTGCCATTCATGTATTCTGATGTAATGTGCCATTCATGTATAGTGTTCATGCGTCCTGTCCTTACTGTGACCTAGAGGCTGAGATCAATATGTAGATGTGCCTTGTAACCTTTGTCCTACACCTGGATGCAAAGGCTAGCAAATCTGCCTATTGTTATGTAGGTCTCTTACAAATGCAAATGTCTCATGCCTGTTCTGCAGTCCCTTTGATTGTACCAACTGCTGTGAAGCTGCTTTGATGTATTGTCTGAGTTGGGTATAAATACTGCACAGGTTCTGTAACACATCCTCTCATTCTCACTTCTGCAACTGCTGCTGCTGGACACAGACTTTGTGTCCTCCTTCTCTGAGAGCCGTGGGCTCGCTCCCGGCGCGCATGCACGGCGCCGGGAGCGGAGCTCGTGACGGCGGTATGATATAATAAACTCTACTTAAAACCACAGCATCGCTTATTATTTTTTTTTATCATACGCCGCATGCTGTGTCATTATAACTAATGACCCAGCAGTGTTTATAGGCAGGATTAGGGCAAGATGTATCATGTGTTGAGCACGGTGGTGCAGTGGTTAGCACTGTTGCCTTACAGCTAGAAGGTTCCTGGTTCGAATCCCCGGGCTGGCAGGGGTTGGAACCTTTCTGTATGGAGTTTGCATGTTCTCCCTGTGCTGTGTGGGTTTACTCCGGGGGCTCCGGTTTCCTCCCACAATCCAAAGACATGCATGTTAGGTTAATTGGTTGTTCTAAATTGTCCTTAGATATCTGTTTCCTATAGGCCCTTAGAATAGAGGGTTAGCATTAGTGAAAGCGCTTTGAGTGGTCTTTGTGACTAGAAAAGCGCTATATAAGTGCAGGTTAGTTAGTATAACCATAATTGAAACGGAGGTCTGGGAGAATGACCTCCCCTCTTGTCTGTGCTCAGGGGTGCTGGGGTTGGGTGTGTTGAATAAAGCCTGTTTATCACTGCCATCTGCTCCTCTTCTTTGTGTGAACCTCGCCTATGTCGCAATATCATCACTCTGTCTGGTCAGGAGCTGTAGTCCTTCTATCATCATTGCTGTGTCCAATCGAACCTCAACTCTATCTTCAGACATCACGCTTGTGCGGTGATGTGACGGGAAGTGCACGTCACCATACCACACTTCACAATAATGTGCCATTTTCATATATCAGAATCAGAATCAGAATCAGCTTTATTGGCCAAGTATGCACAACACATACAAGGAATTTGACTTTGGCTAAAAACTTGCTCTCGTTGTTCAGGTGGAGGATTTAAATAAGATTTAAATAAGGATTCAATATAACTAGAAAAGCACTCGGAGAGCGCAGACCTCTGCCAAGCGCCACAGTTCCCCTGTGGGCATGTTGTCCTGTATTTTTTTTTTTTTTTTGTCCAAGTGTTCTGACGATTTTTTGGCAGAGTTACATGCACAAAAAAAAAAAATATTGAAAAAATATTGTAACGTCGGGGCCATGTTAAGAGGGGCAGGGATTTCCCAACATGCTTTGCCAGTTGAAAACGTTACTGTGTGTGTGTATTAAATGTGTTATTACTGAGTTATACTGCTGTGTCATTATAACTGCGTTATAATGACATAGCAGTGTTTAGCAGGATTAGGGCAAGATGTATCATGTGTGTGTAACCATGATTGAAACGGAGGTCTGGGAGAATGACCTCCCCTCCTGTCTGTGCTCAGAAGTAAGTTGGGGTCGGGGGTGTGTAAATAAAGCCTGTTCATCACAACCATCTTGCTCCTCTTTCTTTGTGTGAACCCTGCTTACGTCACAATATTGAAAATGGCCCTATCTCGCAATGTTAAAAAAAAAAAAAAAGAATCCTTTAAAAAATCCCTGGATCCAGACGGTGATCCGGATCACCACCAAAATCTAATCATCTGTAGGATACCCCATTTCTGACAATCTCTGAAAATTTCATGAAAATCCGTCCATAACTTTTTGAGTTATCTTGCTAACAAACAAGCAAACAAACAAACAAACAAACAAACAAACAGACAGACAGACAGACAGACAGACAAACCAACGCCGATGAAAACATAACCTCCTTGGCGGAGGTAATAAAGTGCTGAAATTATCTGATGCTTGACTGTGAAACAGGTATGTGGACTATACATTAAAACAAAATTTTTTTTAAAAATTTTAAAAACGCTATTTTAAATGCCTCACTGCTCCACTCTTGCTGACTGATGTAACACTACTTCAGCCGAAACTGGAAGTTGCACGCATAATCGTTTCTACAGCAGCGCCCTCAGCAGTAAGGTGGATAGCTTTCATGGCAACTAGGATAACGTGACATGATGCTGCACACTTTTGCACAGTAGGTGGCGGTATGCACCTATAAGCTGTTTGCAATCCGCCAGTAAACTGAGAGAAGAAGAAGGAGGAGGAGACGACGACGAAGAAGAAGAAGAAGAAGAAGAAGACCCGCTTGTTATTGATAATGTGACGTTTTTCCGGCCGCCAACCCGGACACCTCCGTTTTCGCGGTAAAATGAAATGTGTCGTTGTTGTGTTCAGCATTACTTCTCGCACGTAACACCTCGTTCTCTACATAACGACTGGTGTTCGTTGTTTTGAAGAGCGTGTTGTGAAAATAACTGAGCTGTTATCGTTGTTGGTTTGAGGGCGAAGCTAACGCTAGGCGTTTAAGCATCATCACGACAGCGAAGTGTTTCTCATAACTACTAGAGGGCAACTAAAGCGACAATGGCGCTGGTGACAACAGAGACCTTAAAGTTGGAATTGAAAACGTTTGACATCACCTGCGACGACGATTCCGTCCTTGACGAGAGTAAGTAGCTAAAAAAAAACGTTGCAGGATTTTAACCTGCATTGTTAAACCAGCAATCCGCTGCTATTTTTCATTGATTCTGGTGCATGGATCGGCAACTTCTTATATATAAAGATGAATTTTCGAGTAACTTTTAGGCCAAAAAATCCGCATGGCGTTGCTTAACACATTGGAGCCTTAAAATTGCTCGTCAGCATTAACAGTAGTTTTCCACCTTACTAAAGAGGTAAACTCATTAATTTGTAACCCTTCTCCAAGGTTGCAACTTTTTTTGAGATATTTTTCTTTCTCTTTTAAGTCTGTTATCTTTTTATATAAATTTACATCTTTTTGCCATAAATTTGAGACAATTTTTCTGTTAATTTTGATTTTTTTTTTCGTAAGTTTGTAAGATTTATTCCTTTACAGCTTAATATGTTCTTTTAAAATGCTTTCATGTGGGAAGTACATTTTTTGCTTTTATTGTTAGCGAATGTTGTAATACTGTCCATATATACAGTATATAGCCTAAGGTATATTTGAGGCCAGTTGGTCACTTCTTTACATTAAATTGCTTTTTTCCTACCTGCTTTGCTCCCTCTTGTTCTGTCTCAGTGGTAGAAAAGTGCATTTGCAACAGGATCCAGGCAGAAGACATGGTGTCGGAGTGGGTGGCCTACAGCACCACAAAAAATGGAGTAAAACTCAGCATGGAAACCCTAGAACAATTTGAACATGAGGTGCTGTTACAATCATTTGTGATGTGTACAATGAATGTCGTTGTTTTTAGTGGGAGGTGTCTTACTGCTTTCTCTGTGTTCGTCATTTTCCAGGTTTTAAGCAAGATCAAAGCCAAAAAAAGCTCCAGAAAAGAAGAAATCTTTAACAGAACCAGAGACATCTACTCATTACAGGATTTGTATCCTTCACAGTGACCTCTTAAAGAACCGTACTTCCAACTGTCTTGAAATATCTCTTAAGAGTTCTGACTGTCCGGTGATGCACCTTGACAACACATTTTTCTAGAATCAAAGCTGAGGAAGAAGAAGAGGATCTTTTAAATTCCTATACCACTCCTGCTAAAGTAAGCCGCAATCTCATTTTTTTTTTCTTCTGTTGAGATCTCACTTTAAAGCTAAAATATAGCAAGTTACATGTGGCTCACAGAGTTTGAGTCTGTGTATAAATGCTATGTTCTGTCTGTGTTGCTCTGACCACATTCGTTCTTGTTTGTGTAGGGCTCTCAGAAACGGCCGCTCACCACCCCAGAACAGCCTCATTCAAAGAGGACCGCGGCTCTGCTGGCCAGCCCGGGTCTGCTGTTGTCTCCGACCAGTTTCTCTCCCAGGTAATCCACAAAGGTGTTTTCCAATCAGGGGTAAGGGTTGGCAACCTACATATTATTATGGAAAAGGCTAATTTTAGTGATTCTGAATACAACGTTTGAGCCTAAAATCACCATCAAACATCTGAGTTTAAAGTATAAACTAGCCTCTTTGTTAAAGTTGAACTTTTTCTCAAAACTTTTATATTTTTATTAAATTTCAATTTTTACCTCCCATACTATATGGGGTGGGGGGGGGGGGGTAAAACATGGAGTATGGGGTATCGGGGTTGTTGTTACGAGCTATTCGGTCTCTGTACGACCGTTGTGAGAGTTTAGTTCGTATTGCCAACACTCGGTCAGACTCATTTCCAGTGAGAGTTGGACTCCGCCAGGGCTGCTCTTTGTCACCGATCCTGTTCATAATTTTTATGGACAGAATTTCTAGGTGCAGCCAGGGAATGGAGGGTGTCATGCTTGGTGACCACAGGATCTCATCTCTGTTGTTTGCAGATGATGTTGTCCTGTTGGCTTCATCCAGCAATGACCTACAGCTCTTGCTGGGACGGTTTGCCGCCGAGTGTGAAGCGGCTGGGATGAGAATCAGCACCTCCAAGTCCGAGTCCATGGTCCTCAGCCGGAAAAAGGTGGATTGTCCTCTCTGGGTTGGGGACAGGCTCCTGCCCCAAGTGAAGGAGTTTAAGTATCTTGGGGTCTTATTCACGAGTGAGGGGACAATGGAGCAAGAGATTGACAGACGGATCGGAGCAGCATCTGCAGTGATGCGGACATTGTACCGGTCTGTTGTGGTGAAGAGGGAGCTTAGTTCTAAGGCAAAGCTGTCGATTTACCAGTCAATCTATGTTCCTACTCTCACCTATGGTCACGAGCTTTGGGTAATGACCGAAAGAAGAAGATCACGGATACAAGCGGCTGAAATGAGCTTCCTCTGTAGGATTGCTGGACTCACCCTCAGAGATAGAGTGAGGAGCTCAGTCATCCGGGAGAGGCTCAGAGTAGAACCGCTGCTCCTCCACATTGAAAGGAGCCAGTTGAGGTGGTATGGGCATCTGATTAGGATGCCTCCTGGACGCCTCCCACTTGAGGTGTTTCGGGCACGTCCCACTGGGAGGAGACCCAGGACTTGGTGGAGAGACTATGTCTCCCAGCTGGTCTGGGAACGCCTTGGTATCCTCTCTGAAGAGCTGGAGCAGGTGGCTGGGGTGAGGGAAGTCTGGGCTTCTCTGCTCGAACTGCTGCCTCCACGACCCGGACCTCCAGAAAAGCGGTAGAAAATGGATGGATTTCAATTTTTACCCCTTGTTCTCAAAACTATTTTTAAGTCACCTGTAGGTTTGAGACTTTTTACTATTTTTCTTGTAATTTTCTGAGGCTTTTAAGTTCGTAATTTTCCTTAATAATTTCAATCTTGTTTAAAAATCCTCATCAATTTGCCACTATTTCCTCTTAATCTGTAACTTTTCCCCATAAATTTTGAACTTTTTTTCTCCTCTTAATTTTATGAAATTTTGTTTCTTGTGAATTTGCAACATTTTTCCTGTAAATTCATGAGGTTTTTGTTGTTGTTGTTAAAGCCACAAGGAGCCACTGGCAAAAGAGCCTCATTTGGCCCCAGAACTGCAAGTTACAGTCCACTACTTCAGCAGCTTGCAGTGGAGTATGGAGAAAGTTTGAAGAAAATGATTTATTTCCAAAATGACAATAATCAAGTCATTTAAAAAGCTAAATGTTAAAATATGTTACACATGTCACAACTAGAAACGGAAGCTTAGGAGAACAAATTCAGAGGACTCAGTACCACATAAAGAGTAGTCCGAGCATGGCAGAACAGCTTATAAGTAGTGGTCATTAGGCTGTTGTAACACTACTGAAACCTTGCAAACATGCTAAATTGTGCTTTCTTAAAAAATCATCCATCTTCATTCTTTAATAGCTTGTTAATATGGATTGTTGCAAAAATGTCACTTTATTCTTTCCTTCTCCCCGTATCTGTCTGTGGAAGTGCAACGCCCTCACAGAAGTACAATCAGCGAGGAGGAAAAGGTGAGGTGGTGGCCACCTTCGGGGCTGTGCAGGGCACCCGCTGGGCGGGCAGGAAGGAACCGGGTGCAGGTGTCCAGCTGGAGCATGTGGAAGGGCCTGAAGACTCTCTTCACTGCAGCTACAAATACATGTTTCAGAGGCTACGAGATGTTCGAAATGGTGTGTGGCCGAACACAGTTTTTGATGGAGTTTTTGCCAAGTATAAGTTGTAGAATGCAAGACTAATTTGACTAAAATGCACATTTATTTAATGAGGTACCATCACGCTGAGATGTGTAATTTTTTTGTGTGTCCTTTTCTCCAGTGTTGACAGAGAAGATTGAGGAGCTGGGTGAAGGCCTCAGGTCACACTTCAGCGTTGAGGAGTTCTCTCCTGTCTCTCTGCCCGCTCAGGTACAAACCAGTATCCAATCATCTGAACATAATGCAGCTGTCATAGGACAACAGGTGCTGAACAGGCTGCTCAGATGCCCTGGCCATTAGAGTCAATACAGAAATACGAAAACACATAAGATTCATACTGGCTGATTGTAAAATTAGAAATTACTTATCAACTTGATGTGCATGTCATTGAATTGTGAGTTTGCAACATTGCCCGTCATCTTTAAAAACTCCATTGTAAGAGCCAATTAGTCTAAAGCTTTAAAAGGAGAAAAAAAAAATCAGTGTTGTACATTTGATTTAGTTATTAGATTTATTGCATTTATGGCAAAAATTTCCCATGCTTTCATCCAGTCATCTAAACTGAGTTCATTGCATTTTCCTGTATCAATACTAACTCGTGTGTTTGCATCCCTCCACCTCCAGGATAGTATAACTGTTTTGGGTCAGATTTGCTGCGACAGTAACGGTAAACTAAATGCACAGTCAGTTCTGTTGGAGGCAGGACCTGAACAAGGCGGCCAGCAGGTACCTGTTGACCTCTCGGAGCTTAAAGAGTATTCCGTCTTCCCTGGTCAGGTAAGCCCAAGAAAATGTCTCACTTCAGAGCCAAGTACATGCCTTTCTGTTAAGTGTTCTTATAATAAAAAAAAGCTAATTCTCTCTTAAGAATTGTATTCATTTGTGCACCCTGAAGGACCATTTCATCTGCTGTGACTCTGTGAATTACCTGAGTGCACTGTGGTAATACTGAGCACAAGCCAGGCGGTGGTTCCTCCTTTGCCTGTGCGCTGAGGTCAGTGTGCAGCAGGTTATATGGCCACCAAGAGTAACAGAGCATGCCAAGGACGTGGGCTGGAGACTAACCCAGCGTCCGACCGAGAACTCTGACAGTAGTAACAGAAGTGTCACCATTTCTTCTGTAAAGCACTTATTCTGCTCTGTTTTTTTGTTGTTGTTTTTCCAGGTGGTTGTTATGGAGGGAATGAACACAACTGGAAGAAAACTAGTGGCTTCTCAGCTTTATGAGGTTCGTTAGTTAATGAAGCAGTGAGGTCCTGCTTCAGACAAATTAACTTTTTGTCCCCACTTCAGTGGCTTCATATATTTTTGGATGACAGTGAATGCAAAAATCCTTGTTCTGTGTGAAATGGGCTTAAAGGGTCCCTGTAGTGAATTTTAGTCAATAACTATTTCAGAGGATCAAATATGATACTAGTGGTTCCGTCCAGTAATTTTGGTCATGATTCCTTCTCAGATATGTGCGAGTTTCAAGTCACTGCTCTGTCAGTCAGTCATGGTCAGGGACACCTTGCCTCCTCCACGGGCTGTTTCAGCATCGGTAGTGAAGTACAGTCGTTGCTTTGCGCGACTGAGTGGGCTGCAGTATAGCAGTCAACAGAGTTTTAACATCAGAATTTTATGTAATTTTGTACAACCATGTAGAAGCAAATCTACCTGCATATAATTTACTGAAATAAAATTCTAGTATATCGAGATTTATTCAGCGTGTTCTGAAGTTACTTGACTGGGAACGTGCCTGTTCGTCAGGTCCCCTTCAGCTGCCGGCCCCCAGAGATACATGCGGATCGTGCCGTCAATGAAGGCCATTTCCAAGGACACTTTGTGCCGTATATATTTGTGCAGATTTTGCACTGTTTTCAATATGGATCTTGACTGACTGAGCATCTGCTGAACACGTTTACTCGTCCACGGTAAAGCCAGAATCAGCGAGTGTACGTCACTTGCAGCCGGCAATAGCTGGTCACCATTGGTTTTGACCGGGAATTATTCAGCATACTGACTCTGGGGGGTTATTTTTTACTGAATAAACACATTTTTGGTTTATAAGTAATACCTAAAGCATGATTAATGTTGTTATAATGACCAGTACTGGTTTCCTTTAATTGCACAGCCTCCCTTTATCATTTTCTCTTTTTAGGGGGTTCCTCTTCCTTTCTACTCCAGTCATGTAAAAATGGAGACTGATGAATGTAAGCAGCACTGTTGGTTAGTACTTAATGATACAGCGTCACTAGATCCTGTTATTTTGTTGATTATCAGTCTTTGTTTTTGCTCTGCCTCATGCAGTCACAGAACCGTTAAACATACTGGTGGCCTGTGGACCATACACGCCCTCTGACAGCTTGACTTTTGACCCTCTGCTGGACCTGATCAGCGTTATTGTTAGGGATCGTCCTGATGTCTGCCTGCTGGTACAGTACAGGCCTTGTGACTCCATGGTTCTTTGTAGTGTTTTATTATTTGCAAAAATACACAATGGACTGCTACAAGTAAATGGTTCTCTCGGCTGTTTTCAGGTCTGCAGTGCGCTGTTGCTTATTTTCACTTCTGTTCTTTAGGTGGGCCCGTTTGTGGATTCGAAACATGAACAGATTGAGGTGGGTATAAGAAGAGCAAATGTTCTGAGGTTTGTTGATGTGAAACCTCCACATCTGAAGTCATTTAATACCACTGACATTGTTTTGATCAACATACCCAGGTCTGTACGATGAGACATACACTCTTGATCAAAACATGCAAATACTTGTAATTTTTTTCCCCTGGTCTTAAGATTTTTATCAGGAGTGTATAAACTATGTAGCATGTGCAACGGGAACATTAGTCAGTGCTCTAAATGATTTTTACCCGATAGGACAGTAGTGCTCGGCAGATGTAGTTCATCCTTTGATCTTCCACCTGCCTTAAGTTAGTGCATTCAACTCTTAATTCCCACAGTTCATCTGCTGTTGCCCTCAGTAGATGTCGGTAAAGCATATTGACACCTCCTGTTGGTTCCTTTTACAATCTGGTGATTTGATTGGCACGTTCCTTGACATTTAGCTGTAATTGTCACTGATCTATTCACTTTTTTTTTTTTTCCCCAAATTGTTTGTGTTAGCTTAGTTTTTAGTAGGGATGGGAATTGCGAGGGACCTCACGATCTGATTCAGATTGCAATACCTGGGTCACGATCTGTCGCAATACCGTACATCCCCCGCCCTCCCGTGTCAATGTCAAATTTTGTCCCTAAAGTACAACTGTCAACATCTGTTTGATATAAGTGTGCTGGCGTGCGTGTTCCGAGTGTTTTGGGTTGGTTTTTTTTTTGTTTTTTTTTCTTCGTGCAGCGCTTCTTGCAAGTTGTGCGTCATGGCGGTGTCTTTTGTTCCATCTTTGTTATAAAATCCAGAACAGGCCCGACATTTGAGATAACATTCTGGCACATCCAACTGCTTCCTAACTTTCAAAGCTGGCTGCGAATCTCATGAGACAAGATATGACTTCACGCGACAATGGGCACTTTTGCCCCATCTGACTGTAAATCTTGTGCGAGGCAAGCGACGACTTCACTTGATTGGGCACTTGCTTTGCACCATCTAGTGGACTGAAAATGCAATTGCTTGATTAATACCCAAGAGTGTGCAACAATTACATGAAAATGTATAAATAAAATATCAATCCATGCGTTTGGGGATCAGTGCATTGTCGTGAATGTCAAGTATTGTGATCCATCACTGAATTGATCTTTTGTCCCACCTGTAGTTTTAAGCGTGGCTGCTAGATGTCCTTCTGTGGTCGGCTCAGTGTGTCAGTTGTTTAAGTTTAGTTCATGAATTTTGTGTATTGCATGCAACATTAATGTCCTTTGCCAGTCACAACCCGTTCTGATGATAAACTGCAGTACTTGTGCTTGGTTTTGGTGGTATAACTGATGTTTTGTATTTCATGCTACAAGTTTTGACTTGTGCTGCAAGACTGCCAGCCTCAGCAGCGCCAGTGCTATGGGCAGAAGAGTTAATGTACAGCCCTGATACATTAAAGGTCTGATGACACGTTTTTGATTTCCTCTAATTTTTCAGCACATGATACAATATGACAAAATAGGTTGGTCTGTGCAGTTCTAAGTCAAACGGGCTTTTTTTCAGGCAAATATCTGACATTTTCATGAGCGCCACGTCACCAATTACGTCAGTGGCTGGAAAACCCCGCTGCCATGTAGTCACATCGTCGGGAGAACACAACGCTTGGCTGCCCATTGTACACGCAGGATGGAAGTGGTAGAAAACATCGATGATGGTTCCAGCACATGTAGTCTGGAATTGGTTTGTGTTGTCCAATCTTCAGACGATTATAGTTCCAAAGAATGGGATGATGATGAAGAATCTGGGGGCATCGGACCGTATAGGTTTGAGCCGTGCCAAGCGGGCATTGTGCCAAGGCAGTCACACTCACAGACTGACGGGTTGAGAGGCACACATGTCTGCCGCAGCAGCAGCGACAAACACACGGCAGGGGAACACCAGTGTTACAGATACTGCAACAAATTATTTGTTCATAAATATAATGTATTTAAATCCGATTTTTCAATAAAATCATAGCAGTGTATTCTCTGTGGCTCAGGCATCGGGTGTATTATGGATTATATTTTGAGTTCTTTTTATTTTGTACGTGTGTTTTATGTGCGTTTTGACCCACTTTCAGGTAGGCACTGTCCAAGATTCGCCAGTCTGAACACACGCGCCCTCTCTCTTTTGACAGTCAGCTGTTGATGGTTTGTGTGCATCATCTGCCGTGTTGTCAGCCAGTCAATGTTGCCAGCGCTATCACGACATGTTAGCCACCCCACACAGCCGTGGTTCTGTTGTGCCCCTTGAAGCGATGTCGGCCCTGGGGCACAACCATGGTTAACACGTCTCCTCTCCATGTTCGCTGGGCGATGTCAGCCCCGAACGCCAACTGTGGGTGTTTCTGTTTATTTTTGTGGTTCTTCACCTTTTTGGGAACTGTTGTCATCATTCTTATGTTCAATACATGTGCTGTGGTGAATTCTGCGCCTAAATCCATTCATCATGACCCTCCGTGCGCTCTTACGCAGGGCAGGGAGAGGGAGGATGAAATAAAGATTTGCGGGCAGGGTTCACCACGGCACATTTAATACAGAAAGACAGACAGTTCCCTGAAAGGTGAAGACACAAGAAACAGACACACTTACTGATGGCGTTCGGGGGCAGACATCACCCAGCGAACGAATGAGAGGAGACGTGTTAGCCACAGGTGCGCCCCAGAACCGACATCGCTTCAAGGACACACGAGAACCACGGTGAACATGGAGTGACTAGTGCGTCGTGAAAGTGCTGAAAATACTGGCAGACAAACAGCACAGATGACAATACTATGAACCATTAGTGCATGACTGGCAAACGGCCGCGAAGTACACGTACTGCTGGTGATGGTGTGATGAGAAGCACCTGGGCGAGGACCAGGAAACATGATCAGCAAGAGTTTGAATCAGCTGGTGATAATGAGAGGGGGGACGTGGCCGGACCGGTGAGATGTCAGTATGGGATCACAGAAAGTAGGTCAAAGCTGCGCATAAATCCATTAATCTTTCCCCTCCTCTTGTGCTCCTCCTGCATAAAAGGAGACTTATAACAGTTGGAGCTGAAGCGTGTATTGTGGTCTTTCACGATTTGTTTATCTAAGCCTGCGACACAACACGAAGGCACAGCCATAAAATTAAAACAAGAAACCAGAGAAACTGTGAGCTACAAAGCTGCTGTCATTCCAGTCAACAACACCAGAGTCCGTTCTCCCGCTTACGTCATGGGAGTGCCTCCCTTAATTCTGTGGGCGGCACCACAGTCCAGTCAGTGGCTGCGTTTTTTTGATGAGAATTAGTTTATGCAGGCGCAGCTGTAAATGTTATATTGATCATCGACAATGACTTTTGGGTTTACACAACATCCTAAAAAATGTCAAAATCATGTCATCAGCCCTTTAAGTTGTTTGACGATAAATAATGTAATCATCTCTCTCTCCACCAATAGAAAGCCCAAGTGACTGAGACATTTGAGACCATTTTCTCAAGATGCATTGAAAGCATTGTGGATGGCACCAGGAGGTATGTTCCCTGTCTTCAGAGAGTCCAGTACACCCAGAATACTTTAAAAAAAAAAAAAAAAACTGTTGCTCAATTGTTGTTTAGAATGTAGTGAGTTTTCTAAGAGAAAATATTTGCATCTTTTGAGCATGTGGGTTCACAAAAGTTATTAAAACATTTGGTGATGTAGTCAGACGACATCTTTTACAGTCTAGCTGTATTGTGTTCCCCACAAAATATTTTTTAAGATTTTCTCTCTACTGGACAAATAAGAAATTGGCTTAATGCCGCAGATTATGCATTTATAATTATTTGTTACTGCAGTCTCACTAAAGCGAGATCACTCTCCAGTGTGTGCACTTGTAGACAGTTTCTCTAACTTAGCCGACAAATTAAAAAAACATGAGCCAGGCACGCTGCGGCAGCTGGTTCTCCCCATGGCGAGCTTCGTCACTTTCCACGGACGACTGACTTTGACTGACCATGAAGGTTATATTTAAAAGCTCCTTGTACTGACTGTGAGTTAAGTCCTTAGCATTCCAGCCAATGTGAAAAGTTCCACGGGTAGAACACCAGAATTTTAAGAGGTTAAAGTAAAAGTTTTGACGTATTTACACTCACCTTCTCTTGCCACTGTGCAAGTGTCAAGTTGGTCTGGCAATTGGAGGGAACGCTCCTCTCCTCGTAAGACCAGAGGGCTGCACGGAGAAACCAGAGCTCGTCCAGGTTCTCCACTGCACTGCCAAACAGATGCAGCTGCCTTGCTTCACAGTTCTTCTGTTTGCAGCAAATCAAGCACAATTTATGACAAAGGTTTAGAAAAATAACACTCCATCAGGCTATAAAGGTGAAACTGTTGAGCGGTGAACGGTGGATGCAGCTGTTAATTCAGCAATACTGCGGCATGGAGGTATTGTCAAATTCCGTACCATGTGGGAAATTAAGACCGATCTATCGCCCAGCCATACTTTAGCCAAAGATGCCATGGTATTGCATTACATAGTTCTGAACTGAATTTACAAATAATGTCATTCCAGACATCCTTAATACCACCGTTTCACCCATGAGTTGAGTCATGACTGTCACAGGTCACAACGCTAGCGTGATCTGCCCAGGCACTTTTGGGCACAGTGCTGCCACCCACCCATAGCTCATTTAAATGAAGTATATGTACCAACAATGTTATAAATGCTCTGTGGAGATGAATACCACAGCGTTTATAAGCTGCGTCTCTAGTGAGCCCTTTATCCCATGGAAGAAGAGTGGGCTGTATTTAAGTGTTTGGGCAGTGGTGGCCTAATGGTTAGGGATGTGGACTGGTGAGCAGAAGGTCGCCGGTTCAGTCACTGGACCATCAGGACCAGATCTTGGTGGGACAGATAACATAGCAGTGTTTGCCCCACCCTCCTTAACTCCACTGTGGTGCCCTAGAGCAAGGCCCTTAACTCACTGCTCCAGTGGGGCTGCTCAGTGGCCACAGGTCAGTCTGTGGTTGTACTGGGTCACTTCCAGGTGTGAGTGTGAACAGGGTGTCCTTGAAAGAGAGGTTGCTTCTCAGTGGAACTCCCCTGTGTAAATAAAGGTTAAACAAATAGTGTCTTGAGCTGAATTTTTTTTTTTTCAGCCATAATTGCTCTGCAGCGTTTGTGAGCTGGATTCTACAAAACTAAAAAGGTGTGACTTCTGACGTGCAGTGTCAGGGATGGCAATTTTCCGCCGATCCACGGATTTCCGCCGATTTATTTTCAAATTGATCATTTCTGTGAATCGTCTAAATCCGTTGAGAAAATTTTAGGGGGGGGGTAAGGTACCTCATTGTTACCGATTTTAGCGAAAATCAACACGATTACATAAGCGCTCGGCGCTTCCCCGGGTCAAGTCTCCTGCGATAACCTGGATGTACTCAAGCTACTGCTGTATTGTAAACAGCCATGTGATTGGATAGTTGCAAACGATTGGACCAATCAAATGGCTCGTTGTATGCTTTGTCAAAAATTCATGGCAGCTTGCTCTCAGGGATGTGATTTTTCTGGTAATTCGCCGAATTCCGCTTTATTTTATCTTCCAGGAAGATAAAGTACGTTAAGTACGTTAGCGGCTTGTAGTCCACGAACGCAGTGAAGGTGTGTGCCCTTTCAGGCAGAACTGGAAGTGGCGTATGGCCAGGTGGAGAGCCATTAACTCTCTGTCGAACACGCTGTATTTACCCTCACTGTCGTGCAAAGACCTGCTAAAAAAAAAAAAGGTGAGCGGCTACCAAGAACCGGCAACGCATTGCTCCACGACGGCCGCTATGCCCATGTCCGAGGCGTCGGTAGTGAGCGCTGTTTTAACCTCAGAACGCTTGCTCCCGTTCAGAAGTCCAGTCGACTCAGTCCGCCGGTTTCCGTTTCTTGAGTGCGGCGTACAACGGCTGTATGAGCTGGGCTGCACGGGGGAGGAAACTGTTATAAAAGTTAACCATCCATCCATCCATCTTCTACCGCTTTTCCGGAGGTCCAGGTCGCGGAGGCAGCAGTTCAAGCAGAGAAGCCCAGACTTCCCTCTCCCCAGCCACCTGCTAAAAGTTAACCATCCCCCAAAACTTCTGCAGCGCCCTGACATTGATGTTGAGGAGAAAAAAATAGCAAAACAATTTAGTTACATTACTTTTATGATTCCAAACAGTTTGAAATTGACAGTGCACAGTGGACATTGACTCATAACTTTTGAATATTTCTAAGACTTGGCTGCATCAGTGATTGTGCAAAATGAACTGCTCAAGACTCAATGGAGATTGAAACTGGTGATCTGAAATGAATGCTGAAATTATAAAAAGTAATGGTATGTTGGAATTTTATTTCTATTATGGAATAGGTAAAATTAACTGATTTTGATTTGATCAAGTGTTAAAGCATGTGATGGATAATGCTTGTTGGAATATTTTAGGAATGCTATCTTCTTGGAACATAAGTCAATATTATACAGTAATAAGTGGCATTCAGCTGTTTGTTTTATGTCATTTAAGCACAGTTCTGGTACTTAACCACTTGCACTCCGTTGTTCCGCGGGCGGGCAAGTCTCTGCGTCCTAGGGCGCACGAGAGCGCACTCGTGCGCCCTCGTGCGCATGACGCATGATAAGGATATTGATGGTGGTGGTGTAGGTGGTGTGGTCTCCAAGCGCCACTGAAAAAAAAATCTGTAAACACAGCCGCGAACAGATTAGTTCATCTGATTGACCTCTCATTCGACTAATAAGAGCCTTGAATTGGGTTTCTGAAACCTTGAAGAACCAATGAATGAAAACCTAGGAAGGAGGACCCGCCTCCCAACGCTTTGAATGCAGTGAGCCAATTGAAGCAGAGAAGTTTGTGAGCTGTTTTTTTTTAAGGCTGGGTGAAGACTGGCTGCTGCAGCGGATCAAAAAAGGACACAGGAAGAGCCCCACAGACCCAGCAGCATGGAGACCATCCACAAATGCAACCTGTGTGACAGGGAGTGCCATTCGTGGATCGGCATGTTCGGCCACAGGCGGTGCTTATTTTGTATTGGTTCCAGCAGAGTAGACGCTATGATTTCTTCCATGGTCATTATAGACCGACGGAGGCTGACGACGAAGGCTGAGTGACACACACGCCTTCGCCAATCTTTTTTTAATTACTACTGTTATTTGTTTTGAAAAATCGTTCGCCAAAAACCGCAATCATGGAAGCACAAAACCGCAATAATGGAATTATGTTTTGATCGAGTCGCGAGACCAGAACCAGAGCGGACCAGCGTCGCGTTCGTCTGACAATGAGGAAGACAAGTTCGCCAAGACTCCGCTGTGAAGAGGTAAGGTGTTATAAGCTAAATTATTCTCTATCCCTGAAAATTGTAATCCAAAATGACTTTTGACCGATCAGTAAATTACAGCTGTGCGGTTCACGAAGTCTGAAGTTCGTGCGCCGTGGTACAAGGGGTTGCTCGCAGTGTACAGGCTGTGAACGCCCCCCCCACCCCCGCTATTCTTCTGCAGCGAGGGGGGGGGGCGCGGTGACTGCACTGCTGTCCTACATCACCACATAAGGCTAATCCGTTGTGTAGCGATGGCTAAAGTCCATCCTCTGTAGCGAGCGGGGGGGGGGGACAACCCCCCCCACACACACACAGTAGCGATGGGGGGGGGGGGCCGGTGTGACAGCGTTGCTGTGGAAACATGCAACAAGTGTAATCTGTCATGTAGCGAGGGCTGAACTCTGTCCTTGGTAGCGGGGGGGGGACGACCCCCCACACACACACACACACAGACACAGCCCTGAGTGTGACCTTTCCTTTGAGCCTAAAATGAAGCTTCTACATTGAATCATTCAAAAGTTACAGACGTTTTTCCAAACTGTGCCATTTGGCACAATTTGGCACAGTTCCAAAACGCCTGGGAACAGCCTGAGAACAAAGCTGTGTAAAATATTCATTTTTTGTGGTATTGTTACCAAATTTGGATCTCAGCTGGATAACACTTGGTTCTACATTTCTGTTGCATTTTCCAGCCGGATCGGACAGCTGTGTGTTATTTACAAGCATTTGTATCAAAAAAAACACTGTGTCTAAATTTTTTTTCTTCAAGTTCAGTATGTTTAGATGACTGTAACTCAGTGGCCGGAGCACGTAGAGAGATTATGTTTTTTTTGCCAAAAAATTCAAAGTGTTTTCTTTTAAATGAGACCAACCCCATGAAGATGCTGCAAAGGGTTGAAGAACAGCTTTCGATTTACTTTGGGCACGTTATTTTTTGGCATTTTTAGGAAAATTGCCCGGAGTGCAAGTGGTTAAAAATCATAAAAACCCAGGAGCTTTGGGGGGCTTCGCCCCCTTACCCCCCCCCACCGGGGCTCTGCCCCGGACCCCACTGGGGGAATGCGTCCCCCAGACCCCCTTCTACATTTTCAGATAATTTCCCCAACCCCAAATCATATCCCTGGTTCATGTTGGAATTCTGAGCTTTCGGTATTGTTTTCAGCGGAATTATGAGATTTTTATCGAAGGATCAGGAGTCATCAGTGCTAGAGATAGACAAAAGTGTCAAAAATAAGTTCCGATGGAATTGGCTTGAGAGAAAAGTGACGGTAAAGGTGAAAATTGGCTCAAAGTTCGACGAGGTAACAGAAACACTCGGACAGTTTCTGAAGAAACCAGAAAAGGAGATGAAGTTCAAAGTTCAGAGACTGACACAGCTTGCTGCCAGAAGGAAGAAAGTTTCACATTAGAAGTGACTTGGTGACCAGTGTAAATAGTGTAATAAACTCTTATAGAACTGTTAAATATGTTGGACTAAAGACAGTGAGACAACATTGAAGAAAAAGTAAGTTAACTTTTCATTAAATTTAATGATTTATCTAAGTCTAGTATTTCTTTTTTTTTTATCATTTTTTTCGGTCTAAATTACTTCTGTTTTACTGAAAACCTCCCAGCTTCAGGGGGGGCTGCGCCCCCCCCCCCCCCGGCCCCCCCATAAGTCAATCGACCAAATTAGATTTCAGCTGAAATCAGAATTTCCTGTTGCCATCCCTGAGTGTGCACACATCCAGAGCCAAAGAAAATTGACGACTGGAGTTTTGAATTTTGGTCAGTTCTTCTGTGAACGTGGGACAAGCGACTCTGGCGAGGGAGTCAAATGTGGAAAGATGCAAAAAAGGGTCAGGCTAATCTTGCTGGAAAACTGACATTGTTTTGCAGTGACCAAACTTTCAAAAGGAGAGCAGAATGATTGCTGAACTGATGGTTATTCTCTTACACATACACTACCGTTCAAAAGTTTGGGGTCACTTAGAAATTTCCTTATTTTTGAAAGAAAAGCACTTTTTTTCAATGAAGATAACTTTAAACTAATCAGAAATACACTATACATTGCTAATGTGGTAAATGACTATTCTAGCTGCAAATGTCTGGTTTTTGGTGCAATATCTACATAGGTGTATAGAGGCCCATTTCCAGCAACTATCACTCCAGTGTTCTAATGGTACAGTGTGTTTGTTCATTGCATCAGAAGGCTAATGGATGATTAGAAAACCCTTGTGCAATCGTGTTAGGTCTGCAATGCTGTAATTGCTGCAAATGGAGGATTCTTTGACGAAAGCAAAGTTTGAAGGAAAAAATTATTTCAAATACAAATCATTATTTCTAACCTTGTCAATGTCTTGACTATATTTTCTATTCATTTTACAACTCATGGTGGTAAATAAGTGTGACTTTTCATGGAAAACACAAAATAATTGTCTGGGTGACCCCAAACTTTTGAACGGTAGTGTACATAGGTGCAACGTTAATAAAATACATAATATTCTTGGGCAGGAAGTTTAAAAGTTGTTAGTGTGTGGGGAACACTGTTCTTCTAGAATGAAGTCTAAAACCATTTTTCAGCCTCAAATTACCTGAATCTTTTATGGTAGAACTATTGGCAGAAGAAGTTTCAGGAATTGCATTATTTAGGGGGCCTTTTTTGTTGCATTTCCACTAAGACAAAGAGCTGTTTGACATGGTGTCTTAGCCAGGTCATGTTTGTAAATGAGAATTGGTTCTCAAACATTTTAACTGGTAAAATAAAGGTCAAATAATTAAAAAAAAAAAAAATCACTTAAGAACGTCGGTGCTTAAGTGATGCTGGAACAGCATTTTCCTGAGGATTCGTCTGTCTTCCAGCATCGGCTGTCGGCTGGTGTTCGTGCCCTCGCAGAGAGACATTCACCACCACTTCATCTACCCACAGCCTCCTTTTGCCCTGCCAAACCTGAGCAAGGACCAGGCCCAGGTAGACAAACATCAGTCAGAGGCCTCATAAATAAAAGATTGCATTAAGCGCATGCATTTATTACAGTTGTAATTGTGGGAGTTGAGTCACAAAGTCCCCAAGCAGTGGAACAAAGGAAACTAGTTTTGTGACAAGTGAATCCACATTTCCTCTCCATGATCAGTGTAATCTGGTGTTTGTTTTGATGCTTTACAGCGCGTCACCCTGGTCCCCGACCCCTGCACCCTCCTGATCGATGGTGTAACTTTTGGCTTGACATCCACAGACATCCTGTTCCACATGAGTGCAGAGGAGATCAGCTAGTAAGGAACACCGCAGTAACGAAAATGAAAACGTCTCGTAGTTATTTACATTCACCCTGCAGGTACAAACAATGTTAAAACTAACAGTGTGTTGGTGTGTTTCAGTGGCACCGGATCTGACAGATTAACACGGATACTCAAGCACATATTGTCCCAGCGGAGGTAGAAGTCCTCATAATTGTCGATTTTATTTTTGTTTACTATACAAAGCAATGAGACCTGCATTTCTGTTTATACGTCTAGTTATTACCCCCTGTATCCGCCTGTGGAGGAGGTCAATATGGATTATGAGAAGTTCCAGGCATTCGGCCAGATGCCGCTCACTCCTGATGTTCTCATTGTTCCTTCAGAGTTACGATACTTCGTAAAGGTAGAAACTCTCTTTTCTACTGACATTCTCATAAAGTATAGAAGATGATTGCAGGCCAACAGATTATTAGTTAAGGGTCCTTTCACACCTACAGCCTTTAGTTTATTTCAGTCGAACTCAAGTTTGTTTTCTCCGTTAGTGCGGTTCGTTTTGTCTGGTGAGAACACGGTAATCGCACTCAGGTGTGCACCAAAGGAACCGTACCGAGACCTTCTGAAGGAGGTGGTGTCGATTCGAATCAACTGGCGAATTCTGGTGCGGTCCTGCAGGTGAGAAAAGGACCGCACTAAAACAGGACCAGCAGCAAACTGTAGAACATTTTATACCACTGTACATACCTGATGGATCTGTGAAAATATCTGTGGCTGAGCACGTCACAATTCGGGAGGATTAATGAACGTTAACAAGTTTTTTTTCCCATCTGTAGCTTCATTTTCAAACTGTATGATTTGCCGAAAGTTGTATATGCACATATGTAATAAACGATAATCAGGGCGATGAAAACCCCTCCATAGATTACGCTACAATTTGTATTATTTTCTCCCCAGAAATGCATAAATACACAGTAGTCATCCTACTTCCTGTATTTACCTTTCCTGTTCTTGAAGCGAAAAAAATCTGACCAGTAAGAACAGAACGCTCAAGACGTAAGTCTCGCAGGATTTAACGTGACACAGTTTGGTCCGCTTGAATTTCTGCCTGTGTGAAAGGGGACCGAACCAAGGAGAAAATGATACAAAGTAACAAACTTGTCAACTGATTCGGACCAAATTAAATGAATTTAGGTGTGAAACACCCTAAAATAAATAATAGTCTTTGGGCTTTTTTCAAGAGGGTTTCTATTTTTTTTAGTGGTGTTGGACAAATAAAATTTTTAATCACGATTAATCTTTTGGAATGTAGAGTTAATCGCAATTAATAACACGTTAATTACGGTTTTGTTTTGTTTTTTTTCCCCGTACAGATACAGTGTACCTTAAGTCAGTAATTTTTCAAGTTTGCCATACTGTTATGAACATGGGAGTGGACAAATATGCTTGCTGTCTTCACCTGCAGGTTTATTAAAGCTCTCAGCATAACCAGAATGACAAAAACTATCCAGAATATTCTCCAGAAAATTCTCAAAACTATTACTGCATGTGCAAACAACAGAATGCCAGGGCTCAATAACATCACTGAACAACAACCAGTGCCTGCTGAAAAGCAGCTTGCTCTTTCTCCCATAGCAAATCAATCAATCAACTTTATAAAGCACTTTAAAAAGCAACACTCGCTACACAAAGTGCTGTACAACAGGGACACACATAAAAACGTAAAGGCAAGAAGCAGGACACGAGCACAAAAACAGTCTAAAACCAGCAAGACAATATCTAACTCAGCATGAGTAGAAACCACATTCAATAAAATAAAAGGTAAGAGAAGCAAACATCCATCACTTTTAAGAAGCTCAACACAAAACCTCGTGTGTCACAACAGTTTCCCTTTTAGCAGAAAAATTGCAAACGTAAACAACTATCTCGCTCGTAACGACACCCCACCATGCTACAAAAACGGCGGGGGAGTGAATGGACATTACGAACACAGCTTGAGAATTTTTTTTAGACTGGTACTCACCAACAGTTGGACCCAAAGCTATGAGGATGAAAACAGGCAAATTTCTGTCCGTGTCAGCAGCTGGAGGTCAGCTATAACCTAGTATGTAGCTACTAGCTACGAACTAGCTAGCTTCCACAGAAGAAGAACAATACAACATCCAGGCGAAGTTTTGGAGGAGGCTGTAACAATTATCCAGGTAAGAGTTGCGACAGATAGCGCTGTAAACTTAAACATGACAGCACTTTGGGGATTCCCATGGCTGTAATCCAGCTTGTTTGACTCAGCAATGTCTGCATGGCGTGCACAGTGTCTGTGGCCAGAACGGCTTTGGAATGGAGAGCTGCTAGGCCAAAAAGTACTGTTTGCGCTTTCTGCTGTTAACTGCGATCACAAAATTTGTCGCCATTAATGGGGGCAAAGCGTTAACGGGCGATTAACGAGATAACGCCAACACCACAAATGTTTTAAGTATTTATTTATTTAGCGAATGCAAAGTCCTTAAGCCAAGCAGTTGCCTCCTGGTTTGCTGTATGGAGGGTGTGTAATCCTCCTTCCAGTCTTTGGAGCGGGCAAGCCTCTATGATGTGTTCCATTGTTTGCTCCTCTCCACATGCGCACAGTGGGCTAGGGCTACTGCCCCATCTGTGAAGGCTGGCCAAGCAGGGGCCATGTCCAGTCCTGAAGCGATTGAGTGTAGACCACTGTCTCCTTGGGAGGTTGGTGCCCGGGACCTGTTGGTTGGGGTTTATCACCAGCTGTTTGTTTGGGACCTCCTTGGTCTCCCATTCCTCTTGCCAAGCTGTCCGGATGGTAAAGTCAGCTGGGGGAGGGTTTTTCCAAATCGGCCGTCTGGATGAAAGTCGGGCAGTGGGTGGGGTGTAGATATCTGCATGGATTGGTAAGTGAGGAGAATCTTTAACTTTTTGGAGCATCCTTTGAGTTAATGCTGCTCGCCGGATGTGTGGAGGGGCTATGTTTGACAGTACAGAGAGCCAGGGGAGTGGTGTTGAGCGGATTGTTCCAGTTATAGTTCTCATGGTTGAGTTGAGCTGGGTGTCTACATGGTGTGTGTAAGATGACCTGGACCAGACAGGGGCACAATATTCTGCTACAGAGTATGAAAGGGCCAGTGCTGAGGTGCGCAGGGTGGAGACTGCCGCCCCCCATTTTGCACCAGCGAGCTTGCAGAGCAGGTTGTTTCGTACCTTCACCTTAGCAGCCGTCCCCTTTAGATGTTCCTTGAAGGATAAGGTCCTATCAAGGGTCACTCCAAGATGAGTTGGATTTGGGGCATGCTTAAGCTTGAGTCCGCTCAGGTGGATGTTTAGTTCTCTGGCAGCTTTTGCATTGTGGAGATGGAATACACTGGAGACGGTTTTTGCTGGGCTTGGTTTTAGGCGCCAGATTTTGCAGAACTGGTCCAGTTTGGTAAGATCTTCCGTGAGCACCCGTTCCAGTGGTTCAAAGTCTGGTGCTTGGAATGCCAAACAGATGTCGTCTGCATAGATGAATTTGCGGGATTTTGTAGTAGGCAGGTCGTTTATGTAGAGGTTGAACAGAGTTGGAGCTAGAACTGAGCCTTGTGGGAGTCCGTTTTTCTGCATTCTCCATGCACTTGTGTTCTGACTGAGGTGGACTCTGAACCTTCGGTTGGTCAGCAGGGTTTTTATAATTGCTGTTGCCCAAGCAGGGATCGCCTTTATAAGTTTCAGGAGGAGGCCTTTGTGCCAGACCGTATCATAGGCGGCTGTAAGATCGAGAAACACAGCCCCTGTCTTCAGTCTGCTCTCGAAGCCATTTTCGATGAAGGTGGTTAGGGCCAGTACTTGTTCTCCTGTACTGCGGTCCTTGCGGAAACCTGCTTGATCCACACTTAGAATATCCTCTATTTCTGGGGAAATGCGTTGCAGTATTAGGCGCTCCATGATTTTGTAAGGAACGCTGAGTAGGGAGATTGGGCGGTAGCTTGCTGGTAGTTTGTGGTCTTTGCCAGGTTTTGGGATGGCAATGACCTTTGCTGTCCGCCATTTCTTTGGGATCGAGTTTGTTTGTGTGATCCTTGTGTAGAATTGTGTCAACCAGGTTAGGGCTCGGGGGCCAAGATTTTTCATGAATTCTGGGAAGATGTTATCGTATCCTGCTGCCTTTCCACATTTCAGGCCCTGTAGGACTTTCTCCAGTTCAGCAGCCTCGAAGGGTTCAGGGTTCGTTTCCTCTACAGGCATTTTTTGGTGTTTTTTTAGCTCAGTTGTAACTGCTCTTCTGGTGTCTTTGTCTTGGGGTGCTTTGGCGATAGTCAGTAGGTGGGATGCAACTTGGTTGGGTGTGACGGATGCTCGGCTTTGGCTAGGGGGCTTCTGTGCAGCTCCTAGGCGACGGATGAGGCTCCAACATTTCCTGCTAGAGTGGGTAAAGCTCCGGTCAGCAACTGTCTCCTCCCATTTCTTTCGCCGGGCTGTATTTAGCGATTCAATGAGATGGTCTGCTACCTCTGGGTCCCCTGATATTTGATAGGATTGTAGGAGGGCAGCACTTTCTCCGTCCAAACATGGGACATAGAGGGGTCGGTAGCCTCGTGGGATTGCAGTATGGGCAGCCTTGAAGATTGCGCTGCAGAAGCGGTTGTATGCTTCATCTACAGTGATGGTGTGGAGTGGGATGGTAACAACGCTCCGGTCCAGAGTTTCACTGAATTTCTTCCAGTTGGCTTTGCGGAAGTTCCAGCGCATCTTCCTTGGGCTGTATATGACTGGAAGTTGTAGGCCAATGTGTACAAGCAGGGGCCGGTGTTGGCTGTGTGGAAAATCATCAAGAATGAGGATCTGTGTAGGATATGGCTCCCCATTCAAAGAGCTGACCCAACACAGGTCAGGAGAATAGTCCTTCTTCCACCTAGCAGAGTGGAAGGTTCCTCTTTGTTTGGGGTCGTATATCAAAGCGAGGTCATTTCTGGATGCCCAGTCTGAAAGTGCCTCCCCATCACTGTCCACTGCTGGGTACCCCCAGTCAGGGTGATGGCTGTTAAAGTCCCCCACATAGATGGCAGGGTGGGGTAGGGTGGGTAAGACCTGCAGATCCCAGTTGGCATTAGGGGGCTTGTACACATTGACAATATGGAAGCCACCAATGATTATGGTGTCTGAGAAATGTGTTGTTATCAGGTGATTTGCTTCAACTATGTCAGAACGCACATAGGTGGCACGTCCATGTTTAGCATGTAGAACATAGCACAGGAGGTCAAAGCCTTTGATGGTGAAGCGGCCAGCTTCCTCTGTGCCAATATGAGTCTCTTGGAGGCAGATTACATCAATCGAATGTTGGAAGGCGAGGACTTCGATAAGGCTTCGCTTGGCTGCAGATAGGCCTTCAACGTTTAGTTGTAATATGCGAAGGGCAGATCCTACCACAAAGTGCTCTTGGGGCTGTTTGCTTTCGGCTTTAGGACTGTGACTGGGATTCCTCTTTGACTTGGCACAGAGGCGTCGTCTCTTCGAATTTAGTCTGCTGGTAGGATCATTAGCTTCCCCAGGCGAGCCCGGGTACTGGCGGAGGGCGCGACGAGAACGCTGATCCATTGCCCCCCAGAACGCTGATCCATTGCCCCCCGTATTAAGTATTTAAGTATTAAATTTGATTCACCCAAGCAATGAAAAGTTTAAACCTGTTTAATAGCTTTTGGGATATTTCTTATTTAGGACCAATAACAGACTTTTGGCAAATTAAAGGAATTTTTAAAGTGCACTAGAAAGCACCACTTTAATGCCTTAAAACTGTAAAAGTTTCACTTTTTCCAGGAGAAAGGGGTGGAGGTAACTTACTTAATCTTGGTGGTGGTAATCGTGTCAAAAACCCTCACCTACTTGGTCACTTTGCTATTGAGGATTTGCAGCAATGTGACATTCTGCCTGTCCCTTGATGGTAGGTAAGCAACGTATTGCTGCCGTTTCTGCGAGATTAGAGCACTTTTTAAAAATACTTTTACCAGCTTATTTTATACAATCTGTGGATTAGAGTGGCATGAATTTCAACTCTGACCATGGTCACTACATGCATGGTGGAAGATTGTCAGAATAGGCAAGATTTAAAAAAAAAAAAAAAAAAAAGTAGGAAAGTCTTTTTATCGTTTTCCTTCATATGTAGTTCGAAGAGCCAAGTGTGTAGGGCAGGGAGAGGGAGGGTTGTTAGACTTCCACCACCACTGCAGCAGTCATTTCATCGAAGGTAAGTACATGTACAAATGATGACCCAGGAATGGCAATGGTGGGTCTCAGACTTATATTTGGTGTTTTAGAAATCTGACTATGTCCATCGTTTAAACAGATTCACCTCAAAAAAGAAAAGCAAGACTGACCTTGAATATTTTTCATATAGGCACATCAGCAAACGGGAGATTAGGCAGGTTATTTTGGAACTGTGGTGATGAGTCACGATGAGTTAAGTTTATAGTTATGAGCCTATATTATAATTATCAACAAAAAAAAGTTCATGGGATTTTTTTTTTCGACCGCTCTCTGGCTGGCTGAGGCTGCTTGTGGCTTATTAAATTGAGGATATTTTCCGATTGAATAGCTGATTCAGCGGGGCTCCATTGCTGGGAAATGGGGCAGTCGAGCTGTTTGTTACCAGCCGGTAAGCTCCACCAGCCCCATTAAAGCCAGTGGAGCACTCTGAGATGTCGGTCTCATCACTGTGCCTGTGTCGGAGAAAGTCAGTGTTGATAAAATCCATGACTGTCAATGTTCACTTGGAAAAAATATTCTAGCAGTACAATATAAATACAATGTAAACTTAAGACAATGAGGAAAAAAAAAAAAAGGTGAAGGGCATTGAGAGGCTGAATAGCGAGGTCCGCCCCAGAGTTCTGTCATCGTAGAGTGTGGCGGTTTCAGCTATTCAATTGGAAAATATCTAAATAACTATTTTTAATGCATGTTTTGTCGCCACTCTTTAACTATTACCATTTTTTTTAATTAAAATGCATGCACCCTGCTCAGCTGAATGACATCTTCCACCTTGCGTCAAGCCTCTGCAGAATGCAGAGCTGCCCTTAATCACTTGTTTTCTTTCTGTAACTCCAGATCATTTTCAGTGAGCGATTTTGCATGGTCAGATAAAATAATGTTGTCACGTGCCATGATACACCATTTCTGTCACTGCTCGTTTCACAAAGCTTGCCTATCAATGTGGCGATCGATCTACATGACCAGTGACATCATTTGCAAGTCCTCAATATGCTGTATCCATAGTTACTTTGAATTTAAAGAAAATTACATGACATTTAAAAAAAAAAAAAGTTAAATCTGACGTGCTTACATCTACAGAATCCCTGGTTCCAGCTGAATTGCTGGTGAAGTTTAATAATTGAAAACATGTTGCTGTTACCTTTTTATGGGAAAATGAATGATGACACAACTTCAGTTTTATGGAGTATTTACTGCCAACTTTGACATTTACCAAAAAATGCTCTAAATGCTTCACAGAAGTAGGAAATACAAGAGATATTGAATTTTTAAAATGTCTTTTAATCTTCTGGCGTCCTCAGGATGTGGTCGGCTGCGTGTGCATCAATCCTGGACGGCTGACCAAAGGTCAGGTGGGTGGGACGTACGGTCGGCTGCTCGTCCGCTGCAGCACCGCAGCAGAAGACGGGAAGAGAGAGAGTCCGTGCTTGGCTGCCCAGGTGGTGAAAATCTAACTGAAGTAAAGACTTTAAATTCACTTGTGTTTTGTTTTGAACACTGCCCTCTATAGGAATAGTGTTTTTAAACAAAAAAAAAGATAAATTCTTTGCATATTTGATTATTTTTATACTACAAACCTGTTGGAGTGTATTGCATGCTAGTTGGTGAAATAATTCAGATAAAACAACAGTAACATCTCTGTAAATAAATTATTGTCAAACTGTACATTCTTGTTTCCTTTTCTTCTACTAAAGCAGGGGTCTCCAACCTGCGGTTCTGGAATCTGTGTAGTCTTTGTTCTGTCCAAAAAAAAAAAAAAAAGACAGGGGAAAAAAAAGGTTTGAGTTATTATTTCATTGTTTCAACATTGACAGCCAATATTTCATGTATTTCAACCAGATTTGACTGTAATAGATAGATGTACTTTATTGATTCCAAACTGGGAAATTACAGTGTAACATCAGCATGACAGTTGACAACCAAACAACAGAAACACACACATGACAGACACAGGGATTACCCATGGAAAGTAAAACTAGCACGACTATAAAACCTATATACATCATAGCTTAATATATTATGACCTGTATAAACACATGAAGCATCCCATTGCACAAAGAAGGACTATCAGGAGCAGAGTGAAAATGTGAGGTAGCAGTTAGTCTGTAAGGTGCAGTGTGGCAGCATAGTTATGACCAAAATACAACATCATAGTGAGTTATTGTACAGTGAAATTGCATGTGGCAGGAAAGATTTCCTGTACCTGGCCGTTCGACAACGTAGCTGTAGTAGTTACTGGAGAAAGTGCTTCGCTGTCTATCTAGTGTGTGGTGGAGGGGGTGATCAGGATTGTCCATGATGGATCGCAGTTTTAGTGTTCTCCTCTCCACCACTGTCTCAAAGGTCTCCGGTCTGAGACCAATTACAGAGCCAGCCCTCTTGATAATCTTGTCAAGTCTGCATACCTGTCAAGGCATACCTCATGCCTCCCTTATTGGGGGGGGGCTTTCACACCTGTACTGAGTACTTAAAAACTATTTATCGGCAGATGAAAGAAAACTAAAGCAAAAAAACCCCAAACAACAACAATTGCAACATGAACTATTTCAAACATATTTATTCAAATGTACACTTATATGGACACAATCTTGAGCCATAACTTTTTGGTAATGTGAAAATAATAAGCCAAGTAGCACAAAAAAAAAAATAAAAACTATTTTTCAAATTTACATTAGCACAAGGTAGATTGCTTAATTTGAAAGTACACAATAAGAATAATTCTGAATATAGTTCTTAATTGTCAGCTAGATATATACACTTGGAATTAAAGAGTTTTAATTGTCAGCTTTGTTACACTAATGCACTTGGATGAACTTGAAACAAGAAAATGTTCACTGATGCTGCTTGTTATAGTTCCAAGTAGCAGCCTTTGCTGACTCTAGCATTTCTTTTGAAGGCTTGACCTTGAAGCATGGAGTGTCACAATTCATTTTCACTTGCATGAAAGAAGTCAGAGTTTCTGGGAGCATACTTTTTCTGAAGTCGGTGTGAATTTTCCTGACCATGCTGAAAGCCCTCTCACTGTCAGCATTGCTGTGAGGAAGGCAAAGCAATGCTGAGTACACTTTGCGGAGCTGGGGGAAGCGGGGCCACAATTACCGGGACTTACTACACTTCACTGCTGCAGAAATTGCAGAAGGTCATCAAAAGCAATCATCATGCTGACCAAAGGTGTCCGCTTCCTGCAAGATAATGCCGGGTTCACAACTTACACGTTGCCCAGAGGGAAGCACAGTCCTGCGGCTATTTAATCCTTCCTCACCCCACTTCCCCTCCCTACCTTACACCATTGACTTCCACCTTTTTCCAACAATGAAGTCATTTTTGAAGGGCAAGCCCTTCCAAGACAATGAAATGCTGATTTCCATGGTCAAGTTGTGGCTTCTGGCACAGCCTGCAGACTTCTACAGGTGAGGTCTCCGCAGCTGCATAAAGCGATAGGAGAAATGTGTAACCCTTGGTGGTAACTATGCAGAGAAAGACTAATAAATGTGCCTAGGCTGAGTCTTCTCAGTCCATGGAAGATGACTCAGGGGAAATCTCTTATGAACAGCCCTCATAAATGTGTAACATTTCTATATTTTAGCTAAATTATATAAAATTGAAAAGCCTGTTTTTTAGTGCCATAGCTATCATGGAGCAGCATATGCCCTGCTGAATCTGAACAGCGCTGCCAGTCAAAGATGGTGTTTCCCTATTCTCACCTACTGTAAATCATCACCTTCACTGGGTTTGATCTACTGAAAGCTGAAGTTTGATACTTTATATCCAGTGTGTCTAGGAAGCATGAAGGACTAAAAAGGCGCCGACCTGCAGTGTGGGTCTGGTTGTCAGGTACGATCTGATGCAGATAAGCGTATTTTCCCTTCTCAAAGCTCGGACTCTCCCATTCTTTTCGGTGACGTTCAGTCCCTCGATTTCCCTTTTCTTCAAGCTTTGTTTTCTTCGCCGGCGGTGCGCTGCATGAAGCCATTTTGAAAATCACAAAAAGACTGCTTAGGTGTGCTCAATGTCGCCAGGCATCAAATTACTGTTCAGTTGATTTTAGGTTCTCTCAATAATTTTTTTTTTCGCTGTATATTTTTCTTTTTGGCGTACGGAAATGGCAATACGCCCGTATTTGCTAAAATTGCATTTTCCCCATATTAAAATACGGCAAAACCGTATCACTTGACAGGTATGAGTCTGTTGGTATCTCTGGCCCTGATACTGCTACCCCAACAGATGGCAGCAAAGAAGATGGCGCTGGCGACGGTGATCTGGTTGTAAAGCTCCAGCATCCTGCTGCACACGTTGAAGGATCTCAGTTTTCTCAGGAAGTAGAGTCTGCTGCTCATCCCCTTCTTGTGCACAGCATCGGTGTTGGATCTCCAGTCCAACCCACTGCTGATCCTGACACCCAGATATTTGTAGTCCTCAACTACTCCCACATCCTCCCCCCTAATCTGGAGTGGCTGAGAAGGCATCTTCCTCTTCCTGAAGTCAATCACCATCTCTCTGGTCTTGCTGACATTCAACCTCAGGTGATTCTGCTCCATCCACTCCACAAATCTGTCTACCAGTGCCCTGTACTCCCCCTCCTCTCTTCCTCTTATACACCCCACAACAGCTGAGTCATCAGAGAATTTCTGCAGGTGGCATGACTCAGTGTTGTACTGAAAGTCAGTGGTGTATAAGGTAAAAAGAAAAGGAGAGAGCACAGTCCCCTGTGGAGCTCCCGTATCACTAGCCACCACACCAGTCAAGACATTGCCCAGCCGGATAAACTGTGGTCTGCCTGTCAGGTAGTCAGTAATCCAGGAGATCACAGAGCTGTCGACCCCTTTCATCCGCAACTTCTCACCCAGCAGCAGTGGCTGGATGGTGTTAAAGGCACTGGAGAAATCAAAAAAAGTGATTCTCACAGTATCTCCTCCACCATCCAGGTGCAGATGGGCTCGTTGCAGCAGGTAGATGACACATCTTCAACTCCTAAATAGGGCTGATATGCAAACTGCAGAGGGTCCAGCCACATCTTCACCTGCGGCCTCAGGTGGGCTAAGAGAGTTGCTGCTGGTACGGCCGCCCTGCCTCCGGTGCCATTGTGATTAGTTTCACAGAACATGGATTCTCTCGAGCACTTGTCGTTCTCTCGTCTGTAACAGGTAACTGTGGCTGTGACCCCAAAAAAACAAACGTGACAAATTCAATAGGAAAAAAGTTGTAAATATGAGAAAGAAAATTGCTAAATTGAGAGAAAAACATTCCAAATTTAAAGTGACACTCTACCCAAAATCACGTTTTTTTCTGTCGTTAACATGTCCAACGTTTTTTGTGACCTACAAGACATCCAGAGCAAAATCTGACCGCAGTCCCAAGTCTGTTTTTCTGCTGTGAATTTCAAGTTAAGCTCCGCTCCCCCAAATGGGAGATTTTTGGACAGAGCGTTTCTAGTTACGTAAGCATGCCTGCTTATCCTGTTTGATTATAACATTAACCTTTAGCTTGAATGGGGCCCTTGGTGAACCAGCGGGATAGCTGAGAGGACTGGCTCAAACTGTCACTCCTCTAGCTATCACTATCCACACTGTCAGCTTCCCTTCCCGGGGACGGTGCAAAATGACCGTGGTCGCTGTTTTCCACCACTGGGGCTACCGTATTCTGGAGCCCCGTAGCACACGTGGAGCATGGTCAGCTCAGAGACCAGAGTCCACCAGCTGCTGTGCCAGCTGCCGGGGGTGCCCACAGAGGAATGGGAGGCACACGGTCAGAAGGCTGAACCAGAGAGACGTCTGCTCTCAGGGGATGAAAGCGCCAAGACAGCCACCCATCCATTTGAGGGAGGCAAGTTGGCCATTGTTTAGCGAAGCAGTCTTCAGTGTTCTCAGGTCAGAGGAGAGGGGAAGGCTGGCTTTACAGTATACACTACTGGTGAGCGGGGGTATTGGGTGGGGCTAATTAAAATATTCATAGATCCACATATACTTAAGTAGGTGCAAGATGTAAAAGCTGTTTCCAAGCAATTCTAAAACAATGAAAGTTTTGGGGGTTTTTTGTGGGTAAAAAGCCACAATATACTATTTTGGGCAATAAATGTTTGTTTTTTTTAGGTGGTTTTAGAGCCGCTGGAGTACGTCTTTAAAAGAAGAAAAAAATTACGAGAGAAGACAAAAAAAAAATCAAGAAAAAAGGCATAATTATACTTTTTTTTTTTAAAGCTGAGAATTTACAAGTTTCTAAAAATGACCATTTTTCAAGAAAAAAGGTACAAAATTCGTAAGGGAAAATCTCTATGAAGAAAAAATGGCCTGTTTCTAATGCTGATGAGCCAGTTTATACATGTTGCAACTATTTTATTGTGGGCCAAATACAAGTGCATCTCAAAAAATTTGAATATTATATAAGAGCAAGTTTAAAAAATCTTTTTTTAATTGATCTTATGTAATATTCAATTTTTGGGGGGAAACTGAATTTTGGGTTTTCATTTGCTTTAAGCCATAATCATCAAAATTAAAAGAAACAAAGACTTGAAATATATCACTGTATGTAACGAATCTATAATTTGAGTTTCATGTTTTGAATTGAATTACTGAAATAAATTAACTTTTCAATGATATTCTAATTTAGTGAGATTCACCTACAGTGGATATAAAAAGTCTACATACCCCTGTTCAAATGCCAGTTTTTGTTTTTTTTTCATTCATTCATTCATTCATCTTCTTCCACTTAATCCTTTTTGGGGCGCTGGAACCTATCCCATCGTCTTTTGGGCAAGAGGCAGGGTACACCCTGGACAGATCGCCAGTCCATCGCAGGGCCAACACAGAGAGACAGACAACCATTCACTCTCACAGTCATACCTAAGGACAATTTAGAATCCCCAGTTTTGATGCCAATTAACCTAACTTGCATGTTTTTGGCATGTGGGAGGAAACCGGAGAAATCCTGGAGTAAACCCACGCAGACACGGGGAGAACATACAGAGGATTCAAAGAGAAGAAGGTGGGTATGGTCATGGGTGCCATGTGTGGATTCGCAGCTAGGTTGTTTTTTGGTCTGGAGTGATTTCCAAGCATGATGAACTGCTTATCTTTACTCTGAGGATTCTTTCAAATAATAGTGTATTTGGTTTGATGTTGGCAATATGGTTCTTTTTAAACATGATTAATCTAAAATGACTTTTCTGACTAATCATGGGACCTGGAGGTGATACAACTGTGTTTTTGTGTGTTTGTATCATACTGACTAATTTATGACCTGGGGGCTTTTGGTGTGCTTTAACACTCATCTTAGTTGCCGTCAAAACCACTGCCTGACATTGGTGGTGCTGATTGCATTACACACATGTATAAGCTCCTGGTTACACTGCCATCCCATTTGTTGCCATGGTGACGGGATCAGCTGAGGAGGTCAATTAAAATTAATAAAAATGCCAGGTTTTTGTGATGTAAAAAAAAATTAGACCAAAATAAATCATTTCAAAGCTTTTTTCACCCTTAATGTGACCTATAACCTGTACAACCCAATTGAAAAACAAACTGAATTTTTTTAAGGGGAAAAATAAAAAAACAAAACAAAACCTTACAATAACCTGTTTGCCTAAATATGCACACCCTGTTCTAACTCGGGATGTGGCTGTGTTCAGAATTAACCAATCACATTCAAAGTCATGTTAAATGGGAGTCAGCACACACCTGCCACCATTTAAAGTGCCTCTGATGAACCCCAAATAAAGTTCAACTGTTCTAGTAGGCTTTTCTTGACATTTTTCTAGTCACATCTTACAGTACAAACCATGGTCCGCAGAGAGCTTCCAAAGCATCAGAGAGATCTCATTGTTCAAAGGTATTGGTCAGGAGAAGGGTACAAAAGAATTTCCAAGGCATTAAATATACCATGGAACACAGTGAAGACAGTCATCAAGTAGAGAAAATATGGCACAACAGTGACATTACCAAGAACTGAACGTCCCTCCAAAATTGATGAAAAGACAAGAAGAAAACTGGTCAGGGAGGCTACCAAGAGGTCAACAGCAACATTGAAGGAGCTGCAGGAATTTCTGGCAAGTACTGGCTCTTTAATACATGTGACAACAATCTCCCATCTAGGATGGCAAGACGGAAGCCTTATCTTATGAAGAAAAACATCCAAGCTCGGCTACATTTTGCAAAAACACATTTGAAATCCTCCAAATAAATGTGGCAAAATGTGTTATGGTCCGATGAAACCAAGTTGAACTTTTTGGCCATAATTCCAAAAGGTATATTTGATGCAAACACAACACTGCTCATCACCAAAAGAACACCATGCCTACAGTGAAGCACGATGGTGGCACCATCATGCTTAGGGGCTGTTTTTCTTCAGCTGGCACTGGGGCCTTAGTCAAGATGGAGGGAATTATGAACAGCTCCAAATACCAGTCAGTGTTGGCACAAAACCTTCAGGCTTCTGCTAGAAAGCTGAAGATGAAGAGGAACTTCATCTTCCAGCATGGCAGTGGCCCAAAACATGCATCCAAATCAACAAAAGAATGGCTCCACCAGAAGAAGATTAAGGTTTTGGAATGGCCCAGCCAGAGTCCAGACCAGAATCCAATCGAACATCTGTGGGGTGATCTGAAGAGGGCTGTGCACAGGCCCTTTCAGTCTGACAGACTTGGAGCGTTTTTGCAAGGAAGAGTAGGCAAATATTGCCACATCAAGATGTGCCACGCTGATAGACTCCTACCCAAAAAGACTGAGTGCTGTAATAAAAGCCAAAGGTGCTGCAACAAAGTATTAGTTTAAGGGTGTGTATATTTATGCAACCAGGTTATTGTAAGGATTTTTTTTCCCCTTAAAATATTTCAGTTTGTTTTTCAATTGGGTTGTACAGGTTATAGGTCACATTATTGGTGGAAATGTTCTGAAATGATTTATCTTGGTCTCATTTTTTTACATCACAAAAAACTGGCATTTGAACAGGGGTGTGTAGACTTTTTATATCCACTGTGTATGTTTTGTGGTTTCATGCTGATTTTTCTGGACAAACTGTTCTTTCCATCTTAGAGGTTGCCAAACCTTGAACTTAAGTGTTATTCATTCAAGAAACTAAAAGGTTTTTTCCATCAATGGTTTTTATAGATGGAAAGAAATGCAAATTTACTGTTAAAATGCTGGTTCTGTTTCTTGGGTTTCAGCTGTGACATTTAGTCATAGAAATGATCAAACTCATCAGAGTCGTTTTGTTGATCCGTCTTCGATCTGTACGGCTCCACTTGAAAAATCACCATGTTATTAAAAATTGCTGTAAAACAAAATAAACCAGAATCAGTGGATACCTAAGAAGACATGAAGCATTTTCAGATTCTGATGATGGACAACACTGTACCTTTGGGCTTGTCATCTGCTTTCAGTGTAGACTCTCTAAAAGAACAAGAGGTATTTAAGGTGGAGGGTCGTATTTCATGGTTTCAAAGCAAAAGCAGTACTCACTGCTTCTCTGTTGGCTCTTGAGGTGCAAGGAGGTTCTCGGTATCCTCATCACTGGATTCTTTTGGGTCTTTATCTGAGGAGCCACTTTTACTTTCCTCCTCATCCATCTTGCTTTGATCCTCAGGAATGACTTTTATCTGCTTTAATCTAAAAAAAAAAAAAAAAAACAGTATTCAGCTTGAATACCATCTCTGAAGACTTGATTTTCTCATTTTACCTCTTGTGTGGTGAGATGACGATGTCCTCTGAGTCTGTGTTTTCTCCTGCTTCATCTTCCCCATGCTCCTCTTCACTTTCCCTGTCCTCTTCCTTTGACTCCTGCTCATCCTCATCACTGTTTTCACTTCCATCCTCATCTTCAGAGGAGGCAGAACCCTGATTTCTCCTCCCAGCCTCCTCCTTCCTCAGCACAGTTGGCTGCTCTTTGTCTCGCAGATCGTTCACCCCATCTTCTGAGGCTGTTTCTGCTTCTGTAGGATTATCTTCAGCACAAACCTCTCCCTCCACATCACCGTCTCCTTGCTTTTCATCCCTCTGGCTGTTCTCCTTTTCTACGCCTTTTTCAACTCCGTTCTCCTCTATTCCTGAGCTGCTTTGCTCAGACCTGTCACTCTCCTGTTTTACACCTTTATCTTCAGTCTGCACACTATCACTTCTTGACTCCTCCTCCTTCTGGGATCGTGACTTTGCTCTAAGGCTCTCTAGTTTCTCCTCTTGACTTTGATTCTTGACTGTTTTACACTTTAATTTCTGACTCAAACTTCCCTGCTCTCCTGAATCACCTCCCTTGCTGCTGGACCTTTCATCCGGCACTTTCTCAGATCTTGGTGATCCAGCAGCGGCCCCTCCACTTCTCTGTGTCCCCCTTCTGCTGTTGCTGCTGTTGGTTTGGCCTTTTTCTGTGGAGGTGTCACTTTCTGAGCTTTGGGCCAAAATGCCAGAGCTGATGATTGCACAGGAAGATGAAGACCTGAAGGAAGAATGTGTGGAAAAACATTTGACCGCTTTAGTAATGCAGAAACTACCAAAGTGAATCTCTGTATAGAGCAAATTACTGATAATGGTTAGTATGGCTAATTTAAGGAGCCAACACGATGGAGGTCAGCATACATCAAACACCATTGGTAATGTTTGTTTAGTCAAAGGTTTAGATTTCAATTTTATTTCTCCCAAAAAAGGGCAGTTTGGTTTACAGTCTACCCAGATCTTATGGACATAGAACAATCAGTATTTAGCTATGATCTCTTTCCTCATATAACATTAAAGGGCATATTTACTAAGGCAGTGCAAATTTAACATAGCGCCTCAGGGAGTGGCCAATTTTTGCCAGTGATCTAACAACACGCAAAATTATGAACATTGATGCAGTCATTTCATTTCAGTAATGCCCACTCATCCACCAAGGGCACCGCAAAATTGCACACAGGCACACCTGATGAGGAAGTGGGTCATCAACAAAGGCACAGCCAGTTCGGAGGAGCATAATAGTTTTTTTTTTTTTTAGCGCAAACCCCAATAAAATAGTTTGTTTGTTCATTATATATCAGTTTTGATTTGGATTTCACATGGCAGACTCCTTTGGGACACCCAACTCCAACACCCATGAGCACAGACAGGAGGGGAGGTCATTCTCCCAGACCTCCGTTTCAATCATGGTTATACAACACATGATACATCTTGCCCTAATCCTGCCTATAAACACTGCTGGGTCATTATAACGCAGTTATAATAACACAGCAGTATAATAAATCAGTAATAACACACACACAGTAACGTTTTCAGCTGGCAAAGCATGCTGGGAAATCCCTGCCCCCCTTAACACGGCCCAGACGTTACACTGCTCCCCCCTGGACTGGTTTCTGTCCCCAGAAAAATCAAAGTCCAACCCAGAAGTCCAATGCGAATCAATCCAGGTGTTGGGGGCGGCTTCGATGCCGACGACCAGCACATCCAACAGCTTCAGTAGGACTACGCACAGTCCCTCCCCTGGCAGCGGGAGTCACGACTCCCACAGCTGCCAGGACCTCCCAGGCAGCCGCTGGCCCACGTCCAAGCATCCAGCCCCTGCCGAGCCCGGGAAAAGACCGGATCTGTCCTGCTCGCTCCGCTGCTGCTGCGCGCCGAGGGCCTCTGTGACGTCACCGCCGGGGGAAGCATCTGCGGGAGGCGGCCTTTCCCCGTCCATGCCACCTCGCTCTAATTTAACGTCGGCGAGGGGCCAGTTTCCCGCGGGGTGGGCGCGGGGCAGTACCGTGCGAAGTGCCCTGGCTCTCCACAGCGGAAGCACCCTTTCTCATGTCGCCGCGGCCGTCTCCTCCGTGGACGCGCCGCCGTGGTCTGCCGTAACTCCTCCTCCTCCCCCTCGCTGTCAGCACGGCGGTTTCCTCCGGTGACCAGTCGTTCAGCACGGCAGCCAACTCGACCTGGGCCAGGTGGTCATCCAACAGGTTCTCGCCGTTGTAGCGGGGAATCTTGGCCCGCTGCCAGATGGATGGGACGGTCGCCTCCCAGTCGATCACCGCTCCTGATTGCCCTGGAATCGCCAGCCCGTCCTGCCCTGAAAAGGGCGGGAAGCAGAGCTGGTTTGCTCTGCTTGGCCCCCTCTGCCTTGAAAAAGGCGGAAGGCAGGGTGCGCTGGTCCGTCCATCGCAGCGAGCCACTCCGGGAGTTGGCGTCTCGGCTCTGCGCTCCGTTCCCAGCCGGGCGATGAACCGTCCCGGCCGCTGGACCTCCGCCCGGGTCCTGGCCAACATCTTGCTTCATCCCCACTCCTGACACCAGTGTGACATATGCGGGGTTCCACAAAGAAGAGGAGCAGATAGTTGTGACGAACAGGCTTTATTCGCACGCCCAACCCCAACACCCCTGAGCACAGACAGGAGGGAAGGTCATTTTCCCAGACCTCTGTTTCAATCATGGTTATACAACACATGATACATCTTGCCCTAATCCTGCCTATAAACACTGCTGGGTCATTATAACACAGTTATAATGACACAGCAGTATAATAATTCAGTAATAACACACACACAGTAATGTTTTCAGCTGGCAAAGCATGCTGGGAAATCCCTGCCCCCCTTAACACGGCCCCGACGTTACAATATGTATGAACTAAGGACTACTCATGAATAAATTGATTATTGACCAACGTGTTTATTTTACATAATGGCACTTCCAGCGCCACACAAGTAGGCTGCCTTTTTGCAACAGCGGATTCCTATTTCTATTTACTATCTAGCTCTCTTGCTAATCTTTCTGATCCGGCGACCCATCACAGACACGTAGATCACCCAATTGTCTCCTGAGCCAGCGGACAGAGCCACTGTTTATTGCAGGAGGCAGTACAATAGAGACCAGCTGTTAGCACTTAACTGGCCCATGATGCTAAAGCAAAAACTCGACATACCGGGAGAAATAAGACGGAAACGGCGTGGATGTCAAGCTGGAGTAAGATGGCAGGCGAGGAATATAAGGTACAGACCCGTCCTCCCATCCATTATTATGGGGAATGTATGATCGCTACTCAATAAGACTGACGAGCTAGCAGCTATCTCCCACTACGAGAGCGTCTTCAGAGAGATCAGCTTGATGTTGTTTACTGAGACGTGGCTAACAGAACTAGCAACAGATGCTAACATTGAACTGGAGGGATTCCACGCAATACGGGCAGACCGGACACCAGACAGTGGGAAGGCAAGGGGCGGAGGAGTGATAATGTATGTCAATAACAGCTGGTGCAGACTGGGACATATCACGGTTAAACAACAACACTGCAACAAAGACATTGAGTTGCTAACTGTTAGCATGCGGCCTACCTATCTCCTGAGGGAATACTCACACGTGATCTGCATTGTTATTTATGCAAATCCAATGGCGAACGTGGGGACAACGCGTGACGCCATTCACTTAGTAACTGGCAGGCTGCTGACAGAACACCCAGATGCTCTCCTACTCATCTCAGGTGATTTCAACCATATTTCACTGTCCCCCATTCTGCCCACGTTCACCCATGCCACACTAGAGACAATAAAACACTGGACTTATTCTATGCAAACACTAAGGAGGCGTACACCTCATCACCACTCCCCCCACTTGGGAGATCGGATCACAACTTCGTTCATCTCCTGCCGGTGTACAAACCCCTAGTACACAGACAACCTCCGGTCATGCACATAGTGAAGTTATGGTCTGAGGAAGCAATGGACACTCTAAACGACTGTTTTGAAACCACTGCCTTGGAGCAGCTCTGCGATCCACATGGTGAGGACATCGATGGCCTCACTCACACCATCACGGACTACATCAACTTCTGTGTGGACAACACCGTACCCACCAAGACCATACGGTGTTGCTCGAACAACAAACCCTGGCTCAACCCTGAGATAAAAACACTTCTGAGAGAGAAGAAGAGGATCTTCAGGTCGGGGAACAGGGAGATGCTGAAGTCCGTACAGAGGGAGCTGAGGAGGAAGATCAGAGAAGGCAAGGACAGCTTCAGGAAGAAGATGGAGGACAAGCTGCAACAGAGCGACATCGGTGGGGTCTGGAGAAACCTTAAAACCATCTCTGGGCTCCAGAATACCTCTTTCCAGACCACGGGGGGCAGGGAGTGGGCGAACAATCTGAACCTGTTTTTTAATAGGTTTGACCAACCGCCACCCCCCGACTGCACAACAACCACTGCTGCCTCTAAAGTCATCGAGACCTGCTGTCCACACCCCACTCCACCCACACACCCCCACTCCCAGCACACAGCCCCCCAACCTGACCCTCACTAAGACCCAGGTGAGGACGGAGCTGAGGAAGATCAAGGCGAGGAAGGCCTCGGGACCGGACGGCATCAGCGCGAAGCTCCTCAAGTCCTGCGCACACCAGCTGTGTGGGATTGTGGAGCACATCTTCAACCTGAGTCTGAAGCTGGGGAGGGTACCACAGTTGTGGAAAACATCTTGTGTGGTACCTGTACCAAAGACTTCCCACCCCAAAGACCTGAACAGCTACAGACCAGTGGCCCTGACGTCTCACATGATGAAGACCCTGGAGAGACTGCTCCTTGCTCACCTCCGCCCCCTGGTGGGACCAGCGATGGATCCACTCCAGTTCGCCTACCAGCATGGCATTGGGGTGGAGGATGCAGTGATCTTCCTCCTTCACCGTTCCCTGTCCCACCTGGAGAAGCCCGGGAATGCGGTGAGGATCATGTTCTTTGACTTCTCCAGTGCTTTCAACACCATCCAACCGATGATCCTGAAGGACAAGCAGCTGTGCGCAGGGGTGGACCAGCACCTGTCATCATGGATCCTGGACTACCTCACTAACCGGCCACAGTTTGTGAGAACCCGGGATTGTGTGTCCGACACAATCATTGGTAGCATGGGGGCCCCCCAGGGAACGGTTTTGGCTCCCTTCCTGTTCACCCTTTATACTGCGGACTTCTCACACAACACAACTCACTGCCATCTACAGAAGTTCTCTGACGACTCTGCGATCGTCGGCCTCATCTCCAACGGAGATGAAGCTGAGTACAGAGGACTTATCCAGGACTTCGTGGACTGGTGCCATCGGAACTACCTCCAGAGCAACACAAGGAAAACTAAGGAACTGGTGGTGGACTGCTGCAGTCAAGGACAACCCCTCACAGCACCAGTAAACATACAGGGAACAGACATTGAGATGGTGACATCCTACAAGTACTTGGGTGTTCATCTGAACAATAAACTAGACCGGTCACACAATACCGACACACTCTACAAGAAGGGACAACGCAGACTATTCCTACTGAGGAGGCTCAGGTCTTTTGGTGTACAAAGGGCACTGCTGAAGACATTCTATGACACGGTGGTGGACACCAGTGGTGAGGGGGGCCATTAAGCTGAAGAAGGAGTCCTATCAAGCTTGGTTGGCTTGTGGGACTCCCGAAGCAGCTGAGGTGTACCGGCAGGCCAAGCGGAGTGCAGCTCGGGTGGTTGCTGAAGCAAAAACCCGGGTATGGGAGGAGTTTGGTGAGGCCATGGAACAAGACTTTCGGTCGGCTTCAAAGAGATTCTGGCAAACTGTTCGGCGGCTCAGGAGGGGAAAGCAGCTCCCCGTCCACACTGTGTATGGTGCGGATGGGACACTGTTGACTTCAACTGGGGATATTGTCAGGCAGTGGAAGGAATACTTCGAGGATCTCCTCAATCCCACTGATACGCCTTCCACAGAGGAAGCAGGGTTTGGGGACGAGGGGGATGACTCGCCTATCACAGGGGCTGAGGTCGCCAAGGTGGTTAAAAATCTCCTTGGTGGCCGGGCCCCGGGGGTGGACGAGATTCGCCCTGAGTACCTCAAGGCCCTGGATGTTGTTGGGTTGTCATGGTTGACACGCCTCTGCAACATTGCGTGGAGGTCGGGGGCAGTGCCTTTGGCATGGCAAACCGGGGTGGTGGTTCCTCTCTTCAAAAAAGGGGACCGGAGGGTGTGCTCCAACTTTAGAGGGATCACACTCCTCAGCCTCCCTGGGAAGGTCTATGCCAAGGTACTGGAGAGGAGAGTCCGGCCGTTGGTCGAACCTCGGATTCAGGAGGAGCAATGTGGTTTTCGTCCTGGCCGTGGCACATCGGACCAGCTCTTTACCCTCTCGAGAATTCTTGAGGGTTCGTGGGAGTTTGCCCAACCAGTTTACATGTGTTTTGTGGACTTGGAGAAGGCATTTGACCGTGTCCCTCGTGGATTTTTGTGGGGGGTGCTTCGGGAGTATGGGGTATCGGGCTTGTTGTTACGAGCTAGTTGGTCTCTGTACGACCGTTGTGAGAGTTTAGTTCGTATTGCCAACACTCGGTCGGAGTCATTCCCAGTGAGAGTTGGACTGCGCCAGGGCTGCCCTTTGTCACCGATCCTGTTCATAATTTTTATGGACAGGATTTCTAGGCGCAGCCAGGGAATGGAGGGTGTCATGCTTGGTGACCACAGGATCTCATCTCTGTTGTTTGCAGATGATGTTGTCCTGTTGGCTTCATCCAGCAATGACCTACAGCTCTTACTGGGACGGTTTGCCGCTGAGTGTGAAGCGGCTGGGATGAGAATCAGCACCTCCAAGTCCGAGTCCATGGTCCTCAGCCGGAAAAAGGTGGATTGTCCTCTCCGGGTTGGGGACAGGCTCCTGCCCCAAGTGGAGGAGTTTAAGTATCTTGGGGTCTTGTTCACGAGTGAGGGGAAAATGGAGCGAGAGATCGACAGACGGATTGGAGCAGCATCTGCAGTGATGCGCATGTTGTACCGGTCTGTTGTGGTGAAGAGGGAGCTTAGTTCTAAGGCAAAGCTGTCGATTTACCAGTCAGTCTACGTTCCTACTCTCACCTATGGTCACGAGCTTTGGGTAATGACCGAAAGAACGAGATCGCGGATACAAGCGGCTGAAATGAGCTTTCTCCGTAGGATTGCTGGACTCACCCTCAGAGATAGGGTGAGGAGCTCAGTCATCCGGGAGAGACTCAGAGTAGAACCGCTGCTCCTCCACATTGAAAGGAGTCAGTTGAGGTGGTATGGGCATCTGATTAGGATGCCTCCTGGACGCCTCCCACTTGAGGTGTTTCGGGCACGTCCCACTGGGAGGAGACCCCGGGGCAGACCCAGGACTCGGTGGAGAGACTATGTCTCCCAGCTGGTCTGGGAACGTCTTGGTATCCCCTCTGAAGAGCTGGAGCAGATGGCTGGGGAGAGGGAAGTCTGGGCTTCTCTGCTTGAACTGCTGCCTCCGCGACCCGGACCTCTGGAAAAGCGGTAGAAGATGGATGGATGGATGGATGGTAGATTTGGTTTGCAGTCTGGTGACAAGCCACCGGCTGCTGGTCGCTGCGTGCGCGAGCGCCCTAAACCTACATGTTTTTGGTATGCGGGAGGAAACCGGAGAAATCCCGGAGTAAACCCACGCAACACAGGGAGAACATGCAAACTCCACACAGCTCACTGTTGGTAGGGGGCTGGGATCGAACCCACGATCTCATGATCCCCGCGATCCCCCGGCCGAGGGTAAAACTGTGCTGCCACAGTGCTAAACCACTGCGCCACCGTGCAGCCCACGGGCGTTTCCAGGCGTTTCCCCAGGGGAAACGCCTTGACCCAGTGGAGGAGATAGGAGAGAGAAGGATGGTGGCTAAACTGTCATCTCTGCTGGAGTCCGAGTCCCACCCTATGCAGGACATACTGAACGCACTGAGGAGCTCATTTAGCAGTAGGCTACATCATCCTAGGTGCGCAACCGAGAGGTTTCGCAGGTCCTTCCTACCTACGGCTGTCAGACTGTATAACCTAAGCTGGGCTGCTCGCAGAGATAGCAATAAAACGTGACGACCTAATAGTATTGAATGCAAAAGACACAACAGACTTACACAAAAGGTCCCCTCCAGCATACAACTAGGACAATATCAGTCGCTACGGAGGGTGACAAAATGTATGGGTACATATTCATACCATGTAGAGTAACTAAATAGACGGTTATGCTGTTTATTCCATCTAGCTACGATGCTCCGCACTGTCTACATATATTTATGTGTACATATGTACGTATATTCACTGCTCTTATTTTCATATCTCCTTAATTATTGCTCTGAGTGTTGCTATCCCTGTGCTGTTGCAATCCTGGAATTTCCCCATTGTGGTACTAATAAAGGCTTATCTTATCTATCTTATCTTACTAACAGAAGAGCCGTCAAGATGGTCTGATTGAGACTCAGGGGTTTTATTATGTGAATAAATTTGTTTTAACGAAATCTACAGGTCTCCCAGTCCATGACTTTTCATAAATACTGTGTGTGCGTTTTATCTTTTCTGAAGTCTGAAACATAATAAAATTAAACACACATGATTTCACTTATTCCTTGGACAGCCACAGCAGAGACTGCTGTCATTAAGTTACTACGATGTTGCAATGTCAGGGGACATATGGATCTGTGCTCCTTTTGTCCACTCCAGGCAGGAAGGGCTGTACTATTTTATGCATACAAATGCATTGTTTAGGAAAGCTTTTTCATTTTATTTATTTGACCTTTATTTTACCAGGTAAAATATTATGAGAGCAATTCTCACCAGGGATGTCCTGGTGTGTCATCCTATGTACTTAATGTTTGCTTTTATTCTTTTCTTAGTCCTGTTTCTGTAGAGATTTTGCCCCAAGATGCAAAGTGCGTTATAAATTAAATAAATTATTATTATTATTGTTATTATTATTAGGCTATATATAAACAAATGAAATTTTTAAAGATCCTCTGCTGACTGATGTCCAGTTCAGCACAACAACAATCTCTGTGAGATCGTTTCTGTTCATATTAATCTGTTCTGTCATGCCAAATCAAGTCATGCGTGGGGAGAAGCTGTCTGTTCGGCCTCGTGCCCTCGGTTCAGCAATCGCCGTCATCAGGTGCAGATGAATTAAGACAAGCTTTTTTGGGGCGTTAAATCCTGGCCCATTTAGCAGTAGATTGACAACCGCAAACCTTAGTAAATCACCATGCGACAGTCATTTAAATACTACCCTACCTCAAATTTGCACTTTGACATGACAGCTCCCACAAATACATATGTAATGAGGCCAGGTGCAAAATTAGCATAGTCCACGCCTTTCCACTGCTAATTTTGCCCTGCGTGTTATGTATTAATAAGACGTATTATTGTGTGATGTGGGTGGTGGCTCCACCTTTCCGCTTCCGCCGCCACCCTGAGTATAAAGGGCTGATGCCCGGTCTCTTTTGACCTTCGCCTCTGCCTGTACGGGAGCGCCTTGTGATACTGTGTCACTTAATAAAGTCACATTCTATTGCACCTCCGGCCTCGTTATTGGAATACTGGTTATGGACATAACATTTGGCGACGAGGATAAAAACATGGACAAAGGTATTTCGGGCATTCGGCCGTTTCTGGAGCTTCCCGGCAAGCCGCTGGTACTGTGGGAGAGGTGGTTTGCTGCATTTGAGAGTTATCTGGTGGCACTGAACCTCGGTGAACTAGAGAAGTTGCGTGCTCGAGCGATTCTAGTCCATAATCTTGGCATGGAGGGACAATGCATTCTCAGCACATTGGGTGTGAGCAACAGTTTTGAGGACATGTTTGGGCTAATGGCGTGCTACTTTCGCACTCCTGAAAACGTCATCGTTCAGAGAATTCAGTTACAACAGTGCCGCCAGCGGACTGGAGAGTCGGTGCAGCGGTATGTTGCAGACCTGCGCCAGCTGGCTGGGTGTTGCCAGTTTGGGACCTTAGAAGAGGAGATGGTCCGTGATCAGTTGGCGGAGCACATGCTGTGTGCGGCGGCATAGTCAAGACTCCTTACACATTCCGGTGAAATGACGTTGGCCAAGGCTGTGGAGATAGCCCAACAGTTTGAAGCAGCAGATAAACTGTCATGGGACTTCGGTGAGAGAACAATGTTGGGGCAACCCGACTCACAATCAGCGGCGCAGGCTGTAGACCCGCATAGCGATGATAGCGTGGAAGACAGAGAAGAATACGCTACTGCTATAAAAATAAGGTCCGCTGCGGGGTCTACCAAGTACTGGTACAAGGCAAGAGAGTGTCCGGCAAAAGGCAAACGCTGCGGCAAGTGCCGACTTCTACATCATTTCACCAGGGTCTGTAAAAAAAATTTGAGTGAGGGGAACAGCGATGTGAAGTGGATTCCCCCGCCACGACTCCTACGGTTATCCACACAGTCTTCCCGAGCACAGAAGGCCGTACGTATTTAATGGTTACGTTGGACGGCGAGGAAGTGCCGTTATTGGTGGACATGGGCGTGGTGAGGTCCGTGTTGAACTGGCCTACTGTGAGGAGTTTTTTCCCCTACCATCGTGTGAGAGGTCTGTTGACACCATTGTATGGTGTGGGTATGGCGGTAATAGGCTGTCCATCGTGGGTTCCCTCGAGCTGACGGCAAGGTACAAGTCAGCGGTGGTGTCCAGCCTGCAGTTCGTGGTGATCGTGAGTGGGTCAAATGTGATGGGCTGCAATCTTTTTTATGGACTGGGCTTCTCAATTACCAGCAGCAGCAGAGAGGAATAGTCGGGCTGTGGTTTGTGGGACCATCCGATTCCGCAAGTGGTGCATGATGTGGTTTGGGATGACACATGACCTAATATTCTGGGAGATGGACAGGACCAATACCACCCAGGGCCATTGTGGGAGGGTTCCGGTGCCAGAGCCCAAGTTACCCTAGGTGTGGGGTTTCTCCGGGTTGAAGTGGTATTAGTGGGGACGGTGGCAGCAGGGCATGAATGTGCATGTTAACTGATTGTTTGTTTGATTAAAGTTTTGCCTATATGTATATATGTTTATGGGGGTTATTTTGTGTTATAATAGGAACACGGCAGTATTTTATTTTATGGACTCTATATTGTCAAAGATGGCAGAATAATCTATGTAGCCATGTGGAGGTGGGACAGTAGTCCACCTGTCCCCCTCTAGTTTTAGTTGTTTGTGTGCATGGATAGGCCTACTTTATCTGTTTATCATTAGCATGTGACTTGGGTACTAAATTTGGAAGGGTCTAATTAGTGTGCGTGTTTTGGATTTTTTTAAAGGGGGGAAGAATGTTATGTATTAATAAGACGTATTATTGTGTGATGTGGGTGGTGACTCCACCTTTCCGCTTCCGCTGCCGCCATGAGTATAAAGGGCTGATGCGGAAGAGGCACGGTCTCTTTTGACTTTCGCCTCTGCCTGTACGGGAGCGCTTTGTGATACTGTGAGTCACTTAATAAAGTCGTGTTCTGTTGCACCTCCGGCCTCGTTATTGGAATACTGGTTATGGACATAACACTGCGGCTTTTAGTAAATCTCAACAGTAGTTTTTTTAATGCCATAACAGGGTGCTGCGATGGTGCAGCATGTTAGTAAATCTGCCCCTAAATGTAGTAGTGGTAGTAGAGTATTCATCATACTACATGAGCAAAAACCACAGCTACAGCAGGGAAACCAAAGAGAAATCAAACTAATATACTAGTAGAGATGCCACTCCGTGGAGTCTGTTGCCAGGGCTGTTCAGATCTCATAAACCAGTAGAGACAATATTCAAGGGGAATTACAGGATTGCACTGTCCATTGATAAGATGCTTTACAGAAAGAAAAATGAATTAAAGTGGGACATTAGGAAAAAATGTGTTCTTGACTTCTGTTTTCATTTTTAAAAAAAGCAGTCTTGGTCTTTTGACACGAAGTGTGTGACGACTGTGATTTCTGCTCAAATTGCTTTCAGCTACAGCACAAGCTTATGATTATACAAAATAATTATTGACACAGAATGAAATACTAAAGCTACCAGTCATTTGGACTTTCAGCGTTTGTACACCTACTTCACTTCTCTGATTAGTAAAGGCAAAAAATATACCTTTGAAGAGAAAATATGATTGATCGCTCTAGGGGTCGTTAACTGCACTTTTTTCACATTTTAATAGCTCCCACATGGGCTCCCATATTTGTGACATTTTAGTCAAATTTTCTTTCATTGTTTAATTATTGAAGCATAATTGTGAATCAGCCTTTGCAGCGTTTCTGAGAATGGGTGGTTTTAGTGCATGTCTCTAAATCTCTATGATCGCATTTAACTCCCTCCCTCCTACGTCTCTATTGCTAATCTCAGATGGCTAGCTCCTACTATGGATTTAGCCTAAGCCCACTAACATAAAAGACTGTGTTACAACAACGCGGTACATAATCAGTTGTTACTGATGCAGAACGTGTTTATGTGCGTTTCCAAGTTAATTTCCTTATCTCAGCAACGTGAAAACGAATTTTCTGCTGGACGCACGTTGTAAAAGAGGCTGATCTAATTATTCAGAGGCGTGTTTTGGATAATCCAATCCAAAGCACTCCTGTCCGTCCCTTTAATGCAAAGGGTGCATTATCTAAAGTGAACTCTGATCATGATGACTTGTTTAAGATGGGCTTGCACTGGCCAAAGGGTGTGACCGAAAATGCACATAATAGTAATGCTGCTTGGTAATAAGGAAGACGTCAGTCACAATTGATGTCCAGTTAGTTATTTTAGAGAAAACAAATGGCTAAGAGCTAATGCTGTGCTGAAAAATAAGCTGAATGGTTTAATACAGTGGGCTCAGATCCAACACACAGACATGAATGGGTTTGAAGCTTCAGGAAAAGAGGATGATGCCTGTGCAAACTTTCATAAAATGGAAGGATCATTAACAGTTAAATCGTTCCTGGCCCGTGGGAAGATTGAGGGTTCCCTCTCCTGTTGCTTTCCCCCAACCGATAGACTCCCCCGTCTCATGCGGAGGGTCTGACGAGATTTATGACACTCTAGCCCAGTCCCTCCGAGGTGGGAGGGAAGAAGGAGATCCAGCGTGGCATCCGATCCACCACTGACCCCCACCACGAAGTGAGCCCGATCTCGGCGGCCCCTCTCAAGGGCTGACGGATGGCAATCGGGGCAACCACAGCTCAAGAACCCCGACTATAGGAGCGTGGTGTGGGTGGCCTCAGCACAGTCCCTCCAGGATTTCGCAGGATATTTTTTTTCTATGGTTGCGGTAAGTTGCGGCACTCTCCTTGGGGATTGCCTGAATCACGCATTGACTCATGTCCAGACCGGAGAGACCCAACTTTAAAACTCACTGACAAGATGTAGTAGTGACTTTTACCTCTAAAGACGTATAAACTGTTACAACACTTGCTGTAATATCAGATTCGCTTGTTTTTTGTGTGGTTTTACGGCGTGTCTGGGTGCACGCGCTCCCGAGACAGAGGTGCTTTCAGGCAGGTGGACGTTTTTCAACACAAACCCAGCACTTCATATACGCAGTCATTATGGAAACTTGAGGAGACGTTCACCGGCGGGCCGGGGGAGACGGAGGAAGGAACAATGTGGGAAAACTCGCAGGTGAGTGTGTTTTTCTAATCACGCACTGTTTTTTGCTGATGTGTTCAGTATATACTCACTGTAAACACAGAAGTGAGCGCGGTGCAGCGCCGCATTTGATTGGTCAGACTGATGACGTACACATCTGTGCGCTACTAACAGACAAATTTGATTGGCGAAATTGGCGGAAGTTGACAACAGTTGGCCAAAATTGCGGTAAAGTTGCGGTGATTGGACAAAATTCAAATTATGCAGGACCTGCTGAAGTCGCGGGAATTTGTAGAATCACAACTTTGCGAAATCCTGGAGGGACTGTCTCAGCCCAGCTGGAAACCCAGGGGTGTGCGGCCGCACGTAGATGTGGACACATCTCCTGTCTCTCTGGGGAGTTATAGTGAAAAGTAAAACCCTGTTCATTCATTCCCCTAAACATACACCCATTAATGCTTCATAAGTCCATGATGAAAACGAAAATGTGGATGAAATAAAAAAAAAACCCTTGAGACTGACACGCCTTTTCCCATGCGCCCCACATCACGCTGGAACACACACATCCTCCCTGTTCATTCATTCCCTTAAAAAAATCATACATTAATGCCTAATCTATAGACTAATGGTTAGTCTGCAGATAAATGAGAATATGGATGGAATTACACTATTACAGTTACATTACAACTATTACCAACACTCCATTAAAATAACAGAAAATCCCAGCACATGCTGTTTACTCACAAGCTCCGGAGCTGTGCAATTTCAAAACACGCCACTGAAATAGCATTCAAGCATTCATAGCAACAATGCACTTCTGATGACAGACCTTCTTTCTCCTGATCAAAAGCACATTGTCATAACATGCACCATAATACCGGTACGCATGAGATTGTGTGTCACTACACCTCTTTGAAATAACTCCACCTCCCAGCGCAAAGCAGGCGCACTATCTACTGGTAATTAGATGGTGTGACGCAAAGCATAAAAAACAGACAATGTGCTGAGAGAAACTAACAAAAACACTGGCATACGGTAGGAAGTCTGGCACACAAGTCCACTCATGACCGTCAAAATAGGGCCCAATAACTTAAAGAATGAATGAAATAATGCATCACTGGTGGACAGGGGTGTGTGATTTCAGTCATCGATAGGATATTACCGGTCTCTGGAGTATAATAAGCACAGAAACATTTGTGAATCAGTGGTTCAACTGCTAGCTTAAACTAGCTGCCTCTGGTCCCAGTTAGAGATAATACTACTTGAACATAAGCTAAATTTATGTCTAAGAATGACTCGCATGGTCAAGTACTGTAGTTGAACAAGAAATTCAATAGAGGTGAATAGAAGTTATGGAAATTAATTTGCTATTGCACATATGTTCTGTAGCCACCCATGCACAACAGCAGCAAATTATTTGCAATTTTTTGTACCAATTAAGAAGTGAAATTAGAAAATTTCCCACAGAAACCTTGAATGTTCCAGGGACCCTAGGCTGGGAATCACTGGTGTCTCATGTGATGACATGAGCATTCATGGGGAGAATGGACATGTGCACGTAAAGGCTTTTGCTGTATGAAAGAAAAATTGGTTTGGATGAAATGACTTACTCCTTAGAGCTGCATCTTTCTTTGTCTGAGGAGGAATGTCTTGTTTTTCCTCCCTTCTCTCTCTTCTTCTTTTCTCTGCCAGCCAGACTGGAATCTCTGCTACTCTCACTGCTCTCAGCATGACCACTGGACAGACGAACTGGACACAAAATGTGCAAATAAAGAGTATAATAATAATAATAAGAAGAAGCCAACTCTATTGCCATTCAGTCCATACAGCCACTCATGTGCCATCCATCCATCCATCTTCTACCGCTTTTCCGGAGGTCCGGGTCGCGGAGGCAGCAGTTCGAGCAGAGAAGCCCAGACTTCCCTCTCCCCAGCCACCTGCTCCAGCTCCTCAGAGAGGATACCAAGGCGTTCCCAGACCAGCTGGGAGACATAGTCTCTCCACCGAGTCCTGGGTCTGCCCCAGGGTCTCTTCCCAGTGGGATGTGCCCGAAACACCTCAAGTGGGAGGCGTCCAGGAGGCATCCTAATCAGATGCCCATACCACCTTAACTGACTCCTTTCAATGTGGAGGAGCAGCGGTTCTACTCTGAGCCTCTCCCGGATGACTGAGCTCCTCACCCTATCTCTGAGGGTGAGTCCAGCAATCCTACGGAGAAAGCTCATTTCAGCCGCTTGTATCCGCGATCTTGTTCTTTCGGTCATTACCCAAAGCTCGTGACCATAGGTGAGAGTAGGAACGTAGATTGACTGGTAAATCAACAGCTTTGCCTTAGAACTCAGCTCCCTCTTCACCACAACAGACCGGTACAACGTCCGCATCACTGCAGATGCTGCTCCAATCCATCTGTCAATCTCTCGCTCCATTTTCCCCTCACTCGTGAATAAGACCCCAAGATACTTAAACTCCTCTACTTGGGGCAGGAGCCTGTCCCCAACCCAGAGAGGACAATCCACCTTTTTCCAGCTGAGGACCATGGACTCAGATTTGGAGGTGCTGATTCTCATCCCAGCCGCTTCACACTCAGCGGCAAACTGTCCCAGCAAGAGCTGTAGGTCATTGCTGGATGAAGCCAACAGGACAACATCATCTGCAAACAACAGAGATGAGATCCTGTGGTCACCAAGCATGACACCCTCCATTCCCTGGCTGCGCCTAGAAATCCTGTCCATAAAAATTATGAACAGGATCGGTGACAAAGGGCAGCCCTGGCGCAGTCTAACTCTCACTGGGAATGAGTCTGACCGAGTGTTGGCAATACAAACCAAACTCTCACAACGGTCATACAGAGACCGGATAGCTCGTAACAACAAGCCCGATACCCCATACTCCTGAAGCTCCCCCCACAAAAAACCACGAGGGACGCGGTCAAATGCCTTCTCCAAGTCCACAAAACACATGTAAACTGGTTGGGCAAACTCCCAGGGACCCTCAAGAATTCTCGAGAGGGTAAAGAGCTGGTCTGATGTGCCACGGCCAGGACGAAAACCACATTGCTCCTCCTGAATCCGAGGTTCAACCAACGGCCGGACTCTCCTCTCCAGTACCTTGGCATAGACCTTCCCAGGGAGGCTGAGGAGTGTGATCCCTCTAAAGTTGGAGCACACCCTCCGGTCCCCTTTTTTGAAAAGAGGAACCACCACCCCGGTTTGCCATGCCAAAGGCACTGCCCCCGACCTCCACGCAATGTTGCAGAGGCGTGTCAACCATGACAGCCCAACAACGTCCAGGGCCTCGAGGTACTCAGGGCGAATCTCGTCCACCCCTGGGGCCCGGCCACCAAGGAGATTTTTAACCACCTTGGTGACCTCAGCCCCTGTGATAGGGGAGTCATCCCCCTCATCCACAAACCCTGCTTCCTCTGTGGAAGGCGTATCAGTGGGATTGAGGAGATCCTCGAAGTATTCCTTCCACCACCCGACGATATCCCCAGTTGAAGTCAACAGTGCCCCATCTGCACCATACACAGTGTGGACAGGGAGCTGCTTTCCCCTCCTGAGCCACCAGACAGTTTGCCAGAATCTCTTCGAGGACGACCGAAAGTCTTGTTCCATGGCCTCACCGAACTCCTCCCATACCCGGGTTTTTGCTTCAGCAACCACCCGAGCTGCACTCCGTTTGGCCTGCCGGTACACCTCAGCTGCTTCGGGAGTCCCACAAGCCAACCAAGCTTGATAGGACTCCTTCTTCAGCTTAATGGCCCCCCTCACCCCTGGTGTCCACCACTTGGTTCGGGGGTTGTCACCACGAGATGCAGCGACCAACTTGTGGCCGCAGCTCTGGGCCGCCGCTTCAACAACAGAGGTGGAGAACATGGCCCATTCAGACTCCATGTCTCCAGACTCCCTTGGAATGTGGTTGAAGTTCTTCCGGAGGTGGGAGTTGAAGACCTCCCAGACAGGGGCCTCAGCCAGACGTTCCCAGCACACCCTCACTACACGTTTGGGTCTACCAGGTCTGAATGGCTTCCTCCCCTGCCATCGGATCCAACTCACCACCAGGTGGTGATCAGTTGACAGCTCTGCACCTCTCTTTACCCGAGTGTCCAAAACATACGGTCGCAGGTCTGATGGCACGATAACAAAATAACAAAATCGATCATTGACCTGCGACCTAGGGTGTCCTGGTGCCAGGTGCAAATATGGACACCCTTATGCTTGAACATGGTGTTCATTATGGACAAACTGTGGTTAGCACAGAAGTCCAATAACTGAACACCACTCTGGTTCAGATCGGGCAGACCATTCCTCCCAATCACCCCCCTCCAGGTTTCACTGTCATTGCCCAGGTGCGCATTGAAGTCCCCCAGTAGGACAATGGAGTCTCCAAGAGGAGCACCCTCCAGCACCCCAGTCACGGACTCCAAAAAGGATGGGTACTCTGAAACATCATTTGGTGCATAGGCACAAATGATGGTCAGGACCCGTTTCCCAACCCGAAGGCGCAGGGAAGCAACCCTTTCATCCACTGGGGAAAACTCCAATATAGAGGCAGCAAGGTGGGGGGATACAAGAATACCCACCCCTGCTCGTCGCCTCTCGCCCGGGGCAACTCCAGAAAAGGCCAAGCTCCAGCCCCTCTCCAGGAGACTGGTTCCAGAACCGGAGCTGTGTGTTGAGGTGAGGCCGACTATATCTAGCCGGTATCTCTCAACCTCGTACACCAGCTCAGGCTCCTTCCCCACCAGAGAGGTGACATTCCACGTACCAAAAGCCAGTTTAGAAAGCTTGGGATCAGTCCGCCAAGGTCTCCGCCTTTGACCACCACCTAATCCACATAGCATCGGACCCCCATGATCCCTCCTGCAGGTGGTGAGCCCACTGGAGGGCGGACCCATGTAACTCCTTTGGGCTGAGCCCGGCCGGGTCCCATGGGTGGAAACCCAGCCACCAGACGCTAACCATCGAGGCCCTCCCCCAGGCCTGGCTCCTGGCTGGGGCCCCGGTAACCCCATACTGGGCGGGGTACACTGAATCCTTGATATAGAATTTATCATGAGAGTCTGTTGGATCGTTCTTAGTCTGGCCCTTCACCCAGGACCAGTTTGTCTTGGGTGACCCTATCAGAGGCAAATTGCCCCGGACAACACAGCTCCTGGGATCACGGGGGCACGCAAACCCCCCCACCACGATAAGGTGACGATCCATGAGGGGGCCACTCATGTGCAGTAGAACAAAATTATGTTTCACCTATCTACAATGTTAATCACATCTACAATCAGAGGGGTTGCTGCCATGCAAGGCATCGCTACAAACAACTTCTCCTCCCATTCTATTACACTGAGCACCAAGCTAGAAGGTGGGAAGTACCATTTTTATATGGTCTTTGGTATGACCCAGCCGGAACTTGAACCCCAGCCTCCCGGTTGTGAAGCAAATGCTCTAGCAACTAGGCCACCACTCCAGTGGTGCAGACACTGCAGGTACCTACAGACTCTCACTCACCAGGTTTAACATCCAACTCCTGAGACGAACGACTGCTAATGCTATCACCACTCCTCTGTCCCTTTGAGTTTGGTGTCCTGCTTTCCTTAGCCTCCTCCCCATTGGTCTGTGAGACCCTAGACTCAGGTACAGGATCCTCTATGGAGACTTGACTGCAGATGGCCTGAGACATTGAGGGAATCCCAGCTGCACCCGCAGCCTGAAAACAGTTGTAGTCAGGCTGAAATGAAGCCCAGCCTGGAGGATCATGATGATGTTGTCTCACTGGAGAGAAACCATGGTGTTGTAGAGGAATTCTGACAGGACATCTAGCTGTCTGGGTCAACCACGAGGACAGTGTGTAGTCAGAATATTCTTCAGGAGCAGCATTTTTTGGTAGCCTTATGGATGGACCTATAAACAGTGGGACATATTCAACAGGAATTTATGGTTCATCTAACTAAATGGCATGTAAGGATAAAACAATTTTGAGTAAAACTTAAATTTGTCTCCATGGAATGGAATGACAAAGAGAACAAAAGAGAAAGAACAAACCCTGTAGTGGTGATAGTTGATCTTTTGAAGATGTTCTCTCTCGTTCCTCTACATTTTTTATGTATCTCAAAAAGTCATCCCTCTGCAGAAGAAAAAAAGTTAAAATATACTATATTTGGGACTGATGGACTAAAACCGCTTCTGAGCATTTAACATGAAGGCTCAAAACAGTGAAGAAAATGTTCTTGTTAAGGGTCCTATTGCTGATAATTTGATGACCCCATTAAATTTACATAACGATATATATACTGTATATATATATATATATATATATATATATATATATATATATATATATATATATATATATATATATATATATATACTGTATATATACTGTATATGTACAGGTACATCTAAAAAAATTAGAATATCATGAAAATTCAATATTTTTTGTCACTCATTTCAGAAAGTAAAACCCATATATAAATTCATTACACAGAGTGTGATATATTGCAAGTGTGTGGAGAGTGTAAATAACGGGAACAGATTTATGCCTTCTCTCCCAGCTCCTCCTTCCTGCTACCTCACCATAATCTCCATCCCTATTGTCCTTCTCTGTTTACCCTCTGCATCCAGTCTGAGATGATTAACCCAGCCTCTACCCCCCCCCCCCCCACCAGAATCTCAGACTGAGTTTCAGTCCTCACGTCCTTTTGACTTCAGTCTCCTCCCATATCTGCTGTAACGGGGGTTTACCTTGCTGTGCCAGTGGGGGGCTCCTGGGGGTGTGTCATTGGCTTGTGTTATTGGCCCGGCCCCTTGAGCTGTACAGGGGAGAGAATCAAAAGACATTGCATTAACCAAGCATCTGTTAGCAACATCGACTAGCAACCCGTGTGCACACAGAAAATCAGCTCCCAAGATTGGGAAACTCAATGCCACTATGACAAAAGTCCACTCGTACATACGTCCGTGTAGGGATAAAGTCAGTGTTCTCTCACCAAAAGTCTTAATGTCCGAGCCGTTTACTGCTACCAGCCCGGGGCCGCTAGCTCCCGCTAGCCGGTCGGCGTAGGACGGCAGGATGATGCTCTTCTGGGCTCCAGTGTCTACAAGGAACCGTCTCCCCGAGCGCGAGTCCGTCACGTAGAGCAGCTTGTTCTCTTCACCAGCGGTCGCAGCTGCTACCGACTGCCGGCCTTGGTGTTTCCTGAACACTTGAATTGGCACGGTGGCTCACATCTGCATGCGTTCTCTCCAAAGCGGCGGTGGTAGAAACAAAGCGTGTCTCTCTGGCGCTTCCTGGCCCCCGCTGCCGCTACCGTCGGCGGCTCCTCGCCTCTGCTGGTTGTCTCGCTGGGTTCCGACGCTGCCGCGTTCACTGTGAGGGCTCTGGTGGTGAGGATGATCCGATCTGCCTCCTGGGCTAGCACACGGTAGTCACGCGCGGCCAGCAACGGCGAATTGGCAAGAATCGCTCTCGCCTCTGTTGGGAGGTTCCGGAGGAAAAGGTGGGCAAACAGAAAATGCCCGTCGTCCGTGCCCATCAACGCCAACATCTTCTCCGTCAGTTCGACTGCCGGCCCGTCTCCTAACTCGGAGCGCCTCAGGAGCCTCTCCACTCTCTCACAGTCCGAGAGCGTGTAGCGCCGGGTCAGCGTGGCCTTGAGAGCCTCGTATTTGTCATGGGCTGGAGGCTGAAGACTCCTTCTTCCTGCTACCTCACCATAATCTCCATCCCTATTGTCCTTCTCTGTTTACCCTCTGCATCCAGTCTGAGATGATTAACCCAGGCTCTACAAGTGTTTATTTATTTTAATTTGGATGATTATGGCTTACAGCCCATGGAAACCCCAAATTCAGTTTCTCAAAAAAATAGAATATTACATAAAATTAATTTAGAAAAATAGTTTTGTAATAGAAATATTGGCCGACTGAAAAGTATGTCCATGTACACACTCAGTACTTGGTCGGGGCTCCTTTTGGATTAATTACTGTATCAATGTGGCGTGGCATGGAGGTGATCAGCCTGTGTCACTGCTGAGGTGTTATGGAGGTCCAGGTTGCTTTGATAGTGACCTTCAGCTCGTCTGCATTGTTGGGTCTGGTGTCTCTCATCTCCCTCTTGACAATACTCCATAGATTCTCTATGGGGTTTAGGTCAGAAGAGTTTGCTGGCCAATCAAACACAAACACGGTGTTTGTTCACTGTGTTTTATCAAGACCAAAGTCAGCGCAGTCGTCTACCAGGAAATTTAAGAACACTTCATGCTTCCCTCTGCTGACAAGCTTTATGGAGAAGCTGATTTCATTTTCCAGCAGGACTTGCCCCCCCCCCCCCCCCCCACACACACACACACACTGCCAAAAGTATCAAAACCTGGTTTAATGACCATGGCATCACTGTGTTTGGCTGGCCAGCAAACTCTCCTGACCGAAACCCCATACAGAAACTATTGTTATGGTCCGAGCGCCGATCTCGTCCGCGTTCGGGCCATACATCATCTTTGCCGGCTTTTGACAGCAGTGGTTACCTTCTGGCTCCCTGGGATCTTATTGTGACAGCGCTCGGAGGGCCTTCCTGCTGTCAGAGCCGAACAGCTGTGCTGCATTTACGGCTTATTAGTGGCCGGCATTTATACGGGCGCTGACAGCAGTACAATGCAGCAGTCTCGTCTAACATTGTCTATCATTCCTTTGTGCCAGACGTTGAGCAAGCGGTTCTCGTCTCAGATATCATCCTTTCCATGTTCCTGGTGTAGATTGTAAGTAGCTGTGTTAGCCTTACGATCCCATGTATCTTGTGTAGTGTGTTTTGCCCACAGCGGCTCATTGCTTTGTATTTGTGTCTTGTGTTCGTGTATTAAAACATCATTACAAAACTCACTGGCGACTTTTGGTGTCTTATGGTGGCTCGCGAGGGCCACCGCGTGACATCTATGGAGTATTGTCAAGAGGAAGATGAGAGACACCAGACCCAACAATGCAGACGAGCTGAAGGTCACTATCAAAGCAACCTGGACCTTCATAACACCTCAGCAGTGCCACAGGCTGATCACCTCCATGCCACACCACATTGATACTGTAATTAATCCAGAAGGAGCCCCGACCAAGTATTGAGTGTGTACATGGACATACTTTTCAGTCGGTCCACATTTGTATTAAAAAACTATTTTAGTTAATTTTATGTAATATTCTAATTTTTTGAGAAACTGAATTTGGGGTTTTCATGGGCTGTAAGCCATAATCATCAAAATTAAAATAAATAAACACTTGAAATAAATCATTCTCTGTGTAATGAATCTATATAGGTTTCACTTTCTGAAATGAGTGACCAAAAATATTGAACTTTTTCATGATACTCTAATTTTTTGAGATGTACCTGTACATGTATGTGTATGTGTGTATATATGTGTGTGTGCGTGCACAGTGGTGTGAAAAAGTGTTTGCCCCCTTCCTGATTTCTCATACTTTTGTATGTTTGTCACACTAAAATGTTTCAGATCATCAAACAAATTTAAATATTAGACAAAGATAACACAAGTAAACAGAAAATGCAGTTTTTAAATGAAGGTGTTTATTATTAAGGGTAAAAAAAAATCCAAGCCTACATGACCCAGTGTGAAAAAGTGATCCCCCCGTTAAAACAGATCTTTGGAAAACTGAGTTCAATTTCTCTAGCCACACCCAGGGCCGATTACTGCCACACTTGTTCGCAATCAAGAAATCACTTAAATAGGACCTGCCTGACAAAGTGGAGATCGGCCTAGGTGGCCGACATCTTGGCCCTGTGTAGAGTGATGATATAGAGTAAAGTACGAGGAGACAAAGAAGAGTGACTTCTGAAGATAGAGTTGAGGTTCGATTGGACACAGCAATGATAATAGGACTACAGCTCCTGACCAGATAGAGTGATGATACAGAGTGAAGTACGTGGTGGTAATGCACCTGTAAGCTGGTTGCCAACCGCCAATCAAATCTAAAAGAAGAAGAAGAAGAAGAAGTGAAGTAGACCAAAAGATCCTCAAAAGCTAGACATCATGCTGTGATCCAAAGAAACTCAGGAACAAATGAAAAACAAAGTAATTGAGATCTATCAGTCTGGAAAAGGTTATAAAGCATTTCTAAAGCTTTAGGACTCCAGTGAACCACAGTGCGAGCCATTTTCCACAAATGGTGAAAACATGGAATAGTGGTGAACCTTCCCAGGAGCGGCCGGCTGACCAAAATTACCCCAAGAGGTCACAAAAGACCCCACAACAACATCCAAAGAACTGCAGCCCTCACTTGCCTCAATTAAGGTTAGTGTTCATGACTCCACCAAAAGAAAGAGACTGGGCAAAAATGGCCTGCGTGGCAGAGCTCCAAGACGAAAACCACTGCTGAGCAAAAAGAACATAAAGGCTCGTCTCAGTTTTGCCAGAAAACATCTTGATGATCCCCAAGACTTTGGGGAAAATACTCTGTGGACTGACGAGACAAAAGTTGAACTTTTTGGAAGGTGTGTGTCCCATTACATCCACCGTAAAAGTAACAGCATTTCAGAAAAGTACCATCATACAAACAGTGAATGAATGAATGAATGAATGAATTTATTTCGGATAGTACAGTACAGGTTAAAGGAAACTGAATAATATGACAACAAGGTCAAATTAGACAAAGACTCCTCTTATTATACAATTCCACGTAAGTTATCCGAAATGGGTGATGGCTGAAGCCGAAGCTTATATTGCCCACCCATGTTCCATCCAAGAATTCAAAAGAGAAAAAAGAGAAAACAAGACAAGAGCGATTACAATTCAAAACAAAGCTAAGACAAAATGTGACTGAGAGAAAAAAGAAAACTAAGCTAGGCTAAGTTAAGCGGTTACTATTCAAAAACAAATCTAAGACAAAATGTGACAGAGGAAAAAAAAAAAAAAGAAAACTAAGCTACAACACAACACAGGCTCGATATGTCAATCCTTATGTGAGTTTACATGTCATCTTGTATATATGTTTGGAGTATTTCTTCCTTTAGTTTTTGTTTAAATTGTCCAATCGTTGTACATGATTTTAATTCAGGTCCAAAATCGTTCCATAATCTGACTCCTTGCACTGAAATACAGCGTTGCTTGGTGGTTGTTCTCACTGTAGGCTTTTGAAATATACATGTTCCTCTGAAGTGATATCGTTTCTCCCTTGTTTGGAACAACTTTTGGATATTTGCGGGCAGTGATAAATTCTTCACTTTGAACATTATTATTGCGGTTTTAAAGTCAACCAGATCTTTCAACTTGAGAGTTTTTTGTTTAAGAAAAAGTGGGTTTGTTGGTTCCCTGTAAGCTGCTTTGTTTATTATTCTAATAGCTCTCTTTTGAAGCATAAAGAGTGGATATATGTTTGTTTTATATGTATTTCCCCATACTTCATTACAATATGTCATGTATGGGAGTATTAATGAATGATACAAGGTGTATAGTGTGGGTTGATTCAGCAAATATTTCACTCTGTGTAATATTGCAATTGATTTGGATACTTTACCTTTAATATAATTAATATGTGACTTCCAACACAGTTTGTTATCAATTATTACTCCAAGAAATTTAGTTTCAGATACCCTTTCAATCTCTACACCATTTACACTGAGTTTGGGTACTGGGTTGTTGTGATGGTTGTTAAAGACTATAAATTTTGTCTTATTTAAATTGAGCGTTAATTTGTTTGAATCAAACCACAGTTTAAGCTTTCCTAATTCCTTTCCGAGTGTATCCAGAAGTTGTTCCAAATTGTTTCCACCGCATAACAGATTAGTGTCATCGGCAAACAATATTAAGTCCATTTTTTCTGAAACTTTACATTTATCGTTTATATACATATTGAATAATAATGGTCCCAAAACTGAACCCTGTGGGACTCCACAGGTGACCTTCAGTAACTCTGAGTTTTTGTTGCTAACACATACATACTGATATCTATTCTTTAAGTAACTACTTAACCAGGACAGTGCTACCCCTCTAATACCACAATTTTGTAGTTTCTTTAATAATAAGTTGTGATCTACTGTATCAAATGCTTTTTAAGATCTAGGAATACTCCAACTGAATACTCTTTATTTTCAATGGCTGTTGATATTTTTTCTGTAAATTCCATTAGGGCATATGCAGTTGTCCTCTTGTGTCTGAACCCATATTGCTGCTCACACAATAAATCATTCTTCAGTATGAAGTTGTCAATTCTCTCATAGAATATTTTTTCAAGTATCTTGGAAAATTGCGGTAATAGTGAAATTGGTCTATAGTTTGAGAGTTCCCCTCTGTCGCCCGTCTTGTATATCGGAATTACTTTAGCTATTTTCATTGCATTGGGAAATATACCTGATTGGAGAGACAGGTTACAGATATACGTCAGTGGTTTTACTATGCATTTGATAACAGTTTTGACTAATAGCATGTCAATACCATCACAGTCCGTAGATGTTTTACTTTTGAACGATTTAACAATTTCAATGACCTCTCTTTCGTCTGTGTTCTTTATGAAGATGGAGTCTTTTACAGCAGTGTTATTGCATATTGTATCACCTGTAGGCACCGTAGTGGGTATTTCTCAGGCCAGATTAGGTCCAATGTTAACAAAAAAATTATTAAATTCATCTGCAGGTGAAGCTATATTCACACTCTGAGTCGTTTTATTATTTTTTGGAATATTAGTTGGGTTGCTTGTATTTCTGCTTTTATTTCCAAGGATACTGTTGAGTATTGTCCATGTATTTTTAATAATGTCTTTGTTTTTCTCCAGTTCTTTACTGTAATAGTCTCTTTTACTACATCTTATTATATATGTTAACTTATTTTTGTATGTTTTATACCACTGCTCTGCTTCTTTTGTCCTTTTCTTTAGGAAAGCTTTATATAATAAATTTTTCTTTTTACACGCCTTTTGTAGTCCTTTGGTTAACCATGGCTTATCAGCAAATTTGTGTTTAAGCTTTTTTTTTAACTAATGGGCAGTTTTTTCATAAAGGGTGGTTACAATGTTTATAAATGTGTCATAGGCTTCATTTACATCTGATACATAGACTTCTGTCCAGTCTTGCTTCAGCAAGTCCTCTTTAAAAGAATTGATTGCATTTGGTGATTTGTGTCTGAACGATTTTGAAGTTTTTTCTGCGTTGGGCCCCGTGTGGCCATGGATAAGTGCAAAGGTTGGCAAGTGGTCACTTATATCATTTATCAATAATCCACTTTCTATTTTCTTATCGATAACATTGACAAACAGGTTGTCAATAAGTGTAGCAGAGTGAACTGTGATTCTACTGGGATGTGTTATTGTGGGATATAGACTCATACTGTACATAGAGTTCATGAACTTTGTAACTGCATTTTGTTGATGTGGATTTATTAAATCAATATTGAAATCTCCACAAATTGCTACCATTTTCTTACTAGTAATATTATTGTACAGCTCGACTAATTTATCTCTGAATGTCTCAATGCAAGTTCCCGGCGTTCTATATATACAGCTTATGATTAGATTTTTTGTTTTGTCTAGGTCAATCTCAACAGTAACACATTCCAAGATCCCTGGTAGTGCAAAGGACATTCCATTTACAAGCTTACACCTATACAGGTCATCAATATACAGTGCAACACCACCACCCTTTTTTTGAGTTCTGTTAATATAAAACATCTGATATCCCTCTATTGCCATCAGGAGAGCCTGTTCTTCATTCAGCCAAGTTTCAGAGACTGCAATAGCTGTGAATTTTCTGTCTAGCTGTTTTAAATAGTCCTGAATCTGTGGAAAGTTTTCGTTAAGACTTCTGCTATTGAAGTGTATTATTGACAGTTTACCATCTAATTGCACTTGACTTTTGAATTGCTTTTCAGTGTAATATTCACAGTGGTTATGAATATTATTGAAAAAGTGGTTATCAGGATCAATATCATTCTCCATCTCTTGTGGTTTATGTTCAGCATAGTGGCATATTTTCAGAGTTTGAGTTTCCTCACTCTGTGTCAGATGACTTCCTCCAGCTGGGGATAATTGATGTCTACTCGAGTCGGTCATAAGTTTTTGTTTATTTTGCTTATTTTTTTAAAGTACTTTGGCATGGTGTATCAAAAGAACTATTCTTATCGTGTGTATGAATATGGATTATCATTGACTCATAACTTTCTTAATCGGTGTTCATCTGTATTTATTTAAGTCAGTAGCATCTCTGATCATTATACTCCTTGCTTGCTCTGGTGTTCCATTTAGTTTAATCCAAATTCTACAATTTCTTGTCCAGGTTGCCTGTATCTTATTTTGTTTTTTCAGCATCCGTGCCTGCCGTGCTAATTCAGCGTTTTTTTTTGTCAGGTGTTCATTTAGGTAAACTTGAGTTCCCTGTAGCTTTTTGGCCTGCCTCAGTATGTCCTTCTTTACCCTTCTGTTCACAAAGCGCATCACAATTGATTTCTTTGTTTTGGGATCTTTCTTCGGTAAAGCAAGTAAAATTATGGTGGTGGTAGTGTGATGGTCTGGGGCTGTTTTGCTGCTTCAGGACCTGGAAGACTTGCTGTGGTAAATGGAACCATGAATTCTGCTGTCTACCAAAAATTCCTGAAGAAGAATGTCTGGCCATCTGTTTGTGACCTCAAGCTGAAGCACACTTGGGTTGTGCAGCAGGACAATGATCCAAAACACACCAACAAGTCCACCTCTGAATGGCTTAAGAAAAACAAAATGAAGACTTTGGAGTGGCCTAGTCAAAGTCCTGACCTGAATCCAATTGAGATGCTGTGGTATGACCTTAAAAAGGCAGTTCATGCTTGAAAACCATCCAATGTGGCTGAATTACAACAATTCTGCAAAGATGATTGGGCCAAAATTCCTCCACAGCACTGTAAAAGACTCGTTGGCAGTTATCGCAAATACTTGACTGCTGTTGTTGCTGCTAAGGGTGGCCCAACCAGTTATTAGGTTTAGGGGGCAATCACTTTTTCACACAGGGCCATGTAGGTTTGGATTTTTTTCCCCTTAATAATAAACACGTTGATTTTAAAACTGCATTTTGCGTTTACTTGTGTTATCTTTGTCTAATATTTAAATTTGTTTGATGATCTGAAACATTTAAGTGTGACAAACATACAAAAAAATGAGAAATCAGGAAGGGGGCAAACAATTTTTCACACCACTGTATATACACCAATAAAAAGTTAGGGATATTTAGCTTTTGGGTGAAATTTATGGAAAATGTAAAAAGTTCACCCTACAGTGATATATCATGAAACTAGGGCATTTATGTAGAAGCATTTATGTGTTGCAATGGTGATTTCCTCATCTCAAACAATTTATTGAAACAAAAGCAAACAGCAGTGGTGGGTATACCACAACAAAAAATGTCAATGTCTCAATAACTTGTCATGGGCCCTTGAGCATCAATTACAGCTTGACAATGACATCTCATGCTGTTCACAAGTTGACTTATCATCTGCTGAAGCATGGCATTCCACTCTTCTTGAAGGGGGTCCCTCAGGTCATTGAGGTTGTGGAGTGCAGGGTTACGAGCCTCTACACGGCGACTCAGCTGATCCCATAGGTGTTCTATGGGATTCAGGTCTGGAGAAAATGTAGGCCACTCCATTTGAGGTACCCCAGCCTCCAGCATCCATTCCCTAATGATGCGATCTCGATGAGCTGGAGCATTGTCATCCGTGAAGATGAAATTAGGCCTGTGTTGTTCATGCAGGGGCACAATGACTAGATTAATTATGTTATTCAGGTAGTATTGGCTTGTCACTGTACCATTCACAAGGTGTAGGGCAGTTCTGTATTGAGTAGATGCACCTGCCCAGACTGTAATACCACCATCACCAAAGGCTCGTCTGGTGGCAACAGATGCTGATGCATAGCTCTCTCCTTGACGTTGCCAACATCGTTGACGGCCATCATTTCCGCTCAACGTGAATCGACGTTCATCAGAGAACAGCACTGAGGCCCACAGGTCCCTTGTCCAGCGTAAATGCTCCCTGGCCCATACTGGAGTGGTGGCCTAGGGGTAGAGCATTCACCCCACAACCGGGAAATCAGGATTCAAGTCCTGGCCAGGTCATGCCAAAGACCATATAAAAGTGGAACTTCCTGCCATCCAGTTTGGTGCTCAGCAAAAATGGAACGCAGGAGGGAAATGTGGGCGGCAGTGGCTCAGAAGGTAGAGCGGGTGGTCCAATAACTAGAGCATTGGCGGTTCAAATCCTGCTCTCCCCAGCCATCCTGCCATTGTGTCCCTGGACAAGACACTTTACCTTCCTTGCCTCCAGTGTCCATGACACTAGGTATGAATGTGCATAAATGTTCAGTAGTGGTTGGAGTGGCTGTTGGTGCAGATTGGCAGCCACATTTCTGTCAGTCTGCCCCAGGGCAGCTGTGGCTACAGTAATGGCTTACCACTACCATTGTCTGTCTGTAGAGTGAATGAATCATGGATTTTCATTGTAAAGCACTTTGGGTTTCTTGAAAGGTGCTATATACTGTAAATGCAAGCCATTATTATTAAGACGATGATGCCTGTGCCTGGTGGTGTGGTCAGGTACCCTTGCATGTCATCTAGCATGCAGATCACGCTGATGTAAACGTTTAGAATGGTCTGACATGACACTTGGGTGCCTCTCACCTCCCTTAAATATCCGGTGCCGCAGGGCACTGTTCACAATGAAGGGGTCATCAGTATGGGATGTGGCCAAAGGATGTCCACTTCTATGCCTTTCTGTAACTCTTCCAGTCTCTCTGTATTTCTGTTGCAACCTGCTAGTGACACTGTGACACTCTAAGTTCAGTAGCCACTTCCCTCTGAGAACATCCTGTTTGAAGCCTCGCAATGGCTTGGTACTGCTGATCAAGTGTTAGGTGTCGTTTTGGTCTTATAATGTCAAAATGTGAACAGCGTGATGAAGCGGACTGTTTAAATTCCAATTCTAATTGAACCAGAAAATTTATTGGTTGACTAGTGGATCAAACTTCTGTTGTGAATTTTGCCATTAAGCACCTTGTTAGAGAACAGCAAGTTATGCAAAAAGTATTGAAACATTGAACAGCTGGACATGTGTATTCAAAAGGTTAGAGAAGGTCAAATTAAGTTAATCTGTAAAGGTCACAGTGTGGCACATATGTTGGGTACATATTTTCCACAAATGTATTGCTGTATGTTTATTGTGTGCTTCACGTCTCGAGGGACAAAAGGACTGAGTCTGCAGGAGATATTGAGAAGGTGTGAGATTTGGCCTTTGTCTCAGAGAGAAGCCCTGGAGGGACTTCCAGGTCATCGGAGGCTAAGAGACAATGGTGGAAGATCAAAAGGGTTACAGCGTGACTGGATTAAGTACCATGTGACTGTATGTTTGCTTAGACACCATGTGACTTGAGTTTCGATGTTCCGGAGTATAAAAGAGCGATGTGATATTGATCTGTCTCTTTTCTGTTTTCTTGCTTGGAGATTGTTAGAGAATGTGTTCTGTTAATAAAGCTGAACCTGAGAAATAAACTCAGCCTCATCCTTGAGCACATCCTCTACACTGGTGACCCTAAGACGAATTATGGCCGGTGACGACTCTTCTGCACCGGACTCATCAGGAGCCAGCCAGGCTAATGCAGCTACCACAGTCCAGCTACCTGATTTCTGGCAGCATAGCCTGCGCTCCTGGTTTAACACAGTCGAGGCACAGTTCCATCTTCAGAGAATTTCGGCGGACGCCACGAAATTCTACCATGTGGTTGCAAAGCTGGACAGCCACACAGCCCAGCGGGTGGAGAGCCTGATTAACCTACCTTTTTGATATAGCCTACAATTAGGGAGGGATCATGTGTTTTCTGAACCCTCCCTTAGTTATGCTGCTAATAGGTTTAGTCAGCCGGGGGACCTCCAGTAATGCACTGGGCCTCACTCCTTTCCTCACTCTCTATGAAATATTTTTTTTTTTTTTTTTTTTTTTTTTTTTTTTTTTTGCTGGTCATTAACATTTGTTTGTTCTCTCCCATAGATTGAGTCCCCATCGTGCTGTTTGCTCTCTACATGTCTGTTCTTTTCTTCTTCTCTATCCCCTCACCCCCCAGCCAGTCGCAGCAGATGACTGCCCCTCCCTGAGCCTGGTTCTGCTGGAGGTTTCTTCCTGTTAAAAGGGAGTTTTTCCTCTCCACCGTCGCCAAGTGCTTGCTCACAGGGGATCGCCTGATTGCTGGGGTCTTTCTGCAACTGTGGGGGTCCTCCCTACAGTTGATAGTGCTATGAGATGACTGTTGTTGTGAAATGGCGCTATATAAATAAAGTTGAATTGAATTGAATTGAATTGAATTAACCACCCGCCAGACGACGACAAGTATGGCGCATTGAAAGCTGCTCTCATCCGTGCTTTCACCCCCTCACTGGGAGAGCGAGCAGAGAAGCTCCTGGCGTTGGCTGAGGGCGAGGTCGACAGACCTGCAGACCTGATGGCAAAGATGCTGAGTTTGAGAGACGCCGAAGATGATGGCTTTATCTTCGCCCATCTTTTCCTCAGGACACTACCGTCAGCGGTGAGAGTTACCCTGGCCAGTTCACAGCTGCTGGCCCACCGAGATTACCACGAGCTGGGCCAGGAGGCACAGGGACTCGTCGACGCCCATAGGTGACACACGGCCACGGCCGCAGCAGCGGAGCTGAGCGCAACACCCGGAGACGGCAGGGGGCCAGAGGCTGCAACACCAGACTCGCTGACAACAGCAGCGGCGGAGGCCAGGAGACGCGGAGCGGGCGACATCCTTTGCTTTTACCATCGCCGTTTCGCCGAAAGGGCACGCAAGTGCATTCCACCGTGCCAGTTCAAGCGCTCGAGAAACGCCAAGGCCAGGAGCCGGTAGCAGCTGCGGCTCTCGGTGAAAAGAGCAAGCTGCTCTACCTGACAGACGCGCGATCAGGGAGGCAGTTCCTTGTGGACACAGGCTCCCAGCTGAGTTTCATCACACCTTCCTGCGCTGACCGGCTGGTGCCTTCCAGTGGTCCCCTGGTGTCGGCAGCAAACGGCTCAGTGATTAAGACCTTTGGGGAGAAGACTCTGCTCCTGTCTCTACATGGCCGAACTTTCGAGTGGACTTTCGTCATAGTGGCAGTCAGTTTCAACATGTTAGGTGCTGATTTTTTGTGCTCACATGGTTTATTGGTTGATCTTGCTAACAGTCGTCTGGTTAATGCACTGTCTTTTCACTCTATTTCCTGCACAGCTCGGGTGGCCCCGCCTACTGCACAGGCCAACATCACAGCTGCAGGGGGTAAGTTTCACGTACTACTCGCTCAGTTCCCAGCACTCACAATCCCAACGTTTTCGGCGACAGTGGCTAAACATGGAGTGAAGCATTTTATCACTACCGCCGGGCCACCCGTTTTTGCAAAAGCTCGGCGCTTGGACGCAGCTAAACTGGCCATAGCGCGCGAGGAGTTCGCCAATTTGGAAAAACTGGGCATCATTAGACGTTCTAAAAGCCCCTGGGCTTCACCGCTGCACATGGTCCCAAAGGCTGATGGTTCGTGGCGACCTTGCGGTGATTTCCGCAGGTTGAATAATGCCTCAGCACATGACCGCTACCCGATTCCGCACATCCAAGATTTTTCAGTTCATTTGGCAGGGGCGCGCATTTTTTCTAAAATAGACTTGGTGCGTGGTTACCATCAGGTCCCAGTGCGCGCTCAGGATATACCCAAAACAGCGGTAATAACTCCTTTCAGACTTTTTGAGTTTTTGCGCATGCCTTTTGGACTCAAAGGTGCCACGCAGACGTTCCAGCGTATGATGGACACGGTTCTACGCGACCTCCCTTTCGTGTTCGTCTACTTGGATGACATTTTGGTAGCCAGCACGTCCGAAGAAGAACATGAAAGCCACCTCACAGAGGTTTTTCGGAGGCTGGCAGAGCACGGGTTAATAATTAACCCAGCGAAGTGCCAGTTTGGGGTGGCGCAAATTGATTTTTTGGGGCATCGTGTTTCGCCAGAAGGAGCGGTCCCTCTGCCCGATAAAGTACGCGCAATAACAGATTTTCCCTGACCTCAAACGGTTAAAGCGTTACAGGAGTTTTTGGGAATGGTTAATTTTTATAACCGTTTCCTCCCAAGCGCAGTGCAGCTCATGCAACCATTGTATGCTGCACTAAAGAAGCAAAAACCCGCAAATAAAATTGAATGGTCTCCGGAGCAGGAGCGCGCATTCTCCCAAGTCAAATCAGCCCTGGCAAACTCGGTTTTGTTGGCACACCCAGTCCCAACGGCCCGCATGGCGCTCACCACTGATGCTTCCGATTTAGTGGTGTGGGCGGTCGTCGAACAGTTTGTTGCAGGGACCTGGCAGCCACTCTCGTTTTTCAGCAAAACCTTGCGCGATTGCGAGCGAAAATACAGCGCGTTCAACAGGGAGCTGTTGGCCCTACACTTGGCCATCCGCCATTTCCAGTTCTGGCTGGAAGGGCGCCGTTTCACCGCGTTTGTGGACCACAAGCCGCTAATGTTTGCGATGGCCAAGATTTCAGAACCTTGGTCGGGCCAGCAACAAAGACAGCTGGCCGCGATATCGGAGTTCACCACCGATATCCAGCATGTCGCAGGTAAACATAATGTAGTGGCAGACTGTCTCTCGCGTGCGGTGGCGGCGCCAGGCCCCGTGGGGGCAGACTTGGCAGCCGTGGCTGCAGGCCAGGGTAGTGGCGCGGAAGCGCACGCAGCCCTGGTCCGCGTAGGTTTAGATTATGCAGCCATGGCCGCGGAGCAGGTTAGTGATGCGGATGTGCGCGCACTCCAGTCTGGACCAACAGGGTTAAGGCTGGAGCACAGGGTGCAGCAAGTCGGTATGCCCCCCCCAATCTGCGATGTCTCCACGGGACGGCCGTGCCCCGTGGTGCCAGCCGCGTGGCACCGCCGCGTTTTTGACTCGGTCCATTCTCTGGCGCACCCGGAGGTGCGCGCATCGATCAAGATGGTGGGGGAGAAATTTGTTTGGCCGGGGTTGCGCAAACAGGTCAAGGAATGGGCAGCAGCCTGCGTAGCGTGTCAGCGAGCCAAAATACACAAGCACACTAGGGCTCCTTTGGAGCCTTTTCACATCCTGGCTAGGCGCTTTGATCATGTGCATGTCGACTTGGTGGGCCCCCTTCCGTTATCACAGGGGCACACACACCTTTTGATGATGGTGGACCGCACCACGCGTTGGCCAAAAGCAGTTCCTCTGGCATCAACCACAGCGGAAGACGTTGCGCGCGCGTTTTTAACATCTTGGGTTGCGCGTTTTGAAGTCCCGTCGGACATAACGTCAGACAGAGGTCCTCAATTTGTCTCCGAACTCTGGTCATCGATGGCCCGCAGCCTAGGGGTGAAGATCCACCGCACTACCGCGTATAACCCCCAGGCTAACGGTTTATGCGAACGTTTTCATAGGTCATTGAAAGCAGCCCTCAGAGCGTCGCTTACGGATACAAATTGGGTGGACAAACTTCCATGGGTTTTATTGGGGTTGCGTTCTGCACCTAAGGAGGATTTGCACGCCTCCCCAGCTGAGTTTTTGCACAACCTCTCCGTTTACCCGGTGAATTTCTCCCCGACAATCCTGCGCCAAATTGCCCCCCCGCTCAGCTGTTGCAGAGCGACACAGGATCAAACACGCTTCCTGGCCCCGTTCATCACAGTTTTCCACGCGTTTTTGTGCCGAAGGCTTTAAAAAATGCAGAGTTTGTTTTTGTTAGACATGATGCTCATCGCCCAAATTTGCGGCCACCTTATGATGGACCTTTCAGAGTGCTGGAAACAGGTGAGAAGCATTTTTTGCTAGATTTGGGAGACAGGAAAGAGTTGATTTGTATAAACAGACTCAAACCTGCTTTTCAAATCAAATCAAATCAAATCAAACTTTATTGTCATATTGCTGTACATACAACTGTAGTGCAGGCAAGATGAAATTGCGTTTCTCTCGGCATCCATATAAGAAGCAGCATGATTAAGACACACTCCCACATAGCTCCCACCCCCCCATCCATTCACACATCCCTGAGACATACTTGGGGAAAAAGAATAACTAACTATAATATACAAAATGTCCATAGGTGCAGTAGTGTGTATGTGAGATTCCGGGTCAGCTGTTCAGCATCCTGACAGCTTGTGGGAGGAAGCTGTTGATCAGTCTGGTGGTTCTGCCTCTGATGCTCCGGAATCATTTACCAGATGGAAGAAGCTCAAAGTGTTTATGCAGAGGGTGAGAACGGTCCTTGACAATGTTCAGTGCCCTGTTCCTACAACGGTTCTGGAAAAGTTCTTGGACAGAGGGGAGGGAGACTCCAATTACCCTCTCCGCCCCCTTGACTATCCTCTGCAGGGCTTACATCAGAACACTCTCCACCACACCTCTGTAGAAGGTCCTGAGGATGCAGATGGGGAGAGAGGCCTGTTTGAGTTTCCTCAAGAAGTGTAGTCTCTGCTGAGCTCGCTTCCTGATCTCCAAGGAATTCTTGCTCCAGGTCAGGTCCTGCGAGATCTGCACTCCGAGGAACTTGATGTTCTCTACTCTCTCCACTAAACGGCCGCCGATGCTGAGGGGGACGTGCCCAGGCTGTGACCGCCGGAAGTCGATAATCATCTCCTTTGTTTTGTCCACGTTGAGCACCAGATTGTTCTCCCTGCACCAGCCCTCCAGGTCTCTCACTTCTTCCCTGTACATTGATTCCTCATCCCTCTGAATAAGTCCCACCACCGTGGTGTCATCTGCAAACTTAATAATCTGGTTCCCCTCGTGTTTGGATACACAGTCATGTGTTAGAAGTGTAAACAACAGTGGACTGAGTACACAGCCTTGAGGGGTTCCGGTACTCAGCGTGACAGAGTTGGAGATGTTGTTTCCAACCCGGACAGACTGAGGTCTCTCAGTCAGGAAATCCAGGATCCAGAGACATGTGGCGGTGTTCAGACCGAGAAGGAGTAATTTCTCTATCAGTCTCTGGGGAATAATGGTGTTGAATGCTGAACTGAAATCAATGTACAGGAGTCTGGCGTAGGTGTCTTTCTGGTCCAGGTGGGTGATGACAGAGTGTAGGATGGTGACTATAGCATCCTCCGTGGAGCGGTTTGAACGATATGCAAACTGGAGCGGGTCGTGTGATGCAGGGAGGCAGGCTGTGATGTGTGGTTTGACAAGCCGTTCAAAACACTTCATCACAATTGGTGTAAGTGCAACAGGACGATAGTCATTCAAACATGACACCACTGGTTTCTTTGCCACCGGTACAATGATAGAGGTCTTGAAGCATCTGGGAACGATGGCCTGACTCAGGGAGATGTTATAAATGTCAGTCAGGACATCCGCCAACTCGCTCGCGCAGTCTCAGAGCACACGTCCCGGAATGTTGTCTGGACCTGCAGCTTTGCGTGGGTTGATTCTGGATAGGGTCCTCCGTGTGTCCGCTGTGTTAATGGTAAAAGCTGGTCCGACCGATGGTGGGAGTGGGCCGGCCCTCCCTCTGATTGTCGAGTTTGATGCTTCAAAACGTGCAAAGAAGTCGTTAAGCCTGTCTGGAAGCGAAGCGTCGTCATCATCGACCCCCTGCCTAGACTTAAAGCCCGTCAGTGTCCGAACTCCCTGCCACATCTGCTTGGTGTTCCTAGTGTCACAGAGGTGTCCCTGGATTTTCTCCGCATAGGCGAGCTTTGCCACCTTAATTCCCTTTGAAAGCGCAGACCTGGCTGAGCGGAGGGCAATCCTGTCCTTCGCTCTGAACGCTGCATCTCTGGCTTTAAGCAGCGAGCGCACCTCTGCAGTCATCCAGGGCTTATGATTACCCTGCACAGTGATGGTCTTCACTGTAGTGACATCCTCTGTGCACTTCGCGATGTAGCTGGTGACCAAATCAGCATACTCCTCCACATCTGTCCTGTCTTCCTGGGAGGCTGCTATTTTGAAGATCCTCCAGTCTGTGTGATGAAAACAGTCTTGCAGTGCAGAGGTTGCACTCTCTGGCAAAATCCTGATTTGTTTCACTACTGGCCTGCTGCGCTTCAATAAAAGTTTGTAGGCAGGAACCAGCATCACGGACATGTGATCAGAACGGCCGAGATGGGGGCGGGGTATCACTTTATATGCATCTGTGTTTGTGTACACTAAGTCCAACATATTCTCTCCTCTGGTCTTAAAGTCTACACATTGTTTAAACTTGGGGAGCACAGTCTTTAAGCTGGTGTGGTTAAAATCCCCCGCAACCACCACAAAACTGTCCGGGTGTGACGTTTGGATTTTACTGATTGCATTGTGCAGTTCCCCGAGTGCCTTCTTAGCATTAGCTTTAGTGTTAGCGTTCGGCGCTATGTAAACACCAACTACAAACACGTTGCTGAATTCCCTCGGCAGATAAAAAGGCCGACAATTAACAATAAGGAACTCCGCCAACGGAGAGCAGTGTTTAGACACTAACGTGGCATTAACGCACCAGTTCTTGTTAACATAGATGCATAGCCCACCCCCCCGGCTCTTACCGGAGCTCGCCGTTTCCCTGTCGGCCCGGAACATCGCCATATCTTCCAGCTGAATGGCCTCGTCAGGAATGTTGTCGTGGAGCCATGTCTCGGTGAAAACAAACACACAGCAGTCCCTCCATTCTCTCCGGGTTTCTTTCAGCAAACGCAGCTCGTCTACCTTGTTTTCGAGGGCGCGGACGTTTGATAGAAGAAGCGACGGTACCGCTGGTCTGGAGGGGTTAGGGGTTAGGGGGTTAGGGGTTTTGTTTTGGCGGATGAACAAGTGCAGTTGGCGAGGGCCCCCCGTCGCGGCAGACCTCCGAGAAGGCATTCTCCAGAACCCCCACAGAGATTGGCTAACAGTTCTAATCCACAGGTGCAGGAAGACACTGCAGAAGCAGCAAGGCCGGCTTACAGCAGATACGGCAAGAGGTTTAGACCTAGGCAACTGGTGGATTAATATTTGATATGTGGTAATGTTTTTATGTCATGCATCTCTGATTATGTTTGTCCCATATTAGACGTTTGGGGGGGTCATGTGGCACATATGTTGGGTACATATTTTCCACAAATGTATTGCTGTATGTTTATTGTGTGCTTCACGTCTCGAGGGACAAAAGGACTGAGTCTGCAGGAGATACCGAGAAGGTGTGAGATTTGGCCTTTGTCTCAGAGAGAAGCCCTGGAGGGACTTCCAGGCCATCGGAGGCTAAGAGACAATGGTGGAAGATCAAAAGGGTTACAGCGTGACTGGATTAAGTACCATGTGACTGTATGTTTGCTTAGACACCATGTGACTTGAGTTTCGATGTTCCGGAGTATAAAAGAGCGATGTGATATTGATCTGTCTCTTTTCTGTTTTCTTGCTTGGAGATTGTTAGAGAATGTGTTCTGTTAATAAAGCTGAACCTGAGAAATAAACTCAGCCTCATCCTTGAGCACATCCTCTACAATAGTGCATTTTAGGTGCATTTTGAAATTTCACCCGAAAGCCGAATATCCCTAACTTTTTGTGAGGTGTGTGTGTGTGTGGTTAAACTGCTACTGTATATGGAATGGAATAAATCATACCTTGCTATGGGCAGCCTGCGTCTTCTCCTTGAGCTGTTGCTGCCAGAGAGGAGCACTCGCCTCCAAGTAGCGCTCATACTCCATCTGCAGGGATCAAAGGTTAGAGATGCTGGTTTGGTACAAAAATCGGCATGGAGCAAAAAAAAAAAAAAATCATTTGGTGAACTCTCTGTGTGTGTGTGTGTGTGTGTGTGTGTGTGTGTGTGTGTGTGTGTGTGTGTGTGTGTGTGTGTGTGTGTTTTCACTGTATCTCCTCACACCCGAATAATCTTCATGGCAGCATTCCGAGCCAGCATCTCCTGCAGGCTGTCCTGGGTCTTCTCAAACTGCTGCAGCAGCTGCCTGTTGTGCTCATGAGCAGTGGACTCCTGCTCCTTAAGTTCCCTCAAGCGTTGCTGGAGATGCATGACTCTACAGCAGCAAACAGATTAAAAAAAAAAAAAAAACTCTTTCATAGATTTAAAGTTGAATCAAGTTTGGCAACATTTTGCTGACTATTGTCATTGCACTTACAGATGTTTCTGACTTTGAACAACTAAGTCATCTTGCAGCACTAATGGTTTGATGACCCTGAAAGGGAAGATGTCATAATGCCACATGCCTCCCACAATAAGCACAGGTTTGACATTTTTTTTCAGCTGAAATGGCAGCCTCATTCTACATTAATTAGAGAATCTATCAGTGCAGAACTTCCTGTATTGCTACCACTTACTGTATAAATGTGGAGCTACAACATAAATCCCAATCACACAAGTGCAATGTGGGGTTTTAAGGCAATTATTATTATAACAAGGCCTTGCAGTTTATAGTCATTAAAATCCATAAAGGGGAAGAGAGTCTTACCTCTTCTTTATGTAACTTTTATCTTGTTTCATGAAAGTATATTTTCCTGTGCTGGTCAGATGCTCAGGAGGAGACAGCATGTTCTCCTTTGGTGCAGCCATGACTGGATGTTCCCGGTAAATGTAGAGATTAACAGGGATTAAAGGGCTGCACATTGGGGGGGGGGGGGGGGGCTATAAACATTCTACCATCTATAAACAGAAACAGCTATTTTGGTATATTGGATCTGCACGTGAGATTATTAAAAACCATCAATCAGATGTTTTTATAACCTAAATAAGATATTTGGAAGGATTGCTGAAATGCATTCCCTGGTTTATGGCTTTTTTTTTAAAGTAAGCAAATAAAATACAGTCTTAAGCAACGAGGCTAGTTTCTGTTAATACTTCAAGTAAAATCGAGAGCATCATAAGAATATAAAGACAGTGAAATAAACAAATTTATGCAACTATGGAAGAATCAGATGGGTTTTCTTTAGATTATAAAAATGTTTTGAAGATTGTTATGACAGACAAAATAGTGCTATTTTCATTTTATTTAGAGTGCAATGGGTGAATAAAATAAAATGGATGCTGGTTAGGGAGGTTACTTCGAAACGCTGCAGAAGCGCTGTAACCAAAACGTCACGCTCTCACGCTTTTTTACACGTCTCAGTATGAGACCTCGGAGTTTGTTTTTTTCGAGTGAGCACTTCTCGTTTGCCAACAAAAAATATGTTTTTTTTAATCAGATATCTAACTTACATGTGTTTCGATTCGATTTGTAAAAAGAACTAGAAAGAGCTGAAAAGTGTTGCTTTATATTTTTGAGCGAATAAATCGTTATGTTTTAGGCGGAACTCTAGTTTATGCTGTAGTTGCTCCACGGGTGTATTTTTATGTACCAACTGCTTGGCAGAGGTGTCTCCGTGTTCCGTCCGCTGTGGATTACCGAGTGTTTATGAGGGCTTTTCTGTTAATTTCTTGTCAGTTTAATCTCTTATTGGGATTGTTTGTCCGGTTATTAGTTTAACTAATCCGTGGTCGTCTCTCACCGCTGCTACCTGGTTAAATCGCTCCCTTTTCCTCATTTCAGTTGTAATTTCAACTCGCACAATGACGACTCTGGCCGCTAAAGTGTTCTGCAGGCTGGGCAGGTTCTGCCAACACCTCCCCGTGGTCCTCAACACATTTCTGGTGTTCTCCATCACAGGGGAGGTGAGCTACTTGGTGCTGGTGGAAGCTCCGCTGGATTCGGACCAGAAGAAGACCGAGTGGTCGGCCTGGTGGAAGCTCATCCACCTGGTGGCCCAGTACTTCATGCTGGGGAACATTTGCTGGAACGCCTTGCTCTTTCTGAAAACCAGCCCGTCCATCAAGGGCGTGTTTCTGGGTGGAGAAGTCATGGGCCAGGGCTGGAGGTGAGGAACCCGGAAAAAAATTAACTGTTTTAGTTATGAGTTTCATACAGTAGCTGTGTAGCCTTGTCAGTGAAACTTTTACTAAATCCAGTCACACCAATAATGCAAAAAATCCAAATACAAGTGCTGTACCTAAACATTTCATTATCAGGATATACTGTATATTTGTTCATTACACTGGTCGATTTTGGAAAAATGACAAACTTATTCTTACCACAATATACACTGTAAAATTTGCAAAAATCTATATGACTTGCAAATATTTAAGAACAAATACTGAAATTTGCATGACAAAAATAGATTTACAAAAATGTTTAATGAAAATAAATACAAGGGCAATTAGTGGAAAAGAAAAGGGCTCAAATTAACAAGAAAACAAAGAAGTCAAAATCACAAGTCGAAATCACATGCACATAAGTATTCACAACTTTTGCTCAATACTTTGTTGATGTGCCTTTGGCAGCAATTACAGCCTCAAGTCTTTTTGAATATGATGCCACAAGCTTGGCACACCTATCTTTGGGCAGTTTCACGCATTCCTCTTTGCAGCACCTCTCAAAGCTGCAAGTTGGATGGGCAGCGTCAGTGCACAGCCATTTTCAGATCTCTCCAGAGATGTTCAGTTGGATTCAAGTCTGGCTCTGGCTGGGCCACTCAAGGACATTCACAGAGTTGTCCTGAAGCCACTACTTTGATATCTTGGCTGTGTGCTTAGGGTTGTTGTCCTGCTGAAAGATGAACCGTCACCCCAGTCTGAGGTCAAGAGCGCTCTGGAGCAGGTTTTCATCCAGAATCAGAATCAGAATCAGAATCAGGTTTATTGCCATTGTTCATGTAGTACACAAACTAGGAATTTGTCTCGGTACAATGCTGCAACATTAAACATGATAAGATAAGAGAAATAAACTATACATGTAATAAAGTGTAGGATAAGATTAAGTGATACTGGTCAACAGTTAAAATATATATTAGCCAGCAGCAGATACTGTGGAGAACTATATAGTGCAGTCGGTAATGCAGGAAGAAAACAGTGATGATTGACATGAGTCTGGTTGAGCTGCTGTACATGGTGCACGAGAGTCACTTAGTGTTCAGCAGTCTAATGGCAGAGGGGAAGAAGCTGTTCATGTGACGGGAGGTACAGAGACATCCAGGATGTCTCTGTACATTGCTGCATTCATCTTTCCCTCTATCCTGACTAGTCTCCCAGTTCCTGCTGCTGAAACACATCCCCACATTATGTTGCTGCCGCCACCGTGCTTCACTGTAGGGATGGTATTGGCCTGGTGATGAGCGGTGCCTGGTTTCCTCCAAACATGACGCCTGGCCTTCACACCAGAGAGTTCAATCTTTGTCTCATCAGTCCCGAGAATTTTGTTTCTCATGGTCTGAGAGTCCTTCGGGTGCCTTTTGGCAAACTCCAGGCAGGCTGCCATGTGCCTATTATTAAGGAGTTGCTTCCATATGGCCACTCTACCATACAGGTCTGATTGGTGGATTGTTGCAGAGATGGTTGTCCTTCTGGAAAGTTCTCCTCTCTCCACAGAGGAATGCTGGAGCTCTGACAGAATGACCATCGGGTTCTTGGTCACCTCCCTGACTACGGCCCTTCTCCCCCCACTGCTCAGTTTAGACAGCCGGCCAGCTCTAGAAAGAGTCCTGGTTGTTCTGAACTTCTTTCATCTACGGATGATGGAGGCCACTGTGCTCACTAGCCATGTTTACATGGACACAAATAACTGAATTAAAAGCCTGATCAGAATAAAATGCTTCTTGTACACATGCCAATTTGGAGATTCTGATCCAGTCATACTCCTTAGGATCAAAATTTCCTTCTGATCGAGACGGGTGGGTTACGCCAATTGTTGATCCAATTGGTGTGCATATAAACACTTATTCCGAAGTTTGGGTAGAAAATATATTTACTGCTCATGTCTGTACATCAGACACATGTCGACGTAGTGTATTTCCACCTTTACAGCAGCTAGCAGAAGACATGGCGGGAGTAAAACAGAACTGGTCTGTATCATTGTGCTGTCTCCCTTTGTTCGTCATATGCAGAAGTATGTACTGCTGGGCTTGTAGTTTCATTATGGAGACCAGCAGAAGCAAAAGTACAGTCTGAATAACACAGTACAGGTCCATTTCAAAAAGAGACACACGAAGCAGGTTTCTTTACATCAGAAGTTGCTTTTTTTTACTATTTCCAGAATGTCAGACAATTTTGCTCATGTCAAAATGATTTGGTCCATTCAAACGTGTGACGCATGTAAACGCACATCATAATTGAATCAACGTTTCAGGGTCCATGTAAACAGCAAAGTTCTGATCTGAATTGTAATCAGATTGAAGAAATTTTGCACATGTAAACATGGCTGCTGGGCAGAAATGTTTCTGTACCCTTGCCCAGATTTATGCCTCGAGACAATCCTGTCTCGGAGGTCTACAGACAATTCCTTTGACTACATGCTTGGTTTGTGCTCTGACATGCACTGTCAACTGTGGGACCTTATATAGACAGGTGTGTGCCTTTCCAAATCATGTCCAATCAACTAAATTTACCACAGGTGGACTCCAATTAAGCTGTAGAAACATCTCAAGGATGATCAGTGGAAACAGGATGTACCTGAGCTCAATTTTGAGCTTCATGGCAAAGGCTGTGAATACTTGCAGTGAATATAAAGTCTACGCACCCCTATTCAAATACCAGGTTTTTGCGATGTAAAAAATATGATCAAGATAATAATTTCAAAACTTTTTCCACTATTAATGTGACCTATAACATGTACAACCCAATTGAAAAACAACCTGAAATCTTTTAAGGGGAAGAACAAAAAATAATTAAAAAAAATTTACAATAACCTGGTTGCATAAATATGCACACCCTGTTGTAACTGGGGATGTGGCTGTGTTCAGAATTAACCAATCACATTCAAACTCATGTTAAATGGGAGTCAGCACACACCTGCCACCATTTAAAGTGCCTCTGATGGATGGATGGATAGATAGATATATAGATAGATAGATACTTTATTTCGAACAAAAAAGCAAAAAAAAAAAAACAAAACCCAAAACAAATGACAAGTGCAATAAAAGTGACAGTATACAGTGCTCGAAAGGGAGAAGGAAGAAGTTAACACTTATTTATGCCAACTCCTATTTTCCCTAAATACAACCCATGTGAAATATATACCTATTACCTCAATTAAGACCCCAAGTAGACAATTAACTATATTTTATACATATCAGTATTGACACCCATCCATCCCAACATACATACGGTCCATACATCTATACTCAGCCCCAAACAACACAGATATACACAGATATATCCCACCTACCCTCTATAGTGTCCCAGAGTGAGCATAGTGAATTGTACATATTAATACTACCCCTCTAGCATATATCCTTTCAGCAAATAATGTTTATACCTATTTTTGAATTGATTTCTGTTTGTACATAGTTTCAGTTCCAGCTCCAGACTGTTCCACAAATCCACCCCACAGACAGATATGCACATACTTTTCTTAGTTGTTCATACCTTAGGTTTTGTAAAGTTTAAGTCTCCTCTCAAATTATAATCGTCTCTTTTTTTTGAATATTTTTTGTATATTGGTTGGGAGTTGATTATTAATTGCCCTGTACATTACTTGTGCTGTCTTATATTTAACTAAATCCATTAACTTTATGGCATGTGACTTTAAAAACGAGTTGGTATGGTCTCTATATTCTACATTATTTATTATCCTTATAGCTTTTTTTGTAATGTGCATATTGGCTTTAGGTTGGTCTTGTAGGTATTTCCCCAGACTCTACACAGTAGTTAAGATATGGTAGAAACAGTGAATTGTACAGTAAGAACAATGATTTATAGTCCAAAATGTGTCTTGTCTTCCCCAGTATCCCTATACATTTTGCCAACTTGGCCCAGATGTGACTGATGTGAGGTTTCCAGCAGATTTTATTGTCTAAGATAAGATAAGATAAGCCTTTATTAGTCCCACAATGGGGAAATTCCAGGATTGCAACAGCACAGGGATAGCAACACTCAGAGCAATAATTAGAAGATACGGAAGATATAAATAAGAGCAGTGGATATACATACATACACATCAATATATAAATATATATACAAAGTGCGGAGCATTGTAGCGAGATGGAATAAACAGCATAACCGTCTACTTAGTTATCCTACATAGTATGAATATGTACCCATACATATTGTCACCCTCCGTAGCGACCGATACTGTCCTAGTTGTATATACTGGAGGGGACCATTGTGTAAGTCTATTGCGTCTTTTGCGTTCAGTACTATTAGGTCGTCACGTTTTTTTTGCTATCTCTGCGAGCAGCCCTGCTTAGGTTATACAGTCTGACTGCCATAGGTAGGAAGGACCTGCAAAACTTCTCGGTTGCGCACCTAGGATGATGTAGTCTGCTGCTAAATGAACTCCTCAGTGCGTTCAGTATGTCCTGCATAGGGTGGGACTCGGACTCCAGCAGAGATGACAGTTTAGCCACCATCCTTCTCTCTCCCATCTCCTCCACTGGGTCAGGGCGCTGCCCCAGGACAGAGCTAGCTTTCTTGATCAGTTTGTTCAGTCTCTTCCTATTGGCTGCTGTAATGCCACTGCCCCAGCAGACCACTCCAAAAGTCATGGCTGATGCCACCACCGTGTCGTAGAATGTCTTCAGCAGCGCCCCTTGTACACCAAAAGACCTGAGTCTCCTCAATAGGAACAGCCTGCACTGTCCCTTCTTGTAGAGTGCGTCGGTATTGTGTGACCAGTCCAGTTTATTGTTCAGATGAACACCCAGGTACTTGTAGGATGTCACCGTCTCGATGTCTGTTCCCTGTATGTTTACTGGTGCTGTGAGGGGTTGTCATTGCCTGCGGCAGTCCACCACCAGCTCCTTAGTTTTCCTCGCGTTGATCTGGAGGCAGTTCCGATGGCACCAGTCCACGAAGTCCTGGATAAGTCCTCTGTACTCAGCTTCATCTCCGTTGGAGATGAGGCCGATAATCGCAGAGTCGTCAGAACTTCTGTAGATGGCAGTGTGTTGTGTTGTGTGAGAAGTCCGCAGTATAAAGGGTGAACAGGAAGGGAGCCAAAATTGTTCCATGGGGGGCCCCGGTGCTACCGATGATCGTGTCGGACACACAGTCCCGGGTTCTCACAAACTGTGGCCGGTTAGTGAGGTAGTCCAGGATCCATGATGACAGGTGCTGGTCCACCCCTGCGCACAGCAGCTTGTCCTTCAGGATCATCGGTTGGATGGTGTTGAAAGCACTGGAGAAGTCAAAAGAACATGATCCTCACCGCATTCCCGGGCTTCTCCAGGTGGGACAGAGAACGATGAAGGAGGAAGATCACTGCATCCTCCACCCCAATGCCATGCTGGTAGGCGAACTGGAGTGGATCCATTGCTGGTCCCACCAGGGGGCGGAGGTGAGCAAGGAGCAGTCTCTCCAGGGTCTTCATCATGTGGGACGTCAGGGCCACTGGTCTATAGCTGTTCAGGTCTTTGGGGCGGGAGGTCTTTGGTACAGGTACCACACAAGATGTTTTCCACAACTGTGGTACCCTCCCCAGCTTCAGGCTCAGGTTGAAGATGTGCTCCACAATCCCACACAGCTGATCTGCACAGGACTTGAGGAGCTTTGCGCTGATGCTGTCCGGTCCCGACGCCTTCCTCGCCTTGATCTTTCTCAGCTCCGTCCTCACCTGGGTCTTAGTGAGGGTCATGTTTGGGGGGCTGTGTGTTGGGAGTGGGGGGGGGTGTTGGTGGAGTGGGGTGTGGGCAGCAGGACTCGATGTCTTTAGAGGCAGCAGTGGTTGTTGTGCAGTCGGGGAGGAGGGCGGTTGGTCAAACCTATTATAAAACAGGTTCAGATTGTTCGCCCACTCCCTTCCCCCCATGGCCTGGGAGGAGGTATTCTGGAGCCCAGAGATGGTTTTAAGGTTTCTCCAGACCCCACCGATGTCGCTCTGTTGCAGCTTGTCCTCCATCTTCTTCCTGAAGCTGTCCTTGCCTTCTCTGATCTTCCTCCTCAGCTCCCTCTGTACGGACTTCAGCATCTCCCTGTTCCCCGACCTGAAGATCCTCTTCTTCTCTCTCAGAAGTGTTTTTATCTCAGGGTTGAGCCAGGGTTTGTTGTTCGAGCAACACCGTATGGTCTTGGTGGGAACGGATTTGTCCACACAGAAGCTGATGTAGTCCGTGATGGTGTGAGTGAGGCCGTCGATGTCCTCACCATGTGGATCGCAGAGCTGCTCCCAGGCAGTGGTTTCAAAGCAGTCCTTTAGAACGTCCATTGCCTCCTCAGACCATAACTTCACTGTGCGCATGACCGGAGGTTGTCTGTGCGCTAGGGGTTTGTACACCGGCAGGAGATGAACCAAGTTGTGATCCGATCTCCCGAGTGGGGGGAGTTTTGATGAGGTGTACGCCTCCTTAGTGTTTGCATAGAATAAATCCAGTGTTTTATTGTCTCTAGTGTGGCATGTGACATACTGGGTAAACGTGGGTAGAATGGGAGACAGTGAAATATGGTTAAAATCACCTGAGATGAGGAGAAGAGCATCTGGGTGTTCTGTCTGCAGCCTGCCAGTTACTGAGTGGATGACGTCACGCACTGTCCCAGCGTTCGCCTTCGGATTTGCATAAATAACAATGCAGATCACGTGTGAGTATTCCCTCGGGAGATGGGTAGGTCGCATGCTAACAGCTAGCAACTCATTGTCTTTGCTACAGTGCTGTTTCTTAACCGTGATATGTCCCGGTCTGCACCAGTTGTTATTGATGTACATCATCACCCCACCGCCCCGTGCCTTCCCACTGTCTGGTGTTTGGTCTGCCCGTATTGCGTGGAAACCCTCCAGTTCGATGTTAGCATCTGCTGCTAGTCCTGTTAGCCACGTCTCTGAGAATAGGAACAGGCTACACTCCGGGTATATGCTATCGTAGCGGGAGATAGCCGCTAGTTCATCTGTCTTTCCGAGTATAGATCGTACATTCCCCATAATGACAGATGGGAGGTCTGTACCTTATATTCCTTGCCCGCCGTCTTACTCCAGCTCAACACCCACGTCGTTTTCGTCTTAATTCTCCCAGTATGTCGAGTTTTCGCGTTAGCATCATGGGCCGGTTGAGTGCCTCTCTGGTCCCTGTTATCATCTGGTCCCTGTTATACTGCCTCCTGCCAGAAACGGTGGCTCCGGCCGCTGAATCAGGAGACATTTGGGCGATCTACGTGTTCGGATGGAATAACGGTGACGCTGGATCATAAAGATTGGCAAGAGAGCCAGATAGTAACAGAAATAGGCAGAAATTGATCCACTGTTGCAAAGGGCAGCCTACTCGTGTGGCGCCGGAAGTAATATTTTCCTGTACTGTTTCTATTCTGGTATCATCTATCGTTATCATTATTTCATGATTTATTTTATAATTTCCAAACAACATAATCTTTGTTTTGTTTTTTTCAGATTTAGAGATAATTTATTTTTGTTAAACCACCGTGTTAACCTTTTCATTTCAGTTGTGACCACCTCTAAAACCTGCTGCAAATTCTCACCAGTGCAAAGGATATTTGTGTCATCCGCAAACAAAATAAATTTCAGAATTTTTGGCACTTGGCATATGTCATTTATATATAAGATAAAGAGTTTGTGTCCCAAAACTGACCCCTGGGACACACCACAAGAGATGTTCATGAAGGGTGATTTGTGCTCACCAATTTGTACAAATTGTTGTCTGTTACTTAAATAACTTTCCATCCAACTCAGTCCGACCCCTCTTATCCCATACATTTCCAATTTCCTCAGTAAAATTCTGTGGTCAATGGTGTCAAAAGCTTTCTTTAAATCTATAAATACTCCTACAGCAAACTTTTTTTTATCTATACAACTAGTAATTTCTTCTATGAGTTTGATCAGTGCCAAAGATGTAGATTTGTCCGCTCTAAAACCATACTGACTGTCTGTAAGAAGGTTGTGTTTTTCAATGAAATCATCCAGTCTCTTAGGGAAGATTTTTTCATGTATTTTGGAGAATTGTGAGAGTAAAGAGACCAGCCTGTAATTTGTGAAATGACTGTCTCCTGTTTTGTATAGTGGTATTACTTTTGTTATTTTCATTTTGTTTGGAAATTTACCAGTTTGAAAAGACAGGTTACAGATGTGGGTGAGTGGTTTAACAGTTCCTTCAATTACTTTTTTCACTATTGTCATGTCAATTTCATTCCAGTCAGTTGATTTTTTTGTTCTTAAATTTACTCACAGTCTCGATAATTTCCTTTTTAGTTACTGCACCCAAAAAGATTGTGTTTGGATTTCTATCTTCTATTTCATTTACAGAACCACTATCATGTGTTTCTGGGGTCACTATTGTTTTTGCTAATTCTGGACCAACGTTTACAGAAAATTTATTGAAACCACTAATTACATCCTCCATATTATTTATCAAATTGTCATTTTCAATAAAATATTCTGGATAATTAGTATTCTTTGATCAGTTACTAATAATCCCATTTAGCACTTGCTATACAGTATTCCTCTTAAGTTATTCTAATTATCCTCTAATATTCTGTTGTAGTATTCTTTCTTACAAGTCCTCATTATATTAGTTAGCTTGTTTTTATATCTTTTATATTTGACCTCAGCCTCTACCGTTCTACACTTAAAGAATTGTTACCTCCGCCAGGCCGAAAAGGCCAGGAGGAGGTTATGTTTTTGCCAGGGTTTGTGTGTTTGTCTGTCTGTCTGTCTGTCTGTTTGTCTGTTGGTTAGCAAGATAACTCAAAAAGTCTTGGACGGATTTGCATGAAACTTTCAGGCGTTGTTGGAAATGGTACAAGGAAGAACTGATTAAATTTTGGGGGTGATCCGGTTCACCGTCTGGATACAGGAATTTTTTTAAAGCATTTTTCCACACTGTGACATAGGGCCATTTTCAACATGTGCGCAGGCGCAATGGAGGCCGCTGGGCGTCGTGTCTGACCAACACAAACTCCGCCTTCTTCAACGTTTTAGCCACAAAAGCATGCGGAAAACACTACTGGCCTCGGACCCCCAGCGTGCCTGTGCCAGCCATAGGCGCTGCGCACATTGCGCTGCTTGTCGTGTCTGACAAACACAAACTCCGCGTTCTTCAACATTTTAGGCACAAAAGCACGCGGAAAACACTGCTGCCCTGGGCACGCCAGCGTGGCTGCTTTTGCGCCACGCTGCAAAACCTGACACGGACACCTGTCCGCCGCCCCATTATTTGCCACAAATTCCCCGCCCAGCTATAGGCGCTGCGTAAAAACCACCTCTCTGCCGGGGAAGACTCTAAATTCTGTTTTGCCGCGGAGCGCAACCCCAATATAATATAAAAACCGACGCCAACCTGTCTAACCAATCTGCATCCGTCAGTGGAGGAGATGGACACACCAACACTTCAGTTTATTACCTCCGCCAAGGAGGCAATGCTTTTACTACCGTAAAACGGGGCTAGAAGGGACGGCGGGGTAATATGGGACACTTTTCTAAATGTAATTCTGCTTTTTTAATTTTGCTTCCGCCTAGATTTGATGAAGGATTCATGGATATTTGACAATAACAACACAACTCGGCGTCCTGCTCAAAATAAAAAAAGCAGAATTACATTTAAAACATTTCCCACAAAAGTGTCCCTTATTAACCCGCCGTCCCTTATAGCCCCATTTTACACTACTGAACCACTAATCCTATCACTATCACATTGATTGTCATTCATTAATTGTCTGTTTATTGCACTGTCCATGTCAAATAAACAAATAATCATTGTGAATCCAATTGCTACTCATATCTTTTCATGCTCAGGGAATCTGAAAACGTACACACAAACACTGTATGGGGGGAACTGTGCCGCTTGGCGGAGGTCTGCGCTCTCCGAGTGCTTTTCTAGTTTATATAATGTATTCTTCTTTTTACATGCATTTAGTAACCCCTTGGAACCCATGGAATATTTTTGTTTTGTCTGTCACTGTATTGTTTTATAGGACAGTTTTTATTGTACAATGATTGAAATATTTGTAAAAATTTATCATATCCTTTATTTATATCATTTTTGTCACAAACTGTCTTCTAGTCTTGCATTAATAATTCATTTGCCAGTAAATACATAGATTCTTCAGTTCCTATTCTTTTATATTTAATATTTTTGGTATACTTTTTCTTCCTATAATCACATTGATAGACAACAAAAATCGGCAGGTGGTCACTGATATCATTCAATAAAAGCCCACTCATGATATTATTTTCCATAATGTTTGTGAATATGTTATCTATTAATGTGGCACTGTGTGACGTGATTCTGCTTGGTCTGGTGATAGTTGGATGTAAGCCCATACTGTACATTGTGTTGATAAATTCTTCTGTCATACTATGTTGTTTTGAATTCATAAGATCTATATTGAAATCCCCACAGATGAACATAACTTTATGAGTAAGTTTTGCATACATTTTTTCCATCCAGTCCTTAAATAAATCAATATTTGATCCAGGTGTTCTGTATACACAGCTCACTACAATATTCTTCACATTGTCCAGACAGATTTCTGTTGTAATACATTCAAATAAATCATCTACAGTCACTGACAAATTTTCAACAACCTTGTATTGCAAGCTCTTGTCAACATAAATTGCAGCTCCTCCTCCTTTTTTCACTTTTCTATTCATATAATTTAATTGGTAGCCATCCAATGTAAAATCCACTCCTTTCTCTTCACTGAGCCACGTCTCTGATATTGCCACTATACTGAATGGCTCTTTAAACTGATGTAAATAATCTTTAATGTTATTAAAGTTGGCATTGTGGAGGAACAAATAAGTTCAGGTGAGGTACGACGAGCTGAGAGGTTGCAGAGCTTTATTTTCCTCCAACATCATGAGACACACTGTAGCGCTGTGCGCCGTGTTGTGCTGTGTGTGCTGTGTTGTGTTGCGTGTGCTGTGTGTGCTATGTGCTATGTATAGCAAGCTCTTTTATACATGTTATACAAAGAGAGAGAATGCATGGCACATTTGCATATTGATATACATATCAATCGCATGGCCAACTGGCGGCCGGACTTCCTCTCCTTAATCCGGGGATATATAACAATAGTCCATTGTTCTGATTGTCTCCTAGGGGCGCTCTGTCCATATGCAAATTGTCCCCTGCTTAGTGCAGGCTGGCTGAGTGTGAAGATTGAATGTCCATGTAGATTGTGGTGGGTCACCACAGGGTTCCCCCCACACAGCAGGTGTTGTGACCCCCCCCCCCCCTCATCATTTGGCTTCAGCTCCGGATTCCAGCACGTTGAACGGCTGTGGATTGTGGGCACATGAGCCGGTGCGTTTCGTGCGTAATGGAACAAGACGGCGATCAGCCGGCTTTAGGGAGTGAGGTGCGGGAAAAGCGCTGTGGAAGAGGAGGGGGAGGGGGTGGGAGTAAGTGAATGCAGGCCCGGGACGTCAAAGGTGTCTGGGCCGCACAAAAATTGTGTGTGGATCTGCGATGGTGAGGGACTTTCCCGATAAACCTGGCGGAGATCCACAGTGGCTGTGAAAATTTTTTTATCTGACTCCTCTCGCGGCTCGATCCAGCGAGGATGTGGGGAAGGCGAGCGACCAAATTCCCTGAGGATGCGTAGTGGCTGTGAAACAACTGCAGCTGTGTAAGGGTGTGAGGCGGTTTGGCTTTAGGTGTGGGAGCAGCCCTAAACTCATCAGTCATCACTGGCGCCTAGCGGCTGCCACGACCTTGGATGCGCTCTGCAGAGCGTGCCCAAATGCCAAGTCACTGTGTTTCGTTACCTTGTATTCATACATGTGTAATGACAATAAAGTTGAATCTCATCTCATCTCATCTCATCTCATCAGAGAAAGCAATCGGCTAAATTCCCATTGTGCGCCATGGCTGAGAAACCCATACAAAGTCCTGTGTGCGGGCTGCACGTATGCTTCAGGTGCGAGAGCAGCCCTGAAGGTTCTGAGGGTGGCGATCGGCCGTTTTTCTCGGGCATGTGCAGCGGCGGAGGACGATTTATCAGACTATGGAGCTGGTTCGTCTCTGTGCGTGGTGCGCGCTTGGCGCCATGACCACATAACTGGCAGTTGCACTGTCCTCGTAATCCTGTGGTGTTCGTGCGGGGCTTCTTTGCACGGGATGTCCACTGTCGTGTGAGTCAGGGTCGGGGAGCTTGGTGGAAATCAACGCAGTTAGTGTTGATGATTTCCCTGTTCAGTCTGCTTCCTTCGTTTCGCTCGTGTCGCGGTTCATGGTGCTTGTCGGTCCAAGCACTGTGCGTAGCTACGGGGAGCGCGTTCCGGGGAGGATGAAGAGGTTGCAGGCGTTCTCTGGTCCTCTGGGATCCACAGCACGGTGAGAGGGACGGTCATTCTCCCTCGTCAGGTCACCAATGTGGAGGTAAAAGATCAGGCGAGGGGCGCACTGTGACGCGTGCTGAGGCTTCCCGTCCGGGTCATCTCCGGGGTGTTGGCCTCGTGTTCCATTCTTCCTCATGGGTCACCAGTGTGGAGGAACAAATAAGTTTAGGCGAGATGCAGCGAGCTGGAAGGTGGCATGATTTTATTTTCCTCCAACATCATGAGACACATTGTAGCGCTGTGTGCTGTGTTGTGCTGTATGTGTTGTGTTGTGTGTGCTGCGCTGTGCTGTGTGTGTTGTGTGTGCTATTGTGGCATGTATAGCAAGCTCTTTTATACATGTTATACAAAGAGAGAGAATGCATGGCACATTTGCTTATTAATATACATATCAGTCAATACATATCAATCGCGTGACCAACTGGCGCCCGGACTTCCTCTCCTTAATCCGGAGATGTATAACAATAGTCCATTGTTCTGATTGTCTCCTAGGGGCTCTCTGTCCATATGCAAATTGTCCCCTGCTTAGTGCAGGCTGGCTGAGTGTGAAGATTGAATGTCCATGTAGATTGTGGTGGGTCACCACAGCATAGAGACTTCTACTGTTGAAGTGGATCATAGAAATATTGAAATCGGATGTGACCATTGTGTTAAACTGTTCATCCGTGTAGTAACTACAGCTATTATTGATGGAGATGAATAGATTATTGTCAGGGTCTATGTTATATTCCACGTCCTGTGGGTTGTGATCCGTATATTCAAAAAGTTTCAGTTCCTGTTGTTCCTGTGTATTGATCTTTTGTTTCATGTAGTTATATGTCCTGTTGCAGATCAACCCCAAATAAAGTTCAGCTGTTCTCGTAGGCTTTTCTTGTCATTTTTGTAGTCACATGTTGCAGCACAAGCCATGGTCTGCAGAGAGCTTCCAAAGCATCAGCGAGATCTCATTGTTCGAAGGTATTGGTCAGGTGAATGGTACAAAAGAATTTCCAAGGCATTGGAACACAGTGAAGACAGTCATCAAGTAGAGGAAATATGGCACAATAGTGGCATTACCAAGAACTGGACGTCCCTCCAAAATTGATGAAAAGACAAGAAGAAAACTGGCCAGGGAGGCTGCCAAGAGGTCAACAGCAACATTGAAGGAGCTGCAGGAATTTCTGGCAAGTACTGGCTGTTTAGTACATGTGACAACAATCTCCTGTCTAGGGTGGCAAGATTAACGCCTTATGAAGAAAACATCCAAGCCCGGCTACATTTTGCAAAAATGCATTTGAAATCTCCCAAATGCATGTGGGAAAATGTGTTATGGTCCAATGAAACCAAGGTTGAACTTTTTGGCCGTAATTTCAAAAGGTATGTTTGGCGCAAACACAACACTGCTAATCACCAAAAGAACACCATACCTACAGTGAAGCTTGGTGGTGGCAGCATCATGCTTTGGGGCTGTTTTCTTCAGCTGGAACTGGGCCCTTAGTCAAGGTGGAGGGAATTATGAACAGTTCCAAATACCAGTCAGTATTGGCACAAAACTTTCAGGCTTCTGCTAGAAAGCTGAAGACGAAGAGGAACTTCATCTTTCAGCACTACAATGACCCAAAGCACACATCCAAATCAACAAAAGAATGGCTTCACCAGAAGAAGATTAAGGTTTTGGAATGGCCCAGTCAGAGTCCAGACCTGAATCCAATTGAACATCTGTGGGGTGATCTGAAGAGGGCTGTGCACAGGAGATGCCCTCACAATCTTGACAGATTTGGAGACTTTTTGCAAAGAAGAGTGAGCAAATATTGCCACATCAAGATGCGCCACATTGATAGACTCCTACCCAAAAAAATTGAGGGCTGTAATAAAAGCCGAAGGTGCTACAACAAAGTATTAGTTTATAAGGGTGTACATATTTATGCAACCAGGTTATTGTAAGTTTTTTATTTTTCCCCTTAAAAGATTTCAGTTTATTTTTCAATTGGGTTGTACAGGTTATAGGTCACATTAATGGTGGAAAAAGTTTTGAAATGATTTATCTTGGTCTCCTTTTTTTACATCACAAAAACCTGGCATTTGAACAGGGGTGTGTATACCTTTTATATCCACTGTACACAGGCCTGTGCCTTTCCAAATCATGTCCAATCAACTAAATTTACCACAGGTGGACTCCAATTAGCTATAGAAACATCTCAAGGATGATCAGTGGAAACAGGATGTACCTGAGCTCGATTTTGAGTTTCATGGCAAAGGCTGTGAATACTTATGTTCATGTGATTTCTTAGATTTTTATTTTTAATAAATTTGCACAAATCACAAGGCAAGTTTATTTGTATAGCACATTTTGTGTACAAGACAGTTCAAAGTGCTATACATAAAAACATTAAAGCATTACAGCAAGTTGCAAAAGGGATATAGTGGTGTGAAAAAGTGTTTGCCCCCTTCCTGATTTCTCTTTTTTTTTTGTATGTCACGCTTAAATGTTTCAGATCATCAAACATATTTAAATATAACCAAGTAAACACAAAATGCAGTTTTTAAATGAAGGTGTTTATAATTAAGTGTAAAAAAATCCAAACCTACATGGCCCTGTGTGAAAAAGTGATTCCCCCCCCCCCCCCCGTTAAAATATAAATTAACTGTGGTTTATCACATCTTTGGAATGCTGAGTTCAATTTCTCTAGCCACACCCAGGCCTGATTGCTGCCACACCTGTTCTCAATAAAGAAATCACTTAAATAGGACCTGCCTAACAAAGTGAAGTAGACCAAAAGATCCTCAAAAGCTAGACATCATGCTGCGATCCAAAGAAATTCAGGAACAAATGAGAAACAAAGTAATTGAGGTCTGTCAGTCTGGAAAAGGTTATAAAGCCACCTCTAAAGCTTTGGGACTCCAGCAAACCACAGTGAGAGCCATTATCCACAAATGGCGAAAACATGAAACAGTGGTGAACCTTCCCAGGAGTGGCTGGCCGACCAAAATTACCCCAAGAGCGCAACGATGACTCATCCAAGAGGTCACAAAAGACCCTACAATAACATCCAAAGATCTGCAGGCCTCACTTGCCTCAGTTAAAGTCAGTGTTCATGACTGCACCATAAGAAAGAGACTGGGCAAAAATGGCTTGCATGGCAGAGTTCCAAGACAAAAACCACTGCTGAGCAAAAAGAACATAAAGGCTCATCTCAGTTTTGTCAGAAAACATCTTGATGATCCCCAAGATTTTTGGGAAAATGCTCTGTGGACTGACGAGACAAAAGCTGAACTTTTTGGAAGGTGTTTGTCCCATTACATCCGATGTAAAAGTAACACAGCATTTCAGAAAAGGAACATCATACCAAGAGTAAAATATGGTGGTGGTAGTGTGATGGTCTGGGGCTGTTTTGCTGCTTCAGGACCTGGGAGATTTCCTATAGTAAATGGAACCATGAATTCTGCTGTCTACTAAAAAATCCCAAAGGAGAATGTTCAGCCATCTGTTCATGACCTTGAGATGCTGTGGCATGACCTTTAAAAGGTATTCATGCTTAAAAACCCTCCATTGTGGCTGAACTACAGCAATTCTGCAAAGATGAGTGGGCCAAAAGACTCATTGCCAGTTATCGCAAACACTTGATTGCTGTTGTTGCTGCTAAGGGTGGCCCAACCAGTTATTAGATTTAGGGGCAATCACTTTTTCACACAGAGCCATGTAGGTTTGGATTTCTTTCCCCTTAATCATAAATACCTTCATTTAAAAACTGCATTTTGTGTTTACTTGTGTTATCTTTGTCTAATATTTAAATTTGTTTGATGATCTGAAACATTCAAGTGTGACAAACATCCCAAAAAAAGAGAGATCAGGAAGGGGGTGAACACCTTTTCCCGTCACTGTATATAAGAATTTAAAAGCAAACTAAAAAGTAAATTAAAGAGAAACAAAAACAAGCTAAAATAGAATACGACAGAAATAAAAGTTACAGTACATTGTAGGAGATTAACAATTGTTCTACTGAAAGGCCGTGGCAAATAGAGTTTTTAACCTCGGTTTAAAGCAGCTGAGAGTTTCAGCAGCCCTGATGCTTTCTGGGAGCTTGTTCCATATGTGAGGGGCATAAAAAAAAACAAAACCCACTGTAGGGAACCCACGCTGGGATAATCATCTCAGACTGGAAGCAGAGGGGAGGCAAATAGTCCCTCTGCCGGTAGAGCGTGGGGGATTAAACAGATGAGGACAATAGGTATTGTGATGGGAGAAGTTATGGTGGTGCAGCAGGAAGGAGTAGCTGCGGGGGCAGTAGGGGGGTGATGTGTTGAATGTATTGTGATGCAAGATCTCAGGCAGCAGGGGGAAGGAGTGGAATGATATAAAAGGAGAGACCCTGGTGTATTGAAAAAATGCTTTTTTCTGCGTATGAATGACATGAGAGAGTGAATAAAGTTTGTCTGCCATGCAAGTCTGACTTGCGAGTGCAAGACTGGTGACCCTTGATGAGTTATAGAACACAAGGCAAAAACCCCGGAGTCGGCCCGGAAGGGAAGACCCAGCAACGCGGCAAGCGTCCCAGAGACGGCCCGGACGGAAAGCCCCAGCAACGCGTGCGCTGTTTCGGTCAAACTACCGGACTTGTGGCTGCACGACCCGCAGTCTTGGTTCCTCCACACCGAGGCTCAGTTCGCCCTCCGGGGAACAACGGCAGATGACACCAGATATTACTATGTGGTCGCAGCGCTGGACGCTCGCACGACTCAGCAAGTAGCGAGCCTGCTCCAACAGCCTCCAACCCACGATAAACACGGGACTTTCAAAGCCGCGCTGACTCGGCGCTACACACTCTCGGACTGTGAGAGAGCAGAGAAGCTCCTGAGGCGCTCCGAGTTAGGAGATGGGTCAGCGGTCGAACTGATGGAGAAGATGTTGGCGTTGATGGGCACGGACGACGGGCATTTTCTGTTTGCCCACCTTTTCCTCCGGAACCTCCCAACAGAGGCAAGAGCGGTCCTGGCCAACTCGCTGTTGCTGGCCGCGCGTTACTACCGTGCTCTAGCCCAGGAGGCAGGTCGGATCATCCTCACCACCAGAGCTCTCACAGGGAACGTGGTGGCGTCAGAACCCAGTGAGACGACCAGCGGAAGCAAGGAGCCGCCGATGGTAGCAGCAGCGGGGGCCAGGAAGCGCCAGAGAGACACGCTCTGCTCCTACCACTGCCATTTTGGAGAGAACGCACGCCGATGTGTGCCACTGTGCCAATTCAAGCGTTCGGGAAATGCCAAGGCTGGCAGTCAGTAGCAGCTGCGACCGCTGGTGAAGAAAACAAGCTGCTCTACGTGACGGACTCGCGCTTGGGGAGATGGTTCCTCGTAGACACCGGCTCCCAAAAGAGCCTCATCCTGCCGTCCTACGCCGACTGGCTAGCGGGAGCTAGCGGCCCCGAGCTGATGGCTGCAAACGGCTCGGACATTAGGACTTTTGGTGAGAGGACACTGACTGTGTCCCTACACGGCCGTATGTACGAGTGGACATTCGTCATAGCGACATGCAGTTTCCCATCTTGGGCGCTGATTTTCTGTGTGCACACGGGCTGCTAGTCGATGTTGCTAACAGACGCCTGATGAATGCAGTGTCTTTTGATTCTCTCCCCTGTACAGCTCGAGGGGCCGGGCCAACAACGCTAGCCAACGTCATAGCTCCAGGCGGTAAGTTCCACACACTGCTCACTCAGTTCCCAGCACTCATGGTCCCAACATTTTCGGCGGCCATCACTAAACACGGGGTGGAACACTTTATCACCACCACTGGGCCGCCCGTTTTCGCACAACCTCGGCGCCTGGACACAGCTAAACTGGCCATAGCGTGCAAGGAGTTTGCCAACTTGGAAAGGTTGGGCATCATCAAGCGCTCAAACAGCCCATGGGCATCCCCACTACACATGGTCCCTAAGGCCGAGGGATCATGGTGACCGTGCGGAGATTTCCGCAGATTGAACAACGCCACAGCGCACGACCGCTAGCCGATTCCCCATATTCAGCATTTTTCCGTTCACCTCGCCGGGGCAAGTATTTTTTCCAAAATAGACCTGGTCCGTGGTTACCACCAGGTCCCGGTGCATGCGGAGAACATACCCAAAATGGCGGTAGTAACTCCATTTGGCCTGTTTGAGTTTTTACACATGCCCTTCGGATTAAAAGGCACAGCACAGACATTCCAGCGCATGATGGATGTGGTGTTGCGCAATCTGCCGTTTGTGTTTGTCTACCTGGATGACATCCTGGTGGCCAGCGCGTCCGAGGACGAACACGTAACCCACCTCAGGATGGTTTTCCGGAGGTTGGAGGAGCACGGGTTAGTAATCAACCTGGCGAAATGCCAGTTCGGCATGACGGGGATTGATTTTTTGGGGGCACCGCATCTCACTGGAGGGAGCGATACCCTTGCCGGACAAGGTGTGCGCGGTGGCGAATTTTCCCCGGCCTCAGACGGTCAGGGCGCTGCAAGAGTTTTTGGGGATGGTTAACTTTATAACCGGTCCCTCCCCCGCGAAGCTCAGCTCATGCAGTCATTGTACGCCGCACTCAAGAAACGGAAACCGGCGGACAGAGTCGACTGGACTCCGGAGCGGGAGCAGGCATTCTCTGAGGTTAAAACAGCCCTGGCAAACGCCGCACTGTTGGCGCACCTGGACCCGGCGGCTCGGATAACGCTCACTATCAACGCCTCGGACATGGCCATAGGGGCCGTCATGGAGCAATGCGTCTCTGGTTCTTTGCAGTCGCTCGCTTTTTTTTAGCAGGGCTTTGTGCGACAGTAAGCGTAAATACAGCGTGTTCGACAGAGAGTTGCTGGCTCTCCACCTGGCCATACACCACTTCCAGTTCTGGCTGGAAGGGCGCAGCTTCACCGCGTTCGTGGACCACAAGCCGCTAACATACGCAATGGCCAAGGTTTCGGAACCATGGTCGGGCCGGCAGCAGAGACAGCTGGCCGCGATCTCGGAGTTTCCTACCGATATTCAGCATGTGGCTGGTAAACTGAATGTGGTGGCGGACTGCCTCTCGCGCGCAGTAGCGGCCCCAGTCTGCGTGGGGATAGATTATACAGCCATGGCCGCAGAGCAGATTGGCGATGCAGACGTGTGCGTGCTCCAGTCTGGACCAACAGGGTTAAGGCTGGAGAGCAGAGTACTGCAAGACGGAAGCCCCCCCCTCCTAATCTGTGACGTCTCCACGGGACACCCGCGCCCAGTGGTCCCACTTGCTTGGCGCCGCCGAGTGTTTGAGTCAGTTCACGCTCTGGTGCACCCAGGAGTGCGCACGTCAGTCAAAATGGTGGGAGCGAAGTTTGTATGGCCAGGCCTGCGCAAACTAGTGAAAGAGTGGGCTGCAGCCTGCGTAGCGTGCCAACGAGCCAAAGTACACAGACACACAAAGACCCCTTTGGAACCATTTCGTATACCGGCTAAGAGGTTCGACCACGTTCACGTGGACCTCGTGGGCCCCCTCCCGCCATCGCAGGGGTTCACGCACCTTCTGACAGTGGTGGACCGCACCACACGCTGGCCAGAAGCAGTCCCGCTAGTGGCAACCACGTCCGCGGACATGGCGCGCGCCTTTTTGACAACATGGGTGGCATGTTTTGGCATCCCTTTGGACATCGCGCCCAATAGGGGCCCTCAGTTTGTTTCCGACCTCTGGTCAGCGATGGCCCATAGCCTGGGTGTCGCAATTCATCGCACAACCGCGTACAACCCACAGGCCAATGGGTTATGCGAGCGTTTCCATAGGTCACTGAAAACAGCGCTCGGGGCTTCGCTTACGGATGCAAATTGGGTAGACCGGTTGCCGTGGGTTCTGTTAGGGTTGCGTTCCGCACCAAAAGAGGATTTGGAGGCTTCCCTGGCGGAGCTTGTTTTTTCTCAGCCACTGTGGCTCACTGGGGAATTTTTACCAGATAATCCCGCGCCGATCAAGTATCTCTCTCAGCGTTTGCAGCATAGCGTGGATACAGGCACGCTACCGGGCCCGGCCCACCACTGTTTTCCACGCGCTTTTGTGCCAAAAACTTTGAAGAACGCGGCGTTCGTGTTTGTCAGGCACGATGCCCACCGCCCCCCATTGCGCCCACCCTACGATGGCCCGTTCAGAGTGCTGGAACCAGGGGACAAACATTTTTTGTTAGACTTGGGGGCTTGTCGGGAGAAAATATGTATAGACAGACTTAAGCCCGCCTTTGTGGTGGCGGACGAGCAAGTGATGTTGGCTCGGGCTCCTCGGCGTAGAAGACCCCCACTGAGAACTCCCCAGGTAAACGATTCATCAGAGCAGCCACACAGGCAAGTCGAATGTCCCCCCCCCCCCCCGCCATTGCCCACCCGCAGACAGACACACCTCCAGGAGCCCCCCACCGGCACAGCAGCACCGCGGAGTCGAAGAACCCTTGTTACAGCAGATATGGGAGGAGACTGAAGCCAAAAGGACATGAGGGTTGACACTCAGTCTGAGACTCTGGGTGGGGGGCTGTGTAGGGAACCCACGCTGGGATAATCATCTCTGACTGGAAGCAGAGGGGAGGCAAATAGCCCCTCTGCCGGTAGAGTGTGGGGATTAAACAGATGAGGACAATAGGTATTGTGATGGGAGAAGTTATGGTGATGCAGCAGGAAGGAGTAGCTGCGGGGACAGTAGGGGGATGATGTGTTGAATGTATTGTGATGCAAGATCTCAGGCAGCAGGGAGGAGTGGAGTGATATAAAAGGAGAGACCCTGTTGTATTGAAAAAATGCTTTTTCTGTGTATGAATGACTTGAGAGAGTGAATAAAGTTTGTCTGCCGTGCAAGTCTGGTTTCTTTATTTGCACTCTCCACACCACCACATTTTTTCACTTTGTCTTTATGGGGTATTGTGTATAGAATTTTGAGGAAAAAAATTAATTCATTTTGGAATAAGGCTGTAACATAACAAAATATGGAAAAAGTGAAGCGTTGTGAATACTTTCCGGATGCACTGTATATAAACACACAAACTGATTGAACAGATGAAGGGTTGGGCAGGGGAAGAAAAGAAGGGTCAGGAAAGATTGCAAATTTTTGTCACCATATAAATAAGAAGAATTAAATGATTTATCTATCACATGTTGATCATTTTGATAGTATTGAGGTGTAAGTGTTAGAAAAAAATAAAAAATGGCTTCATATGTATATTGATCAAAAGAAGCACAGGCACACTACTTGCTAATGTCTGGTTCTAATATAGTCCATTAGAAAGCTTTGGTAGAAGTAAGAAAAACAACAGCAACAGAAGTGCTGAGAGATTACAAAGCTTTTTAATTGTTTATATCTGCAACTTGACTGGTTCCCACTCATATTAGCTTATCTGTATTTAATGCTTGGCTTTCTCTTTCAACAGTGGTGCCGTTACACTATTCGCATCATTCCTAATAAGCTGTCACTCCCACCTTGAACATTAGGCCATGTGATCTGCATATTTTTGCCTTCTGTCATCTTGAATGTTTTTTGAAGAGTGTCTACGCCATCATTTGAAAACTTTTCTCTACCCCTTATGCACAGGTACTGCTACACCTGCGAGACACACACTCCTCCACGCTGCTCCCACTGCTACGACTGTGATGTGTGTGTGCTGCGCCGGGACCACCACTGTGTCTTCTTCGGCCAGTGTGTGGGCTTCAGTAATTATCGCTACTTTCTGAGCTGCTTGTTGTTCATGTGGTCAGGGCTCCTATACGCCACGCTGATGAATGCAGAGGTCTTCATCATCATACTGAAAGAGGGAGTGACAGTGCACAGTGTCCTTCTGCTGCTCGTCCCCTGGATCATGCTGGTTTCAGGTACAATCAAACCCTAAAATTGTCCAGTGTGTGTCCTCCTTAAATTAGCAATTTCAACACTGTTTATTTTCCATTAAGCTCTCTATATGCTTGTTTGTGTGGAACTGTGTTTTTTCATGAACCTACTGTGATTTACCTTCACTGCTGGTCTCTCCCACTCCAGGTCAGGTCTCAGCACGTGCCTTTGCCTTCGCCTTCATTGCAGACACGTGTGTCGTTGGCTTTCTGCTGGTGTCCGCCTTCTTCTTCTTCCATCTCTTCCTGATGGTCCGCGGGCAAACCACGAGAGAGTGGTACTCATCCCGCCGACCCTACAGCCTGGGACTCTTGGGTAACCTGCGCCACACGTTGGGCTTGAGGTGGTACATCTGCTGGCTCTGTCCACTCATCCCATCGCCTCTACCCGGAGATGGGATCAACTTCCTGGTCACCGGTTCGCTGGAACCCACTCAATAGCACCTGGAAGTCTGATTGGGCTTTTGTGTCTTTGATTTTTTTCAATGGTGATGGTTGATGTTGTCAGAAACAAGAGAATTCGCATTTGATCAAAAAGAGTTTTGTTGTTTGGGTTAAAAGTTTGTGGTTGTTCAGGATGTTACTGGTTATGTTTATCTGCCAGTTTGTGCTCTGTACAAAGAAATTAAGGGTTTACATTTGAAGCTACACCAAGTCTTAACTTGAGGTTAATCTGTACACTCCATGAGGCTGGCCACAGGATCTTAGCTCAGGCCAGCTGTGTACTTTTGGAGTTGTGAGGATTGACAATATGTGTTACAATACCACTGAAAGAAGAATGTATTTTGTTGATTCTGAAATGTGTAGACATTACAATCTTCATTAATAAGCACTTACGGTCCCAGACAATGACAGAGTCAATTTATTTGTTTTTCCCGGACACTTTTGAGCTGCCTAAATATGAAGCGCATGCAGATACTGTGCCTCATGAACACAGGAACACAAAAAACCTGTGGCTCTCTGTTTGCTGTTATACTTTAGCTGTGAGGATCCCAATATACTGTATCTACACCCACTTTTGAGCTCCAGCTAAGTTTATTACATTGACCTTTTCACTGAATATTGATGTGCCAGGTGGAACAAAAAGAGCTTCAAGGGGTGTCACAGGGCTGACTAAACAGCTACAGGATGGGAGTCCATGTGAGCTCTAAAGAAAACAATCCATGCAAATCGTTCGTAGTGTGAATGTGCTGTTGCAGTTTGAATAATTTAGTGTTCACAAGGTTTTAAATCTACTATGGTCACTGTGTGTGAAATGGATTTCTCAGTGGATTTCTCAGTGATTTTATTACATTGTTCATGTTTCTATGATTTTTAGACTTGAGCAGCAATTGTGTCCTGGTTCCTTACTGTTAATTGTTTATACTGTGTACATATCTTAATGGCATACTCTTTTTGTAGGTAGCATAATACTGAATACCCAGTTTACACTTTTGAAGCAGTACATCCAGCTACCTACCAACTTGCCAATTAAATTTATTTCAAATGTTTTTACACAGATTTGATTTCAAGTATTTCATCAGAAGTTGTGCAGTCATTATTCAACTTTTTTAAAAATATATATATTACAGTTTAAAGTGGTATGAAAAAGTGTTTGCCCCCTTCTTGATTTCTCTTTTTTTTTTTTGTATGTTAAATGAAGATGTTTATTATTAAGGGGGGGGGGGGGAATCTGAACTTGCATGACCCTATGTGAAAAAGTGATTGCCCCCAAAACCTAATAATTGGTTGGGCCACCCTTAGCAGCAACAACTGCAATCAAGCATTTGCAATAACTGTCATTTGCAGTGCTGTGGAGGAATTTTGGCCCACTCATCTTTGCAGAATTGTTGTAATTCAGCCACATTGGAGGGTTTTTGAGCATGAACCACCTTTTTAAGGCCATGCCACAGCATCTTAATTGGATTCAGGTCAGGACTTTGACTAGGCCACTCCGAAGTCTTCATTTTGTTTTTCTTAAGCCATTCAGAGGTGGACTTGTTGGTGTGTTTTGGATCATTGTCCTGATGCAGAACCCAAGTGCACTTCAGCTTGAGGTCACAAACAGATGGCTGGACATTCTCCTTCAGGATTTTTTGGTAGACAGCAGGATTCTTGGTTCCATTTACCACAGCAAGTCTTCCAGGTCCTGAAGCAGCAAAACGGCCCCATACCATCACACTACCACCACCATATTTTACTGTTGATATGATGATCCTTTTCTGAAATGCTGTTACTTCTACGCTGGATGTAATGGGGCACACATCTTCCAAAAAGTTGAACTTTTGTCTCGTCAGTCCACAGAATATTTTCCCAAAACTCTTGGGGATCATCAAGATGTTTTCTGCCAAAACTGAGACGAGCCTTTATGTTCTTTTTGCTCAGCAGTGGCTTTCGACTTGGAACTCTGCCTTGCAGGCCATTTTTGCCCAGTCTCTCTCTTATGGGGGAGTCTGGAGTGAGGCCTGTAGTTCTTTGAATGTTGTTATACGGTCTTTTGTGACCTCTTGGATGAGTCATCGCTGTGCTCTTGGGGTAATTTTGGTCGGCTGACCACTCCTGGCAAGGTTCACCACTGTTCCATATTTTCGCCATTTGTGGACAATGGCTCTCACTGTGGTTCGCTGGAGTCCCAAAGCTTTAGAAATGGCTTTATAACCTTTTCCAGACTAATAGCTCTCAATTACTTTCTCACTTGTTCCTGAATTTCTTTGGATCGCAGCATCATGTCTAGCGTTTGAGGATCTTTTGGTCTACTTCACTTTGTCAGGCAGGTCCTATTTAAGTGATTTCTTGATTGAGAACAGGTGTGGCAGTAATCAGGCCTGGGTGTGGCTAGAGAAATTGAACTCTGCTTTCCAAAGATTTGATAAACCACAGTTAATTTATGTTTTAACATGGGGGCAATCAGTTTTTTTCTCACAGGGTCATGTAGGTTTGGATTTTTTTTACCCTTAATAATAAACACCTTCATTTAAAACTGCATTTTGTTCAGTTCAGAATTTAATCTGACTTGGGACAGCATGTCCTACAGTACTTGATACCAGCAGGACTTTTGTTACCTCCCTGCAATTCTTGCTTTATTTGCCTCTTCTGCACATTTTGCTTTTGTATATTTTATGGTGTACGCTGCCTCTTGCCCAAAGATGCTGGGATAGGCTCCAGCCCCCCGCAACCCGAAAAAGGATTAAGTGGAAGAAGATGGATGGATATTTTATTCTTGTGGTCTTAAAATATAAATAGAAATTACAAGTTGTTTTATGTTCCATCAGCAGATTTACATTGCAGCCAAAAGTTTTTTTTATTATTATTAATTTCAAATTTGTCTTGTTTCTTATTGAGGGGAGAATAATGGAGTACTGTTTTTTTGTTTTTTTAATTTTGTACTTTTTTTGTGGCGCAAGCTGTGCTTAAGTTATCACATATGGGTTTGGAATGTTATTTTCTTGTATGGAAAGGATTTTATGCACCTTTTGAATGGAAATTGTAAAATCTGTTGATTTCAGATAAATGAAAAACTATTTAAAAGGTTTACAGGATATTTATGAAAGTAGAAAAAACTTTGGAAAAGGTAGGTGCAACTAAAATTTTTAATACAGATATGCAACAGAGGTTTTGGGGTGTATATTTTAGATACTTGGATATGTTAAATTTTTATTTGTTTTCAGTGAATCAAATGAGTGGATTTGGTTGTCTTTTTAAATATGGGTGACAAAGGCTTAATCAAATCTACACTACTCACAAAAAGTTAGGGATATTTGGCTTTCAGGTGAAATTTCGGGATTCACCTAAAACACACTATAGCCTTTACAGGTGAACTTAATTTGACCTTCTCTAACCTTTTGAATGCACATGTCCAGCTGTTCAGTATTCTTGTACTTTTTGCATAACTTGCTGTTCTCTGACAAGGTGCTTAATGGCAAAATTCACAACAGATGTTTGATCGCTAAATCAACCAATAAATTTTCTGGTTCAATTAGAATTGGTATTTAAACAGTCCTCTTCATCATGCTGTTCACATTTTGACATCTATGAATGAATTTATGAACATTTTGACATCTTGAGACAAAGACGATACCTCACAATTGATCAACAGTACCTCGCCATTGTGAGGCTTCAAACAGGATGTTCTCAGAGGGAAGTGGCCACTGAGCTTAGAGTGTCACAGACTGTCATCAGCAGGTTGCAACAGAGAGACTGGAAGAGTCACAGAAAGGCATAGGAATGGATGTCGTTTGGCCATGTCCTATGCAGATAACCACTTCATTGTGAACAGTGCCCTGCGGAACCAGATAATGAAGCCACTCAACTCCAGGTACATTTAAGGGAAGCGAGAGGCACCCAAGTGTCACATCGGACCGTTCAAAACTGTTTACATCAGTGTGGTCTGCGTGCTAGACGACCTGCAAGGGTGCCTGACCACACCACCAGGCACAGTCGTCGTCTTGCGTGGGCCAGGGAGCATTTATGCTGGACAAGGGACCAGTGGACCTCAGTGCTATTCTCTGTTGAAAGTCAAATCATGTTGCGCAGAAATGATGGCCGCCAACGATGTTGGAGATGTCAAGGAGAGCGCTATGCATCAGCCACTTGTCACCAGATGAGCCTTTGGTGGTGGTGTTGCAGTCTGGGCAGGTGTATCTAGTCAATACAGAACCGCCCTACACCTTGTGAATGGCGCAGTTGTAACGTGACCGAGAGTAGTTAAAAACATAACTTCAGGTTCTTTAAAACCAGGTGAAGAGTCACAGGTAGCAATCAAAGGGGAACTTATGAGGATGTTCACAGGGATTTTATTACAACAAATTATGTACAAGAAATGCCCACTAAAAGAAAAAGCCTAATAAAATAAAAAGTCTGAACTAAAAAAATAAAATAAAAAGTGGGCTAAAAACAAAAGTCCATAAAAGCTGAGAAGGAGGATCCACTCTTCCAGGCCATGCTCTGCCACCACGATACCTACGCCCTCAGGAAACAGACCAGGCAGAGCTCCTCAATCTGCCTCCTTCCGTCTTTTGCCCGCAGCACCACCAACTGCTCCACACAGAAGTGTCTCCCCCCAAATGCCAGCATCATGGTGGTCCTGGCCATTACTGCTCCTCCTCCACCTCCTCAGTCATGCCCTCCTGCAGCCATCTTCCTGGGACCAGCAGCCTTCTCTTGTCCAACCAGGCTCTCATCTGGCTGGCTATCCAGGCAGGGCACTCCTCTCCAGGCAGAACTCCTTCCTTCTGGCAACAAAACTCTCCAGCCGGGCCCTCTCCTCAGGCAGGACTCCTTCCTGACAAAAACTCTCTTCTGGACTGCCAGAGCACCTCTTATCATGTGCAGCCACAGGTGCTGCACATTCCCAATCAACACAGGTGCTGCTCATTAGTAATTAGGGGAAGCACAGGGTGGCAGTAAACAACATTGCTGATTTAAAAACACTGATTAAAATATAAAAAACACAAAACGTGCAACATAAAACTAAAAACCACATGAAACCCCAAAACAATAAAACACTTCCACCCCGTGACACAGTGACCACCCGATACTACCTGAATAACATCATTAATCCAGTCATTGTGTCCCTGCATGAACAGCACAGGCCTAATTTCATCTTCATGGACAACAATGCTCCGGCTCACTGAGGTTGCATCATTAGGGAACGACTGCTGGGGGCTGGGGTGTTGTGTCCATAGTTATAGGAATAACGAGGGAGTATTGACTCGGTTAACAGGGCTTTATTTCAGGATACAAAACTATATACAGAAGGCTTATGGCACTCATCTGCATGCCAGGTGGCTCCCACGATGAAAGAGGCAGAGCCTCTTCCGCCCACTTGCTTTATACCCCGAGTGGTGTCACCACCGGAAACCGGTAGTTAGCCACCCCGGTCTAGCCCACGTCCAGCCCGGCTGCCATCTTACTCTTACCAGCCTTTTTCATATGTAACCCCCCCCCCCTTTAAAAAGTGTCAGGCACACAAACAACCCACCCCAATTTGTCACCCGACTCACGCACTAAAAGGGAAGAACATATGTACAAAATAAATAAACTCCTATCCATTCGCACAACTAAGGCTGGGGGGCCGGGTAGACTGCCAGCGCCCCCTACACGGCTGAGTGGGGTATTCTGCCGCTAAAGAAGAACAGTTCAATCAAACAAAAGAAAGCCATGTTACGAACTCAAAATAATCCCATGAAGAACTAGAAAAGCACTCATAGAGCACATACCTCCTCCAAGGCTCCGTCCATTTGTCATGGATCACCTCCAAAATGTAATGAGTTTGTGTGTAGGCCTATAGCCACTTGTGGTTAAAATGGCATCAAAGTCTGTCCATCAGTTTTGGAGTATTGTTGCTAACACACTGTGAGAAGATAAGAACCTTGGCTGAGGTATAATGGGTTCCTCTCTAGCCCAAGAACCACCTCTGGTGAAAATTTCATCCACATCCATCCAGTAGTTTTTGTGTAATCCTGCTGCACAAATACAAACAAAGCCCTTGGTGGAGGTACGCACTCTCAGATCATCACCAAAATCTAATCATCTGTTCCCCATGCCATTACACACCTTTCCTGAAAATTTCGTCAAAATCCGTTCATAACTTTTTGAGTTATGTTGGTAACAGACAGACAGACAAACCCCAGTAAAAACATTACCTCCTTGGCGGAGGTAATAATACATAAACATCACACATAAAATTACAATATACTGTACACACTACTGGCGGCCCCCACCCCGACTCCCACCCCACAATGAGCATTCACAGCAAAATTACGTTGGGCATTCAATTAAAACAACTCAAACAAACATGGTGGACTCAAATTTACCATAATCGGAATTAATTCCCGAGCCACTATCCCTCTGGCTGCAAAACTCATCACCTAAACACCAATTAAACACTAGCACACTAAATCACAGCACTGAATCAGGCACACCACCATCCTGGATAATAAAATTTATCATGTAAACACACCACTTAGGTTTACAATTAAATAACTTAACATGCCTTCCATACTTTCTCTCTTTTTTTTTTTTAAAGTAAATTTACCGAGGCACCAAACAGCAAAACAACATACACAGGACTAGGGTAAACACAATAAACACAAAACAAAACCTTCAGTCCTTGGATGGATCCCTTCTCCAGGCGTCTCCGTCTCTTCACCTCAGGGATCCTGCTGCGCCGTCTCCTCTCCGCCACTGGCAGCCGCAGGTCCCTCGGATTTCTCCAGGCGTAAATGGACCTACACCGGTGTGCCTCCATCCAGTCGGGCTCCAACTGGAACTGCCTCTGGTTGTCCCGCTGCTCACGTGGACCATGATCCCGTCATACTCGAGCATCAACCTTGGTCATCGAGGGAGCCCTCTTCCTTTCATCCGGATCACCAATCCTGTGACAGGCCTCCGTCACCGATCGCTCCGGCTCTTTTCGGTCTCCTCTTGGCAGACCGTCGCTGGGAGTGCTTTACGATCACCACGCTCCGGCATCTAGCCCCTTTTTCTCCGGGCGTAGGTGCCTCGTCCTCACAAGCCTCATTGGGGGTCCCGGCGTGCTGTCCAGCACCCTCATCCAGGGCAGCCTGCATGACAGCATCGGGTCCAGCCCGAGACGGCTCTGCGTGGCGCAGCATGTGCTCTCCATCTGAAACTTAGTCCTGCCAGTCCGAATCCCACACCTCAGCACCCTCCCCGACTGGAATAGGCCGGCCCCAAAGTCCACATCCAGACCATTCTTTACCCGACACATTAGAAATGGAGAACCCAAGACTGTAAAATAGGTTACACCCCATAACGTCAACCCCGGATGCTGAAATGTTGATGCGATCTCTGGGTGCCCCACCCTCCTTATACCGGGCCTCCATCTCCACATAGCCCAAAATGGCCAACCTGTTCCGTCCAAAACCATAATACTCTCCATATTGCCTCCTAATCTGCCGGTGGGGAAACAGTCTCTCCATGGTCGTCAGGTTCAGGACTGAAATAACTGCTCCAGTATCCACCAAAAGTGGAACCTCGACGCCATCTAGCGTGACAGTGCAGCCAATCCTCCCTGTCATCTCTGGGGAGACGGTATGCTCAACTGTCGGAGTCTTCCGCGCAGCACCTGGTTCACCCCTACAGCTCCTGCGTACGAAGTTGTCACACACCCTGGCAAAATGGTTTAAAACACCGCACTTGCCACAACGCTTTCCTTTCGCCGGGCACACCCTGGACTTATAGCGGTGCTCAGTGGACCCACAACCATAACATTTTGGCGTACCTGGGGCAGACCTTATCTTGACCACAGAGGCAAAATCATCCTCTCCACATTTGCCATCACAAGGGTCCAGGATCAGTGCCTCAGCACGAGACTCATTCTTGTCCAGAGAAGCCCCTTCAGTAAGGCCTCTCGCGATGGTCTCTGCCACCTCGAACTGTTGGGCAAGCTTGACAGCCTCAGCTAACGTCATCTCCCCTGGGTGTGTCAACAACCTGGACCGGGCCGCCGGGCAGCGGATGTGCTCTGCCAGCTAGTCCCAAATCATCTCGTCCTCCAGGGCCCCAAACCTGCATTCCCTCGCCAGCTCACGGAGGTCCGCCAAAAATCTTCTCACCGGCTCTCCCGACAGCTGGTGGCGCTGTCGAAACTGAATGCGCTTCACTGTGACATTTTCCGGTGCCCTAAAGTACCGCTCCATTAGCTTCACAACCTCGCCGAAACTGTCAGCACCTCCAAGGTTCTCAAGAATCCTCTGCCCTTCCATTCCCAAATTAGGGACCAACACAGCTCTCGCTCGGAGCTTCCCCATCTCGCCCAGGTCTAAGACAACGAGATAGTTGGTGAAGGCAGCAAACCAACGAGGCCACGGCATGGGCGGCTCACCCGGGGCCTCCAAAAACGTCCAAAAGCTGGCAATGGAATGCTCCATTACCGCTTTTACCTCGTCACTAAATGTTGTGTCCATAATTATAGGAATAACGAGGGAGTATTGACTCGGTTAACAGGGCTTTATTTCAGGATACAAAACTATATACAGAAGGCTTACAGCACTCGCCTGCATGCGAGGTGGCTCCCACGACCCACGACGAAAGAGGCACAGTCTCTTCCGCCCACTTCCTTTATACCCCGAGTGGCGTCACCACCGGAAACCGGTAGTTAGCCACCCCGGTCTAACCCCCGTCCAACCCGGCCGCCATCTTACTATTACCAGCCTTTTTCATATGTAACATGGGGTACCTCAGACGGAGTGGCCTGCACTTTCTCCAGACCTGAATCCCATAGAAAACCTATGGGATCAGCTGAGCCACAGTGTAGAGGCCCGTAAACCTGCAACCCACAACCTCAATGATCTGAGGGCCGCCCTTCAAGAAGAGTGGAATGCCATGCCTCAGCAGACGATAAGTCGACTTGTGAACAGCATGAGACGCCGTCGTCAAGCTGTAATTGATGCTCAAGGGCACATGACACGTTATTGAGACACTGACATGTTTTGCTGTGGTATACCCACCACTGTTGTTGTCTTTGGTTTCAATAAATTGTTTAAAATGAGGAAATCACCATTGCATGCTTCTAATTAAATGCTCTACTTTAATTATATAATATCAATGTAGCGTGAAATTTTTACACCTTCCATAAATTTCACACAAAAGCCTTTTGTGAGCAGTGTATTTATTTTTTAAAAAAAAGAATATCCTGAAGTAAGAAGCATCATCAGCGTGTTTCCCAGCTATTTTTAATTATTTTTTTGCTAGTGTTACTTAATCAGAATGTTTCCTAAATTTGATTTTAGCTTCCCACGAATATGGGGCATTTATCAAAGAATCTTATCAATTTAACGAACACGGCAGCAGCAGTTGCTATGGTAACAGTAACCATGGGTTCAACAGTCCAAGGTCGGCTAATTTTTTCACACGTAAAGAGTTGTTCAGAACTTCGTATAAGAACTCCTTATACAAAGATATAGAGCGATGATAATCAAGTCAGTGGCGGTAATACACCTGTAAGCTGGTTGCCAACCGCCAATCAAATCTAGAAGAAGAAGAAGAAGAAGAAGATTTCTCTGCTCCCACTTTAGCTTTACTAGCTAGCTAAAGTAGAGTTGTTAATGGTAAGGTTTTTAAATTACCCCTGTTTTATTTGTAACATTAGCGTGGCCCCTACGAAGCCAGCAGAACTGTCTTTACAATCACAGTGTGGTACAATATCTTATATGGTAGCATTTTGGTCAAAATTAGCTAAGCTAAAGCTAATCTTGATGCTAACTTAAAAAGGCTAGCCCACACCTGTATTTAGAAATCTTTATAGTCGCCTGTCTTCTATCCAAACATTGTTTGACTTAATATTTATTTTGAATATACCTTAGCATTAATATAATTATTTTTCAATATGTGCATTTGTGTATATACAGTATATATGTGTGTGTGTGTGTTGTCTTTCTGCAAAAGCCTTAATCTGAGATGGAAACCAACACATTAATAAAAGTTAGAACAGTGTGAGCTCTATTTCACAAGGTGTATGTCATCTCTTTAGGGTCATTACAAGCAGAGTGAAGAGCAAGTCGGCAGTATGGATGTTATGGAGGCAGTTCTGTGAGTGATGTTCAACGACCAAACTTAACATAAGGGCAAAAGGGACTAAATTACCTTTCCATCATGTGATATTTTGCTCTGATGTGTGTTTATTTGTGCAGGTCACCAAAGGAGATGCTTGAGAAAATAGCTGAGGTGGAACACAGTCAAAGCCAGCTGAGAAAACTAAATGCTGAAATGAGGCACTGGCTGGATGTTGCAGATGATGACATGGCAGAGTTGCGCTCAGAGAATGCGGCCCTAAGAAAAGAAATTAAAGCGTAGGTCCTCAATAAATTGGAAGGGTAATGTCTTCCATGCACTGGCAGTATCTGTTGATGTCTAGGCAGTGGAAGAGTACCACTGTGTTCTCTCTGGCATACAGAATGGTTGCTTCTGCAGAACAAAATGGAAAGATCCTCCACTTTGGTCCTGCAGAGCCTCAAGAGATTATATGCCTTTAATCATATATATTCAAGTTTATCCAACTTATTTTATGAGTGCATAATAATAAAATCAACATTTTAGATGTGATATTGAGAAACTTTTCTTTCAGTTTATGCGGCCTGATACACATGGATGTGATGCACAGAAATTTTCATTTACGTTTAGTGCATTTGTCAGCTTTTATGTAGACAAACAGGAAGAGGAACCTATAGTGAGTTAAGCAGAAACCACCTGTGTGAAGAAATGGACAAATCAAGAGCATCTCTATCCATCATATCAGTGAGAGAAAGACAATAAAATTTAATCATGCCTTAGTCTTGATCCTGCAGTCGTCTGAGATATTTAGGCAGTGTGTCCACCGAGTGTGGAAAGATGCTTTAGTCCTGTTTTTCTTGGCGCTTCACAGATGCTCTTAAAACAAGGTCTTAGCCCTATATCTTAACAGCTGCTTGACCTGCCAATTTGCTGTTAGTGTTTCAAACATTTAATACTGAAATTTAATGACACTGATCCACATAGAACTGATTATAAAAAAACATACATCTCTCCAAGCTTTTGTGCTTAATTATTGATCATGGTATACTTTTAATCTGATTCTGACCAGCCAATCAGAATCAGGCTAAACGTATACCGTGATCAATATTTAACAGCAAAAGCTTGGAGGGATGTATGTTTTCTTACCAGTTTTATGCAGATTAGTGTAGTTAGTAGAGAGTTTCAGTGCAAAATGTGTGAAATGCTGACGATAAGCTGTGAGTGACAGGTCAAGCGGTTGCTCGGATACAGGGCTGCAACCAAAGCCCCCAGAAAAATAAGTCCAGAGCATTTTTATGTGCTTGGTGGCACTGAAACTCATTTTTGCCACTCAGTACTGCACAAATGCCATGAGTTTGAGGATATCTTGCACATGCCGTTGATTAAAAATCTTTGGACGTTGCACCTTTGGATGTTTCCTTGGTTGCTTTTAAGCAATCTGCATTTTCATTATTTGCCTCTTAACATTCTCTTCCTCTTTATTCTTCAGCTCTATCAGCTATTATTATTATTTTGCTTTATGCGCAATTTTGTAACTATGTAATACAATTTTATTACCCTTTTATTGTGAAATTGTTTCTAAATTTATTTCAAACAGGTTTATTTATATGATGGTGAAGCCGTCTAAATCTGATAGTTTGTGGCTGTGTTTGTGTGTTTGCAGGCTGGAGAAGCTTGCCAGCGACGCATCCCAGGTTGAACCAGAAACATGGAAGTCATCCCTGACTGAAGACATAGATGCAAATCAATCCAATGAGAAAAGAATTCACGCACTGGTGGGTAACGTCAGGTTTTTCTTCACATATTTTTGATGTTGAATTGTTTATCTAAAGTTTTAAAAAATTACAATACCTTCTTTCTTTGTTTATATATACTGTAAATTCAGTTCAGTTGACCCTCTGTGTTGTTCTCTTTTTATACAGGAAAAGGAATTACACGCAGTGAAGGAACAAAATAAGAATTTAACTACAGAGGTACATATGTGCTATTTTTTACAATACTTCAGCAAGGCACCATATGTTACAGTATGGACCATGAGTCACATGTTACATGGTCACAATAAACTGATTACTGGGAATAAGCAGATAATTGCAATAATCAGTTTTGTCGTATTTACATGCACTGAATAAACGGATTATTGGAGGGTAAACCACTTGAGTCAATGACCCCGGTTGATAGACAGATAGATGGATGGATGTACTTTATTGATCCAAAATTGGGAAATTACAGTGTAACAGCAACATGACACAGACAACCCAACCAACAGAAATACACACAACATAATAGAAAAGGAGTTACCCAGGGAAGTAAAGTAAAAATGCTTAGATAACTTTATATACAACACAGGCTACTACTAGGTTAAATAGATGATGATCCTTATGAGTCAATGGATAGTATTGACGGTACAGAGAAGGATTATAAGGCACAGGGTGAAATACGAGGTACCAGTTATACTGTAAGGTGCAGTATGGCAGCATTGTTATGACCAAAATTCAACATTAGAGTGAGTTATTGTACAGTGAAATGGCATGTGGCAGAAAAGATTTCCTGTACCTGACCGTTTGACAGTGGAGCTGTAGCAGTCTGCTGGACAAAGTACTCCGCTGTCTGTCCAGTGTGTGGTGGAGGGGGTGATCAGGATTGTCTATGATGGATCACAGTTTGTTCAGTGTCCTCTCCATCGCTGATTCAAAGGTCTCCAGCCTGAGACCAATTACAGAGCCAGCCTTCTTGATAATCTTGTCAAGTCTATTGGTGTCACTGACTCTGATACTGCTACCCCAACAGACAGCAGCAAAGAAGATGGTGCTGGCAACAACAGCCTGATAGAAAAGCGCTAACATCTTGTTGCACATGTTGAAGGATCTCTGTTTCCTCAGAAAGCAGAGTCTGCATATCCTCTTCTTGTACACAGCATCAGTGTTAGATTTCCAGTCCAGGCCGCTGCTGATCATGACACCCAGGTATTTGTAGTCCTCCACAACCCCCACAACCTCCCCACTAATCCGCAATGGCTGTGAAGGCATCCTCTTCTTCCTGAAGTCAATCATCATCTCTCTGGTTTTACTGACGTTCAGCCTTAGGTGATTCTGCTCAGTCCAGTCCACAAATCTGTCTACCAGTGCCCTGTACTCACCCTCCTCTCTCACTCTTATACACCCAGCAACAGCCGAGTCATCAGAGAATTTCTGCAGGTGGCATGACCTTGTGTTGTACTGAAAGTCAGTGGTGTATAAGGTGAAGAGAAAAGGAGAGAGCACAGTTCCCTCTGGAGCTCCCGTATCACTAGCCACCACATCAGACAAAACACTGCCCAGCCAGACAAACTGTAGCCTGTCTGTCAGGTAGTCGATAATCCAGGAGATCACAGAGCTGTCAACCCCCATCACCTGCAGCTTCTCACCCAGCAGCAGCGACTGAATGGTGTTAAATGCACTGGAGAAATCAAAGAATATGATTCTCACAGTGTCTCCTCCTCCATCCAGGTGCAAGTGAGCTTGTTGCAGCAGGTAGGTGATGGCGTCTTCAACTCCTAAATGGGGCTGATATGCAAACTGCAGAGGGTCCATCCACGTCTTCGCTTGCGGCCTCAGGTGGGCTAAAACAAGTCTCTCCAGGACCTTCATCACATGCGATGTGAGGGCAGCTGGTCGATAGTCATTCAGGTCCAATGGAGATGACTTCTTGGGGACAGGAACCAGGCAGGACGTCTTCCGCAGCACCGGTACTCTCTCCAGACTCAGGCTCAGGTTGTATAGGTGCTACAGTGCCGGAACTAGGTGGTTGGCACAGGTCCTCAGGATCCAGGCGGAGATGCCATCAGGGCCCGCAGCCATCTGCTGGTGAAGTCTCTCCAGCTGTTTCCTCACCTGGCTTGTAGTTACTGTGATGTGGGGGTTAGTGCTGATGTCGTCAGTGCAGAGGAGGGGAGCTGAGGGGAGAGAGAGGGGCTGCACAGGGGAGTGAGGGGGGAGGGGGGTGTGTGGGTCTGGCTTTGTTGTGGAGTAACAGACGGTGAGTTGAACCTATTAAAAAACAGATTGCATGGCCTTTATCAGATTATTCTGTCTACATGGCCACTTGAATATTCAGATACAATAACACCAGAAATGAATGAATGAATTTATTTATTTTATTTATTTATTTATTTTCGGATAGTACATTACAGGTTAAAAGAAACTGTATAATATAACAACAAGGTCAAATTAGACAAAGACTCCTTCTACTATACAATTCCACGTGAGTTATCCGAAATGGGTGATGGCTGAAGCCGCAGCTTATATTGCCCACCCATATTCCATCCAAGAATTCAAAGGAGAAAAAAGAGAAAACAAGACAAGAGCGATTACAATTTAAAACAAGGCTAAGACAAAATATGACTGAGAGAAAAAGAAAACTGAGCTAGTCTAAGTTAAGCGGTTACTATTCAAAAACAAATCTAAGACATAGTGTCACAGAGAAAAAAGAAAAACTAAGCTATAACACAACACAGGCTGGAAATGCCAATCCTTATGTGAGTTTACATGTCGTCTTGTAAATATGTTTGGAGTATTTCTTCCTTTAGTTTTTGTTTAAATTGTCCAAGCTTTGTACATGATTTTAATTCAGGTCCAAAATCGTTCCATAATCTGACACCTTGCACTGAAATACAGTGTTGCTTGGTAGTTGTTCTCACTGTAGGCTTTTGAAATATACATGTTCCTCTGAAGTGATATCGTTTCTCCCTTGTTTGGAACAACTTTTGGATATTTGCGGGCAGTGATAGATTCTTCACTTTGAACATTATTATTGCCGTTTTAAAGTCGATCAGATCTTTCAACTTGAGAGTTTTTTGTTTAAGAAAAAGTGGGTTTGTTGGTTCCCTGTAAGCTGCTTTGTTGATTATTCTAATAGCTCTCTTTTGAAGCATAAAGAGTGGATATATGTTTGTTTTATATGTATTTCCCCATACTTCATTACAATATGTCATGTATGGGAGTATTAATGAATGATACAAGGTGTATAGTGTGGGTTGATTCAGCAAATTTTTCACTCTGTGTAATATTGCAATTGATTTGGATACTTTACCTTTTATATAATTAATATGTGGCTTCCAACACAGTTTGTTATCAATTATTACTCCAAGGAATTTAGTTTCGGATACCCTTTCAATCTCTACACCATTTACACTGAGTTTGGGTACTGGGTAGTTGTGATGGTTGTTAAAGACTATAAATTTTGTCTTGCTTAAATTGAGCGTTAATTTGTTTGAATCAAACCACAGTTTCAGCTTTCCTAATTCCTTTCCGAGTGTATCCAGAAGTTGTTCCAAGTTGTTTCCACTGCATAGCAGGTTAGTGTCATCAGCAAACAATATTAAGTCCATTTTTTCTGAAACTTTACATATATCATTTATATACATATTGAATAATAATGGTCCCAAAACTGAACCCTGTGGGACTCCACAGGTGACCTTCAGTAGCTCTGAGTTTTTGTTGTTAACACATACAAACTGATATCTATTCTTTAAGTAACTTCTTAACCAGGACAGTGCTACCCCTCTGATACCACAATTTTGTAGTTTCTTTAATAATAGGTTGTGATCTACTGTATCAAATGCTTTTTTAAGATCCAGGAATACTCCAACTGAATACTCTTTATTTTCAATGGCTGTTGATATTTTTTCTGTAAATTCCATTAAGGCATATGCTGTTGTCCTTTTGTGTCTGAACCCATATTGCTGCTCACACAATAAATCATTCTTCAGTATGAAGTTGTCAATTCTCTCATAGAATATTTTTTCAAGTATCTTGGAAAATTGCGGTAATAGTGAAATTGGTCTGTAGTTGGAGAGTTCCCCTCTGTCGCCTGTCTTGTAAATCGGAATTACTTTAGCTATTTTCATTGCATTGGGAAATATACCTGATTGGAGAGACAGGTTACAGATATACGTCAGTGGTTTCACTATGCATTCGATAACAGTTTTGACTAGTAGCATATCAATACCATCGCAGTCAGTAGATGTTTTACTTTTGAACGATTTAACAATTTCAATGACCTCTCTTTCGTCTGTGTTCTTTATGAAGATGGTGTCTTTTACAGCAGTGTTATTGCATATTGAATCACCTGTTGGCACCGTAGTGGGTATTTCTCGGGCCAGTTTAGGTCCAATGTTAACAAAAAAATTATTAAATTCATCTGCAGGTGAAGCTATATTCACATTCGGAGTCGATTTATTATTTTTTGGAGTGTTAGTTGGATAGCTGGTATTTCTGCTTTTATTTCCAAGGATACTGTTGATTATTGTCCATGTATTTTTAATATTGTCTTTGTTTTTTTCCAGTTCTTTACTGTAATAGTCTCACTACATCTTATTATATATGTTAACTTATTTTTGTATGTTTTATACCGCTGCTCTGCTTCTTTTGTCCTTTTCTTTATGAAAGCTTTATATAATAAATTTTTCTTTTTACACGCCTTTTGGTTAGCCATGGTTTGTCAGTAAATTTGTGTTTAAGCTTTTTTTTAACTAATGGGCAGTTTTTTTCATAAAGAGTGGTTACAATGTTTGTAAATGTGTCATAGGCTTCATTTACATCTGATACATAGACTTCTGTCCAGTCTTGCTTCAGCAAGTCCTCTTTAAAAGAACTGATTGCGTTTGGTGATTTGTGTCTGAACGATTTTGAGATTTTTTCTGGGTTGGGCCCCGTGTGGCCATGGATAAGTGCAAAGATTGGCAAGTGGTCGCTTATATCATTTATCAATAATCCACTTTCTATTTTCTTGTCGAGAACATTGACAAACAGGTTGTCAATAAGTGTAGCAGAGTGAGCTGTGATTCTACTGGGATGTGTTATTGTGGGATATAGACTCATGCTGTACGTAGAGTTCATGAACTCTGTAACTACATTTTGTTGATGTGGATTAAGTAGATCAATATTGAAATCTCCACAAATTGCTACCATTTTCTTACTAGTAATATTATTGTACAGCTCGACTAATTTATCTCTGAATGTCTCAATGCAAGTTCCCGGCATTCTGTATATGCAGCTTATGATTAGATTTTTTGTTTTGTCTAGGTCAGTCTCAACAGTAACACATTCCAGAATCCCTGGTAGTGCTGAGGACATTTCATTTACAAGCTTACATCTATATAGGTCATCAATATACAGTGCAACACCACCACCCTTTTTTTGAGATCTGTTAATGTTAAACATCTGATATCCCTCTATTGCCATCAGGGGAGCCTGGTCTGCATTAAGCCAGGTTTCAGAGACTGCTATAGCTGTGAATTTTCTGTTTAGCTGTTTTAAATAGTCCTGAATCTGTGAGAAGTTTTTGTTAAGACTTCTGCTATTGAAGTGTATTATTGACAGTTTACCATCTAATTGCACTTGACTTTTGAATTGCTTTTCAGTGTAATATTCACAGTGGTTATGAATATTATTGAAAAAGTGGTTATCAGGATCAATATCATTCTCCATCTCTTGTGGTTTATGTTCAGCATAGTGGCATATTTTTAGAGTTTGAGTTTCCTCACTCTGTGTTTCATAGTCAGTGTTCATTTGTATTTATCTAAGTCAGTAGCATCTCTGATCATTATACTTTTTGCTTGCTCAGGTGTTCCATTTAGTTTAATCCAAATTCTACAATTTCTTGTCCAGGTTGACTGTATCTTATTATGTTTCTTTAGCATCCGTGCTTGCCGTGCTAATTCAGCGTTTTTTTTTGTCAGGTGTTCATTTAGGTAAACTTGAGTTTCCTTTAGTTTTTTGGCCTGCCTCAGTATGTCATTTTTCACCCTCCTGTTCACAAAGCGCATCACAATTGATTTCTTTGTTTTGTTATCTTTCTTCGGTAAAGCATAACAGGCTGAGATCGCATTGGCTTCTACCTTAATGTCTTTATCATTAAGGAACTGAAGCACTTGGTTTTCTAAGGACATTGATTCACTTATGGAAGCATGTTCACCACTCAGTCCTGTAGCGGCATGGGCGTACGAATCAAATCATAACTGGTTTATTTGTGTACATGTAAACATGGTCACTGATTCATTTGTGCAGTTCTTCATTTTTAGAGCAGAGAACATGCCAAAATGTTCTAAAGTTGTAGCTTTAGCTTTGAATTGTGTTTATTGGGTGTGATCTTGTTTACCTGCTGCCGTACAGCTAAAGTACATCTTAAATGATCCAGAAATTTGAAGACATTCTCTACATTTCATTGTATTTTGACTGTTTCAGTTTCAAAACCTCCAGCAAGAGAGAAACCAGAACAAGATAAGTTTGAGCAAACTTCAGGCTTCACTGAAAGATTCGGAGGTAAAACCATGGCTTCTCTCATGCTGTGCTATCAGTGCTTCATTTTTGTAAATCAGTACCATATACGAATATTGTGTTTTTCAGTTTATAATAGAAGACACCCAGTTAGAGCTGCAGCAGCAGGACAAGGTTATCCATGAGGTAGGCTTTAGTCCCAGGCAGGGACTTATATCTGGGTACATACTTTTTCCACAAATGTAAAGCTTTCTCTGTGAAGTTTGCCAGTTATTATTTGAACATCATAGTTTTTCTGTGTGATTGTGACAGAAACATCTCAGTTTGATACATTTGAAGGAAACTGTTGAAGAATGTTTCAATATCATAAAGGTAATGATTGTCATGTTTTTGTATATTTAAAGGGACAGTTAAGCCATTTATAATTTATTCATAAAGTACATCTTTGCAATTTATATAAACTAAGATATTATTATTGTTTTGTGAATAAAATGTCTCATTGTATTAGTAAGAGTACAGGATTTTGCTAGTTGCTAAGCAGGCCAAGTACAGCCATGTGAAAAAATTAGGACACCCTGTATAAGCCTGTGTGTGTTTAATTTACGTATTTGGACATATGGATATAAGTGACTTTCGCATTACGAGTGCGCATGTGTAGACTATGTGAGTTCAAAGTTGACGACTACCAAACATTCCGGTAGCCGCCTTGCTTTTGTATAGAGACAGTACTGTCACACCTGAACAATTGCCATTTAAAGTCTGCTTCAAGCTTTAAATCGCCGTTATGCCAGGTGCACATTGTGCCGTAGTGAAGTGTGGGAACAGCATGTATCATCTAGAGCAGTGGAAAAAGCAAACTTGCAGCATACATATGTTTAACTTCGGGACCAGCGTGTGTACATGTCCGCCGCCATTCACGTTATATACATTCCCCATGGAGCTGAAGGATCCGGACGGACGTAATTGTTGGATTAAAGCAGTAAGTCTATATTATAACATAATTAAATAGTGTTGTGCATTGTTCAAGTTCTAGCCTAATTGACACAAGTCTAAACCCTGAAGTAGTAGGTACTGACAGGCAGGCCTGGATCTAGGTTATAGTTCTTTGTATATTGGTAATGAAGCTTGATCTACACACACATGTAATTAAGGCCATTGGTAAGTAGGCTGGTATAAAATAAAATTGCAAATCATTGAAAACGTGTGGTACTTAAACTATAGTAGTATCGACCTATAGATCAGAATGACAAAACCAAAGTTGAGCTGTCAAACCACTCGCTTACCTTCTTTGTAGTTGTTTCCGAGTCTGGCAAGTAAGGGTGTTTGGTCCTTTGACAATAAAAAATCTGCTATATCAGCATACATACAGGGGGGCCATTTTGGCCAATTTCTGCAACGTGGCCGCGAATGCAAGCGCAACTAGTTCATCCTTGCATTTGCAGGTACAACCAGGAAGACCCCTATGCATACAATATGCTCGTAGATCAGGAACTTTCCATAAATTAAATGTATCGATAGAGCATGTTTGGTAGCCATGTTCCCATGATGCTTTGCACGAGCTGAGATGCAAAAGTCGCTTATTTAATATCGATGTTAAAAATACTGGGAGATTTATGTAATACAACTAAATAATTAAAAATGAATTAAAGACTTTTCTCAAATTTTCTGTAAAATGTAATTCTAAACAAATAGTGAGGAATAAATTAGGACACCCCCATCTTTTTTAGGACACCCCCCACATTCATTCCCACTTAAAATGGCTAAAATAAATGTAAAAAAAATGCAAACAAAAACAAGGTTAGACATAGATGTGAACATTTCTTAATAAAGAACTGAATATTTAATGGGGTGATTCTTTTCACATGACTGTATCCTTGTTGATTGTCAAAGTTTGGTTTTTTGCCCAGCTCATATTCTACATTACAGGTTAAACATTTGCATGTAATTAAAATACAGATAAACAGTTATGTGATATTTATAGGTGACAGAAATAATGTTGTTACCGCCTGGTCTCTCTTGAACCACTGTAATATTGTATTGGTTGCCAGGTTGAGACAAATATCTACAAATCACAGGTAGTATCTGGCAACCCTTGAGTTTGCTGTTGAATGAGGATATATATCAATCTAGTCATGCCATTGGCTTTGAGATCCTCACTGGACAGTGTAGTGGTGAGCAGCCAGCTGTTCAAATGGAAATATTATGATTGTTTGGGTCTCGTGAACATTTTTAAAATAATTGTTTTACAACTATAACCATTTTTCTAGAAAATATAGACTTTCATTCTGCACCACTGTAAAGTTTTTTTCGATGTATTATTTTTAGAATGTTTGTTTCCATAAAATGTCATCACGATGACCTTTAAAAAGGGCTTGTTTTACTGTGATTTACTCTGTTGTTTGCAGTGACTGCATTTACTTTCTTTTTATTTAGAACATCAGCAAAAATTGTGGTAGCAGATATAAAAACAATGACTCACACACATTGTCTTCTTGTTATGAGCTGTTTTCAGTGTGATCCTGTGTTCTGCTGCAGGATCTCAGGCTGACTAACCAGGAGCTGAGGAAGCAGCTGGAGGACAGAGTCGATGAGGCCTCATTGTAACCCTGACACACTGATCCTTTCACTTTAAGTGAATGTATATGAGTAGTGTAGCTAAAAGACCTCATACTGTGTGGCTGTCTGTTTTCAGTTTCTTTCTGAATGACCTGATGAAAGAAAAGGAAGGATTTTGCAGTCTTCCTCTGTCCTTAGCAGAAGAAATAAAGCTGCTGGTTCCATCACATGAAGTGGAAAAAACAATGACAGACTCCATAGGTCTTAGACGTGTATGTTGAATTTCTGTGTCAAAGCTTGAAACTTGAGAATACAAAATGTAGTAAGCTTGTAGTTTCCATGTGTGTTGTAGATTTAGAAATATGTGGGAATAATGATTGTGGTTGTCAATCTGCAGGAGGAGGCTGAGGCTGAAGAGCTGCTGCAACCTCACACTGTCAAAGCTGACATTCCTAACCAAAGGTACTTCACAACATGAAACCTCCCTGGTAGACTTGCATTGTTCACTCTCTTACTCTTTTTATCCTATCTCATTATTGTCTCTCTTTTTTTTTTCCGGTGTCTTAAAATGTGCTGATAGCACAGAGACAGCCACCCAGCGAGCATGGCTATTTATTCTGTGTATCATCATTTTCACCACTTTGGCCCTTGTGGCTTTTGGCATCTATCTGGGAAAATTAAACTCCTTTGATGGACACCGCATTTTCCAGCCCTACTGCAGTGTTCACTATGGGTCCTTACCTCCCATTTGAGCTCATCTCTATACACACTTATATCCGGAGGATCAGAAACAAACTAATAAAGCAACTCATGATGTTTTTATGCATCTGATTGACTCTCGTGGTTCTGATGTTGTGTATGTGGTCTCTCTGTGACATTGTTGCGATGTGAATGTTATGAGGTAGAGTGGGTCTAAAAAGTTTGTTAAAGTGCCTTTTTTTTTGTGAAACTGAGACAAAAATGAAAGTACCATTCCAAAATATACAGTGGTGTGAAAAGGTGTTTTTTCCCCTTCCTGATTTCTCTTCTTTTTGTGTGTTTGTCACACTTGAATGTTTCAGATCATCAAACAAATTTAAATATTAGACAAAGATAATACAAGTAAACACAAAATGCAGTTTTTAAATGAAGATGTTTATTATTCAGGGTAAAAAATCGAAACCTACATGGCCCTGTGTGGAAAAAGTGATTGCTCCCTAAACCTAATAACTGGTTGGGCCACCCTTAGCAGCAACAACTGCAATCAAGCGTTCGCGATAACTGGCAATGAGTCTTTTACAGCACTGTGGACGAATTTTGGCCCACTCATCTTTGCAGAATTGCTGTAATTCAGCCACACTGGAGGGTTTTCGAGCATGAACTGCCTTTTTAAGGTTATGCCACAGCATCTCAATCGGATTCAGGTCAAGACTTTGACTAGGCCACTCCAAAGTCTACATTTTGTTTTTCTTAAGCCATTCAGAGGTGGACTTGCTGGTGTGTTTTGGATCATTATCCTGCTGCAGAACCCAAGTGTGCTTCAGCTTGAGGTCACGAACAGATGGCCGGACATTCTCCTTCAGGATTTTTTGGTAGACAGCAGAATTCATGGTTCCATTTACCACAGCAAGTCTTCCAGGTCCTGAAGCAACAAAACAGCCTCAGACCATCACACTACCACCACCATATTTTAATGTTGGTATGATGTTCCTTTTCTGAAATGCTGTGTTACTTTTACGCTAGATGTAATGGGACACACACCTTCCAAAAAGTTCAACTTTTGTCTCATCAGTCCATAGAGTATTTTCCCTAAAGTCTTGGGGATCATCAAGATTTTTCCTGGCAAAACTGAGACGAGCCTTTATGTTCTTTTTGCTCAGCAGTGGTTTTTGTCTTGGAACTCTGCCATGCAGGCCATTTTTGCCTAGTGTCTTTCTTATGGTGGAGTCATGAACACTGACCTTAACTGAGGCAAGTGAGGCCTGCAGTTGTTTGGATGTTGTTGTGGGGTCTTTTGTGACCTCTTGGATGAGTCGTTGCTGCACTCTTGGGGTAATTTTGGTTGGCCGGCCACTCCTGGGAAGGTTCACCACTGTTCCATGCTTTTGCCATTTGTGGATAATGGCTCTCACTGTGGTTTGCTGCAGTCCCAAAGCTTTAGAAATGGTTTTATAACCTTTTCCAAACTGATAGATCTCAATTACTTTGTTTCTCATTTGTTCCTGAATTGCTTTGGATTGCAGCATGATGTCTAGCTTTTGAGGATCTTTTGGTCTACTTCACTTTGTCAGTCAGGTGCTATTTAAGTGATTTCTTTATTGAGAACAGATGTGGCAGTAATCAGGCCTGGGTGTGGCAGAGAACTTGGAAGTCAGCTTTCCAAAGATGTGATAAACCACAGTTAATTTATGTTTTAACGGGAGCAATCACTTTTTCACACAGGGCCATGTAGGTTTCGATTTTTTTTTACCTTAATAACGAAGATCTTCATTTAAAAACTGCATTTTGTGTTTACTTGTGTTATCTTTGTCTTGTATTTAAATTTGTTTGATGATCTGAAATATTTAAGTGTGACAAACATCCAAAAAAAAAAGAGAACTCAGGAAGGGGGTAAACACTTTTTCACACCACTGTATATATGTATATATTTATGTGTGTGTGTGTGTGTGTGTATATATGTGTATATATATATATATATATATATATATATAATATATTACGGACATTTGTGGGGTTTTTTTGCAGGTGATGGGTGTGGTTTTTCACACCACTGTATATCTTCTCTTCTTCTGGTGAAGCTATTTTTTTGTTGGTGTACCTTTGATGATAGTATGTAACTGTTGTGGACATATTTTCCCGCACATTGTGGGAGAATTTATATATGCTTTTAGAAAATTAAGCCAAGGAGGAATGCATTTCTTTGCATGTCTTGCCATCCAACCCCATAGCCCAGATGTATGTACTGTATGTATGTTGTGACATATTGTACACAGCCAGTTCCTGTCAAAAATTGCTGCAGCTCCTTTAATGATGCTGTAATATAGGTCTGTTCCTGTTGGCAGCCTTCCACACCAGTTTTCTTCTTATCATTAACTTGGTAGTGTTTTCCCGTTCTTGGTAATGCCATGGTTGTCACATTTTCTCCACTCCTCCCTTCTGTCTGCAGTTTGTTCCATGATGTATCTTAGTGTCTGAAATTATTTTGTACCCTTCACCTGACTGAAACCTTTCAGCAATGAGATCCTTTGATGCTTTACAAGCTCTCTGTAAACCATGACTTTTGCTGTAGAATGCAACTAAGTTCTCCTTAGGAGCATCCTTAAAAATATGGAATGGAATGGTCCATTCATGTATTGTTTTGAATGGGCAATTTCATCCTATTTATGGAATAGTCCATTCATTCTTAAAAGAGCAATCTGGCTTTATTTTGAGTCACTTTGGTTGATGGTAGGTGAGTACTAAATAAACAGTTTAACATAAGTGGGAATAAGATTGGTTAATCATGAACACAGCCATGCCCCTAGTTATAAAAGGGTAAGCACATTTGTGAGATCATGATTTTTTATACTTAAAATATTACATTTTTCATAGAATTGTACAAATTATGTAGGTCATAGTAAGGTGGGGCAAAAATTTTAATGGTTTATCTTTTTTTACATTATGAAAACCTTTAACAGGGAAGACTTTTTATACCCTCTGTAATACGTTCATTAAGGCGAGTAATATAAACCGAGTTTTAAAAACTATTTGTAAGCTACTTGTTTTGTTTTTTTTTACAAGCCTGAAGTTATGGAAGGAAGAATTATTTTTGCAGATTATACTTTTGTGGAGACTTTTTGCATTTTTTTGCTTGTTATTTACGTAAACTTAGCTTAGCACTCAGCTACCTCCAGCACATCGCTAGCAGGCTAGAGAAAGATCACCCCGACGCGGTCCACATTATTGCAGGAGAGTTTAACAAAGCATGCTTGAAGACTGTACTTCCCAAATTCCACCAACATGTTGAGTGTCCCACAAGAAGAGGGAGAACACTGGATCATGTTTACAGCAACATTAAGCATGCCTACAGAGCCACCCCCCTCCCTCACTTTGGGAGGGGGGGGGGTACGTGAGTGTGTGTCTCTTCTCTGTACTGTACTATCCATGAGTTTAATTGAAAAACAAAAAATTGAATGTTTATGACACTAAAATCCTATTTATATAATAATTTAGAACAAGGTGTATTGTCCATAATCCTTGGGCCATTTTACTCAGTTGTGTGTTCTGCGCTCTTATGTACATAGTTCCAGCCGTGAAGCCACTGCCATACCTGTCTATATTTCCAGAATCGTGAGCTATTTTTATTTCAGTCGTGTGTTTAATCGTGTGTTCTGTAGCTGTGTTTTATCTAATCCTCCTCTCTTACTTTATTGTGCAGTAGCTTGGTGGAGCACTCACAATTTTGTTGTACTGTACAACTGTACAATGACAGTAAAGCCTATTCTATATTCTATTCTATTCTATAAACCCAGTGTTTGTGTCTGTAATAGCTTTTAAATCTACTTGTTTGGATGTTTTCCCAGTTCCTTTTGCATCGCTTCAGTTTCTGTACATTTTTAGTGCATGCATTTTTATTGTGCAAACTCTTCCATGTTGTTTTGCAGTAATGACACAAGGAGATGTTTCTGGCTTAAAGCAGACGGACGGACGAAAATTCAATATCGCTAATTCTCATCTCAAATTGTTGTCTGAGACGAGCTAAGTCGAACCGCACATGTTTTGGTGTCAACAAATGTCGCATAAGGTGACAATGCGCTCTTGAAGTACGCTGTCGTGCAGAGCTGTCTGACCCAGCCAAGCGATCAGCGGCTAAGATGGCCACTGACTGTGTGACGTCAGCTCAGCCAAACACACGCACACGGTCGGCGGCCAGTGCTGTATTTTGCTTCATGCAACACTTGTTTACGTCTTAAAATCGGCGATTACGGATATTTCTCGGAATACTTGTGGATTACAAATAGATTATTTATGAAGATTAGGATTTCAGGAATCGAATTAATATGGTTTGGCGTTGTGTTGTCTACGGGTGCGATGGTCCTGCTGTGTTTTGCTTCATGCAACACTTGATGTTTACGTTTTAAAATGGGCGATTACGGATATTTCTCGGAATTACCAAATATTTTCATGATCATAAGAACGGTTAGGGGGAAAAAACATGCTGAAGAAAGACAGTTTAACTCACCAGTTACTTATATTGGAAGTCCATCCTCCTGTGTTTTTTAGAAGCAAAGTTCTCAATTACAGAGACATACAGTGTTCCCTATTGCTTCAGCTTCTGTATTAAAGCAGACTGCAGTGAAATAGTTCCCAGGTTTGTCAGTCTTTCTTGTCCACATATATTTTGCAGGTGTCACGGCTCGCCGCTCTCAGGCATCTGCCTCAGCTGCGCGCACACCTGCACCTCGTTTGCACCCTACATGTGCAGTAGACATTTCGTTGACAGCGATTTAGAGAATAAGATGCAATTTGCAAAAAGATTGGTGATAAAGAAAACGGCTATTCCAACTATATATCCCGCGATTCCCCAGTCTGACTGAGACAAGTGTCAGTGACAGTGGCGTGAAAAGCCACGGTGATCTACCGATGCGATCAGCTGTCACAAAACGAGAAGTAAAGAGGGTAAGTTTTGTATTTTTAATATTCACTGCAAATGTTTACTAAACATTTTAAATGAATTCCAAGCAATGGATGATTTTCAAAATCAAATTATTTCTGGGAAATAATGCGGCGGCGGACAGGTGCCCGTGTCAGGTTTTGCAGCGTTGCGCAAACAGAGGCGCGCTGGCGGGCCCAGGCCACCAGTGTTTTGCGCGTGCTTTTGTGCCTAAAACGTTGAAGAACGCGGAGTTGACAAACAAACCCCGGCAAAAACATAACCTCCTCCTGGCCTTTTCGGCCTGGCGGAGGTAATTACCAATGACAGTTCAGCTTTCAATTTTTAGAGAAGCAACATATTTGCTAAGAAAAATAAATATAAGCCTAGGATTGTAAGAGAAATGTGCTTTTAAAAATGGAACCCCAATTTTCTACCATAAAATGGTGCCCATTATAACTGTGAAATGTTATTTATTGGAATATAATAATTGCTATATCTGGAAACTAGTTATTTTCTTAATCTGTAGTGATACTCCATTGATTTTTGTATTTCTTTGTATATTTCTGCTGTGTTTTCAAACGTTCATACAAAGGTGGTATACTATGTAATATTTCTTTTCAAATTGAGAAGAATTTAGTGTGTTCAAATTATTCAAATGTATATGACATGCGACTGTGATGAATGCTGAACTATGAGAATTATAACATTGACATGAACATTAATAAACTCTATATGATTTTACAAAACTTTATTTACATATCATTGTTCACAAATCTAATCTTGGTAGGCAAAATCCCTTGTAGTGATCAGATGGGAATGTTTCTCTGATGAGGCTCACAGCACAGGCAGGCAATATCACCCTCACTCCTTTCCCACAAGGTTATTGTGTATATTTTTTTTTTTTCCTTCCCATCTTTACTTGATTCTTTTTTCTAAAGCCCATCCAGGGACAAGAGTTGCAAATTAGCTAATAGCTATACACTCTATGTGCAACTGTCTATGTTTATTGCACTGTCCCTGTCAAATAAACTAATCTACTACTACTACAAATAAGGCTGAATACCCCCTCAGCACCACCCAAAACTTCTTCATCATCCGATTCCTCATTTTCAATGTCATCATTTATATTGAGGTCGTCAAACTCGAGAAAATAATCGCTGTCTGAATCACTTTGCTCTCGTTCTGCCATTTACTATGTATTGCTGTTGTGACGTCACCAATGCCCGCACCTATCGAGAGATGGCGGTACTGCAGCCTCACTAAGTGAAGGTTGAGCTATGAGCAAATAAGGTCATTTATGGAAGCTGGTGACACATATTAAATCGCGGGAATAGACAGAATAGAATATTTTCATACAATCTGTTGATTGGTTCAATAAAAAAATGTCACTGTCCGTCTGCTTTAAAAGCAGTGTGCCAATGCAGTGGACCCTCTCAGCCACTAGGGGTCCCTCCAAGCTTCAGATTTATATTTTTCTTCCAGTGAATTTATGATTTTTATCTTAAGTTACTTTTTGAAAATGTGCAACTTTTTTTCATAAATGTGTGACATTCCTTGTAAATCTGCAACTTTTAATTGTAAATTTGGAACTTTTTATAAATTTGCAGCTTTTTTTGTAACTGCTACAATTTTCTGAAAACTTCAGGGGTTGAATTTACAATGAATGAGGGGTTCATTGTAAATTTAAAACTTTTTTGTGAATTTGTGTCTTTTTTTTTCTTGTAAATTTGCAACTTTTCTTTCATTTTTTTTTTGGGGGGGGTGCAAGGTCTACACTCTTATTCAGTATAAAAATAGGGTCCCCTGGTAACTAGAGCGACTGTAGAAGCGCCCCTGATGACATCAGTAACTTATTCCTTCAGTCCTTCGTGAATTTATCCCTCTCGTCGCCCCACCCAGCTGAAGGCGCTCTCATCCGAGTCCAGGAAAACACAACCCCTTTAGGACCAGACATCATAAAGAAGATTAAAATATATTTAGGGCAAAGAGATGCGAGGGGCGTCTGGGTAGGTGTATTTTTACGTACGCCCTGGTTGGTGATTACTGATTGCTTACATCCGCTGTGAGCGCTGAATGAATGCAGCCGGATGATGATGCTGAGGACAGGCCGAGTCTCGCTAATACAATCCCCCCGTCTGGTGGATGGAGCGCCGAGCCAGAGCAGCTAAAACAACGCACGTCAAAAATAGAAGAGTTCGATCCAGTCTGAAGGAGGGGGTCCAGAATCCGGCCACTGAAGGAGAGCGACAGCCGCGACATGTTCTGAGCGGAGAGCCAAGGAGCGGCGACGGGATGGAGGCTCCGAGGAGACCGAGGCGGACGCGTCTCCTGGCGCGGTTCTGCATGTGCGGGGCCGGTGTTCTCGCAGCCACCTGGATCTTCCGCTTCACCGATGTTACAGGTGCGTTAAAAACACTGCGATTTGTTTTACGAAGAACTTATAAATGACTAGTTTTGTCTATAATCTCGCAAATTTCTTGCAATCTCAAACAGCGTATTGCTGATAATTGGGTAAAGTGGGATGTGAAATAGAGACATCATGCTATGCTAAATTCATTTTTTTTATTTCGCATATATATCAATACATGGAACTGTTATAGTAAATCGTATATAGTAATAATAATAATGATATTGTTTTTTAGCCTTCCAAAGCTCAACTCCAGATCACATCATTTCCCTGTCAAAGAGGGAGCGCGTTCAGCAGAAAGAAGACAACCAGACTGTCAGTGCTTCGAGATCTGGTGAGGCTTCTACACTTTATTATCAAATCCTATTATAGGTTGTAACACATTTATGCTTGCATCTTCACATATTATGGATAAAAAGACACTACCAATGCTGATTGTGTGTGTGTGTGAGAGAGAGAGAAACTTAAAGCAGTGCTATGTAATTTTCTTGTTCATTTAAGGAAAATTGAAAAGACTACAACTATGACCTCAGTCCCAACAGCCAATCACAGGTGCTTAGTTGTTGGTGGCTGCAATTGGTCCCTGTGATTGGCTGTTGGGACAGAGTTCATACTCACCATAGTTGTAGCCTTTTCAGTGTGCCTACCATGAGCAGAGCTGTTGCAGGCAATGCAGGCCCACTCAGGCAAAGGAGCAAGGGGTGACATTCGCCTGGTCAAAGACTGATGTACCATCAAAGTAATTTTGGATACATTACACCGGAGTGGTGGCCTAGTTGGTAGAGCATCCACCTCACAACCGGGAGGTTGGGGGCTCAAGTCCCGGCCGGATCATACCAAAGACCATATAAAAATGCTGCTTCCCGCCTTCTAGCTTGGTGCTCAGCGTAATAGAATGGGGGAAGGAGAAGTTGGTTGTGGCGGCACCTTGCATGGCAGCAACCCCCCTGATTCTACATGTGATTAACATTGTAGATAGGAGACACGTAATTTCGTTCTACTGTACATGATTGACTGTATGGACTAAATGACAATAGAGGCTTCTTATATATATTTAAATGGCTTCTTCTTCTTCTTATTATTATTATTTTTAAGTAAAACAAAAAAAATCTCACATAGTATTGCTTTAAGGTTTACATTTCGGATAAGGTCAAAGTGTGGGTGGGGGAGGTGGACTCCTTTATTTACACTTAAAACTTCTTTATATGTTTTTTTTTTTCAAATTTATGATAATGTATAGTTTGAACAGTTTGCAGTGCTTGCCAGTGGATATAAAAACTATCCACTCCGCTGTAAATGGTAATTGGTAAATGGCATTCACTTATATAGCACTTTTATTCTCATCTCTTGATGACCAAAGCGCTTTACAGATCCTGCTATCCACCCATTCACACACACATTCACACATTTGCCCTTTCTGGGCCAAGAAAGACAAACCCACACGCTGGATGATTTTGTGCATTTATTAAATAAAGAAACATAACAGTCCAAAAAGTGCCCCAAATAATACAAAAGGGCAAACAAGGAAAAACTTACAGCATGTGCCTTGCAGTGGGGGAAAGCTCCGGAGTAAAGAGCAGCACATACACGGCAGAATATCCAAAGGAGAATACAGGAGGTCATACACACGTGGACAGAATTGTTGGTACCCCTCTGTTAATGAAAGAAAAACCCACAATGGTCACAGAAATAACTTGAATCTGACAAAAGTGGTAATAAATAAAAATTCTATGAAAATTAACCAATGAAAATCAGACAGTGCTTTTGAATTGTGGTTCAACAGAATTATTTTAAAAAACAAACTCATGAAACAAGCCTGGACAAAAATGATGGTACCCTTAACTTAATATTTTGTTGCACAACCTTTTGAGGCAATCACTGCAATCAAACGATTTCTGTAACTGTCAATGAGACTTCTGCACCTCTCAGCAGGTATTTTGGCCCACTCCTCATGAGCAAACTGCTCCAGTTGTCTCAGGTTTGAAGGATGCCTTCTCCAGACGGCATGTTTCAGCTCCTTCCACAGATGTTCAATAGGATTTAGATCAGGGCTCATAGAAGGCCACTTTAGAATAGTCCAATGTTTTGCTCTTAGCCATTCTTGGGTGTTTTTAGCTGTGTGTTTTGGGTCATTATCCTGTTGCAAGACCCATGACCTGCGACTGAGACCAAGCTGTCTGACACTTGCGAGCACATTTCTCTCTAGAATACCTTGATAGTCTTGAGATTTCATTGTACCCTGCACAGATTCAATACACCCTGTGCCGGATGCAGCAAAGCAGCCCCAGAACATAACAGAACCTCCCCCATGTTTCACAGTAGGGACAGTATTCTTTTCTTGGTATGCTTCATTTTTACGTCTGTGAACATAGAGCTGATGTGCCTTGTCAAAAAGTTCCAGTTTTGTCTCGTCTGTCCATACGGCATTCTCCCAGAAGCTTTGTGGCTTGTCAACATGCAGTTTGGCAAATTCCAGTTTGGCTTTTTTGTGATTTGTTTTCAACAGTGGTGTCCTCCTTGGTCGTCTCCCATGAAGTCCACTTTGGCTCAAACAACGACGGATGGCGCGATCTGACACTGATGTACCTTGACCTTGGAGTTCACCATGAATGTGTTTAGAGGTTGTTCTGGGCTCTTTTGTTACCATTCGTATTATCCGTCTCTTCCATTTTTCATCAAGTTTCCTCCTGCGGCCATGTCCAGGGAGGTTGGCTACAGTCCCGTGGATCTTAAATTTCTGAATAATATGCGCAAGTGTAGTCACAGGAACATCAAGCTGCTTGGAGATGGTCTTATAGCCTTTACCTTTAACATGCTTGTCTATAATTTTCTTTCTAATCTCATGAGACAACTCTCTCCTTTGCTTCCTCTGGTCCATGTTTAGTGTGGTACACACCATGTCACCAAACAGCACAGTGACTACTTGTCACCTTTTAAATAGGCCGACTGACTGATTACAAGTTTGTAGACACCTGTGATGTTAATTAGAGGACACATCTAGGTTGAACATGTCCCTATGGTCACATTATTTTCAATCTTTTCTAGGGGTACCATCATTTTTGTCCAGGCCTGTTTCATGAGTTTGTTTTTTAAAGTAATTCTATTGAACCACAATTCAAAAGCATTGTCTGATTTTCATTGGTTAATTTTCATAAAATTTTTATTTATTACCACTTTTGTCAGATTCAAGTTATTTCTGTGACCATTGTGGGTTTTTCTTTCGTTAACAGAGGGGTACCAACAATTTTGTCCACATATATACAACGTAACGGCAAGGATAAAGTGAACAGATTGAGCTTAAATAGTATGAGAATGATGACCTGAGTGAAAACAGGTGTGGACTGACCTGAGCAGGAGAAGGGAACAATAATTGGAATCGGCTGATAGTAATGAGGGGTGAGGGAGGAGTGGCTGACAGTTTGACAAGCTACGCCAACACAAACCCGGAAGCCACCTGACAGCTGTCAGCCCACAGAATAAATATAAACAAACCACATCCAGACTGGAGAACAATTACAAATGATGCAGGACAACACCAAAACAAACTGAAACATAAACAGACAAAATAGAACATAGTGACAACTCAAAAAGGGCACCAAAAATACAACAGATAAATATATCAGAATATAACAAAAGAACCACGAGGCTGAATCCGGCAGAACATCGGACCCAGCGCGTGACAAGTAAATTATTTGAAAACTTTTCTCACCTTTACTGTGACCTATTGTGACACAATTTAATTGAAAAACAAAAATAATCTGGTAAATCATTAACAAAGTATTTGTTTAAAGATGCACTCCAGAGGTTCTAAAACCACCTCAAAAACAAATGTATATTGCTCAAAATAGTATATTGTGTTTTTTTTATGCACAATAAAGCTTCCATTGCCTGAGAATTGCTTGGAAAGAGCTTTTATATCTTCCACCTACTTAAGTATGCACGGATCTATGAATATTCTAATTAGCTCCACCCATATTCCAGCCCACCAGTAGCTGGAAGAAGAGGACATTGGGCCAGGGCTCCGAGAGGGGAGATCCAACTTGAGGAAGGATCGTTCTCGGTAGGGATGGGCGATACCAACATTTTTCCTTTCGATATGATATCATTAATTTATGGGACTTTTCCTTTGATACCGATACTTTTTGCCCCTTAAAGGAAAATCACATGTTTGCAGTTTCATTAACAACTTTATTGCAAGGACAATATGAAATACAGTATGAATAAATATCAGTAAAACTCATCAACATAAATACTTTTTTTCAACTATAATTAAAATAATTAAGACTTGAAATGAATGCAAAATTAATTCAATTTCTTAATTTGGTGTAGATTTTCAGTCATCCAGGCAGGTAAGTATATGTATGAAAGCTCAGTCAAGTTAACTGGATTCAAGTATTTTTTACTTCTGAAATGCTTCACCATTTATCCAAATTCTATGGTAACACCAAGCAGCATATATGTGTAATGTTTTTTCACAATGCAATGTCTTTTTTTTTCCACAATATCTTTATTGAACCTTTTTTTTAACAAACATGATACAAACACTCAAACACTAACACTAAAGTACTACAAAAAAAAATACACTAAAAACACCAACAACCACCAACAAAATCAAATCTTCAACAATGCTCCTCTGTTTAGTCTAGACAATCCAATACATAAGTATACATATTATGTTCACCAGTTTGGAATTTACAAGGTCCACACACATCATTCACCTTCTTCTTCAAGAGTTATGTTTAAATTTTTTTACATAATCAATAAAAGGTCTCCATATATTCTCAAACACAATTTCCTTTGATTTCAGTATATATGTTATTCTTTCTAATGGAAGGTTTGTTAACATCTGTCTTAACCACTGAGTCACATCTGGTCTATGAGTCTTTTTCCATAATAGTGCAATACATTTTTTGGCATTAAGCAAACTGAGGTCTATGAATGTTCTTTCACTTTTATTAAAATTATGCTTTTCTGGGTACAGACCCAACAAAAACAGTTTAGGATTCAATATGATTTGTTTTGAGATTATTTTTTCAATTGTTACCCTCACCTCTTCCCAAAACATTCTTATTAATCTACATTCCCATACACAATGGAATAGGGTTCCTTTACTTTCCATGCATTTTGTGCACGTATCTGGTATATTTTTGTTATATCTATTTAACTCCTCCGGTGTAATATACATCCGCATTAACCATTTGAAATGTATCAATTTAAGGCGTGCATTTATTGATTTGGTTTGAGCTTCTGTACAAGCCAATTCCCATTGTTCCTCTGAAATTTCAGTTTGCAGATCTTCTTTCCAGTAGTTTAATCTTTTCAGTGAATTTTCACTTGAAGATAGTGTCAATGAGTTATAAAACTCTGAAATAATACCCTTTCTTTTACTATCTTTCATCAACATTTTTTCCAAGGATGAATAAATAGGTCGAGTGAGAGCTTTATTTTGATTTGATCGAATAAAGTTTCTAAGTTGAAAATATTTAAAAAAATGTGTTCTATTGAGATTAAATTTGATCCTCAGCTCTTCAAAAGACATTATGTTATCTGCACATGGCAAATATAAATCCTGAATTTTTTGTATCCCTTTTAAATTCCATACTTTAAATACAGCATCCGCTCTCCCTGGTTTAAAATATTGATTACCCCAAATTGGACTAAATTGTGACAATAACTGTGGTTCTTTTAAATAGTTTTTAGCTTCACACCATATTTTGATCATATGCTTTACAAATGGATTTTTAACTTGTTTTTGTAATTTTTTTTGCTGAATCTGAGTATATGAATATGGGAAGAGGTAAAGGTAAATTGTATGATTCCATTTCAGTCCAGTGAGGGAGATCATTTGATGAAAAATAATATGTCATAGACCTCAGTTGTGCCGACCAATAATACAACATAAAGTTTGGACATTTCAGACCTCCACGATCAAATGGTAAATATAATAAAGACAGACGTAATCTAGCCCTCCTGTTGTTCCATATAAATTCCACTAACTTTTTTTTAATTCTTGAGAATAAATCTAAAGGTGGTGGTAAGGGAATGTATTGAAATAAATAAAATATTTTAGGTAAAATATTACTTTTAAGTATATTGATTCTCCCGATCATCGACATTGGTAGTGACATCCATCTCTGAGTTAACTCATTGATATCTGACATTAAGGCTTCATAGTTGACACTGGCGACTGATTCTAGCTTAGGCACAATTTGGATTCCTAAATATTTAAACTGATTTACAACATTGAATTGATTTACCTCAGGGTCTGGGTAATTTCTCTGGGTCTCATTTAGCATTAATACTGAAGATTTAGTTTTATTTATTTTATATCCTGATATTTCCCCAAAATTCTTTATTAAATTCAACAAGGTTGGAATTGATTTTTTTAGATTCGACAAACAAAATTATGTCATCGGCGTACAGGGAGATTTTATGTTCTGTTGGTCCAACTTTAATTCCATATATTTGTGAATGTAAACGTATCGCTATCGCTAAAGGTTCAATTGCCATAGTAAACAGTAAAGGTGAAAGTGGACAGCCTTGTCGACATCCTCTATTGATTTTTATTGATTTTGAAATATTGTTATTTGTTAGGATTTCTGCTGTAGCATTATTGTATATTATCTGAACCCATTTTATGAAATTATTTCCAAGTCCAAACCTTTGTAAGACTTCAAAAAGAAAGGGCCATTCAACTCTATCAAAGGCCTTTTCGGCGTCCAGTGATAGGAGAGCTGTATCCAGTGCTTCTTTATTAAAATAAATAATATTAAATAGTCTTCTTACATTATGGAAGCCTTGTCTTCCCTTTATAAAGCCATTCTGATCTCGATTAATAATATTTGGTAAAATTTCTTGTATTCGTCTTGCTAAAATTTTACAGATTATCTTAAGGTCGGCATTTAATAGGCTTATTGGTCTCATATTTTCACATTTATTAGAGGGCTTACCTGGTTTTGGCAGCAGTATAATTAAGGCATTGTTCATGTATGATGGTAAATTATTATTTTGAAATGCTTCTAAAACCATTTCCAAAAAAGGTTTTATTAATTTATTCTTAATTTTTTTATAAAGGTCAACTGGAAGACCATCTGGTCCTGCACTTTTTCCTGATTTCATATTATCAATGGCTAGCCCAACTTCTTCTTGACTAATTTTAGACTCCAATATCTCCCTGTTTTCATTTGGAATACACGGTATAGATAGTTCGTTCAAGAACCCATTTAGTTTTGTTAAATCAGATTCATTTTTGGTATCATATAATTTTTCATAGTAATCTCTAAAGGCTCTGTTAATTTCTAAAGGATCTATAACTACCTGTCCGTTACTTATACATATCTTCCAAATTTGTCTCCAATTACATTTTTCACTTGAAAAGGGACTGATTTATGTATGAGAGTCATAACTCCCCTGGCCCGGGATGAAAATGATGAGGTGAAGACATTTCCTTGCCATCTACTCCTAATTCTTTTTATATCCTCCTCTATTGGATGAGTTTCTTGTAAAACACAATTTTTGAACCCATGTCTTTTATTTTATTCATAACGTGTTTAAGTTTTTTTAAATTTTGTAGACCTCTGCAATTCCATGAAGTTAAATTAAGATTAACGCTTTGGTTTATGATCAATAGAGAGTTTGGGATTACCTTGCAGTGTAAACATGCTCATACAGAGAAGCAAAAACATGAGTGGTTGAACATTCATCCTACAAACTACACACAAACAAATTCCCCCTTCCCACACTTGTGGCAAACCCCCCAAAATCAAAAGAAAAATTCTGTCTCCCGATATAGCCATCGACCGTTCCACACCCACGGGGAACAGCCTAAGCCACTCCTTCTTCATCCTCCCAATCACCCTAACTCTACTGCTTTTAATGACGTAACATTAACTCTCCTCTGTAGTTTTCCAACTTAACTCCAAAATTTTTAGCAACTTTGTACATCATAGTTTTTTTTTTTGTTTTTTTTTTTTTTAAATATATAATACAATCTATATTTTGTAAACTTGCTATTTACTTCAAGTCAGTCAGATGGCTGTGCAAATGCTTAATTATTCTACCTTATATTTTGTTCATGCTTAGCTCCCACCAGTCTCTTCTTCTTCTTTGATCTTCTTGATGAACTCCTGTGCTTCCTCTGGGGTCTTGAAGATGTGGGTTCTGCCCTCATACGTGGTCAACAGTCTCGCAGGATAGATTACACCATGACGAATCCCAAGGTTGTGCAGCTCCTTACGTATGGGATCAAACTGCTTCCTCAGTTGTTGGATTCCTGTGGCCAAATCTGGGTAGAACCGCACCTGCTGGTCCTGGTGTTTAATCTCTCCTTTAGCTCGTGCAGCGTTGAAGATCTTCATCCTGTCTCTGTTGCTGAGAAACTTCATAATTAAGGTCCTCGGCGGTCCCTTATCTCTCCGTGGGCCAATACGGTGTGCATTTTCCAGAACCACTGCTGATTGCAACTCCACGCTGCCCAGCACCTCCGGAATCCACTTTTCCAGAAAGGAACATGCGTCCCGACCTTCTGATTCCTCTGGAAGACCCACCAGCCTCAAGTTGTTCCGTCTCAACCGAGATTCCAAATCCAAAATATTATCTTCCAGACATTTATTTTTTTTTTCCAAAGTGCGCACCTTTAATTGAAGACGGGTGACGTCATCTTCAGCACTAGAGAGACGGAGCTCCATCTGCGCCGTTCGTTCTACACAGTCACCCAATTCCTTTCTCATTCCTTCCAACGCTGCCATAATCCCATCAAATCTAGAGGAAAAGTCCGCTCTCATTGAACTCATGGCAGCCATCAGCGCATCTGCGCCGCTCCCCGCAGACATCGCACCGTTGCCAGCCTCCTCCGCCATATATGGAGTTTTATTTGCTGCATCACAGACCTGAAAGTCCGTTAATTTGGACTGTTTCGGCGGCTCGCTTTTTCCTCTACCTAGTTTTCCAGCCTTAGGCTTCGCCGACATATCCTCGCCCAAACGCTGGGATACGTTCTGTCCCAAATGAGAGAGTTATTTGCCGATTTTTTTTTTCTCCTGGAGCAGAGCAGAGTGAGACATGTCCGTCTTACGTGGCAGCCATAACCGGAAGTCGCAATGTCTTTTTTTTTTTTTTTTTTTATTTTCTTATTTATTTATTTTATTTTATTTTACACTATTATTTTACAAACTTAAATACTGCCTATTTTGTTTATTTTTCAAAATTATGCTGCTTGGTATCACCATAGAATTTGGATGAATGGTGTAACATTTCAGAAGTGATGCTTCTTTTGCCACCTGCGACGCCGCTGAGCTCACTCTGTGTGGAAGTCAGTGAGTGCTTGACTGAGGCTGCATAGTGCACAGTGAGTCTTCAGCTCTGACATCTGATAGGCTGCCATAATCATGTGACACGACAGACCATCTCTAAAATATGCCTGGGCTGGTTTTTCACCAGTTTTCACACATAAATTTAATTCCTAAAACTCTCAGAAGTGAAAACAAATTTCACGTTTTGTATTAACACGGTGGTATTGCAATATTTAAAAAGGATCGACTCCAAAATATCAACCAGCTGGTATCGAAGCATCGATACTAGAGTATCGATATGCCCATCTCTAATTTTGGGTGGAGCAGAAGATCGCTGATCGGCCCCACGTGGACACTGGAGGGCTCCCTGCTGGTCTCTGGTTGCCCACTCGCTGATGATTTCCCGGCAAGCGGCGCGGCGCCCCGTTCGCTGGCAAAGTGAGCTGAGAGCAGTTTGCTGGGGGTCAGCGGTCTGGTGTGCTCGCCCACAGCCGTGGTCCCCCTAAGAGCAGACATCTCTTTCTGGTTTGGCCTTCCAACCATGTGCCTCGCATTCCTCCGTGTCCCCAGGCCAGTGTTACTCACGTTACTCATTTTATTAATATGGATAGATATTTTTAGCGCAAATAAACCGATCCTACCATAGCTGGTGAAGCCGTCAGTCTCCTCCACCGGTTGGTTTCCTGTCCCCAGTTCATGCCGCAGCCCGGTAGGAATGCCGTGACGGTGGCGACTTCTCATATCAAGCCCATATCACTTGTTGTCCGAGCGGTAAGTAGCCCCTAACGGCTCCTACCTTTGTGATTAAACATGAGTATTTTTTGAGCAAGAAGCTCACATTTAATGTCTGTATTAAATGCATTTAAAGATTTTTTACGCACAGAGAAAAAGTGACTGTGATTTGTTGCAGTAAAGAACAGCATCTTCTAAGCGGTGAACTTTCATTTATCTGTGCTTTCTGTTTTATTTTATCTTATTAATTTACATGCTGTTGTGATGTGCAACTATTTCATGGAAGTAAATCTGCTAAATATGCATTTTTAATGGGCTGGTCCAGGGGTGTTAAACATATGGCTTGTGGGCCAAAAACAGCCCACCAGGGGGTCCAGAGTTTTCCCTTTGAATTTACAGCTTTATTTCGAGTAAATTTCTGACTTTCTACTGATTACAATAGTTTATGTAAATCAGAAACATTTTTTTCTCTGTAAGATGAGACTTTTTTCTCATCAGTTTTATTTTTCTTCTTTTTTCTGATGAGAACAAGGGGCCCTTGATCTTGCTGTGTGTGCAGGATGATTTAAGTATGCATTTAAAAGTAACGTGAAAGTTACTTTTCCAAGTAACTAGTTACTTTAATCACGCAGTAACTCAAAAGTAACTCAGTTACTTTTGAAAAGAAGTAACTAGTAACTGTAACTAGTTACTATTTTTTTAGTAACTTACTCAACACTGCCCTAGGCATGCAGGGTGAAATGCAAGCTGCAAACCCATGTCCTCTCATTTGTATTTTAGCAGGGACACTGGGATTTTTCCAAATAAAATTAATCATTGCTGTCATATCTGTCTGTGGGTAAAACATGTCATTTGCTTATACAGCCAAAAACTGAACAGGTATAATCTGCCATCATTTCAACTAGGAAAACACACACACACACACACACACACACACACACACACACACACACACACACACACACACACACACACACACACACACACACACACAATCACTGCTCTTCCTGCTTGCGCCTTGACTCCTCCCTCTTCCCCCGAGGGAATAAACTCAGGCCTGCAGTCGTGCACAGTGCTTAGCCTGATTGGTTAATGTTATAACCAATCAGGCTAAGCGGGAATGCTCATGCTCTGTCCAAACTTCTTTTTTTTGGGTGGGGGGGGGGGGGGGGCTTGCCTAACTGGAAATCCACAGGAGAAAAACATAGGCTTGAGAGTTGGGACTGAATTTGCTCTTGAGATGTCTTGTAAGTCACAAAAAACGTGTTACAGACATGTTAACAACAGGGAAAAAAAACCCTGATTTTTGTCGGAGTGTAAGGGTGTGCACACTTATGCAACCAATTTATTGCACACACACACACACACACACACACACACACACACACACACACACACACACACACACACACACACATATAATACACTACCATTCAAAAGTTTGGGGTCACTTAGAAATTTCCTTATTTTTGAAAGAAAAGCACTTTTTTTCAATGAAAATAACTTTAAACTAATCAGAAATACACTCTATACATTGCTAATGTGGTAATTGACTATTCTAGCTGCAAATGTCTGGTTTTTGGTGCAATATCTACATAGGTGTATAGAGGCCCATTTGCAGCAACTATCACTCCAGTGTTCTAATGGTACAATGTGTTTGCTCATTGCATCAGAAGGCTAATGGATGATTAGAAAACCGTTGTGCAATCATGTTAGGTCTGCAATGCTGTAATTGCTGCAAATGGAGGATTCTTTGACGAAAGCAAAGTTTGAAGGAAAAAATTATTATTTCAAATACAAATCATTATTTCTAACATTGTCAATGTCTTGACTATATTTTCTGTTCATTTACAACTCATGGTGGTAAATAAGTGTGACTTTTCATGGAAAACACAAAATAATTGTCTGGGTGACCCCAAACTTTTGAACGGTAGTGTATGTATATATATATATATATATATATATATATATATATATATATATATATACAGTATATACATACAGTGGTGTGAAAAAGTGTTTGCCCCTTTCCTAATTTCTCATGTATGTCACACTTAAATGTTTCAGATCATCAAACAGATTTAAATATTGGACAAAGACAACATAAGTAAACACAAAATGCATTTTTAAATGAAGGTGTTTATTATTAAGGGGGAAAAAAATCCAAACCTACATGGCCCTGTGTGAAAAAGTGATTGCTCCCTAAACCTAATAACTGGTTGGGCCACCCTTAGCAGCAATAACTGTAATCAAGCATTTGTGATAACTGGCAATGAGTCTTTTACAGCACTGTGGAGGAATTTTTGCCCACTCATCTTTGCAGAATTGTTGTAATTCAGCCACACTGGAAGGTTTTCGAGCATGAACCACATTTTTAAGGTCATGTCACAGCATCTCACTTGGATTCAGGTCAGGACTTTGACTAGGCCTCTCCAAAGTCTTCATTTTGTTTTTCTTAAGCCATTCAGAGGTGGACTTGCTGGTGTGTTTTGGATGATTGTCCTGCTGCAGAACCCAAGTGCGCTTCAGCTTAAGGTCACGAACAGATGGCCAGACATTCTCCTTCAGAGTTTTTTGGTAGACAGCAGAATTCATGGTTCCATTTACCACAGCAAGTCTTCCAGTTCCTGAAGCAGCAAAACAGCCACAGACCATCACTCTACCACCACCATATTTTACTGCCGGTATGATGTTCCTTTTCTGAAATGCTGTGTTACTTTTACGCCAGATGTAATGGGACACACACCTTCTAAAAAGTTAAACTTTTGTCTCGTCAGTCCACAGAGTATTTTCCCAAAAGTCTTGGGGATCATCAAGATGTTTTCTGGTAAAACTGAGACTGTGGTGACCCATAACACTCTACAGGAACATTGCTCACACGCAGCATGTCTGCAGGAAGCAGAGGACAATTTGCATACGGACAGAGAGCCCCTGGGGGACAACCAGAACAATGGACTATTGTTTAGACATCCCCGGATTAAGAAGAGGACGTCCGGGTGCCAGTTGGTCATGCTAATCATGTGTATTGACTGATATGTATACCAATATGCTAATGTGCCATGCATTCTCTCTGTCTGTATAAAAGAGCTTACTATGCATGCCTCAAGAGCACAGTAACACAGTAGCTCAGAGCTACGATGTGTGTCTCATTTTGATGGAGGAAATAAAACTCTGCAACCTTCCAGCTCGTCTCATCTCACCTGATCTTATTCCTCCACACTGGTGACCCCGGCGTGATATGAACACGCAACCTTCTGACGAGAGAGAAGGACCGTCTGCTCCCTCTCACCGCACTGTGGACACAGAGGACCAGAGAACGCCTGCAACCTCTCCATCCTCACCAGAGCGCGCTCTCCGGAGCGCAGCGCTGGGACCAACACGCACCATGAACGGCAACACGAGCGAAACGAAGGAAGCAGCCTGAACGGGGACGATAACCGGCGCCGACTGCGTTGATTTCCACCAAGCTCCCCGACCCTGACTCAGCTCGCGACAACGAAGCCCCGTACGCACACTGCAGGATTACGAGGACAGCGCAACTGCCAGCTATGTGGTCACTGTGCCAGCGCGCGCCACGCACAGGGACAATCCGGCTCCATAGACTGATACATTGTCCTCTGCTGCTGCACATGCCCGAGAAACACGGGTGATCGCCAGCCTCGGAACCTTCAGGGCTGCTCACGCACCTGAAGCAGACGTGCAGCCCGCACACAAGACTTTGTATGGGTTTCTCAGCCACGGCGCACAATGGGAGCCTAGCCGATTGCTGTCCCCGAGGGCTTTAGGGCTGCGTCTGCACCGAAAGCCAAACCGCCAAGTCCCTCACACAGCTGCAGTTGTTTCACAGCCGCTACGCATCCTTGGGAAATTTGACCGTTCGCCTTCCCCACATCCTCGCAGGACCGAGCCGCGAGAGGAGTCAGACTTTTTTTTTTTCTCACAGCCGCTGTGGATCACTGCCTCTGGTTTACCGAGAAAGTCCCTCACCATCGTGGATCCACACGCAATTTTTGCACGGCCCAGACACCTTTGACGCCCCGGGCCGGCACTCACTTACTCTCACCCCCTCCCCCTCCTCCTCCACAGCGCTCTTCCCGCACCTCACTCCCTAAAGCCGGCTGATCACCGTCTTAAGATAAGATAAGATAAGCCTTTATTAGTCCCACAATGGGGAAATTCCAGGATTGCAACAGCACAGGGATAGCAACACTCAGAGCAACAATCAGAAGGCAAGAAAAAAACAAGAACAGCTAGTATACATATGTACATATTACTATAAATATATATACACTACCGTTCAAAAGTTTGGGGTCACCCAGACAATTATTTTGTGTTTTCCATGAAAAGTCACACTTATTTACCACCATGAGTTGTAAAATGAATAGAAAATATAGTCAAAACATTGACAAGGTTAGAAATAATGATTTGTACGTGAAATAATAATTTTTTCCTTCAAACTTTGCTTTCGTCAAAGAATCCTCCATTTGCAGCAATTACAGCATTGCAAACCTAACATGATTGCACAAGGGTTTTCTAATCATCCATTAGCCTTCTGATGCAATGAGCAAACACATTGTACCATTAGAACACTGGAGTGATAGTTGCTGGAAATGGGCCTCTATACACCTATGTAGATATTGCACCAAAAACCAGACATTTGCAGCTACAATAGTCATTTACCACATTAGCAATGTATAGAGTGTATTTCTGATTAGTTTAAAGTTATCTTCATTGAAAAAAAGTGCTTTTCTTTCAAAAATAAGGAAATTTCTAAGTGACCCCAAACTTTTGAACGGTAGTGTATGTATATATACAGTATATATATATATATATATACACAGTGGGGCAAAAAAGTATTTAGTCAGCCACCAATTGTGCAAGTTCTCCCACTTAAAAGATGAGAGAGGTCTCCAATTTTCATCATAGGTATACCTCAACTATGAGAGACAAAATGAGGAAAAAAAAATCCAGAAAATCACATTGAAGGATTTTTAATGAATTAATTGGTAAATTCCTTGGTAAAATAAATATTTGGTCACCTACAAACAAGCAAGATTTCTGGCTCTCACAGACCTGTAACTTCTTCTTTAAGAGGCTCCTCTGTCCTCCACTCGTTACCTGTATTAATGGCACCTGTTTGAACTCATTATCACTATAAAAGACACCTGTCCACAACCTCAAACAGTCAGACTCCAAACTCCACTATGGCCAAGACCAAAGAGCTGTCAAAGGACACCAGAAACAAAATTGTAGACCTGCACCAGGCTGGGAAGACTGAATCTGCAATAGGTAAGCAGCCTGGTGTGAAGAAATCAACTGTGGGAGCAATTATTAGAAAATGGAAGACATACAAGACCACTGATAACCTCTCTCGATCTGGGGCTCCACGCAAGATCTCACCCCGTGAGGTCAAAATGATCACAAGAACGGTGAGGAAAAATCCCAGAACCACACGGGGGGACCTAATGAATGACCTGCAGAGAGCTGGGACCAAAGTAACAAAGGCTACATCAGTAACACACTACGCCGCCAGGGACTCAAATCCTGCAGTGCCAGACGTGTCCCCCTGCTTAAGCCAGTACATGTCCAGGCCCGTCTGAAGTTTGCTAGAGAGCATTTAGATGATCCAGAAGAGGATTCGGAGAATGTCATATGGTCAGATGAAACCAAAATAGAACTTTTTGGTAAAAACTCAACTTGTCGTGTTTGGAGGAGAAAGAACACCATACCTACTATGAAGCATGGGGGTGAAAACATCATACTTTGGGGCTGTTTTTCTGCAAAGGGACCAGGACGACTGATCCGTGTAAAGGAAAGAATGAATGGGGCCATGTATTGTGAGATTTTGAGTGAAAACCTTCTTCCATCAGCAAGGGCATTGAAGATGAAATGTGGCTGGGTCTTTCAGCATGACAATGATCCCAAACACACTGCCCGGGCAACGAAGGAGTGGCTTCGTAAGAAGCATTTCAAAGTCCTGGAGTGGCCTAGCCAGTCTCCAGTTCTCAACCCCATAGAAAATCTTTGGAGGGAGTTGAAAATCTGTGTTGCCCAGCGACAGCCCCAAAACATCACTGCTCTAGAGGAGATCTGCATGGAGGAATGTGAAGACTTACAGAAAACGTTTGAGCTCTGTCATTGCCAGCAAAGGGTATATAACAAAGTATTGAGATGAACTTTTGTTATTGACCAAATACTTATTTTACCGAGGAATTTACCAATTAATTCATTAAAAATTCTTCAATGTGATTTTCTGGATTTTTTTTTCTCATTTTGTCTCTCATAGTTGAGGTATACCTATGATGAAAATTGGAGACCTCTCTCATCTTTTAAGTGGGAGAACTTGCACAATTGGTGGCTGACTAAATACTTTTTTTCCCCACTGTATATATACACTACCGTTCAAAAGTTTGGGGTCACTTAAAAATTTCCTTATTTTTGAAAGAAAAGCACTTTTTTTCAATGAAGATAACTTTAAACTAATCAGAAATACACTCTATACATTGCTAATGTGGTAAATGACTATTATAGCTGCAAATGTCTGGTTTTTGGTGCAATATCTACATAGGTGTATAGAGGCCCATTTCCAGCAACTATCACTCCGGTGTTCTAATGGTACAATGTGTTTGCTCATTGCGTCAGAAGGCTAATAGATGATTAGAAAACCCTTGTGCAATCATGTTAGGTCTGCAATGCTGTAATTGCTGTAAATGAAGGATTCTTTGACAAAAGCAAAGTTTGAAGGAAAAAATTATTGTTTCAAATACAAATCATTATTTCTAACCTTGTCAATGTCTTGACTATACAGTATTTTCTATTCATTTTACAACTCATGGTGGTAAATAAGTGTGACTTTTCATGGAAAACACAAAATAATTGTCTGGGTGACCCCAAACTTTTGAACGGTAGTGTGTATATATATATATATATATATATATATATATATAGACACACAGTGCGGAGCATTGTGGTTGGTGAATGTGCAGCAGAAAGTCTAAGCTCTCTCTCCCTCCGCCGGTGCAGCGGGCCAGCTGGATGTCTTTGGGCATGATGGTGGTGACCCTCTTGGCGTGGATGGCGCACAGGTTGGTGTCCACGAAGAGACCCACCAGGTAGGCCTCGCTGGCTTCCTGCAGAGCCATGACGGCGGAGCTCTGGAAGCGCAGGTCGGTCTTGAAGTCCTGAGCGATCTCCCTCACCAGGCGCTGGAAGGGCAGCTTATGGATGAGCAGCTCCGTGGATTTCTGGTAGCGACGGATCTCTCTGAGCCACGGTACCGGGCCTATAACGGTGAGGCTTCTTCACTCCGCCGGTGGCCGAAGCGCTCTTCCGAGCAGCCTTGGTGGCTAGCTGCTTCCTGGGGGGCTTTTTCCTCCAGTAGATTTATGGGCAGTCTGCTTGGTTCTTGCCATCGCTCTTTATTATTCTGTCTTATATTTCTTGCACGCCGCCTAAACTCCAGCCCGGCACCCGCATCGTTTTCGCCACAGTTCCTCGGCATGTCGAGCTTCTCCATTAGCACCAGGTGGCGGTTGGAGCTAGCTAGCCAGCTAGCTAGCTCCAACTAGCTAGCTAGTCTTGTTCCATTACGCACGACGCGCACCGACCCCGGCACCCACGATCCACGGCTGTTTAACGTTCTGGAAACCGGAGCTGGAGCCAAACAACGGGGGGGGGGGGGGGGGGTCACAGCCCCTGCTGAGTGTTCTTGGGGGGGGGCCCTGTGGTGACCCACAACACTCTACAGGAACATTGCTCATACTCAGCATATCTGCAGGAAGCAGAGGACAATTTGCATACAGACAGAGAGCCCCTAGGGGACAACCAGAACAATAGACTATTGTTTATACATCCCTGGATTAAGAAGAGGACATCTGGGCGTCAGTTGGTCATGCTAATCATGTGTATTGACTGATATGTATACCAATGTGCTAATGAACCATGCATTCTCTCTGTCTGTATAAAAGAGCTTACTATACATGCCTCAAGAGCACAGTACAACACAGTAACACAGTAGCTCAGAGCTACAATGTGTGTCTCATTTTGATGGAGGAAATAAAACTCTGCAGCCTTCCAGCTCGTCTTATCTCGCCTGATCTTATTCCTCCACAACACAAGCCTTTATGTTCTTTTTGCTCAGCAGTGGTTTTCGTCTTGGAACTCTGCCATGCAGGCTATTTTTGCCCAGTCTCTTTCTTATGGTGGAGTCATGAACACTGACCTTAACTGAGGCAAGTGAGGCCTGCAGTTCTTTGGATGTTGTTATAGGGTCTTTTGTGACCTCTTGGATGAGTCGTCGCTGCACTTTTGGGGTAATTTTGGTCGACCAGCCACCCCTGGGAAGGTTCACCATTGTTCCATGTTTTCGCCATTTGTGGGTAATGGCTCTCACTGTGGTTTGCTGGAGTCCCATGGCTTTAGAAATGGTTTTATAACCTTTTCCAGACTGATAGATCTCAAATACTTTGTCTCATTTGTTCTTGAATTTGTTTGAATTGCAACATGATGTCTAGCTTTTAAGGATCTTTTGGTCTACTTCACTTTGTCAGGCAGGTCCTGTTTAAGTGATTTCTTGATTGAGAACAGGTGTGGCAGCAATCAGGCCTGGGTGTGGCTAGAGAAATTGAACTCAGCTTTCCAAAGATGTGATAAACCACAGTTAATTTATGTTTTAACAGGGGTGTGGTGGGGGGGGTCACTCTTTCACACAGGGCCATGCAGGTTTGGATTTTTTTCCCCTTAATAATAAACACCTTCATTTAAAAACTGCATTTTGTGTTTACTTGTGTTATATTTGTCTAATATTTAAATTTGATGATCTGAAACATTTTAGTGTGACAAACATCCAAAAAAAATGAGAAGTCAGGAAGGGGGCAAACACTTTTTCACACCACTGTGTGTATGTACAGTATGTGTGTGTGTGTGTGTGTGTGTATATATTTTTTTTTTTCATTTTTTTTCCCTAACAGATTTTTTGTTTTTAATTGAAATGTACAGGTTATAGGTCACATTAAAGGTGGGAAAAGTGTTGAAATGATTTATTTATCACAAAAACCTGACATTTTGACAGGAGCATGTACAATTTTTTTTATCCTTTGTAGTTGGATGCATGAAAACCTAGTACATTAAAGTATATGTGCATGTGTGTGAATTTTTCACATTGTATGCATCTTGAATGTTTGCAAGCTGATTGGGTTTCTTTGGCCTCATCTCTTTTAATTTATATAATTCAAAACTCTTCCCCTTGATTTGTTCCACTTCACCCTTCATTTCTTCAATGCCATACATCTATTTAAACATAGCACAGTTAGGCCTTTGAGCCCCAGTTGCTAGGAAACTGAATGCTGAATTTGTGGTTGGATGTGGTATGCATCTGGAGCTATAGCGCGGGTCTGCTCTTTTGTGATGACCTGCTGATGAGGAGCCTCCCATCAGAAGTGCGCACTGTGCTCTGATCTATTAGGCTGAAACAGTGACGTCATCTTCTCTCTGATACTGTTGAAGAGATTTCATAGCCTATTACCAGGGAATATTTTGAAGTACACAGACGCTCAGCTAGAACAAAGTTGCCGCCTCAAACAGTATAACTTAAAAGCTTCAAAGATATTCACTGCAACTTTTTATGGTATCATTTTCAAGACCATTGCCACAGACCCGATGTTAAAAATATACTGTTTAATCAGTGTGACCAAATCAAATCATCACACAGTTCCTTCATTCATACGCTCAGTTCACGTTTTCCCCAAACTGCACAGTGCCGTCTCCACCTGCAAGAGCCTACCCACTTTTGTCACAGCCGTTTGTCTGCAGCTTTCATCTTTGTTGAAGTTTTTGCTGAAACCTTGTGGGGAAAAGTCACTTGGGAGGCAGCGTTCACCGATTATTTTTTCCCCAATAAAAAGGCTTGTCTGTGGTGCAGTGAGTCATGGCATTTATTTGAGCTCATGTGTAAGACGGTGCATTCAAGCAGAACAATCTCTTACAGCTGGAAAGAGAATGACTGTGATGCATTGTTTGGCTCAGCCAAATTAGACTGCGCTCAACATCAACTTAATTTGATGGGTGAGAAAGAAAGTCAATGCAAATACCTGAGCTTGGATGAGAAATGGTGAGAAGAAACAAATAGAGCATGAAAATTTGAGCAGTAATACAGTTTGACTCGATGGGATGGCTTTGACTCAAGTGGACACAAACACGTGTTGTTTTTGACATGCTATGCAGAGCCAATAAACTTGACAACGATGTCAGTATTGTTCTTGATTTTTGCTTTTGTGTGATCGACCATAAATGACACAAGGCTCATTGTTTTTGACCCGACTTGCTCTCAGACATCAGGTCAGACCAGCCCTGACTACTTAGAGCGACTGTGTTAAACCTTTCATTTTTGGGTTCCAAGCAACTATGCTGCAGGAAACCTATTATTTTTGTTCTGATTCTTTTTCTTCTTATTATTTTTTACAATCTGATCAGAAATCCTCTGCATTACTTAGAGACAAAAAATCAAGGCACTGCGTACATAGGTGGTGCTATAATAAACAGTTTTACCTTTTTACAAATATCTCCAGAACGGCTGGGCCTAGACTAAAAATTCTTTCATCATTCTATTTTTTGAAATCTTCCGCAACTTTTCTTCCGTAGTGGCAAACTCTGAAAATATGGTGCAGAAAACTTAATTTTTAAAGTGTACAAGTGAACTCCTCCTAGGCCATTCATCCAAATTAAGATAAGATAAGATAAGCTTTTATTCATCCCACAATGGGGAAATTCCAGGATTGCAGCAGCACAGGGATAGCAGCACTCAGAGCAATAGTTAATAAGATAATAAGATAAGAATTGGTTATCCAAAGCAGTAAATAAATATACATATGTACACAATTATTATTTCATTAGATTATTTCAGCTAGATGGTGTCAACAGCATTACAGTTAAATTACCCAGCAAAATATAAATATGGACCCAGACAGTGGATTTCATATTTGATTGAACGGTGTTGTTGCCACCCTCGATAAAAATTGTAATTGTCTTTGTTGTGTATTGGAGGGGACGATCTCTATTGTGCAAAACTGTGATGTTTAATACAGCCTCTATGAGCAGCACCGGTTAGATTATAAAGTCTGACAGCCATAGGTAGGAAGAACCTGAGGAACCTCTCCCTCGAGCACTTAGGATAGCACAGCATACCGCTAAATGAACTCTTCGGTGCGTTCAGCGTGTCCCGCATGGGGTGGGACTCAGACTCCAACAGATATGACTGCTTAGCCACCATCCTCCTCGCTCCTATTTCCTCCACTGGGTCGAGGCGGCATCCCAGAACAGAGCTGGCTTTTTTAATCAGCCTGTTCAGTCTCTTCCTGTCGGCTGCCATGATGCCACTGCCCCAGCAGACCACTCCAAACGTGATGGCTGATGCCACCACCGAATCATAGAAGGTCTTCAGGAGTGCCCCTCGCACTCCAAAAGACATGAGTCTCTTCAGGAGGAACAGCCTTTGCTGCCCCTTCTTGTAGAGCGTGTTGGTGTTGTGTGTCCAGTCCAGTTTATTGTTCAGGTGAACACCCAGGTACTTGTAAAATGTCACCATCTCAATATCTGTTCCCTGGATGTTTACTGGTGCTGTGGGGGGTTGTCCACACCTGCGGCAGTCCACCATGAGTTCCTTGGTTTTCCTCACATTGATCTGGAGGCAGTTCCACAGGCACCAGTCCACAAAGTCCTGGATAAGTCCTCTGTACTTCACATCATCCCCATCGGCGATGAAGCCTGACAATCGCAGAGTCATCAGAGAAATTCTGTAGATGGCAGTGTGGTGTGTTGTGTGTAAAGTCAGCAGTGTAGAGGGTGAACAGGAAGGGAGTCAGAACTGTTCCCTGGGGGGCCCCCATACTGCAGATGATGGTGGCAGACACACAGTCCTGGGTCCTCACAAACTGTGGTTGGTCTGTGAGGTTGTCCAGGATCCACGATGACAGGTGCTGGTCCACCCCTGCACATAGCTTGTCCCTCAGGATCACTGGTTGGATGGTGTTGAAAGCACTGGAGAAATCAAAGAACATGATCCTCACAGTATTCCCAGGCTTCTCCAGGTGGGACAGGGAACGATGTAGGAGAAAGATCACTGCATCCTCCATCCCAATGCCATGCTGGTAGGCAAACTGAAGTGGATCCATCGCTGCTTCCACCAGGAGGCGGAAGTGGGTGAGGAGCAGCCTCTCCAGGGTCTTCATTAGGTGTGATGTGAGGGCCACTGATCTGTACCTGTTCAGGTCCTTGGGGTATAGGGTCTTCGGTATGGATACTACACAGGATGTTTTCCACAGCTGTGGTACCTTCCCCAGCTTCAGGCTCAGACTGAAGATGTGCTCCATGATCCAGCACAGCTGGTCTGCGCAGGACTTCAGGAGCCTCGAGCTGATGCTGTCCGGACCTGCAGCCCTCCTTGCTTTGATCTTCTTCAGCTCAGCTTTCACCTGGGTCTTTGAGAGTCAGGTTGGGGCAAGGGGGCTGCGTGCTGGGAGGGGGGGTGTTGGGTCTGTGGGGGTAAAAACAGTGGGGGATGTCTGGGGGGTGGGGGAGGGCTGTGGACAGCGGGACTAGATGAAGTTGGAGGCAGCAGTGGTTGGTGGGCAGGCGGAGAAGAGGGTGGTTGGTCGAGCCTGTTAAAAACAGATTCAGGTTGTTCACCCACTCCCTACCCCCCATGGCCTGGGAGGAGGTATTCTGGTGCCCAGAGATCGTTTTGAGGCTTTTCCAGACCCCGCTGACGTTACTCTGCTGCAGCTTGTCCCCCATCTTCTTTCTGTAGCTGTCCTTCCCGTCTCTGATCTTCCTCCTTAGCTCCCTCTGTACAGACTTCAGCTCCCCCTTGTTTCCCGACCTGGAGATCCCTTTCTTCTCCTTCAGTAGTGACTTTATCTTAGGGTTGATCCAGGGTTTGTTGTTTGAGAAACACCGTATGGTCTTGGTGGGTACGGTGTTCTCTATACAGAAGTTAATGTAGTCTGTGATGGTGTATGTAAGGCCGTTGATGTCTTCACCATGTGGATCACAGAGCTGCTCCCACACAGTGGATTCAAAACAGTCCTTCAGAGTGTCCTCCGCCTCCTCAGACCATATCTTCACTGTGCGGGTAACAGGAGGTTGTCTGTGTACCAGGGGTTTGTACACAGGCAGGAGGTGAACCGGGTTGTGGTCTGATCTTCCGAGGAGGGGGGGAGTGGTGATGAGGTGTAAGCCTCTTTGGTGTTTGCATAAAATAAATCCAGTGTTTTATTGTCTCTGGTATGGCACGTGACATACTGGGTGAAAGTGGGCAGAATGGAGGACAGGGAAGTATGGTTGAAATCACCAGGGATGAGCTGGAGAGCATTGGGGTATTGAGGCTGTAGTCTGCTGGTGACTGTGTGGATGACGTCACATGCTGCCTCAGCACTCGCAGAGGGAGGTATATAAATAACAATCATGATGACATGTGAGAACTCTCTGGGAAGATATGCCGGTTGCATGCTAACGGCTAGCAACTCAATGTAAGATATAACGGTTTATATTGTTTTCTTGTAACATTTGATACAGAACAAAAACATTTTTTAAATTAAATCTGAGCTGCTGTTTATAAACTGGAGAAAAAAAAAGAGTTTTTGTTTTGTTTTCCTGAATATGTTGAAGATAAATAACGCTGGCCTGCGAAAATGTCCTTTTCACATAAAGTTGAAAGGAAAAAACCCTGTGTTCTGTAATATCGTGAAAATTCACAGAAATATCATGATATCATTTTTAGGCAATTCCCCCCCCCCCCCCCCCCCCCGTACACCAACATTTGACCATGTGACTGTCACTTCCTCCGTAGCCTGATAAGACCACATTTCCTGCAACAGCCATCTTTTTGGTGTGATTACTGGGGGGACAGCAGATGGGACCTCAGTCTGTGGCCTCAGTCCCAGCAGCGTATCACAGGGCACGACTTTAGCCACCAACAACAAAAAGCCCTGTGGTTGGCTGTTGAGATTGGGGTCGTGGTTGTGGCCTTTTCATTGTTCCTACAAGGAACAAGAAAGTTGCATAGTGCTGCTTTAAAAACTAATGTGTAGCACATCTTAGGTTTTAAATGTTGTTGCTAAGCAGTACAAGACCTTGAAGTCTATATCTGCTTGGAACCCAATGATCGCTACTTGTGGCTATATTTTATAGTTGAATTTTTAGGTTAATCATAGATAATGTAGAGAAAATCAACAATTTCAGGAACTTAAACCAGTGTTAGTTGAGGTATGTTGCTTGAAATTTAAATTAAAGGGGTCCATCCATCTTCTTCTGCTTAATCCTTTTTGGGTTGCGGGGGCGCTGGAGCCTATCCCAGCATCTTTGGGCGAGAGGCAGGGTACACCCTGGACAGATCGCCAGTCCATCACAGGGCCAACACAGAGAGACAGACAACCATTCACTCTCACAGTCATACCTAAGGACAATTTAGAATCCCCAGTTTTGATGCCAATTAACCTAACTTGCATGTTTTTGGCATGTGGGAGGAAACCGGAGAAATTCTGGAGTAAATCCACACAGACACGGGGAGAACATGTAAACTCCACACAGATCACTGTTGGTCGGGGGCTGGGATCGAACCCAGGATCCCCCGGCCAAGGGTAAGTTGCTGTGCTGCCGCAGTGCTAACCACTCCGCCACCGCACTGCCCAATTGACTGAAAAATGGTCTGTTTGTAGTCTACTGGTCATCTAATTATCCAGAAAAAAAACCAAAACAAAACACAGCCTTTATCTTGTTTTTCTCTCCCAGAAACGCCAGAAATGTTTTTGACTTCTTTGTGGAAATCATATACATCACGTTTAGAAAAAGCCAACCCACCGCCGTCCTTGAGACCAGCCTACTGCTCTATTATTGGCCCACCTAGCTGTCTGTCATATAGATCGAAGGGGTTTAAAGGTAGTGCATTAGCCCCTGAGCTATTAGCCCCAAAGCTAACACTGGTAACAGGAAGCTCAAACCGAGTGCGGCTTATATTGTTGTTTTCTTCAGATCTTAATCACCCTAATAACCATCCCTGTTACCACCTGGTTCACCGGTCCACGGTCCACAATGTGCCTAGTGTCACTCCAGCCCATCTCCCGGTGTTTTGTGGTGGGCTGCCGGCATGCCAGTCATGGGCAGCTGGGAGCCAGCGGCCTCAGGCAGCATCCTCAGGTGCCACAACCCGGGGATGCTGCCTGGAGCTGCTGGCTCAGCTTCCTCGCCATCCTCCGAGCATACTCTCACGGGTAGCGTGGGGGAGCCGCTTCGTGACGGGGCAGACCCCCCCAGCTGGCTGTGGGAGAGGAGCGGAGTACTGCGGAGCGAGACATTGTCCTTTGAGATCCCGTGGCTCAGCCAGTGGCCTCGGGTTGCGGCGATTGGTGGACCACCCGGTGCAGGTGATTTGTTGTGGCGTTTCGGCAGGGTTGTTGGGTGGCCGGAATGACGTGACATGCACAAACGACTGCAGATCAGTGAACCAGCGCAGCTCATCCAAGCTAGACGAAGGCTAGAAACTACTCAGCTAATGGCTAGCTGACGTAAGAGGGAAGGTGGAGTTGAACAGCTAAAGGATGTTTCTTAAAGTGACAGGCTTTGAATCAGAGCATTTCAAGAAAGCCAAGAAAAATAAAAAACAAATTTGCTTGAATAATTAAAAAATTAAAGAAAATGTGAGCAAAATATGTCACAAACACTTCATTAAGGCATGAGTAAGCTGTTAAAATGTGGAAAAAGTGCAGTCACTGGCCCCTTTAAGTTCTGAAGGTAATATGTGTCAGTTGATATTTTTAAAGGATGTATTTGTAACAGAATTTAAACCATCAAAATAACCATTAGGTGTTACTAGAGTTAAATTAAAGACTAAAACTGAAAAACTGAGAAACTCACGTCCCAACCCTCTACTTTGCCAAATAAGGCTACGGTTACACTGCAGGTTTTAATGCTCAATTCCGATTTTTTTTGCACAAGTGTGACCCATATCTGATTTTTTTTAATGACAGTCTGAACAGGACACGTCTGATTTTTTTTCACACCAGACCCAGGCCACTTTCATACGTGGTTCTAATTCGGATACGTATCTGATATTTTCCAAAGCGACCTCAGTCTTAACGGTCATGTCACATTTCATCCGACTTTTTCCTCACTGAAGTGAGACAGACGTTACAATTCTGCAGTGGAGGATGCAGCAAGCACGGCAGACACAGGTGATTTGTGCTCTCTTTTTAATCAATCTTCTTCCCTTTATCACTGGATTGTGATTTTGTCGACTCTGACTGCACAATAACTCCAAAATTTCGAAGGGTGGGGGGGGGGGGGTTTGGGGCTCAAACCATCAGACAAGCAGGCGCACAGTAACGGAACATTTTAAAAAAAAAGTAACGGCACATTTACTGGACGCTGCAAATTCCTTTTCCCCTGTAAACAGCACACCATGAGTCCTGGCCGCTGTAATATCCAAAATGTAAAATTAATACTGACATGACTGTGGAGCGGAATGGCCAGATATGGGGATACAGGAGAGGGGAGTCTGTGGCGGCTTCTCCTTCCTGTGCGGGGCCGCTGGTACGAGCCGCTGACAACGTCAGTGGGCGAGAGCCCTATTGTAATTGCTAGGATTATTTATTATTAACCTTATTTATACAGGTAATCCCATTGAGACACGGGGTCTCATTTTCAACAGAGCTGATTAATCGATCAGTTCTGTTAAAGCAGAGCTGATCACAGCAGTCATCTGGTGTTAGAGGAATGCAGCTGGTCTCATATTTTGTGCATAATCATTTCTGAATGATTTTAACATTTATTTTGCTGCGCTGCATCAAGGTGAAGAAGTTCTCTCCCCCTCAATTGTTCTGGGCTCATATTTACTTCCGTAAACACAACGCTGTGTCTGATGTTACGTTTTCTTCTGCACATGCGGGTCACTTCATAGCTGTAGACCATTCATGCTGGAGTCTGATGGGGGTCGCATTTAAATTATAATGTGAACGCCCACACAAAAAAATCGGATCTCAGCAAAAAATCGGAATTGAGCATTAAGACCTGCAGTGTGACCGTAGCCTAAGTGAAGGCCAAATGTCTACAGAAGAAAACATGGTGTGCTACAGTCAGCAGGCAAGATAGAGAACTGGATCAGAAATCTTTACTATACAACCTAAAAAGAGCAACTTAATTGTGTAGGAGTCATCTTTGCTTTCCTCTATGTGCTACTATAGCTCCCTATGATTTATGTGTACGTTCCGATGCCTGTTCTCAGCTTGGAAACCTGCTTGATTCTGTGTCAGGAGATGAGGTGGGAGGGGGACAACTTTCTCCACCGTTTTAAATTTGAACTGCAGTATCATTTTAAAACACTACTTGTCAGGATTACATCATGTTCCTTTAAGATAGTATAGTGGTCACTTATATTTGTAAGGAGTTAGTATTTTTTTTTCTCTGGGCCTGTTTGAGTTTTCTTTCACAAAGAATGTGCAAATGGCTCCTGGCCACTGCAAGCCAAGGTGAAAAATGAGCCAATTAAGAAGATGGATGGATGATTTTTGTTGTTCATGATTTTCCTCAGATTTTTTATGCACTTACACTCAGCCCATCTCATTCCCAGCTATCAGTGAGTTTCCTGAGGATGTCTTTACTCTGGATCAGAGGAGGCAGGGAGCAGTACTTCTCCATGTTATCTGTGTGAGTATCAGCTCTGCCTCAGTGCTAGAGTTGACATTAAAAAAATAAAAGGATTCATTAATAGAAAATGAATAATCTCAAGGCTAATAAATTATCTCCTTCCAGGCTATCTACATGTTTCATGCCCTGGCCATTGTGTGTGACGTTTATTTTGTGCCATCGCTGGAAAAAGTGTCAGAGGTATGATCTAAAGGCGAATATGATGAGCAGTATGGCAGTTCATACTTTATTCAATCCAATCCAATCCACCTTTGTTTATAAAGCAATTTAAAAACAACCACAGCTGATATAAAGTGCTGTACATAAAAAACATAAGACATAAAAACAATAAAGTACAACTAAAAAAAATACAATACAGCACAAATAAACAGTAATCATAGAACAAAGGCAACAAAAACAAGTAAAATCAGGGTCTCAAACTGGGTCTAAAGCTAAAGAATAAAAATCGGTTTTAAGATGAGTTTTAAAACTGGACAGTGAAGGGGCCTGTCTGATGGACAAAGGCAGATTGTTCCACAGTATAGGAGCAGCAACAGAAAAAGCTCTGTCCCTTCTGAGCTTCCTCTTTGATTTTGGTATCTCCAGGAGCAGCTGATCAGCTGACCTGAGAGACCGAGCAGGGATGTAAGGATGAAGGAGCTCAGAGAGGTAAGGTGGGGCAAGGCTATTTAATGATTTAAAAACAAAAGAATTTTAAAATGAACCCTAAAGTGTACAGGCAGCCAGTGGAGGGAAGCTAAAATGGGTGTAATGTGGTCCCTCTTATGTGTTCCAGTTAAAAGCCGTGCAGCGGCATTTTGAACCAACTGGAGACATGAGAAGGTAGACTGGCTAACTCCAAAATAAAGTGTATTACAGTAATCCAGCTGAGATGTAATGATGGCATGGATTACTGTTTCAAAGTGCTGCCTTAAAAGAACGGGTTTAACCTTTGCCAGCTGCCTCAAATGAAAAAAAGCTGGACTTGACTACTGCACCAATTTGACAGTTTAATCTAAAATCACTCTTCTTCTTCTTTTTCTTCTTCTTTCAGCTGCTTCCTTTAGGGGTCGCCATAGCGGATCATCTGCCTCCATCTTACCCCTTGCATCTTCCCTTGTAACACCAACCCTCTCCATGTCCTCCTTCACTACATCCATGAATCTTCTCTGTGGTCTTCCTCTTTTCCTCCTGCCTGGCAACTCCATCTTCAAAATCCTTTGTCCAATATATCCACAATCCCTCCTCTGCACATGTCCAAACCATCTCAGCCTTGACTGTCTTACTTTGTCTCCAAACTGCACAACCTGAGCTCTTCCTCTGATATACTCATTTCTAATCCTGTCCCTTCTAGTCACTCCCAGTGAGAATCTTAGCATCTTCAACTCTGCCACCTCCAGCTCCGCCTCCTGTCTTTTTGTTAGCGCCACCGTCCCCAAATCATACATCATAGCAGGCCTCACTACTGTCTTGTAAATCTTCCCTTTCACTCTATGTAGCTACTGTCTTTCTGTCACAAATCACCCCTGACACTCGTGTCCACCCACTCCACCCTGCCTGCAATCTCTTCTTCACCTCTCTTGTGCATTTTCCATTACTTTGGATGGTTGACCCCAGGTATTTAGACTCATCTACTTTGACTACCTCTACTCCTTCCATCTTCACCGTTGCACCTGCCTCCCTCTCATTCACACTCATGTATTCTGTCTTGCTTCTATTGAGTTTCAGTCCTCTTCTCTCCAGAGCATACCTCCACCTTTCCAGGTTCTCTTCCACTTGCTCCCTGCTCTTACTGCAGATCACAGTGTTGTCTGCAAACATCATGGGCCACGGAGATTCCTGCCTGATCTCATCTGTCAGCCTGTCCATCACCATGGCAAACAGGAAGGGGCTCAGAGCTGATCCCTGATGTAATCCTACTCCCACCTTGAATCTATCTGTCACTCCTACAGCATACCTCACCACCGTCTCGCTGTCCTCATACATGTCCTGCACCACCCTTCCATACTTCTCTGCCACTCCTGACTTTCTCATACAGTACCACACTTCCTGTCTTGGCACCCTATCATATGCTTTCTCTGCATCCACAAAGACACAGTGCAACTCCTTCTGACCTTCTCTATACTTCTCCATCAACACTTTTAGAGCAAATATTGCATCTGTAGTACTCTTTATTGGCATAAAACCATACTGCTGCTCACTGATTGTCACCTCTCCTCTTAACCTAGCTTCAACAACTCTTTCCCATATCTTCATAGTGTGGCTGATCAACTTTATGCCTCTGTAGTTACTACAGCTCTGAGCATCACCTTTGTTCTTGAAAATTGGTACCAAAACACTTCTTCTCCACTCCTCGGGCATCCTCTTACTCTCCAAAATTGTGTTAAACAATCTGGTTAAAAAGTCCACTGCCATCTCTCCTAAACATCTCCATACAGTACCTCCACTGGTATGTCATCTGGACCAACTGCCTTCCTGTTCTTCATCCCCTTCAGAGCTGCCCTCACTTCTGCCTTGCTAATCCTCTGTACTTCCTTGTTCACCATCTTTCCTTCATCCATCCTCCTCTCTCTCTCATTTTCATCATTCATGAGCTCTTCAAAGTACTCTCTCCACCTCAACACACTCTCGTCATTTGTTAGTACATTACCATTTCTGTCCTTAATCAGCCTAACCTGCTACACATCCTTTCCAGCTCAATCTCTCTGTCTAGCCAATTAATACAAGTCCTTTTCTCCTTCCTTAGTGTCCAGCCTTTCATACAACTCGCTATATGCCTTTTCCTTTGCCACCTCTCTCTTTGCCCTGCGCCTAGCTTCCAAATACTCCTGTCTACTTTCTTTATCTCCCTGACTATCCCACTTTTTCTTTGCCAGTCTCTTCTTTTGAATACTTTCCTGTACCTCCTCATTCCACCACCGAGTCTCCTTGTCTTCCTTCCTCTGTCCAGAGGATACACCACATAACTTTCTACCTATTTCCCTCAATACTCTTGGTGTACTTTCCCAGTCATCTGGTAATTCTTTCCTACCACCCAGAGCCTGTATCAACTCCTTCCTGAACTCTGTGTGACCTTCCTTCTGTAACTTCCCCCACTTAATCTTTGGCTCTGCCTTCACTCTCTTCCTCTTCTTGCTTTCCAAATTCATCCTACAGACTACCATCCCATGCTGTCTAGCTACATTCTCCCCTGCCACCACCTTGCAGTCTCCCATCTCTTTCAGATTTCTCCTTCTCCATAAGATGTAGTCTACCTGTGTGCACCTTCATCTACTCTTGTAAATCACCCTGTGTTCCTCTCTCTTCTTAAAGTACAGTATGTGTTTACCTCAGCCATTTTCATCCTTTTAGCAAAATCCACAACCATCTGTTCTTCCACATTTCTGTCCTTAAGACCATACCTACCCAGAACCTGTTATGAATGCCCCTTGCAGGGCATTAGTGAGACGCCAGATGCCAAACAGTAAGTTTGCTTGTTTATTTACAAGAAGACAAAATGTCAAAATAAACAGCCACGTGGGGCAAAACACGAACATATACTGAGATACAAAATAATAGACTCTGAAAATAGACTAGGAGTGGCGGTGAGGACGGAGCCTGCGCTGTACAAAAACACTTACTGAGACATGCAGCAAAGAGTCCAAGACACAGGGGAAGACTGGAGTCAGGAATAGGAGCTCCAGTCCATCAACACGAAGGAGTAGATTGTGTAGGTTGCAGCGAGGAGTGAGCCTCAGCTGCTCCCTTAAATACCGAGCACAAACAAATCAGAAAAGAGGTAAAGTAATTAACAAAAATGACAAACAGCTGTCATGGCGCCGGCTCGGCTTTGACAGCCAGAAGTGTGGCCATGATGTTGTCACAATAAAAGCCCCTGAGCGGCCCTAATAACAAACCCTGGAATAATATGGTGGAAAAGGGGAAATACTGAGCAACCTGAGCGCGGCCGGAATCAGCGCTCAGATCACCACAGAACCTCCTCATCACCTCTGTTCCCTTCACCTACATGTCCATTAAGGTCTGCACCAATCATCATCCCCCCCACCACCACCCCTGGAACACTCTCTACCACTTCATCCAACTTACTCCAGAATTCCTCTTTCTCTTCTATCTGACATCCAACTTGTGGGGCATATGCACTGACAACATTCAACATCAGATTAAACATCAGTTTAATCTAAAATCACTGTCCATCTTAAAACCCAAATTAGTATCAGTTGTCTTAACAACCTGTGCCAAGGGGTCCAAATCAACGGGGGGGGGCTTACAGGAGCCACTGGGTCCAAAAACCATCACTTCAGTCTTATTTTCATTAAAATTTAAAAAGTTTAAAGCCATCCTGTTATGACCCGAGCGCCGGTTCTGATCGCGCTCGGGCTAAGTTCAACTCGCTGCCGGCCTTGACAGCTGTGGGTTGTATTCTGGCCTCACCGGGCTCTTATTGTGAAGGTGCTCGGTGGGGCTTCTGCCTGTCAAGACTGGTCAGCTGTGCGTCATTACTGCTCGTTAGTGTTCGCCTTTAAAAGCGAGCACTGGCGATGGTAATGTCACAGGAGTATGGGTCAACATCTTGTCTTGTCAAGTTATGGTCTACACCTCGTCAAGCTTTGTCTGAGCTTCGTGAGACCTTCATGTCAGGTTCGTGTTTCCTAGTTATGTCACAGTTTAGCTCGTAGTGGCTGGGGGCAGCCCTGCGAGCCCAAGTATTAGTTTGTGTGTGTTTGTGCCGAGAACGGCGCACTGCCTTGTCCTGTCTTGTCTTGTATGAATAAAACATCATCGCAAAAACTCACTGGTGGACTCTTGGCGTCTCATGGTGATCTGCGAGGATCACCGCATGACACATCCAAGCGTCAATGTCATCAAGACATGCAAGAAGTGATTTAATTGTGAAGGCCTCCTTCTGCTTTAATGGCACATAAATCTGACTGTCATTAGCATAACAGTGGAAGGAGATACCATGCTTCTAAAGGATTGAACCCAGTGGAAGTAAGTACAGGGAGAAAAGCAAGGGCCCTAAAATTGAGCCCTGTGGGACTCCACATGACAGGGAAGCTGAAGAAGATTCAAAACCAGCCAGACAAACAGACATGGTTCTATCTGCCAAATAGGACCTGAACCATTCCAATACAGTACCAGAAATCTCCACTAGATGCTGTAGACAGGATATTAAAATGTCATGGTCCACTGTATCAAAGGCGGCAGTTAGGTTAAGCAGGACAAGAATCACAAAAGGACCAGAATCCAATGCCAGGAGGATGTCATTAAAGACCATTAACAAAGCCAAATCTGTGCTATGGAGGGTTTTAAATCCAGATTGAAACACCTCCAGGACACCATTCTCATCCAAAAAAGCCTTTAGCTGAAGATAAACAATTTTCTCCAATATTTTGGAGAGAAAAGGTAGCTTTGAAATAGGCCTAAAATTAGCCAACACAGTTTGATCAAGACCAGATTTCTTTAGCAAAGGTTTCACTACTGCATGCTTAAAATTTGCAGGAAACACACGACAAACTGTTGTTTAAAATGGTTAAAATGGACTGACCTATGCTCGATAAAACCTCTTTAAAAAAGCAAGGAGGGAGAGCATCACAAGGGGAACCTGAGGGCTTAATATGACCAACCACATCCACTAATTGCAACAAGGTCACAGGCTCAAACTGATTGAAGACAGCAGAGCAAGGGACAGAGACAAAGGGGTCAGGGGCAAGAACTGGGATGAGAGCCCTAATTGTGACGACCTTATCAGTAAAAAAATGTAAAAAGTCATTGCACAATTCAGCTTTTATTATTTTAGCCTTTTATTGTTAAGAGGCTAAAAAATATCCCGACACTGAAGTGCTCTGCCTGTATTAGTTTATAAAATGTTTTTGAAAACATCAAGATAGTCATTTAAATTTTCATAATTTAATTTTACTGTAATTTTTATTATCATATGAGATATTTTGTGTTGTAAAAAATTATTTAAAAACATTTTGAATCCAGAGACCCATACTACAAAGTAGGTTCATCATACCCGGGGCTGCAAGAATCAAATGGTTTCATTTTGTTCTCTCTCCCAGGGCTGCAAGAACAAAATGACATAATTTTGTTCTTGCAGCCCTAGTTTGGGAGTTCTTACAGGTTGTTCTTGACACATCATCTGAATAGAACTTTTTTCTTGTGTGGTGTCGGACAACTATTGTGTGATTTGTCAGAAATGTGAATTTCCCAGGGTTCTGCACTTGAGTTTCTTGTGAAGTATGAAATGCCCTGGCCAGAAAGATTTTTGTTCTTGTTCTTGCCACCTCAAGAAAAAGAACAAATTTATCTGTTCTTGCAGAGTATGTAAAGGCCTTTACCAGGATGTAACACAGGCTAAAAGAAACAGCTGCAGCAGTCAAGGGAAAGAAGTATGACAAAAAAAAAAAAAGCCAAGAGTCTGAATGCTTCAAGTGCTTGTCTTAACTATTACCAAACTCCTCTATAGGCCATTACTGTCCATCGCTCCAATGGATATTGATCACATTCTTAATAAATTTATAAATTTTCTCCCATTTCATTAAAAAGTACCATTAATAATATTCCTTTTATACCCACAGCCCCAGTGGTGTTAGTGCATGAGAGCAAATAATACAAATATATGCAATTATAAATAATATAACACAGAGTAGTAAATCTTCCAAATATTAGCTTTCCCTATGATAGGGGTACAGTCGGGGAAAAGATACAGAAATATGAGATCAAGGACAAGTCAGTAGTTAAGTTGCTTTCTTTTTCCCACAGCAATCAGACTGCTTTACCAGAGAATAACTGCTTATGTTCCTCTGAAAAAAACAAAACAAACAAACTTACACTGTAAGTGTAAACTGTAGTTTATTAGTGCACTTAATTTTTTATTCTGCACTAACTACTTATTGGTAGATGTATGAAAGATTTTTTTTTAAAATGTTATTTTAAAATAGTAACTAAATGAATCTTGAAGTTGGGATATAATATTGTGCAGTCTGTGCTGAGATAATACAGACATTAAGATAAGTGTGTAGTAAAATCTGTTTTGTATTGGCTGCAGTGCAGAAAAAAAGACCTAAGAAACAAGGGACCTCCCCCCTCCCATTAATTGAGAGGAGGGGGATGTCTCCTGAAACCCCAGAGAAGGTGGATGTCATTTTCCACTAAGCTGGAGATTGTTGCTGATACATCCACTGAGATCTTATCTGGGTCTTAACCTGCCCCGGAGCAGGTTAGCTTCACAGCATAAGTTGCTATGGTGATCTACCCTGGTAAGAAGTGAATGAGGTTCGTAGTACCAAAAACCCAGTGTTAACCCTGAAGTTACCTCGCTAAGATGAAATCCTGCTACATCGTACAGGCTTCTGATATGTTCTGGATCAGCGGCATCAGTAAGGAGTCACTTCTGGCTGGTCATAGTCCAATCTCAGGTAAAGGAAAAAACCTAAAGTAGAAGAAATATTGTTAGAATTAAAATAGGATAGGCTGGGGTCTTTTCCATTTAATTTTCTCCACCTGAGCAGATGGATTATGGTGGAGTTTTTTAACTGTAATGACTCTGAAAAGTTAAAACTGCAGTCTGACGTTCTATCTGGTCATTTTAGGAGGGAAAATAACTAACCTTTATAGTTTTTATCAGCCTTTACACCATAAAAGAGATCATTTAAAATATATGGTGTTTATATTATGTCATGTTTTTATTAATTGAATAATAGGGGCATTGTGTTGAAATATCAAACCCTGTTATCTTTATCCTTGAACCACTTTAATCTTCCCCATCCCTCAGAACCTTCACCTCAGTCAGGATGTTGCCGGAGCAACCTTCATGGCAGCTGGAAGCTCGGCTCCTGAGCTCTTCACTTCTTTGATTGGTCAGTATGAAATTTGTCTAATTAATCAGTGATTATGTTATTAGGCTGGTAACAATAACAAATTTTGATGAATGATAAATTTTCCACAAATTTATCACAATAAATCATATTATCATTGACGTTATGAAGACTATTTTATACACAGGATATTGTGATGTAATGATTTAGATAAGATAAGATAAGATAAGATAAGCCTTTATTAGTCCCACAACGGGGAAATTCCAGGATTGCAACAGCACAGGGATAGCAACACTCAGAGCAACAATCAGAAGGCAAGAAAAAAAAAAAACAAGCAAGCAAGAGCAGCTAATATACATATGTACATATTACTATAAAATATATATATACACACACACACACACAGACACACAGTGCAGAGCATTGTAGCTGGATGGAATAAATATATGAATATATGAACACACAGTGCAGAGCATTGTAGCTAGATGGAATAAATATGTAAATATATAAACACCCACAGTACGGAGCATTGCAGCTAGGTGGAATAAATATGCAAGTATATAAACACACAGTGCGGAGTAATGTAGCTAGATGGAATAATATGTAGATATATAAAAACACAGTGCGGAGCATTGTAGCTAGATGGAATAAATATATAGATATATAAATATAAACACACCCAGTGCAGAGCATTGTAGCTAGATGGAATAAATATGTAAATATATAAACACACACAGTGCAGAGCATTGTTGCTAGGTGGGATGAAACAGCATAACCGTCTATTTAGTTATCCTACATGGTATGATTATGTGCCCATACATATTCTCACCCTCCATAGCGACCGGTATGTTCCTAGTTGTATGCCGGAGAGGACCATTGTGTAAGTCTATTGCATCTTTTGCATTCAAAAAAAAACTATTAGTTTGTTACGTCTTTTTGCTATCTCTGCGAGCAGCCCTGCTTAGGTTGTACAGTCTGACAGCCGTTGGTAGGAAGGACCTACGAAACCTCTCGGTTGTGCACCTGGGATGATGTAGTCTGCTGCTAAATGAGCTCCTCAGTGCATCCAGTATGTCCTGCATAGGGTGGAACTCGGACTCCAGCAGAGATGACAGTTTAGCCACCGTCCTTCTCTCTCCTATCTCCTCCATCGGATCAAGGCGTTGCCCCAGGACAGAGCTAGCTTTCTTAATCAGTTTGTTCAGTCTCTTCCTATCGGCTGCAGTAATGCCACTGCCCCAGCAGACCACTCCAAAAGTGATGGCTGATGCCACCACCGTGTCATAGAATGACTTCAGCAGCGCCCCTTGTACACCAAAAGACCTGAGTCTCCTCAGCAGGAACAGCCTGCGCTGTCCCTTCTTGTAGAGTGCGTCAGTATTGTGTGACCAGTCTAGTTTATTGTTCAGATGAATACCCAGGTACTTGTAGGATGTCACCATCTCGATGTCTGTTCCCTGTATATTTACTGGTGCTGTGAGGGGCTGCCCATGCCTGCGGCAGTCCACCACCAGCTCCTTAGTTTTCCTCGCGTTGATCTGGAGGCAGTTCCGATGGCACCAGTCCACAAAGTTCTGGATAAGCCCTCTGTACTCAGCTTCATCTCCGCTGGAGATGAGACCAACGATCGCAGAGTCATCAGAGAACTTCTGTAGATGGCAATGTGTTGTGTTGTGTGAGAAGTCCGCAGTATAAAGAGTGAACAGGAAGGGAGCCAGCACCGTTCCCTGGGGGGCCCCCGTGCTACTGATGATCGTGTCGGAAACACAGTCCCGGGTTCTCACAAACTGAGGCCGGTTCGTGAGGTAGTCCAGGATCCATGATGACAGGTGCTGGTCCACCCCTGCGCGCAGCAGCTTGTCCTTCAGGATCATCGGTTGGATGGTGTTGAAAGCACTGGAGAAGTCAAAGAACATGATCCTCACCATATTCCCGGGCTTCTCCAGGTGGGACAGAGAACGGTGAAGGAGGAAGATCACCGCATCCTCCATTTAGGTATATATACAGTGGTGTGAAAAAGTGTTTGCCCCTTTCCTGATTTCTCATTTTTTTTGTATGTTTGTCACACTTAAATGTTTCAGATCATCAAACAAATTTAAATATTAGACAAAGATAACACAAGTAAACACAAAATGCAGTTTTTAAATGAAGGTTTTTATTATTAAGGGTAAAAAAAATTCAAACCTACATGGCCCTGTATGAAAAAGGGATCCCCCCCCCCCCCCAGTTAAAACATAAATTAACTGTGGTTTATCACATCTTTGGAAAGCTGAGTTCAATTTCTCTAGCCACACCCAGGCCTGATTACTGCCACACCTGTTTTCAATCAAGAAATCACTTAAATAGGACCTGCCTGACAAAGCGAAGTAGACCAAAAGATCCTCAAAAGCTAGACATCATGCTGCAATCCAAAGAAATTCAGGAACAAGTGAGAAACAAAGTAATTGAGACCTTGTAGAGGGTGTAAGGAAAGGATGTGGAGGCGAGGCATGAGCATAGGTCGACACAGGTTCTTTATTGACCCTCTAACATAAATACAGCCGGTGGACCCCAGCGTTGCCCGCTGGGGCCGTGTGTCTGGTAGGAGAGTTTTTGCATTGCTGAGGCATGTATAACAAGCTGTTTTATACACATTATACAGACAGAGAGAATGCATGGCACATTAGCATAGTGACTGTCATTTAATACACATCAGTCAATACACATCATTAGCATGACATCAGCTAGCGCCCGGCTTGGACGTCCTCTCCGAGGACGCATGCATAACAGTCCCGTCTGATTGCCCCCGGGGCTCTCTGTCCATATATAAATTGTCCTCCAGTTCCTCCAGCCCTGATGAGTGTGAGATAGTGTCCGTCCGCAGTGTGCTGGGTCACCACACGGCTTCCCCCAGAACACTCAGAAGGGGCTGTGACCCCCCCCCCCCCCGATCGTTTGGGCTCCAGCTCCGGTAGAACTGTCCTGCTGTAGAGGAGTGTCGGAGGGCATGTCAGCCCGTGGGGGGGACGGGGGAGGGGTGGAAAAGACAGTGTGCTCCGCTCCGCGTTCCAGCACGTTGAACGGCCGTGGATCGTGGGCACATGGGGCCGGTGCGCGTCGTGGGTAATGGAACAAACCGGCGATCGGCCAGCTTTAGAGCATGAGGTGTGGGAAGAGCAATGTGGAGGAGGAGGGGGAGGTGGGTGGGAATAAGTGAGTGCCGGCCCAGGATGTCAAAAGTTTCTGGGCCGCGCAAAAATTGCATATGGATCCGCCATGGTGAGGGACTTTCCCGGTAAACCTGGTGGTGATCTGCAGCGGCTGTGAAAAAAATGAAGTCTCTGACTCCTCTTGTGGCTCAGTCCTGCGAGGATGTGGAGAAGGCGAATGGCCAAATTCCCTGAGGATGTGTAGCAGCTGTGAAAAAAAACTGAAGCTGTGTGAGGGACTTGGCGGTTTGGCTTTAGGTGTGGAAGCAGCCCTAAAGTCATCGGGGAAAGCAATCGGGTAAATTCCCTTTTGCGCCATAGCTGAGAAGAAACCCATACAAAGTCCCGTGTGCAGGCTGCATGTCTGCTTCAGGTGTGTGAGCAGCCCTAAAGGTTCCGAGGATGGTGATTGGCCATGTTTCTTGGCCTTGTGCAGTGGCGGAGGACGATGTATAAGTCTGTGGAGCCGGTTTGTCCCTGGTGCGTGGCGCGTGCCTGGCGCAGTGACCACATAGCTGGAAGTTGCGCTGTCCTCGTAATCCTGCGGTGTGCACGCGGGGCTTCTGTGCACAGAAAGTCCGCTGTCGGGAGGTGAGTCAGAGTCGGGGAGCTTGATGGAAATCAATGCAGACGGCGCCGATGATCTTCCCCGTTCAGGCTGTTTCTGTGCGTTGCTCGTGTTGCTGATCCTCGTGCGTCTCGGTCTCAGCGCCGCGCTCTCCGTCTGGCCCTGGAGGTCGCCATCGTGGAGAGAGGATAAGGCGCGTGCGCTCCAGTGTGGATGCGAAGGATGTAGGCAATCCCCAGTCTCTGGAATCCACAGCGCGGTGAAAGGGAGCAGACGGTCATTCCATGTTAGGTCACCATGTGGTGTGTGGCATAAGGGAGAGACGGTTCATCTCCGTCAGGTCACCAATGTGGAGAAAAAGGAATCCACGGCACGGCGAAAGGGAGAGATAGTCCATTTCACATCAGGTCACCAATGTAGAGGGTGTAAGGGAAGGATGTGGAGGCGAGGCATGAGCGTAGGTTGACACAGGTTCTTTATTGACCCTCTAACATAAATACAGCCGATGGACCCCAGCGTTGCCCGCTGGGGCCGTGTGTCTGGTGGGAGAGTTTTTTGCGTTGCTGAGGCATGTATAACAAGCTGTTTTATACACATTATGCAGACAGAGAGAATGCATGGCACATTAGCATAGTGACTGTCATCTAATACACATCAGTCAATACACATCATTAGCATGACATCAGCTATGCACCCGGCCCGGATGTCCTCTCCGAGGACGCATACATAACAGTCCCATCTGATTGCCCCCTGGGGCTCTCTGTCCATATATAAATTGTCCTCCGTTTCCTCCAGCACTGATGAGTGTGAGATAGTGTCCGTCCGCAGTGTGCTGGGCCACCACAACCTATCAGTCTGGAAAAGGTTATAAAGCCATTTCTAAAGCTCTGGGACTCCAGCAAACCACAGTGAGAGCTATTATCCACAAATGGCAAAAACATGAAACAGTGGTGAACCTTTCCAGGAGTGGCCGGCCAACCAAAATTACCCCAAGAGCGCAGTGACGACTCATCCAAGAGATAAAAAAAAAAGACCCCACAACAACATCCAAAGAACTGCAGGCCTCACTTGCCTCAATTAAGGTCAGTGTTCATAACTTCACCATAAGAAAGAGACTGAGCAAAAATAGCCTGCATGGCAGAGTTCCAAGACGAAAACCACTGCTGAACAAAAAGAACATAAAGACTCGTCTCAGTTTTACCAGAAAACATCTTGATGATCCCCAAGACTTTTGGGATAATACTCTGTGGACTTTCGAGACAAAAGTTGAACTTTATGGAAGGTGTGCATCCCATTACATCTGGCGTAAAAGTAACACAGCATTTCAGAGAAGGAACATCATACCAACAGTAAAATATAGTGGTGGTAGTGTGATGGTCTGGGGCTGTTTTACTGCTTCAGAACCTGGAAGACTTGCTGTGGTAAATGGAACCATGAATTCTGCTGTCTACCAAAAAATCCTGAAGGAGAATGTCTGGCCATCTGTTTGTGACCTCAAGCTGAAGCGCACTTGGGTTCTGCAGCAGGACAATGATCCAAAACGCACCCGCAAGTCCACCTTTGAATGGCTTAAAAAAAAACCAAATTGAAGACTTTGGAGTGGCCTAGTCAAAGTCCCGACCTGAATCCGATTGAGATGTTGTGGCATGACCTTAAAAAGGCGGTTCATGCTCGAAAACCCTCCAATGTGGGTGAATTACAACAATTCTGGAAAGATGAGTGGGCCAAAATTCCTCCACAGCGCTGTAAAAGACTCATTGCTAGTTATCGCAAACACTTGATTACAGTTGTTGCTGCTAAGGGTGGCCCAACCAGTTATTAGGTTTAAGGGGCAGTCACTTTTTCACACAGGGCCATGTAGTTTTGGATTTTTTTCCCTTAATAATAAACACCTTCATTTAAAAACTGCATTTTGTGTTTACTTGTGTTATCTTTGTCTAATGTTTAAATTTGTTTGATGATTTGAAACATTTAAGTGTGACAAACATGCAAAAAAAAAAGAGAAATCAGGAAAGGGGCAAACACTTTTTCATACCACTGTATATTTATATACAATTATAATGATAACTGTATATAAACTGTACATGCATGATAATTTACCTGGTGAACCTTTGCCAGACCATGTACAATACCGGAGAATGGCCTGCAGACTTCCTGTGCAGAATTATCGTTCCACTACAAAAGAAATCAAATGCAGAGAGATGTGAAGACCATCAGACAATCAGCCTCATATCCCATACATCTAAAGTCATGTTGAGAGTGCTGAACAACAGACTGAGAGCCAAAATATTTGTGTACATCGCAAGTGATCAGTTCAGTTTCAGGATAGGTATGGGCACCCGAGAGGCAATAGCAACGATGAGAACAATAGGAGAATACAGTATAGAGCACCATCAACACATATATGTATGCTTTGTCGACTCTGAAAAAGCGTTTGACAAGGTCAATTGGACAAAACTGATGAGGCTTCTGAAAGATCTTGGAGTGGACTGGAGGGATAGATGTCTAATCGCAGCCTTGTACATGGGACAGATAGCAACAGTAAGAACAGATCAAGGAGTGGCAGGGCCATGCACCATCGGAAGAGGATTACACCAAGGTTGTTTGCTATCACCCTTGCTGTTTAACATCTACGCAGAAGCAATGATGAAAAAAGCCATGGAGGAAGTTGAAGAGTGTGTGAAAGTGGGAGGTCATCACATTCAAGCAGTGAGATTTGCAAACAATCAGGCGATGATGGTGAGCTCAGGAGGACTACAGACAATCATGTCTCAATTGAACGACGTGGTGGAAAGATATAAAATGAAGATCAAGCAGAAGAAGACTAAGTGATGAAGATCGGAAAGAACAAACAAGAACAGCTACAAATCAACATCAATGGAAAAAATCTTGAACAAGTCCAACAGTTCAAGTACCTTGGCGGCCTGCTGACAGAAGACGGAAGAAGCGAGGAGATCAAGGCAAGAATCACTATGGCCAAAGATGTGTTCAATAAACACCAAATGCTGCTCATTAAAGGCCTCAATCGTAACTTGAGGAAATGTCTCATCAAGACACTGGTGTGGAGTGTGCTCCTCTATGGCTCAGAAACCTGGACTATGAAGAAGGTTGACATCAAGAGACTGGAGAGCTGTGAGGTGTGGATGTGGAGGAGAATGGAGAAGATGAACTGGATGGACAGGGTGGGAAACGATGAGGTGCTGAAAAGAATGGGAGAAAAAAGAACTTTGTTGGATACCATCTGGAAAAGAAAAGAACTTTTATTTATGAACAATATTAAACACTGGAATAGAAATATGGGGGGAAAAAGAATAAAAAAAAATAATCTAAATAAATAAAACATAAATAAAATAAAAAGCACAAAGGTGCTGTGCCTTGGTGCCTGTGACATGGTAGCATGAGAGGCTGTAAAAAAGTGGCACTCCGACCTCTACTGGCCTGGCATAGTTATTACATTTCCTGTTTCCACGGCTATATTGACAGAAATGGTGTTAAATTTGTGTTTATTTTGAAAACAAAGCCTTATCTCGCAATTCTGGCAAATTGAAAGTCGAGAAAATATGGCGATACAATGATATAAGCCTTTAGTTCCACTTAATTTTGACCGGGCGAGCTGAAACAGAGAGGCGGACAGACAGACAGACAGATACACACAGCCACAAACAGACACACTGATTACTGTATGCCTGTGTTTTACCGAGGCATAATAAACCAAAACCATAAATAAAATTGTTTTGGCAACTACTGTTTATGCGTTTCCACAGACAACCGAGTCACATGGCTTTACGTAATCGGTAAGAACTGTTCGTTTACAATATGCGTGTCTCAGAGATGGTACAATCCAGAACTACTTATTGAACACTTTAACATCATGGACCTTACTGTCTATTTTGAGTTTTTTTTTTTTTTCTGGTAGCACTCTCTAATATAGTCGGTAATGACGGTAAGAACGGTCACACCAGTCATACGAATGTAGCGTAAACATGGGTGCTACATGAGTAACCGGGCCAGAGTTAAAGCCGACCTCCTCAATTGGACAAAAACTTAGGGCTTCACTGTATGAAGTGATCATGATGTTAAAAAGGAGCAGACTTTTAGCCTTAGTCGGGACAATCTTTAATTTGTGAGCGGACCCTTCAGCTTGCTGCTTCACTTTTTCTGGCTGTCCTTGCTGTGTGAGCATGAGCTCCACCTCACACAGGAGTGAACAGAGGGACAGAAGCAGCACGACCGGCTGAAATGTTGGTGTAGTGATCCCGAGCGCGAGTCTGTCCCGTGCTCGAGTCACTTATTATTTTCCACATTTTCTGTCTTTAGGCTCAGTCATGTTTAGGATGGTAATTAGTTGTGCTCTTATTTTGACAGCGCCATGGCAGGACTTCCGGCTGTCAAGCCTGCTCGCAACCTGTCACAGCTGTGTGTGATCACTGTCTCTCCACACCTGTTTGTGGTTTGTGTTTTCTGTTATACTATTTAAGTTCGCTAGCGAGTTGCCTCCTCGCTGCGACCTCGCCCTGTCCAGACTGGAATCCCCAACCCTGATTCCAGTCCTTTGTCAGCGTAAGGTTTCGCCCTCGCTACATATTTGTAAGAGACTGTTTTGATTCTTTATTTCTCTTCTGTTATTTACCCTTTGGGGTCACATGTATAGTTGTTTGTGTTTTGCTCCTCGTGGCACATTATTTTGTTATTTTTTTTATTAATAAATAAGCAAACTCACTGCTGCCGTTTGGTGCCTCATTTATGCCCTGTAAGGGGCAAACGTAACAGTAGGTCGCAGCCAAAGCAGGTGCCAGTCACAGTGAGTTTGTCTTTTTGGCTCTATTTTTTCTCTTTTCGGGTGCCGGTGTTTTTTTGGGAGTTATGGCGTCATTTGGCAGGTGGTGTCCAATGAGCCTGGGTTTTGAATTATGCCAGGCTCTTATGGAAATAGATGACCTCCTGGCCAAAGCCCATCAATATTCCACACTCAGAGACGCTTTATGGTACCTGGACCTTGCGGAGGCGGCTGGGAAGCGTCATCCTCACCTTGTGGAGCATGCTGAAGGCAGGGAGAGGATCTCTGAGTTATCGGTGCTTCAGCAGAGAAACCGTGAGTTGGAAAGGAACTCGACCAGGAAGCCTAAACCGGGGCCAACGGTGAAGTACTCCTGCCCCTCGGTTCACTATGAGGTTCCTGCTACGGCTCCAGCTCCGGTGTCTCCATCGCCGAAGAGCTGTCTCCCGGCGTGCAGTAGGAGGAGGGCAGCCGGGGTTCCCAGCGAAGATGAACAGTGGGCAGCTGAATTCATCAGGGGCCATGTGGCTGAAGCACTCTATTCCAGCAACCCAGGCAAGGTTCTAAAGAGCGTGGTGGCAGCTGTTAGGGTTGTGGAGGCACATCCCGGTCTGAATAATTATCCTGAGTTCACCAAGCTGCTAGACACCATCTCTACGCAGCAGCGACATTTTCCTAATTTGACAATCAGTTCGTCTCCAGCCCAAAGACGCCGCCGCCCAGTACAGAACCCTTCTCCTCCCTGTGGCACGGCTGTCTCGAAGCAGAAGGAGGAGAATCACCAGGTCAACACGCTGCGAGGCTCCTGTTTGGATTCAGCTACGGGCCGCCAGAAAAATTCCTTCATCTCCCAGCCAGCTGTTTCTTCTTCGCCACTTCAAAGAGCTAGGACAGCAGCTTCAGCCTCCAGGTATTTTTTGTCAGCTGTTTCGTCAGCTCCCCTAGCCTGGACTGCCTCGGCTGCCCCTCCCTCCCCCACAGCGCTTCCTCCAGCTGCTGCGGGCCCAATGGCTTCTTCTCCGGCTGCCCTAATCATCGATCCTCCTGGAGCGGCTCCTCCTTGTCTTCCCAAGGGGCCCACCATCACCATTACAATGGGAGAGGGAAGAAATGAGCCTGCTGCAGCAGTCACCACCGTACCCCAGGAAAACAGCAAGTATTTTTTTCATTCTTTAGCACAATTTGGTGAATTACCTTGTCTAATTCCTGGGGGTGAGGCTCAGATTTTACAGTCCACTGAGCTCTCACCACCTGCTGCAGTCACAGATGAATCAATTGCTACCTCTGTGTCTCCTCCTATACCCCCTGAGTGTCTGCCGGGTCCAGGATCAAGCTGCCAGACGGAGGAGGAGCCTGCAGGCCTGGAGAGCCTGGTTCCAGCCCCACAGCCATGACATGGACGGAGGAGGAGGGCTGTCTGCACCCCTGAGCCAGAACCAATGACGAAGCGTCCCTGGGCGTCACCGGAGCAGAGTCCAGCCCCAGCAAGTAACGGGTCCCCTGCCACCATGCCGAGTGAGCGATCGGTGTGGGTTACATCACCGGGGGGTTCAAGGACTGGTTCACCCCTCCGGTCCTGGTGGCTCAAGGACTCTGGTAGGCCACCCGATGGACTTTTTCATTTTTCTTGGTGGGGCTGGATACCTGGTAGGCTGCCCGACCTTTTCCTTGTGACGGTTGGGTGGAGCCGGGACTCTGGCAGGCCACCAGAGCGGTTTTCTTGTATAGCCTGCTTTGCTATAGCCCTGTAGTCCTTGTTTCTTAGGTTTTCCAGTATGTTTATTCTATTAGCTTTACCCAACTGTGTTTTTGTACATTGCTAAATTTTCACTTTGTCATTCGAGGGACTATAGAGGTATTTTCATTTGTACTTATTGTTGTGGTATTCGCTGTTATTTTTGTGTTTTGGTGCATTAATGAATTTTCACATTGAAGTGTTGTGGGAGTCTTTCTGCTAAGCATTTTTGGTTTTGTTTCATTTTTGTGCCTCTCCCTCCAGGCCTGGGTTCCCCCTCTGCCCCTCCCTCCCCGAGGCTGGTTTTGGTAGTCTTTCTGGTTGGGGGTGTTCCTTTTTCTTCCATGATGTTACAGTGGGATGCCTGGAATCCATCCCTTAAAGGGGGTGTACAGTAGTGATCCCGAGCGCAGGTCTGTCCCGTGCTCGAGTCACTTATTATTTTCCACATTTTCTGTCTTTAGGTTCAGTCGTGTTTAGGGTGGTGATTATTTGTGCTCTTATTTTGACAGTGCTGCGGCAGGACTTCCGGCTGTCAAGCCTGCTCGCGACCTGTCACAGCTGTGTGTGATCACTGTCTCTCCACACCTGTTTGTAGTTTGTTTTCTGTTATACTATTTAAGTTCACTAGCGAGTTGCTTCCTCGCTGCGACCTCGCCCTGTCCAGACTGGAATCCCCAACCCTGATTCCAGCCCTTTGTCAGCGTAAGGTTTCGCCCTCGCTACATATTTGTAAATGACTGTTTTGATTCTTTATTTCTCTTCTGTTATTCACCCTTCGGGGTCGCATGTATAGTTGTTTGTATTTTGCCCCTCGTGGCACATTATTTTGTTATTTTTTATTAATAAATAAGCAAACTCACTGCTGCCATTTGGTGCCTCATTTATGCCCTGAAAGGGGCAAACATAACAGTAGGCGGATTATGTAAAGAAACGCACGTAAATGGTGACTTATCGTGGCCGGAAAACTTATTGTGGTTGTTTTTTTTTTATCGTTTGTTTATTAGCTTCCCTGGGCTTGCGCGGGGAAGCTAATGAACATACGAAGTTAATAAACTAATGAAGCTAATAAACATCGATTGATGTAATCTGCCTCCAAGAGATTCATGTTGGCACAGAGGAAGCTGGCCGCTACACCATCAATGGCTTTGACCTCCTGTGCTATGTTCCACATGCCAAACATGGACGTGCCACCTATGTGCGTTCTGACATAGTTGAAGCAAACCACCTGACAACAACACATTTCTCAGACACCATAACCATTGGTGGCTTCCATATTGTCAATGTGTACAAGCCCCCTAGTGCCAACTGGGATCTGCAGGTCTTACCCACCCTACCCCACCCTGCCATCTATGTGGGGGACTTTAACAGCCATCACCCTGACTGGGGGTACCCAGCAGTGGATAGTGACGGGGAGGTACTTTCAGACTGGGCATCTAGAAATGATCTCGCTCTGATACACGACCCCAAACAAAGAGGAACCTTCCACTCTGCTAGGTGGAAGAAGGACTATTCTCCTGACCTGTGCTGGGTCAGCTCTTTGAATGGGACGCCATATCCTACACAGATTCTCATTCTTGACGATTTTCCACACAGCCAACACCGCCCCTGCTTGTACACATTGGCCTACAACTTCCAGTCATAAACAGCCCAAGGAAGATGCGCTGGAACTTCCGCAAAGCCAACTGGAAGAAATTCAGTGAAACCCTGGATTGGAGTGCTGTTACCATCCCACTCCACACCATCACTGCAGATGAAGTATACAATCGCTTCTGCAGCGCAATCTTCAAGGCTGCTCACACTGCAATCCCACGAGGCTACTGACCCCTCTATGTCCCATGCCTGGACGGAGAAAGCGCTGCCCTCCTACAACCCTATCAAACATCAGGGGACCCAGAGATAGCAGACCATCTCATTGAATCGCTAAATTCAGCCCGGCTAAAGAAATTGGAGGAGACAGTTGCTGACCGGAGCTTTACCCACTCTAGCAGGAAATGTTGGAGCCTCATCCGTCACCTAGGAGCTGCACAGAAGCCCCCTAGCCAAAGCCGAGCATCTGTCACACCCAACCAAGTTGCATCCCACCTACTGACCATCGCCAAAGCACCCCAAGACAAAGACACCAGAAGAGCAGTTACAACTGAGCTAAAAAAACACCAAAAAATGCCCATAGAGGAAACGAACCCTGAACCCTTCGAGGCTGCTGAACTGGAGAAAGTCCTACAGGGCCTGAAATGTGGAAAGGCAGCAGGATACAACAACATCTTCCCAGAATTCATGAAAAATCTTGGCCCCCGAGCCCTAACCTGGTTGACACAACTCTACACAAGGATCATACAAACAAACTCGATCCCAAAGAAATGGCGGACAGCAAAGGTCATTGCCATACCAAAACCTGGCAAAGACCACAAACTACCAGCAAGCTACCGCCCAATCTCCCTACTCAGCGTTCCTTATAAAATCATGGAGCGCCTAATACTGCAACGTATTTCCCCAGGAACAGAGGAAATTCTAAGTGTGGATCAAGCAGGTTTCCGCAAGGACCGCAGCACAGGAGAACAAGTACTGGCCCTAACCACCTTCATCGAAAATGGCTTCGAGAGCAGACTGAAGACAGGGGCTGTGTTTCTCGATCTTACAGCCGCCTATGATACAGTCTGGCACAAAGGCCTCCTCCTGGAACTTACAAAGGCGATGTATGTGAGTGTATGTATGTGAGGCATGTGAGTGTCAGCCATGACAGCTCACTTCTTCTTGGGGGCTGCCTTCTTAGCTTTAGCTTTGGCTGCTTTCTTGGGTGCAGCTTTCTTGGCAGCAGGGGTCTTCTTGGCCACTTTCTTGGGGCTCTTGGCAGCTTTCTTGGGGCTCTTTGGTGCCTTCTTGGCCGCTGCTGGTTTCTTCACCTTCTTCGGGGACTTCTTAGCAGCTGCAGCCTTCTTGGCTCCTGCTGCTTTGGGCTTTTTAGCCGCTGCTGGTTTCTTGGCGGCGGCTTTCTTGGCTTTAGCAGGGGCTTTCTTTGCGGCCTTCTTAGCCTTGCTGTCTGCCTTTGCCACCTTGAAGGATCCAGAAGCCCCGGTTCCCTTGGTCTGGCTGAGGGTTCCCTTGTTGACCAAGCTCTTGACAGCGATGTTAACGCGGGACTTGTTCTTGTCCACATCGTAGCCCCCGGCAACTAGAGCCTTCTTGATGGCGGCCAGCGACATGCCCTTCTTCTCTTTGGAAGCTGTCACCGCTTTAACGATCAGCTCTCCAACGCTGGGTCCAGCCTTCTTGGGCTTGGATGCCTTCTTCTTTGCTGGTTTAGCCGGAGCAGCGGCTGGTGCTACTTCTGCCATTTCTTCTCTGTGCAAGTGTCCAACACACAGCAGGAATCAGAGTACAGACGAGGCTCCCAAGCCCCCGAGCCCTAACCTGGTTGACACAATTCTACACAAGGATCACACAAACGAACTCGATCCCAAAGAAATGGCGGACAGCAAAGGTCATTGCCATCCCAAAACCTGGCAAAGACCACAAACTACCAGCAAGCTACCGCCCAATCTCCCTACTCAGCGTTCCTTACAAAATCATGGAGCGCCTAATACTGCAACGCATTTCCCCAGAAATAGAGGATATTCTAAGTGTGGATCAAGCAGGTTTCCGCAAGGACCGCAGTACAGGAGAACAAGTACTGGCCCTAACCACCTTCATTGAAAATGGCTTCGAGAGCAGACTGAAGACAGGGGCTGTGTTTCTCGATCTTACAGCCGCCTATGATACGGTCTGGCACAAAGGCCTCCTCCTGAAACTTATAAAGGCGATCCCTGCTTGGGCAACAGCAATTATAAAAACCCTGCTGACCAACCGAAGGTTCAGAGTCCACCTCAGTCAGAACACAAGTGCATGGAGAATGCAGAAAAACGGACTCCCACAAGGCTCAGTTCTAGCTCCAACTCTGTTCAACCTCTACATAAACGACCTGCCTACTACAAAATCCCGCAAATTCATCTATGCAGACGACATCTGTTTGGCATTCCAAGCACCAGACTTTGAACCACTGGAACGGGTGCTCACGGAAGATCTTGCTAAACTGGACCAGTTCTGCAAAATCTGGCGCCTAAAACCAAGCCCAGCAAAAACCGTCTCCAGTGTATTTCATCTCCACAATGCAAAAGCTGCCAGAGAACTAAACATCCACCTGAGCGGACTCAAGCTTAAGCATGCCCCAAATCCAACTTATCTTGGAGTGACCCTTGATAGGACCTTATCCTTCAAGGAACATCTAAAGGGGACGGCTGCTAAGGTGAAAGTACGAAACAACCTGCTCTGCAAGCTCGCTGGTGCAAAATGGGGGGCGGCAGTCTCCACCCTGCGCACCTCAGCACTGGCCCTTTCATACTCTGTAGCAGAATATTGTGCCCCTGTCTGGTCCAGGTCATCTTACACACACCATGTAGACACCCAGCTCAACTCAACCATGAGAACTATAACTGGAACAATCCGCTCAACACCACTCCCCTGGCTCTCTGTACTGTCAAACATAGCCCCTCCACACATCCGGCGAGCAGCATTAACTCAAAGGATGCTCCAAAAAGTTAAAGATTTTCCTCACTTACCAATCCATGCAGATATCTACACCCCACCCACTGCCCGACTTTCATCCAGACGGCCGATTTGGAAAAACCCTCCCCCAGCTGACTTTACCATCCAGACAGCTTGGCAAGAGGAATGGGAAACCAAGGAGGTCCCAAACAAACAGCTGGTGATAAACCCCAACCAACAGGTCCCGGGCACCAACCTCCCAAGGAGACAGTGGTCTACACTCAATCGCTTCAGGACTGGACTTGGCCCCTGCTTGGCCAGCCTTCACAGATGGGGCAGTAGCCCTAGCCCACTGTGCGCATGTGGAGAGGAGCAAACTATGGAACACATCATAGAGGCTTGCCCGCTCCAAAGACTGGAAGGAGGATTACACATCCTCCATACAGCAAACCAGGAGGCAACTGCTTGGCTTAAGGACTTTGCATTCGCTAAATAAATAAATAACAAAGGCGATCCCTGCCTGGGCATATAAAAACCCTGCTGACCAACCGAAGGTTTAGAGTCCACCTCGGTCAGAACACAAGTGCATGGAGAACGCAGAAAAACAGACTCCCACAAGGCTCAGTTCTAGTTCCAACCCTGTTCAACCTCTACATAAACGACCTGCCCACTACAAAATCCCGCAAATTCATCTATGCAGATGACATCTGTTTGGCACTCCAAGCATCAGACTTTGAGCCACTGGAACGGGTGCTCACAGAAGATCTTGCCAAACTGGACCAGTTCTGCAAAACCTGGCACCTAAAACCAAGCCCAGCAAAAACCGTCTCCAGTGTATTCCATCTCCACAGTGTAAAAGCTGCCAGAGAACTAAACATCCACCTGAGCGGACTCAAGCTTAAGCATGCCTCAAATCCAACCTACCTTGGAGTGACCCTTGACAGGACCCTATCCTTCAAGGAACATCTAAAGGGGACGGCTGCTAAGGTGAAGGCACGAAACAACCTGCTCTGCAAGCTTGCTGGTGCAAAATGGGGGGCGGCAGCCTCCACCCTGCGCACCTCGACACTGGCCCTTTCATACTCTGTAGCAGAATATTGTGCCCCTGTCTGGTCCAGGTCATCCCACACACACCACGTAGACACCCAGCTCAACACAACCATGAGAACCATAACTGGGACAATCCACTCAACACCACTCCCCTGGCTCCCTGTGCTGTCAAACATAGCCCCCCCACACATCCGGCGAGCAGCACTAACTCAAAGGATGCTTCAAAAAGAAGAGTCCAAAGACTCTCCTCACCTACCAATCCATGTAGATATCTACACCCCACCCACTGCCCGACTTCCATCCAGACGGCCGATTTGGAAAAACCCTCCCCCAGCTGACTTCACCATCCAGACAGCTTGGCAAGAGGAATGGGAGACCAAGGAGGTCCCAAACAAACACCTGGTGATAAACCCCAACCAACAGGTCCCGGGCACCAACCTCCCAAGGAGACAGTGGTCTACACTCAATCGCTTCAGGACTGGACATGGCCCCTGCTTGGCCAGCCTTCACAGATGGGGCAGTAGCCCTAGCCCACTGTGCGCATGTGGAGAGGAGCAAACAATGGAACACATCATAGAGGCTTGCCCGCTCCAAAGACTGGAAGGAGGATTACACACCCTCCATACAGCAAACCAGGAGGCAACTGCTTGGCTTGAGGACTTTGCATTCGCTAAATAAATAATAATCGTATGTTTAATCGTGTTGCGTTGTACCACTCAAACGTGGCAGCATTCACGGTGTGGGAAAAAGTTTTTTGAATTAATAATTTGAAAGGCAGAAACAGTTGAAACATAGAAACAGGTGATGCAGTGACATCAGGTACAGATCCTTCTCAGACTGCAGGCATGAACTCTAAACTGTATGATTTTTAGCCACACTTTTTTAGTGTTTGTTTTTTGAGGTTGCATTTAATGTTTTTATTTTATTTCTTATCTTGTTTTTTCAGCAGATTTATTTGTTTTGAATAAAAATTAGATTTAGGTAGAAAAAATAGTTTTTTGAAATTTTTTAAAAGAGAGAAAATAAGTTAAACAAGAAAGTTTATGGAACTTTTGCAAACTGGATTTGGAAACATTGTGGTCAGTAAGTAAACTGCAGCCCAATTAACATTCATGATGTTTCACAGCCAGCTACTTTTTTCGCACAGTCTTAAAAACACAGTCTTAAAAGTCTTTTTAAAAAAGGCTTTAAAAAAAACGTCTCTGCATTTAAGACAAAACTGAAAAACTTTCCTGAAAAACAAAGCTTTTGACTAGACTTCCCATTTGTTATATTCATGTATCTACTAGTGTAACGGTACTATACATACTGTTGCACTGCCAGACATGTGCGTAGTGTTGTAGTCTGCATCAATGGAGCCCACTGCGCACGCATTTGATTGTGTTTGATTGTGTGTATGAGCTATGTAACAGCTGGTTAGCTAAATGGTGTTATCATGTTTTAAATGAATGTCATTCACATCTTTAGATTCGATTTTGCATGTCATAGTTTTGAATTTTATAATTACTATCTCCTATGTCCACTAAAACCACTGCTAATTATGCATAGTGTGCATAGTGTTTAGGCATTACACCACTCGGTCCAGCTGTGCATGTTTTTTTTCCCCCCTTGTCCTGTCAGGTAGCTAGGTAAGCAGAACAGATCTGTCACCCTTATTGTGCCAAAACAGATTTACTTTGCCAAGTGGAGCTTACACAGTACCTAACTATGCACTGTATATTGTTGTAAACTCCTCCTGTAATAACTTTATTTTGATTATTTTACCCATGGAAGACCCAACAGGATGTGTAATAGGGTAAGGAAGTGTGTGGAGGGGGAAAGAAAAGGGAGGGGAAAAGACAAAAAAACAAACAAACCAACAACTAAAACAAACAGAAGACAAACTACTTCTTCCACCAAAGATGTCTCAACACGAGTCTGGTTTCCGCATCTGTTAAAGGAGAGACACTTGTGCATGTGCGTCTGTGTGCGTATATATGAGAGCACGCACAAAATAAGTGTGTGCATGTGAGTGGTTTGTCACGAAACATACGAAGAGGGGGGCTGGTCGCAGCAGCTCTCCCCCTGGGAACCCCGAGCAGGCAAGGCAGCGCCACCAAACCCCACAGGGCACAAATGCCCGAGATCAGCCAGCCCCAGGAAAGCCAGGCATCCACTCCCGGAGAGACGATTGAGGGAGGCCAGGCCGCGTGCCCACACACCTGGACCTGCCAACCCCCCCACCCCCCGAGTGGGGCCAACGCCCACCCCCGGGCCCCAGGCGCCAGCAGGCCAGCGACCCCACCCTCTGGGCCAGAGACCGGCCCGCACCCCCCAGCGCAAGCCCCCCCAGGCACCCCCACAGTGGGTCCCCCCCCAGTGCCACCGCTGCCCCCCGGGGACCCCCATGTCCAAAGAAGTCCCCCCCCACCCAGGGGAGCCCACATAGCCGAGAGGCACTACCCCCCTCAATCCAGCACCTCCCGACTTGCAGACAGACCCATCCCCACACCTTCACACCCACATGCTCCCATACGCACCCACATGCACTCTCTCACTCTCACTCACCCGGACCCACCCATTCTCTCTCACGCCTGTACCCGTTCAATCTCACCCCTTATTCACCCTTATTTCTTAAGGCGGCTGCGAAGCAGATGCAGCGAGCCTGAACATGCACCAGTGCCCACCCCAGGGTGGCCGCGGTCACAGAAGCAGACCCCCAGCGCCCACCTGAGCGACACAACCACAGGTGCCCCGAGATGCCAACTGACACACAAAGCGCCTCACAAAACCGTCCCACCATCACCACCTCCATTTATCACCCCCTCACTCTCACTTACTCTCATATTCAGTCTCATTCTCACTCCCTTGGTTGTATCTATACATTCAGCAGCACCCAGGGATTGACAACATGACAACATGATGGGTACCAGGCTCCCCACCGGACCCCACGCCCCCAGCAGGAGGAGGATAACAGGGGTGGGGGAAGACCCCCCTCCCCCTTGTACAAAATATGGTAGGTGTATGTCGGTTATATGATGTGATTGTGTGTAAATGTGTGGACTACCACAGTGCAGTTAAAATTGGGGGAATGGTGGTTGGAGCACCACTAGCCACTGCGATAGGCAGCGTGCCCCCCCCCCCCCCAAGCCCTCAGTGTCTAAAATGCAATTAAAATTGAGGTGAGGGCAGCCCCACCGCGCAGCAAAGGTATCCCCTTCACCAACACAGTGCGGCACACCCCCACCCCAAAGCCCTAAATGTATCCAAGAAGATGTACTGTATATTCCACCCAAATTTCAGGGGGAGGGGGAGGGTGGGAAATAAGACTGAGAGGGAGGTGGCCTAAAAGCGAGGCCGTCCCCCCCAGAAGCCAGCTCGCAAACTGGTTCATGAGGCCACCCACTGCCCCCAAATCCCAACCCAGGGCGAGGGCTGCCAGTGTGAGCAGCCCAGGACCCACCAGCATCGCTGGGTCCTCCCAGCACCACAGACATGATGGGGCAGCCATACCCATTCCCACTCATCTTGCACACACAAACATGCACAACAACAATAGTCACAATAATGAACTATGGGCCGGACCCACACGGCGCCCCACATGGCAAGCGACACCACCGAGCGCCCACGCAAGCCCACTGACCACCCACCCCATACGCACACCGATAGCGGCAGGCCACCATGCAGCCACAGCCACCCCGGAGCAGCCCGACGGAAACACTGCCACCAACCCACGCCAACAGCCCCCCCCCAACCACCCCCAAGCACCAATACACACCGCCAATGACTCCAGGGGCAATGCGACAAAGCGCCCTGCCCTGCGACACAACAGCAGGGGGCCGGGACAAGCAGGCCCCCAAATCGCCAACCCCCATGTCACTAGATGGACTGCCCCACCCCCGCCACCCAACGAAGTTCTCCTACCCATACACACATCCTCCACCCCCAGACATCCACCCACAGGTAACCGCACCCATACACACACAAACCGCCCACCCTCATGTGCACACATACATGCACACTCACCATCACACATGCCCACCTACACCCACACACAGCCCCACATGCCCACACACAACACACATACATCGACTTCCGCACCTGCTCACATATACGCCTCCACTCACACCCACTGTCACACACGTACACACACATGCACACCCACACCTGCAACGTCCTCTCCCCCCCCCCCCCAGCACCACAGGGCCAGACCCAGCCCCCCCCCCCCCCCCCCCCCAGGAGGCGAGGCCAGCCGGCCGGGGGCCATGCCCCCCCCCGGCCCCCCTGCAGCCCCCCCCAACCAACACCCCCGGGCCAGACACACGGCCACCCTGGAACAGGCCCCCCGGACACCAGCCCCCCGCGGTTGGGGTGCAGCCAGCCGCCAGAGGCACCAAGGAGAGCAAGCCACCGCCTGCCACCACTCAGGTTATAGAATTAATAGCTGTGCATGTTTGCTTGCAGTGCTACGAGATTTGTTAGGTATCTTAATAAACCTGAAAAAAGCCTTTAAAATGCCATAATCCTATGTTAACCTAGCTTTGACGCAACATTGCACGTCACATCTGTACAAATGTTCAAGCTGTGTTGTTATCTGTATGACTAGTATGTCTGTCCTTTCTTCCTTTCGTCTTCTCTCCCCTCACCCCCCAACCAGTCTTGGCAGAAGACTGCCCCTCCCTGAGCCTGGTTCTGCTGGAGGTTTCTTCCTATAAGGGAGTTTTTCCTTCCCACTGTCACCTAGTGCTTGCTCATAGGGCATTGTTTAGTCATTGTGGCCTTTCTCTGAATTACCTATAATTTGTGCTTATGTGTCTAGCGCCTTGAGATGACTTTTGTTTTGTTGTGATTTTCTTTATTTAACCTTTATTTGTACAGGGGAGGTTCACTGCAAGTCAACCACTCTTTTTCAAGGACTATTAGGCACTATGCAAATAAAGTTGAATTGAATTGAAATAAATGGAGTAAACTTTCCAAATGTTCCTTAGAGTATCTTTTTGTAAAAGATTTATTTTTGGCCTTTTAGGCTTTACTTAGTGAAGTAAATGGGGTGAAGATCAGGAGGTGAAACAGGCAGGAACCCCCCTGGCACCCCCCCCCCCCCCCATATAGTACTGTATCTGTCATGAACCGAGCCGGGTTTTTTGGGCTCGGTTCTGACTTGCGGTGGCTCAGGTTACTTGTGTATTATGTCACCCTTTGTGTTTTGATGGTGTTTATGTTCTTTTAGTTATTTTGCTGTGCCTCCTGCCACTGCTCTGGTTGGCAGCTGCCAGACAGCCTCTTGACCTACAGTGGGGCAAAAAAGTATTTAGTCAGCCACCAATTGTGCAAGTTCTCCCACTTTAAAGATAAGAGAGGTCTCCAATTTTCATCATAGGTATACCTCAACTATGAGAGACAAAATGAGAAAAAAAAAATCCAGAAAATCACATTGAAGGATTTTTAATGAATTAATTGGTAAATTCCTTGGTAAAATAAGTATTTGGTCACCTACAAACAAGCAAGATTTCTGGCTCTCAGACCTGTAACTTCTTCTTTAAGAGGCTCCTGTGTCCTCCACTCGTTACCTGTATTAATGGCACCTGTTTGAACTTGTTATCAGCATAAAAGACACCTGTCCACAACCTCAAACAGTCAGACTCCAAACTCCACTATAGCCAAGACCAAAGAGCTGTCAAAGGACACCAGAAACAAAACTGTAGACCTGCACCAGGCTGGGAAGACTGAATCTGCAATAGGTAAGCAGCTTGGTGTGAAGAAATCAACTGTGGGAGCAATTATTAGAAAATGGAAGACATACAAGACCACTGATAATCTCCCTCGTTCTGGGGCTCCACGCAAGATCTCACCCCGTGGGGTCAAAATGATCACGAGAACGGTGAGCAAAAATCCCAGAACCACACGGGGGGACCTAGTGAATGACCTGCAGAGAGCTGGGACCAAAGTAACAAAGGCTACATCAGTAACACACTACGCCACCAGGGACTCAAATCCTGCAGTGCCAGATGTGTTCCCCTGCTTAAGCCAGTACATGTCCAGGCCCATCTGAAGTTTGCTAGCGGGCATTTGGATGATCCAGAAGAGGATTGGGAGAATGTCATATGGTCAGATGAAACCAAAATAGAACTTTTTGGTAAAAACTCAACTTGTCGTGTTTGGAGGAGAAAGAACACCATACCTACTGTGAAGCATGGGGGTGGAAACATCATGCTTTGGGGCTGTTTTTCTGCAAAGGGACCAGGACGACTGATCCGTGTAAAGGAAAGAATGAATGGGGCGATGTATCGTGAGATTTTGAGTGAAAACCTCCTTCCATCAGCAAGGGCATTGAAGATGAAACGTGGCTGGATCTTTCAGCATGACAATGATTCCAAACACACCACCCGGGCAATGAAGGAGTGGCTTCGTAAGAAGCATTTCAAGGTCCTGGAGTGGCCTAGCCAGTCTCCAGATCTCAACCCCACGAAAATCTTTGGAGGGAGTTGAAAGTCTGTGTTACCCAGCGACAGCCCCAAAACATCACTGCTCTAGAGGAGATCTGCATGGAGGAATGAGCCAAAATACCAGCAACAGTGTGTGAAAACCTTGTGAAGACTTACAGAAAACGTTTGACCTCTGTCATCGCCAGCGAAGGGTATATAACAAAGTATTGAGATGAACTTTTGTTATTGACCAAATACTTATTTTACCGAGGAATTTACCAATTAATTCATTAAAAATCCTTCAGTGTGATTTTCTGGATTTTTTTTTTCCCTCATTTTGTCTCTCATAGTTGAGGTATACCTATGATGAAAACTGGAGACCTCTCTCATCTTTTAAGTGGGAGAACTTACACAATTGGTGGCTGACTAAATAGTTTTTTGCCCCACTGTACTTTCGGGCAGCATGCTCTGACAGCTTGTCGATCCGGCCACGCCCCCTCTCTCTCCTGACAGTCAGCTGGTGCCAATTACCTTGTTACGCTCGCCCAGGTGTACCTAATTGTTCCGGCCAGCAATGCTTGTACTTAAGCGGCCTGTTACCAGTCAAGCATTGCTGGACCATTGCATTCTCTCCTGTATTGTCTACCATGCTGCAAGTCTGCTGTTATTATCAGCATTTTCACGACGTGTTAGCCACTCTATGTTTGCCATGGTTCCATGAGCCCTTGAAGCGATGTCGGCTCTGGGGCGCAATCGTGGCTAACACGTTTCTCTTCAATCGTTCGCTGGGCGATGCCGGCCCCCGAATGCCAGCAGTAAGTGTTTTCTGTATTTTTGTAAGTCTTCACCTGTTTTTGGGAACTGTTTGTCGTCTGTCGTTACTTTAATAAATGTGTTGTGGTGTAACCTGGCACGTAAATCCATTCCTTCACCTCACTCCTCGGTGCGCTGCGTAAAAGCGCCCGAGGAGGCATGACAGTATCAGTACAATAGCATAACTAAAAAGACATTAACCCAGCTCCTGCAGTTATGAAGCAGAGATTTTAAAATATATTATCAGGGCTAAATTCTGTTATTAAATAATGAGAAGTTCTAATGATTTATGGCCCACTCTTTGTCGTTCTGGTTTAGGGGTATTTATCACAAAGGGAGATGTTGGTGTTGGAACTATTGTGGGATCAGCGGTCTTTAACATCTTAGTTATCATCGGCGTCTGTGGCATCTTTGCAGGACAGGTACTCACACTGTGCAGAGACACTTTTTGGCCCTACCTAGCCTTCACCATACTGAATGTGTCCTTTCTCACTACAGACCATTTCTCTGAGCTGGTGGCCCCTCTTTAGAGATGCTGTCTTCTACATACTGTCCATTGTCGTGCTTATTCTGGTGAGTTTTAATGCCTTTTTTTTTTACTGTTTTAATTGGTAATCATAGACACAGTAATTCAAATTTTCAGTTGCTGACATTATGCTCACGTTTGCTTATTACTGACCATAGCACGCCACTGACCCTGAAGTTCTTTAATAGCCTTTCTCATAAACTCCATGATCTCCATGATCCTCATGAACTCCATGATCCTCATGATCCATGATCCTCAGCTTTAAAACATTTATTTTCAGTCTCATGTCCTGTCAGAATACTTTTGCATTAGTGGAAGGAAACCCTTCAGTTTTGTCCCATCTTATGTGCTTCACTTAAGTTTACAACATAGATCAAACATGAAAGACTCGTACTATATTCAGTAATCATAGTCCTTTTTTAAAGTGCTTTAACTGAAGTCTTTATCCATTTCATTACAGGTGATCTATGATGAAAAGGTTCTATGGTAAGACTGTTCATAGCATGTAGTGTGGAATCTAGATCAGTTTGCATGATAGCTGATTGCTGATAGCGTTAATGAATCTGTGCTGGTGTTTGTGTATATTTTTTCAGGTGGGAGACGATCATCCTCATTTCAATGTATGGAATCTATATAATCATCATGAAGTGAGTTACACACACTGAAGACATATCTGTATATCTATTAGTCCTAAAATTGTATTAAATTCACATTAATTATGAAAGGACCTTTAAAAAGTAATAAATTATCCTAAAGGCTGTGTATAGAAGGTTCTTTATTGCTTTAGTAATGTCACTGCAAGGGTTTGAAAAGCATAAAGCGCCTATGTCCACCTCATCTATGCAATTAACTCATGAAAGATGGCCACACTGTTAAATTGTATTTTATAGGGTGACAATAGAAGGAAAAACTACACGAAAACACAAAACTGCTCTGTCAACTTTAGAAATATTATTTTTTCCTCATCTTAAATCACGTGTTTTTCTTAGAAACTTTAAACTTTTTGTTATAAAATAGTTTTGTCCTCATAAATTTTTACTTGTAAATTAGCGTTTTTTTCAGTCCACCATCAGTCATATTATTGTGGCCTGTTTGGTGATTGATGTGCCCACCCTGTCCCTCAGTCCAGCTACCGTGTCTGGCTCAGGGGAGTCGAGGGCCCCATAGACTTGACTGTTAAAATGAGCAAATAAGTCATTGGGCCATATTACAAGGACACGGTCAATTGTCAGTAGCCACGGTTACATGTGCAAAATTTCTTCAGTCTGATTACAATTCAGATCAGAACTTTACTGTTTACATGGATCCTGAAAAAGTTGATCTGATTAGGACGTGTGTTTCCATGTGTCACACGTTTGAATGGACTAAATCATTTTGACATGCACACAATTATCTGACATTCCGGAAATGGTAGAAGAAGCAACTTCCGCTGTAAACAAACCCCGCTTCGTGTCTTGCTCTTTTTGAAATGGGCCTGTATTGTTATTCAGACTGTACTTTTGCTTCTGCTGGTCTCTGTAATGAAGCTACAAGCCCAGCAGTCCATACTTCTGCATATGACGGACAGATGGAGACAGCAGGACGATACAGGCCAGATTTGTTTTACTCTCGCCATGTCTTCCGCTAGCTGCTGTAAATGCGGAAATGCATCACGTTGACGTGTAGCTGACGTACAGACATGCGCAGTAAACATATTTTCTATATTTTCTACCCAAACTTTGGAATAAGTGTTTATATGCGCACCAATCAGATTAACAATTGGCATAACCCACCCATCTCAATCGGAAGGAAATTTTGATTTGAATGAGTGTGATCGGGTCAGAATATTCAGATTGGCGTGTTTACATGAAGCATTTTTATTCTGATCAGGCTTTCAATTCGGTTACTTGTGTCCATGTAAACATGGCTAGTGGCGCAGAACACATTTATGGGCGTTTCCAAGTTCATTTCCTTATCACAACAGCGCAGAAACGAATTTTCCGCCAGACACAAAGTCATAAAGGGCTGTTCTAATGCTCTTAATTATTCAGAGATGTGTTTGGGGCGTAATGTGAAATAAACCAATCACTGCCTTTGCTCTCATTCCCTTAAATAAACAGGGGCTCAAGATCAAAGACATGATGCTAACACAAAAAAGGTTTAAGTGGTTGGACAATTCTGTTTTGCGCTGAGGACAATGTAGGCTCATTCACAAAGTGAAAATGCATTTAAAAGTAAGGAGCTTTTTAACTCCAGTCTTGTTTTCCCATGGATGAGAGCTGTCGGCTACAATTCAGAGATCACGCCAGTCTTTCTCCTTGTCCACGAGGTTGACAAAGTTTCCTTCAGTTATATTATCGTCAATCCAATCTCACTAAAATGTATTATTGTTCATCAGAGCTTCTCTTTTAAACCAAGAAAGAGGAGCCGCTCATTGCGACCTGAGCTGTATTGATCTGCTCTGGTGAATGCAGAATTGTAGATTGAATTTAAAACAGCTGTTGGGATATTTTTATTTTGAATCATTCTTTTTAAATGACAGTGAATGAGGTTAAAATTGTAAAAAACTGTCATCATTAGATAATGAATATTGGGTTCGTGCACACATACCTGCTCTTCTCCTGGATCATGATGACAGCTGTTTTTCTGGTAGGACAGACTGGTCCCGCTGCGGTCTGGTAGTGAGCTGAATCATAAATCCACATAATGTTTTTTTTCCCCTCTGTGTAGTGAAAAACCCCGTTGTCTTCAAATAGTTCATATGTAACTGTCCTCATTTAACAGAAAACACCGGTTGAGTGTTTTTTCTTTAATCGGGATGTACATGCATAAATGGACACAAGATACGAGGATGCGATTAGTGGACAAAACATTTTCAAAGAAGAGATCTGTAGTTTATAATCCAGACTGACAGTAGCCTACCCCCCCCCCCCGCCCCGGTGCGCCGCACACCCACCCTGGAACGCACACACACACACTCCCTATTTATTCATTCATTCTCCTAAAAAATTCATACATTAATGCCTAATCTATAGACTCCAGCATTAAGTCCGCAATTAAAATGAGAATGTGGATGGAATAAAACAATTTTGTGTGTGATCATATTATAATTAAAATGATGGGCAATTATATTATAACTATTACAACTCTCTTCATTAAAATAACAAAAAAAACCAGCACATGCTGTTTCCTCATGAGCTCCGGAGCTGCGCAATTTCAAAATACGCCACTGAAATAGCATTAAACAATGCGCTTCTGACGACAGGCTACCTTTTTTCTCATCAAAAGCACATTGGTGTAACATGCACCATAATAGTGATGCGCCACCACACCTCTTTGAAATGAGCCTTCTTCTCCCAGCGCAAAGCGGGTGCACTATCTACTGGTAATTGGATTGTGTGATGCAAAGCGTAATAAACAGACAATGCGCTGACCAAAACTAACAAACACTGGCATACGGAAAGTCTTGCAGAAAAATCCACTGATGACTGTCAAAATAGGACCCAGTGTGTGTGTGTGTGTGTGTGTGTGTGTGTGTGTGTGTGTGTGTGTGTGTGTGTGTGTGTGTGTGTGCCTGACTGGGAGATTTGACTAAATCTCTGGTCTGGGACAGCTTGTGAAACAATGCTGCAGCACTCAGGAACACATGTAATACTCACACCTCCCAACTGAGCTGAAGTTTGCAACTGCCTAATTTGCCTGTAGGATGGACCACTTCTGTGTCCTTATGTATATGTTGGAGAACCTCTAAACTCAAGTAATGTTTTATTAGTCTGTATCTCCAGAAAGGTACCAGTTTACTCTTTGTTTCCAAGTTTCAGTAAACAGTTCTTTGAGTTTTTATTAGAGATACTTTTATTCACTCTGAATGTCTTGTGTCCTAGATTCAACAGATCTCTGTGTTGTCTGGTGGAGACGCACTGCAGCAGGGCGGGTCAGCCATGCCTGAGCAGCCTGAGACGGACGACTGCCGTCGGAACTGCCGGAGACTGCGACAACGATATGGTTCCACTGAAGCCAGGTGCAAGAGTTTGTCTGCATCCTCAGTCTCTCCGAACAGCACTGAATAAACCCACCGACACAGTGTGAAACTGCAAAGCAAAAGTGTTACTGGTTCCCTGTCGCTCTCCATCATTCTGAAATAGAAACAGATCAAGTTTTCCTCTCCTCTCTTTATCAGTTGTCCCCTTTCTTTCAACTTTAATATGCTAAAATTCAAATGTCTTTCCTCTGTCACCAGATTCGTGTGTGGTGGCTGGTCAGGACTCAGGAGTCATGATGGTGGATGAGCTAATGAATCTCCACCCCCACCAACTCACCTTCTCAGAGGCAAGCCTCCGCCTTCATCACCCTGCATTTCTCCCCGTTCACCCACCTGTGCATGGCAGGACACATGGTCATTAGTGAGGTACACTGCATGTGTTCACATCACGTTCATCTGGTTCTCATGGCTGGGTTGGTGGGCATTTAAATATATGTGGGTAATATTTTAAAAATACACAATTTAAGTACTGTTGACATCTTGAATATTTTTATTTATGTATTTTAGTGCCAAAAATGGTGTTTATACTGTGCATTTTTTAATCTAGATTGTATTCATTTGAATTACCTGGTTCTGGGCACATCAGATTTTTCAAGAATATACAGTATGGAACCAAAATACTCTTTAAAGCGCTCTATTCCAATTTCTTTATTTTATTAGGAACTAATATTTACATGTTAACATTTTACATGAGTATTACATTTTCTTCCAAAGTTAAGGATGTATAAGGGTTTGAATTTTGTATTATTTCAATTTTCTGAAATTTTACTTTGAAAAGTCAAATTAAGCATTATCTTATCACACAGACACAAGCATGCCTCTAATATCTACATAGAAATATTAATAATAATATTATACTACTCATTAGGGCTGGATGATTAACCAAAATAAAACCAAAACCGATGTTCAGGACAAAAAGTCAACGTAATCTTGCTCATGTTAATTTTTTGTTTTTTTCCCCTTGTCCTGTTGTGTATATGAGAGCCTTCATGTCCTGCCCCTTTAAAACATGTCCTGCGTGTACAGTCATGTGACTCCTTACCCCGGAAGCTCCACAGTCAGTGCTGTTTGGAAGCAGAAGAACACAGCGTAAAAATGAAAATGGCTTGTATTGTGTCCATCCACATACAGTCATGTGAAAAAATTAGGACACCCTGTATAAGCCTGTGTTTTTTTAAAAAACATATTTGGACATATGGATATTTAATATTAACGTTAAAAACACTGGGAGATTCATGTAATACAACTAAACAATTAAAAATGAAGACTTTTTTCTAATTTTCTGTAAAATGTAATTCTAAACAAATAGTGCGGAATAAATTAGCCCCCCCCCCATCTTTTTTTAAGACACCCCCACATTCATTCCCACTTAAAATGGCTAAAATAAATGTTAAAAAATACATAAAGAACTGAATATTTAAAGGGGTGTCCAAATTTTTTCACATGACTGTAGTATGAGATGACTGACTCTTTGTTTCATCTGAAGAGGCTAAGAAAAAGTGGGCGACGTGAACTTAAACTAATAAGTAAATGCCCCGAAGTGAAGTCACTATTCGCCACTAGCCGCGTCAGCTCAACCGTTTTACAGTGGGAATAGACAACAAAATGGACAAGTTGAGGTTTGATTTAAAAACCTGATCAGTGGGTGATAACATAATCGTGGCTGTGTAAAGGACTCCCCAACACAGCTAGCAAGCTAATTAGCAGCCAGCGCAAGTCACGTGACCCACAGACACTCAGGAGGTATGTATATAAACACTGACTTCTGCACAGGACAATACTCAGTGTGGTTACATGTGTGCAAAATTATATTACGCTCATTTACTACAGAATCACAGCAGTGATATATTTATTGATACCACACTCTGACGTAATATTTGTGCTGTCAGTGAACTATAACGGAGCAGAAAAGGGGAAAAACTGACAACAAAACAAAGATTCAAACTGATGTGAAAGGTTCAGTTAATCGTGATGTTGATTTAAGGTCAGAATGCTCAGCCCTACTTTTATATTCCAGCAGATTATATGCTGCTGTGTTACACTTGACAGAACAGCTGTGGAAAATAACTGACCTGATTCTGTCAATATGTGAAAACCGCTTCAAATAATTTTAACTTGTGGTGTTTCAATCAGAAGAGAAAAGATGGATGTGTCTGTAGCAAGCTAACTGAAACGCGGGGAGACGTGTTCTGTCATACCAAACAACATCCTGTTTGTTATACAGACTCCATCTAATAAGTGCACAGATAAAACACACCGACACAGTGCTGCCCAATGCATTATATCATCCAGACACAAACACAGATAGAACCTCAGTCTCTAAATCTGCTTCCTAGCTCTGTCTCCCTTTGCTCCCCTGCGTGTACCCTTGCCATTTCCGGTGCCAAATTAAAGTCCACTTGCCAGTGCTGCCCCTGCTCTCCTCCATGCTCTCTGAACAAAGCTTTCCAAATCCCCTCTGCTCAATGTGAGGACCTGCTCTACATCACTCCTGCCACTTCTGGTAATGTTGGCTACAATGATTTCTAAAGCTTGCTGATTTTTTTTTTCCCTCATCTTCTGTTTTCATTTCCTTATTTTCTCTGACCTCCCTCCATACATGCAGAGGCAGAGACTGATTCGAGCTCAGGTTAGCCCAGAGGAGGGCGGCGCTTCAGAGGAGGAAGGGACAGTGGGTAGTGTGCCCTTTGGGAGGGAGAACGGGACAGCGGCCGAGGGAGACCGACAGGTGATGGTGGGGGAGAGAGATGCAGGAAAAGAGGCAGGTGGGGGAACACAGCCTAAGGAGGAAGAGGAGGAAGAAGAGGAGGAGCAGGAGGACAGAGAAGAAGACAACACTCCTTTCAAACCCTTCATCCTCCCAGGTGAGTGGTAAACGAAAGTAGAATCGGTAAATTCTACAAGAAGAAAGTCTGAACTTAATTGGAACAAAACCTTGACAAGAACAAATTTGCTTGTTTATAAGAAAAATGCTGCAAATTTAAAAGAAAAGTTAGAAAATTTCAAATTTATAATGTATTATTTTAGGATTCAAAAATGATTTGTGGCTTTGCACAGATTTATTGTTTTGGGGGGGAGGTGTGATGTTTGGACGCGGTGGCTCACCGTAGGCAAACTGGTCGTAGCGCGGGGCCGGCGCCACCCATCTGTATATAGTTGAGTATGGTATGAATAAAGTGTGTGTTCGTTCACCTCCGCTGTCAGCGACTCATTTCTAGACATAACAATGGCGACGAGGGTAAAAACAGCAATGATACGACCTGTGCAACCGTTCCTCGCCCTACCAGGTGAGCCACCGATCCCTTGGCCCCACTGTCACAAAGAATTTCAAGTCTTTATCAGTGCTGCCAGGCTGAACAATGCTAGAGTCGTCTCTAGAGGGGATGCTAGAGGGGATGCTAATCCACAGTCTCAGTGCCAAGAGGCAGCGTGTGTTTCACTCCCTCGGCCCTACGAGCACATATGAGGACTGTGTGACTGTAATGAACAGGTATTTCGCCGACATACAGTACGTGTTATGTTTACAAACCTGGGAACCTGGGAATGACCACGAATGAGTGGGCTGTGCTGGAATTGAACTTTATTACAATAAACATGAATGGAACAATACATGCAAATGAGCTCTCCGCTCCTGTCTGTCCCTGTTGAGAGAGAGAGAGAGCGAGAGAGAGAGAAAATGAATATGGTCGGCGTGATGACAGTACCAGCCAGCTACGTCATCATGCCGCTGTCTGTTATAGACACCCCCCACCCCCCTGGAAAAAAACACAGAATACTTTAATAATTATAACCCTCCCCAATTTGGCATAAACAACAATCCCAACATTGCTAACTAGGGTTAGCGGGTGGACCGCTGCTCAACCTGACACGGCTGAGTGGATTATTCTGCCACTCGTTTTGCCAGCTGCGCTCCTATCTAAACAGTCCTTTTCCTGACAGTTGTCCATGGGGAAGGTGGTTCTGCTGGAAGGGCCTTGTAGCGGGCCCGCAGTGGACATGCCCCTGGAGATGCTGGGTCCCCCGGACCGGAACCAATCTTCATAATGCTGCGACCCAGGTCCCACGCTGCACCAACTGACTCCTGCGAAGCCTCACCGTTTAGAGCAGCCACTCGAATGTGTCGGATATGGTTTGCGTGCTGTACCGAACCATCTGTCAATCTGAAGCATGCTGGTCCCAGCTGTGCCACGATCCTCAAGGGCATCCGTGGTCTCGTAGAATGTGACTTTGCTGGCCACAGGCCCGGTCGCTCATCCGTGCGTACTCGCACCCAGTCCATCACTTGAAGAGGCGCTTTGCTCGGTCTCACATGCCCTTGAGATTGTGGTGGTGCTATGTTTACCTCTGTCGTTATCGTGTTGGTCACAGACTCTTCACCCAGTGGCCCTGCAGCAGTCCCTGGAAGCCAAAGCTGGTCGTGGGTCCTGAACATCTAGCGTCTCTCCTGTGTCGCTTACCGTTACAGACTCTTCACCCGTTACAGACTGGTGCTGAGCGAGGATACTGAAGCGGTCCGGTTCTTCTTCTCCCTTGCCAGATGTATGCGGTTGTGCTGTTTCACTATCATTGCAGATAACAGCTGTACCGAGTCGTCGTGTTTCAGGGTTCTCTGTATGCGTGGGCTCCCTCTCCTGCAGCTCTGCAGCGGCTCCCGTAGACTCCTGCTGGGCGAGGATCTGAGTTGAGTCCAGCCACTGCTCCCCCTCCGGGCAGCTCTCCTCCTAGCCACACAGGACGGTTGGCTTCTCGTTGCCGTTGTCCTTTATAATCTCGTCCCACACCACATCATCGTCATCAATACAGGTTGTGTCCTAATTGCCGTAGCCCGACAAGTTGAGCCCGTTGCTGTCGCAGATGGTGAAACCCAGTCGGTAGAAGAGGTCTCATCTCATTATGTTTTCACCATGCGTAGCCACTTGAAACTCGAAATCATAAACCACTTTCAATATGTAGCAGACCATCAACATGATGGTCCCTACGTTGCTAACTCTGTGGCCACCATAACCGCACAGCTACGCTGTTTTTTTCTAATCGGGTGGTTGGGGAAAAATTTCTACACCGTGGCCCAGTTTAACATTGACCTCACTGCAGCGGTGTCAAGCAGGAGCGGCACAGCAATCTCATCTAACTCTACCATGCTGTATATGTACGACATGAGTTGAGGGCTTACCATGTGGATGGTGGTCACGGGCGGGCGGCTTTGCTTACCTGATGGGCTCCACAACCTCGGCGACTGGCAAACCTTGGTGAAATTATTAAATTTCCCACATTTCTTACAATGTTGTCCTCTTGCCGGGCAAAACCGTGCTCTCTCATGGTGCCTCAGGGAACCACAGTTACCATACGCAGGGCCTCTCAAAGCGGTCCTCCGGTCCACGGCTTTCACCTCGAACTCCTCTGCCATGTCCCCATGTTTCTCCATGCCCACTGCATTGGTTAGCGGTGTCTGTCCTGGTTGTCGTTGCTGTTGGTGCACACCTAGCTCTGATGCTAACTTATCCACTGACTCAAGCTGGAATGCTAGCTCAATAGTGTTAGCTAGCTTCATGTCGTTTGCTGCCATTAGCATCTTTGCCCCCAGCCGCGCGTTGTTTGTGTGCTTGGCCAATTTGTCCTGCACCATTTCGTCTTCTAAAAGTCCAAATCTGCACATGCTAGCCAGATGTCATAGGTCTGAATTGCTGGGTGAAGTCACCAATTCCCTGTCGCCGTTGGCAGAATCTGATGCACCATGCCAACATGTTGTCCTGTGTAGCAATGTAGCTAGCTAGCAGTTCCACAGCGTCACCAAACGAGTCCGCTGGTCCAAGCGTATGGAAAAATGTTCTGACCTTCTATGTCCAGGTTGTGGACCTGTAGTGCCCGTTTACGTCCTTTGTCCAATTTGCACAAATCCAATGCTGCTACATACGTTTCAAAAGCGTTGAGGTAACGTGGCCATGGAACGGGCGGTTCACCAGGGTACTTGAGAAATGGTCTCAGTGGCCTCAGGCACGCCTCCATGGTTATACTTCTTGTCACCAAATGTTATATCCACAAACCTGGGAATGACCACGGACGAGTGAGCTTGTGCTGGAACTGAACTTTATTACAATAAACGTGAATGGAACAATACATGTAAATGAGCACTCCGCTCCTATCTGTCCCTGTTGAGAGAGAGCTGGCAAAGAGATCCCATAAGATGGCCGACTCCTCCCTTATATGGTCGGCGATGACGGTACCAGCTGGCTACGTCATCATGCTGCTTTCTGCTATAAAACCTTTTATAACAATATGTAGCCTAACTGTGCAAAGAATCACTTTCCTCCAGTGCCGCCGATGTAAGAACAAGAAGATGCTTCAGTTTGTCACTGAGCTCCAGTTGCTGTTGAGCACATGCATCTTTAGCCACTTAGAGAAAGAGCTAATATGTGAAAAGCTAGCGGAGAGTACTAGGAGCGAGTGGCTGTGGGAGCAGATGATACTGGCAGGGAATGATCTAAAACTAGACAAGGCTGTGAAAATGGCATCCCAAATGGAAATGGCCGTCCAGCTATCAAGGCAGCTAGTGATGCCTAGCCAACAGGCCCCTCTCCCAGTCCCACAAGCGCAGGCCGTCATCACCACCACCTGGTGCTCCGACCCCACACCTCCCCGCTACAATCAGAAGAAGTCGGGTAGGAAACAGGATAACACGGGTGACTGCCTGCCCTGCAATAACTGCGGCTCCTCCAGACACCAAACTCAATCACCCGCCTGCCCAGCCAGAGGGCTGAAATGCTACCGCTGTAAAAAGCTTGACCACTTTGCCAAAGCCTGCTGCTCAACCTTCGTGAATACAACCCCCCCCCCCCCCAGTTAGGCCCAGCCGTCATCCACACAGTCTGCACCAAAAGCTGGTCGTTCAAATGGTGCACAGTATAGCTGGACATGTCGACATGCCGCTGCTACTGGATACGGCAGCCTTGAGGTCCCTTCTGAATGTGGCTACAGTCAGGAAACTGTTTCGCCGGAAGGGCATCACAGCGAATGCGGACAAACTATTTGGCTACGGACATGTCAAGATCGGCATGGTGGGAACAGTCACTTTTTCTATACATTGCGGCCCTAAAACCATCCCATCGTCCACCTTCCAAGTAACACGCCGGTTGGCTGACTTGCTGGGCATCGACCCAATCAGCGAGTTGGGTTTCTCCATCACCGGCCCAATGGGCTCTACCGTTCTGACAGTCTCCTCATCCTGGCAGCACCACTGGCCAGTGCTTTCATGGGACTGGGATGCCTCATCTCCTTCAATCACCGACCACTCATTGATCTGTCACCAAAAATCCAGTCCCTCAGCCGACTTCCCCTCGCACTGCAGGACAACGTCATGGCAGAGCTGCAGAAGCTCTTGGACACCAGCATCATTGAACGGGTCAACGCTTCCCCCTGGATCTCCAACCTAGTTGTGGCAAAGAAGTCGGGCGGCCTAGGACCATGCATTGACCTCCGAATGGTGAACAAGGCTGTAATTCCTGACAAATATCCCCTGCCCACGACGGAGGAACTGACGGCAGCGTTCAATGGTTCAAAAGTTTTTTTTTTTCCAAACTGGACCTCCACCAAGGCTACCTGCAGGTTCCCCTCCATCCCGACAGCTGCAGCCTAACTGGTTTCATCACAAACATGGGAGTGTTCAGGTACACCCACGTGCCTTTTGGCCTCAGTTCCACCCCGAGCCGTTTCCAAAAAAATCATGGCAACAATCTTTGCCAGCCTCCCAGGGGTGGTGGTGTACTTGGATGACATCATGGTGCATGGCGCGACATTGGCTTCCCACACCGTCTGCCTCAATAGGGTAATGGAGGTGTTAGCAAAACACGGCCTCATGCTCAACGGGGAGAAGTGCATCTTTGGAACAATGACCATCGAGTTCTTGGGGTTCCACCTGACCACTGAGGGCCTGAGCCCCCTGCACTCAAACGTTGAGATGGTACTGCAACTACCCGAACCATCATGCCCCACACAGCTCTCATCCTTTTTGGGCATGGTGAACTTTTATGGGTGTTTTATTCCCCGTTATTCAGAGACGATGGAGCCACTGCGCACCCTCCTGAAGCAGGATTCACCCTGGGTGTGGACCTCGGCATGCTCTGCCGCTATCAGCCAATTGAAGACACAGTTCACCTTTCCACCAGTACCTGCCCACTTCGATCTACAGAGCCCCACGTTTGTAATGTGCGACACTTCCAACATAGCAATAGGAGCCATCCTGTCGCAACTTCAAGGGGAAACCAATTGCCCAGTGGCATTCGCCTTGAGGTCACTCACTTCAGCTGAGCAGAAGTACTCAGTGGGAGAGAGGGAGGCACTGGCATGTGTTTGGGCATTTGAACGCTTGCACATGTACCTGTATGGATGACACTTCACACTGTGGACAGATCATAGGCCCCTCACGGGGTTGCTAGAAACATCGGGATCGGGGCACAAACCTCTGTGCATCTACAGGTGGACAGAGACTACAAGCATACAAATTTACCACCCAGTTCACACTGGGCATAGAAAACGTAGTGGCGGACCTTTTGTCCCGGGCCACACCTAACCCCACTCCGAATGGTGACCGAGACCCCCTGCAGCTGGAGCTGTTCTACATGCTGCATGGGCCACTCCAAAATGTTGTCTCCCTGCAAGAGCTCCAGGTGGCATCAGAACAGGAGCCAACACTGACCCAGCTGTCCACCTTCATTTGCGAGGGCTGGCCTGCCAACGCGCCAGGAGAACTGGCATCCTTCCGCAGGGTCAGGGACGATTTGTCATGCTGGAATGTTGTCTGCATGGCAAGAGGGCATTGCACGGTGATTCCAGAAGCACTAAAAGGTCGCATCCTGACCATGGTACACAAGGGCCACCTGGGCATCGTCAGATTCAAACAACGGTGTAGGGGCTCAGTCCTGTGGCCAGGCATCGCCAAAAACATGGAGATCATGGTGAAAAACTGTATGCCTTGTCTGGCCAGCAGAAAAACTGGAGTCCCACCACCCCCACCCCTGCAGCCACTACCATGGCCATAGGCTCCATGGAAACATGTCCAATTGGACATATGTGGCAAACTGGACAGCGCCCCCTTGCACCAATATTTTCTATTAGTGGCCTATGACCTCCACTCAAAATGGCCCGAGGTGTTACCCACCAGCTCAGTCACCACTGATGTAGTCACCAATTTCCTCACCTCCCTCTTTGCCTGGAGAGTGCCCGATGCAGTCACAACGGACAATGGACTGCAAGTCACCTCAGCGGACTTCAAGGCCTTCGTGAAAGTAAGGGGCATCAAACACATAAGAACCACCTTCTACCACCCACAGGCAAACGGTGGGTGGAGAGATTCAACCAGGCCCTCAAGAACTGTCTCAGGGTACACCTAGCAGATGGACTCCTGTTTTTGGCCGCAATACAGAGCACCCTGTTGCATTACAGAGCGATGCCTCACACCACGATGGGCAGCTCCCCGGCCCTACTAATGCTTGGATGTGAGATGAGCCTTCCCCTGGACCGACTACACCCCCGCATTGGTCGCTATCCCGACAGAGATGCCCTCACCTAGAGGGAGGGTGGTCGAACAACAACAATGGTGAAGCAAAGGTTTGACAAGAAACGGCGGGTGAAGCGACCTGGACTCGCAGTGGTGGATTGGGTTCGGATCCAGCACCCCAACTGCGCTCACAAACTGTAGTTGTTTTGGACAGTGCCGATGCAGATCACAACGCAGTTGGGCCCAGCCACCTTTCGTTGCACTGATGGGTGATGATGGCACACCAGCTGCCTCAGGAAAGTGACACAGACTTCATCCCCGGATCGGGAGATGGCTGCGGACATGATGAGATCAGGCTAGGACTTTGGCAACACAAGATCCACAACCCCCGATGAACATCTGCTGGAGCCAACGACAGGTGACACAGCCCGAGCGCCACTCGGCCCGGGTTCAGCAGAGATCCCGCCACCTAAAGGACTTTGTGACAAACTTTTGAAATATTGAACTCTTAAGTGTAGCCAGGACGTGACCGACAATAGTGACAGAATAATCCACTCGGTCATGCGGGCATACTGGTAGTCTACCCGGGTGCCCAGGTAGCTGTATAAAGTTCTTTGGGGTTTTTTGGGGCGGGGAGGGGGGGGGGTAAATGTGATGTTTGGATATGGTGGCTTGCCGTAGGTGATGTCATCACGTGGCAAACTGGCCGTGGCGCGGGTGGCGCCACCCATCTGTATATACAGTGGTGTGAAAAAGTGTTTGCCCCCTTCTTGATTTCTCATTTTCTTGTATGTTTGTCACACTTAAATGTTTCAGATCATCAAAAGAAAAAATATTAGACTAAGATAACACAAGTAAACACAAAATGCAGTTTTTAAATGAAGGTGTTTGTTATTAAGGGTGAAAGAAATTCAAACCTATATGGCCCTGTGTGGAAAAAGTGATTGCACCCCCGTTAAAACATAAATTAACTGTGGTTTATCACATCTTTGGAAAGCGGAGTTCAATTTCTCTAGCCACACTCAGGCCTGATTACTGCCACCCCTGTTCTCAATCAAGAAATCACTTAAATAGGACCTGCCTGACAAAGTGAAGTAGACCAAAAGATCCTCAAAAACCAGACATCATGCTGCGATCCAAAGAAATTCAGGAACAAATCAGAAACCAAGTAATTGAGATCTGTCAGTCTGGAAAAGGTTATAAAGCCATTTCTAAAGCTTTAGGACTCCAATGAACCACAGTGAGAGCCAATATCTACAAATGGCAAAAACATGGAACAGTGGTGAACCTTCCCAGTAGTGGCTTGCCGACCAAAATTACCCCAAGAGTGCAGCGACAACTCATCCAAGAGGTCACAAAAGACCCCACAACAACATCCAAAGAACTGCAGGCCTCACTTGCCTCAGTTAAGGTCAGTGCTCATGACTCCACCATAAGAAAGAGACTGGGCAAAAATAGCCTGCATGGCAGAGTTCCAAGACCAAAACCACTGCTGAGCAAAAAGAACATAAAGGCTTGTCTCAGTTTCCCCAGTTTCCCCCGAATCCCCAGGCTGGCAGGGGTTGGAACCTTTCGGTATGGAGTTTGCATGTTCTCCCTGTGCTGTGTGGGTTTACTCCGGGGGCTCCGGTTTCCTCCCACAATCCAAAGACATGTATGTTAGGTTAATTGGTTGTTCTAAATTGTCCCTAGATATCTGTTTCCTATAGGCCCTTAGAATAGAGGGTTAGCATTAGTGAAAGCGCTTTGAGTGGTCTTTGTGACTAGAAAAGCGCTATATAAGTGCAGGTTAGTTAGTTAGTTAGTAGTTAGTTTTACCAGAAAACATCTTGATGCTTCCCAATATAGCGCTTGTAGTGGGCCAATAGTTAAATGCTAATTTATTATCTAGGTTCTGAGGGGTAGATGAAATAATGAGTAGTGGATTGATTAACAGTTGACACATTTTATTACAGCTTTACAATTTAACACATGTAGTAACAAAGTAAAAAAAAATAGTGTTCTGCTCAATAAAATTTCAAAATAAAATTGCAAGAGTTCAAAGTTCCTTTAGGTGCATGTTTTAAGAAAAGGGGTCTCTACTACTACTACCTGGATAGGATAATGAGTGTGAATGGGTCTTTTGGATTCTTTTCCTTATCTGGGGATCTTGAAAATTGAGTAAACTCTAGAAACAGCTGGCCACACTGCTTTGGCAGTTCCCCTCACAATGTTCTCACTGGGCCTGGCTTGCTATCAAACTCGGACAGGGCATCCATCCATCCATGGGTCCTGGACCTTCAAAAAACCAGTTGGAGCATCCACAGTAAAAGGAAAAAAAAACAAAACAATTCCTCTACCAAGAGATTCTTCTTGCGGCAGACTCTGGACTAGTAGCTTTCTCTTTTAAACTGTGTTTGTTTCAGTTTTACCACACTTAGCAAGGAGCTAACACTTCTACAGACCAGACACGTTTTGCATGTGTCCCTCCCTTTTCTTCCCAGTGAAAAACCGAGGTGCATTTAGGGGAAAAATACATGGTGCGTTCATGTTCAATAGGAATGTGCATTTAGAGTGAATACATACATTAAGTGGAATTAATTATTTTAGTATCCATATCTTTTAAGTGGGTTGCATCCCCCTTAAAATAACATGAGTCCCTTCATGGGCTTTTAAGATTAGGTCTAAACATCATAAACAGCATAATCATTTCGATCACTAAAAGAATCAAGAGCTTGATGAAAGCTGTCAAGCAGATTTTGGGCAAAGGAAATCAAAGGTGTCATGAACCTGGGTTTGGTGGTTCCAAACCCAGTTCTGACTGATGGTTATTTTGCCCTATTTTCCTTCAGGCGCGTCAGGGGGCTATTTGGGTCCTCTGCTTCTTGACAGCTGGAGCACGTCTCCTCCTCTTGTCAGTGCAATCAGCTGTTTCTCATTACAGGTGTTTCACACACACACACACACACACACACACACACACACACACACACACACACACACACACTCACACTCCATTCACTCCCATTCACACGCTCAGATACTCATTCATGCACACCTGGGATTCATTATGTTCAGCCCACGCACTTTCACACTGGCAATCTCTTCCCTCGTTAAGATTATTATTACTTAAATGATGTGTTAGTAGGAAGAGATCATCGGAGCATTCAGCATCAAGCACAGCAGCGCATACCTCTGTTTGTTTGAACCCACTCCCTACGGATGATCTTCAGCCTGTTTACCTCTCATCCACCAGACTGCACAGACAGGCTCGGATCGCTCCTGCACCATAAGTAAATGTCAGCCTTTCTCCCCATGCCGACAGCAGCCCTGCGGCACTAGGCCTTCCCTTCCCCAGGCATTTGAGCATCCAGGAGGCGTCCCTGTATGTCTGGTGGCCTCAATCTCATCATTTCGACCTTCTGTATTTAGCGTGGTCATTACTGGACTAGTTATTTTGTGATTTGTGTTAATAAAGTGCATGTTCTACTTCAACAATTGGGTTTTTCATTCCTTCCCTCGTGCGCTGCATAGTAGCACACAGGGAATCATAACAGAAGGTTTCCCTAACTCTGGATAATGGAAACGACCTGGGGGTCACCTCACCCTGTGTGATTTTTTTTTTTTTTACATTGGTACTTTCATTGTCTGTCTGACATGGCTTTGTGTCTTTATCAGTTTGTTTGTCACACATGTCAGTGTTTAAAGGGTCAATATCTGGTTCATCGTCTGACTGGTTTACTTCATTTATACCACCTTTGTTTAAACCTCGGAGTTTATCGGCATCGTCATGAAACGGTTACATTTTCATTTGACTGCTCTGCTGCAAAATCAGAATCCTGAATGCTGCCCAACCTATGAAAATCTGCCTGGGGTTCCTCAACAGGTTGAGAGTCAACGGCAGTAGTACGCGGTGGGGATTCTGATATGGGAGTTTCAGTTTAATCAGTAGACAAAGGGGATCATAAGTTTTTATCATACACTTTAATAAAAGTTTCTGTGTAGACAGTTGGATCTACTGAGATGTGAACACCTTCATCTTCAGAATCGGAAGATTCGGGCTCCTGAAACTGAGGGGGACTTTGTCTAGTTTTGGGACGGTTGGGAGACTTTGGTTTTTCTGTCTCAGACTCCTGTTCAACCTCTGACAACTGACCACAGGGGAGTAAGAGGTCCCTATGTAGGATATGGGCAGACCTATCTCCATTTACTGGCTGAACGGTGTAGACGGGTAAGTCACCCACGGGATTCACAGCTTGGTACACAGTAGGCTCCCATTTGTCAGCCAATTTGTGGTCATTTCGAAGGTGCACATTTCTAACTAACACTCTTGTCACCAACATGTAGGGTAGATTCTCTGACATGTTTGTAAAATCTTTGTTGTTCTGCACATTTTTCAGAGTTTTTCAGGGCAAGTTGAAAACTTTCCTCCAGTCGAGCTTTTAAGTTGCGGACATACTGGGAGTGAGATGCTGGCTGTACCTCTTTTGCTGGTAGTCCAAAAGCAAGATCTACTGGAAGCCTAGGTTGACGCCCAAACATTCACTCGTAAGGGCTAAACCCAGTGGTCTCATTTTTGGTACAGTTGTACACTACCGTTCAAAAGTTTGGGGTCACCCAGACAATTATTTTGTGTTTTCCATGAAAAGTCACACTTATTTACCACCATGAGTTGTAAAATGAATAGAAAATATAGTCAAGACATTGACAAGGTTAGAAATAATGATTTGTATTTGAAATAATAATTTTTTCCTTCAAACTTTGCTTTCGTCAAAGAATCCTCCATTTGCAGCAATTACAGCATTGCAGACCTAACATGATTGCACAAGGGTTTTCTAATCATCCATTAGCCTTCTGACACAGTGAGCAAACACATTGTACCATTAGAACACTGGAGTGATAGTTGCTGGAAATGGGCCTCTATACACCTATGTAGATATTGCACCAAAAACCAGACATTTGCAGCTAGAATAGTCATTTACCACATTAGCAATGTATAGAGTGTATTTCTGATGAGTTTAAAGTTATCTTCTTTGAAAAAAGTGCTTTTCTTTCAAAAATAAGGAAATTTCTAAGTGACCCCAAACTTTTGAACGGTAGTGTATGTGTGAGCCAGAAGTTTGACAAAATCTCACCAGTGAGACTTTTGTTCATCTTTCAGTGTCCCCAGCATGTTAAGGAGGGTGCAATTAAATTGCTCGACTGAGTTGCCTCTAGGGCAGGGGTGGGCAGTGAGGGCCATTCCACTGCAGGTTTTCTGTTCCACTCAGTCTCTTCTGCAGGTGTTTGCTCTGATCAGCTTCAAGGATTGCTAATCATTGGAAACACCTGATAAAGGGACTGGGTGGAACAGAAAAACTGCAGTGGAATGGCCCTCCATGGCACATGATTGCCCACCCCTGCTCTAGGGTGATAAGGACTTGTTCTCACTTTCTTAATACTTGCCATGGTGCAGAGTTCTTTGATGACACATGACTCAAAATCTCTGCCTTGATCACTATGGAGGTATTCAGGAAACCCATAGTGTACCAAGAAATGTTCCCAAAGAGATTTTGCAACGGTGATGGCTTTTTGTCACGAGTTGGCAGGGCAATGGCATATTTTGTGAAATGGTCTGTGATGACTAAAATGTCTTTGGTGTTTTTGCTGTTAGGCTCTAATGACAAGAAGTCCATACAGACCAATTCCATTGGCCATGTTGTTTTGATGTTAACAAAGGGTGCTGCTTTTTCCAGTTGGGACTTCCTTCTCACACAGTGTCCACAGCTCTTTATTTTGTGTTCAATGTCAGCAGCCATTTTTGGCCAGTGAAACCTTGTCCGCACCAAGTCATGAGTTTGCTCCCATCCCATATGCCCCACGTCATCATGGAGGAGCTTTAGGACAGTGGGTCTCAATGACACTTGGAGCACAAGTTGATAGGCTGCCTCTTCGCCACATTGCTGTTTCATGCACAGAAGACCATTTCTCAGTTCAAGACGTTTCCACTCTTTCAGGTTTAATTTGACGTCAGCTGCTTCGGAACTAATGTTACAGGAAGCATCAACTCCATCTTTTAGCAACCCAATTACATGACTTATGTTTGGATCTAATTCCTGATATTGTCTGAGGTCATCTTCAGAGAATAAGGGCATTGTCGCTTGACCTGACATTTGCTCTTCATCATAAACATCAGGTATAGGTGATTGTCGGTCTTAGCCATAAGATGTCTGTGACATACTGTAGCAACTGTGTCTGAACTTATGTCACAGTAAGTTGAAGAGGTCAGGAGATGTGAGGTAAGTTGTTTGATGCATTCCTCCTCTTCTGTTGAGACACCGTCTGCATCCAATTAAGCATGAGGCCTCCGTGACAAGCCATCTTTATCCTGGTTAGCCTTGCCAGCTCTGTACTTTAGGTGGAAGTCAAATGTAGAAAGGGATGCTAACCATCGGTAGCTTGCTGCATCCAGCTTTGCAGTTGTTAAAACATACGTTAATGGATTGTTATCCGTCACTACCGTAAATGTGTTGCCATAGAGATAATCCCGGAATTTCTTCAATGACTGACCATTTCAGAGCGAGAAATTTCAGTTTGTGAGCTGGATATCGTGTCTCATTTGGCGTTAGTCCCCTACTGGCATAGGCGATGGCGCGACTTTTACAGCCTTGCTCTTGATATAAAGCAGCACCTAACCCAGTTGTGCTTGTGTCAGTATGGAGGACATATGGTAGTTTGGGATTTGCAAAGCCCAGTATGGGAGAGGATGTCAGTTTTTCTTTAATGCATTCAAAAGCTTTCTGAGCAGCAGAACTCCACCTTTCTGTTAGGGGTTCTTTTGGATTTAGGTACTCCCCCTTACAAGTACCCTTCTTTTGGCCTTTTCTTAGTGGAGGATAATCCTCGGTTAGGTCATTTAAGGGCTTTCTGGTCTCAGAATAATCTTTAACAAAATGGCGATAATAGCTGGCGAAACCCAAGAATGACCTAAGCTGTTTTATTTAGGGTCTGTGTTACTGGCCAGGTTTTGATGGCTGCTATTTTTTTCAGGATCTGTCTCAACCCCATCTTTTGAGACAATATGACTCAAGTACTGAACAGATGTCTGGAAAAATCTGCATTTTTTTAGGGGACAGTTTCAACCCATTTTCTCTTAGACACTGAAGAACATGCTGTAGCCTTTTTTCATGCTCTTCCAAGGAAGCTGAAAACATGATCAGGTCATCAAGAAATACCAGAACTTTTTTGATGTTAATATCTCCCATACACTTTTCCATCAACCTCTGGAAGGTGCTTGGTGCGTTGGTTATCCCTTGTGGCATTCGATTGAATTCAAAGAATCCCAGAGGGCAAACAAAGGCTGTTTTGGCCTTGTCCTTCTCCTCCATCTCAATTTGATAGTAACTGGACTTTAAATCCATTACTGAGAACCATTTTGAACCGGAAGGTGCAGAGAAAGATTCTTCAAGATTTGGCAAAGCATAAGCATCTCTTATAGTCTGTGTTAAGTTTCCAGTAGTCAACACATAAGCGAACTTCGACATTTTTCTTTTTGACTACGATGCGTGAGGAGTATGGGGATTTCAGATTCCCTTATGACTCCTGCTTCCAGAAGCATCTGAATGTGTTTTCTCACAGCCTCATAGTCATTTGGATGAATAGGCCTTGACCTTTGTTTAAAGGGCATCTCATCCTTGAGTTTTATTTTGTGTTTGACCCCAGTGGCATGACCAAAGTCAAGGTCATGACATGCGAAAACGTCAGCAAATGCACTGAGGCTCTCGGTGGCGCTATCCTTCCATTCCTCTGACAGTGGAGACTCACCAAAATCAAACATTGACTTGGCCTTAGCGGGCTGACTGGGGATTGAACTGAGATACTTGAACAGTTTGCTGTGACAGTGTCAACTTTTGAAGTGTTGTGGGGTTCAAAGACTTGTTTGGCAATATTCAACTCAGCAATGATACAGTTAGTTGGGAGCATTATATCATGACCTGTTTCATTTCTGACCCAAACAGGAACTTTGTGAAGACCATGATTTGATAGGGTGATGAGGCAACAGTCCACAAAGATTCCACCAGGTAAAGCAGTTGTACTTGGTTGTTCCAGCACAGCCCACTTCTCACTGATGGAAGCTCTCCCATTAACATAGCCTTTAAGCTGGACTCGATCATGGGCTGGAATTACTTCTTGTGTGTTGCTCTTTAATGTCAACAAACCTATCTTTCCCATCGTGTTCATTTTGTTTCTGAGGTTGGAGTGTTTGGAGAATTTGCCTATAACCGTAGACAGTGGAAATGTCACGCGTAGCTCGGTTCTGACAGTTTTCTTCATACAGCACATCGAGTGCATTGGTGCCAATTAAAACAGGTAAGTTTGTGCTGGAGCGCAAGTCAGGAACCACTAAAGCCAATGTGGTAATTTCAGGCTAGGTATCATCAAATTCTTTTGGGAAACCAATACTAACCTGTATAAAACCCAAATATAGAACGGCCTGACCATTTGTACCTTCAACATCAAGATTATCAATAGGCTGTATAGGGTTGTCTGATAGGTTCTCATTATAAAAAGAGGCTGATATTGTGGTCACCTGTGAACCATTGTCCAATAATGAATTACAATTCACCCCAGCTACTGTTACATTAGCTGTGCATTTTCTGCCAACTAACCCTGTTGGTATTTTTGATGGGTGCTTTGAGATGAATGTATGGGACACTGTTTTCAGGGCAGCTTTGAGTGTGGGACTTGCTGTTCGAGTTCCAGTTTGTCCCACAACTGGAACAAACCCTAGTTTAAATCAGGCTCATTTTGTTCTTCCCAGGCCTTTTGCTTTGCTTTCAATTCTTTCCTTTTTGTTTCAACCACATCAAGGTTGGGATCATTGGTGCATGAGGTGGCTATATACCCATCCTCACCACAATTAAAACAGTACCATGGGCGAGGTTTTCTGTTGCTCTTGCCTGACCCTTCGTTAGAATGAGTAGGGTTACCTGCTGTTGTTTCTTTTGGTTTACTTTTCTTTGCCTTGGATATTTTTGCATTAGCTTCTCTTGTTGGAGGCTCATCCAGAGAAGCTTTGAGTGAATTTAACTGTAACTGAAGCTGTGCAATTTGTTTTTGGAGCTTTCTTGTTACAGTATTAGTTGTATCGTCAGTAGGTGTTGTCTACACCTGAATACACACTGAGGGGGTAAGACTGTATCTATAACTTTGAGAGGCCCAGGTGTTGCTTCATGCAGTTAGATTTTGCAGCTTGTTTATCCTCCTCTGCTCGCAAAAGCAACAATAGTTCAGAAAATGGAAATGGGCTGGATTTCTTTTGCTCTAGCTGGAGGCTCGTGATTAAACTGTTGTCCCAGCATCCCTTGCAAAACTGTTTCAACAGTTGGCGGTCAAAGTCATTTGCTGAAATGCCACCCCCTTTTAAAACTTTACTCAGTGTTGCCTGTAGACGGTGCAGGTATGTGGAAGGTTTCTCACCTGCATTTTTTTTTTCCACAATATCTTTATTGAACCTTTTTTTTTTAAACAAACATGATACAAACAATCAAACACTAACACTAAAGTACTACAAAAAAAAAATGCACTAAAAAACACCAACAACCACCAACAAAATCAAATCTTCAACAATGCTCCTCTGTTTAGTCTAGACAATCCAACACATAAGTATACATATTATGATGACCAGTTTGGAATTTACAAGGTCCACACATATCATTCACCTTCTTCAAGAGTTATGTTTAAATTTTTTACATAATAAAAGGTCTCCATATATTCTCAAACACAATTTCCTTTGATTTCAGTATATATGTTATTCTTTCTAATGGAAGGTTTGTTAACATCTGTCTTAACCACTGAGTCACATCTGGTCTATGAGTCTTTTTCCATAATAGTGCAATACATTTTTTGGCATTAAGCAAACTGAGGTCTATGAATGTTCTTTCACTTTTATTAAAATTATGCTTTTCTGGGTACAGACCCAACAAAAACAGTTTAGGATTCAATATGATTTGTTTTGAGATTATTTTTTCAATTGTTACCCTCACCTCTTCCCAAAACATTCTTATTAATCTACATTCCCATACACAATGAAATAGAGTTCCTTTACTTTCCATGCACTTTGTGCATGTATCTGGTATATTTTTGTTATATCTATTTAACTCCTCCGGTGTAACATACATCCGCATTAACCATTTGAAATGTATCAAGTTAAGGCGTACATTTATTGATTTGGTTTGAGCTTCTGTACAAGCCAATTCCCATTGTTCCTCTGAAATTTCAGTTTGCAGATCTTCTTTCCAGTAGTTTAATCTTTTCAGTGAATTTTCACTTGAAAATAGTGTCAATGAGTTATAAAACTCTGAAATAATACCCTTTCTTTTACTATCTTTCATCAACATTTTTTCCAAGGATGAATAGATAGGTCGAGTGAGAGCTTTATTTTGATTTGATCGAATAAAGTTTCTAAGTTGAAGATATTTAAAAAAATGTGTTCTATTGAGATTAAATTTGATCCTCAACTCTTCAAAAGACATTATGTTTTCTGCACATGGCAAATATAAATCCTGAATCTTTTGTATCCCTTTTAAATTCCATACTTTAAATACAGCGTCCGCTCTCCCTGGTTTAAAATATTGATTACCCCATATTGGACTAAATTGTGACAATAACTGTGGTTCTTTTAAATAGTTTTTAGCTTCACACCATATTTTGATCATATGCTTTACAAATGGATTTTTAACTTGTTTTTGTAATTTTTTTGCCGAATCTGAGTATATGAATATGGGAAGAGGTAAAGGTAAATTGTATGATTCCATTTCAGTCCAGTGAGGGAGCTCATTTGATGAAAAATAATATGTCATAGACCTCAGTTGTGCCGACCAATAATACAACATAAAATTTGGACATTTCAGACCTCCACGATCAAATGGTAAATATAATAAAGACAGACGTAATCTAGCCCTCCTGTTGTTCCATATAAATTCCACTAACTTTTTTTTAATTCTTGAGAATAAATCTAAAGGTGGTGGTAAGGGAATGTATTGAAATAAATAAAGTATTTTAGGTAAGATATTACTTTTAAGTATATTAATTCTCCCGATCATCGACATTGGTAGTGACATCCATCTCTGAAGTAACTCATCAATATCTGTCATTAAGGCTTCATAATTGACACTGGCGATTGATTCTAGCTTAGGCACAATTTGGATTCCTAAATATTTAAACTGATTTACAACATTGAATTGATTTACCTCAGGGGCTGGGTAATTTCTCTGGGTCTCATTTAGCATTAATATTGAAGATTTAGTTTTATTTATTTTATATCCTGATATTTCCCCAAAATTCTTTATTAAATTCAACAAGGTCGGAATTGATTTTTTAAGATTCGACATAAACAAAATTATGTCATCGGCATACAGGGAGATTTTATGTTCTGTTGGTCCAACTTTAATTCCATATATTTGTGACTGTAGACGTATCGCCATCGCTAAAGGTTCAATTGCCATAGTAAACAGTAAAGGTGAAAGTGGACAGCCTTGTCGACATCCTCTATTGATTTTTATTGATTTTGAAATATTGTAATATAATATAAATAATAATATAAAAAATAATATAATAATACATATTATTATTATGGCTGCACGGTGGCGCAGTGGTTTAGCACTGTAGCAGCACAGTTTTACCCTCGGCCGGGGGACCGCGGGGATCATGAGATCGTGGGTTCGATCCCAGCCCCCGACCAACAGTGAGCTGTGTGGAGTTTGCATGTTCTCCCCGTGTTGCGCGGGTTTACTCCGGGATTTCTCCGGTTTCCTCCCGCATACCAAAACATGTAGGTTTAGGGCGCTCGCGCACGCAGCGACCAGCAGCCGGTGGCTTGTCACCAGACTGCAAACCAAGTCTACCTACGGGTACAAATAAGTAACAAAAAAAAAAAAAAAAAAAAAAAAAAATCCTCTATTGATTTTTATTGATTTTGAAATATTGTTATTTGTTAGAATTTCTGCAGTAGCATTATTATATATTATCTGAACCCATTTTATGAAATTATTTCCAAGTCCAAACCTTTGTAAGACTTCAAAAAGAAAGGGCCATTCAACTCTATCAAAGGCTTTTTCGGCATCCAGTGATAAGAGAGCTGTATCCGGTGCTTCTTTATTAGAATAAATAATATTAAATAGTCTTCTTACATTATGGAAGCCTTGTCTTCCCTTTATAAAGCCATTCTGATCTCGATTAATAATATTTGGTAAAATTTCTTGTATTCGTCTTGCTAAAATTTTACAGATTATCTTAAGGTCGGCATTTAATAGGCTTATTGGTCTCATATTTTCACATTTATTAGAGGGCTTACCTGGTTTTGGCAACAGTATAATTAAGGCATTATTCATATATGATGGTAAATTACTATTTTGAAATGCTTCTAAAACCATTTCCAAAAAAGGTTTTGTTAATTTATTCTTAAATTTTTTATAAAGGTCAACTGGAAGACCATCTGGTCCTGCACTTTTTCCTGATTTCATATTATCAGTGGCTAGTCCAACTTCTTCTTGACTAATTTTAGACTCCAGTATCTCCCTGTTTTCATTTGGAATACACGGTATAAATAGTTCATTCAAAAACCCATGTAGTTTTGTTAAGTCAGATTCATTTTTGGTATCATATAATTTTTCATAGTAATCTCTAAAGGCTCTATTAATTTCTGAAGGATCTATAACTACCTGTCCGTTACTTATAATACTGGTAATTGGTGTTTTAGATTCTAATTGTTTAATCTGCCATGCCAATAACTTTCCTGATTTTTCACCTTGTTCATAAAAAGATTGTTTCAATCTTAGAAGACTCGAGGCAGCTCTATTCGCTGATTTTTTGTCATATTCAGCTCTCAAAATCAGTAATTCGTTCTCCAACCTTGGATCTCTTCCTGCATATACTCTTTCTTGAAGAATTTTTATTTTATGTTCCAATTGGACTCTCTCCTCTCGAGTCTTCTTAGATTTTGAACCTGTATAACTAATAATATGTCCCCTAATAAAAGCTTTGAAAGCCTCCCACTTTACACATGCTGATGTTTGTGTAGTATTGATATCAAAGAACTCATCTATCTGTTTTTCTATATACTTAACAAATTCCTCATCCTGAAGCCATTTATGCTGAAATTGCCATCTACCTGGTTCCTTTGTCAATTTCTTATCTACATACATTAGACAGCAGGGTGCATGATCAGAGATCATGATGTTATCATAAAAACAGTTTTGAATCTTGGACCTTAATTCTGTGGAGATCAAAAAATAATCTATACGTGAGAATGTCTTGTAGGTATTGGAATAACAAGAGTATGCTTTAACTTGTGGTTTCATTTCTCTCCATATATCTATCAATTTCAATTCTTTCATAAAATGATTAATGGTCATCCTACATCCATTGTGCGTACAGTCCAGTCCTGTTGATCTGTCTATACTGGGATTCAATGTACAATTAAAATCCCCTGCTATTATATGCTGCCCTGTAAGTGATGATAAGATAAGAAATAAATTAGCAAAGAACTTTTGATCATCTATATTGGGACCATATAAGTTCACCAAATTTATGTTTTCTAATAGCAAAGATCCTTGAATGATTACATATCTTCCAAATTTGTCTCCAATTACATTTTTCACTTGAAATGGGACTGATTTATGTATGAGAGTCATAACTCCCCTGGCTCGGGATGAAAATGATGAGGTGAAAACATTTCCTTGCCATCTACTCCTAATTCTTTTTACATCTTCCTCTATTAGATGAGTTTCTTGTAAAAACACAATTTTTGAACCCATGTCTTTTATTTTATTCATAACTTGTTTAAGTTTTTTTAAATTTTGTAGACCTCTGCAATTCCATGAAGTTAAATTAAGATTAACGCTTTGATTTATAATCAATAGGGAGTTTGGGATTACCTTGCAGTGTAAACATGCTCAAACAGAAAAGCAAAAAAATGAGTGGTTGAACATTCACCCTACAAACTACACACAAACAAATTCCCCCTTCCCACATTTGTGGCAATCCCCCCAAAAACAAAAGAAAAATTCCGTCTCCCGATATAGCCATCGACCGTTCCACACCCACGAGGAACAGCCAAAGCCACTCCTTCTTCATCCTCCCAATCACCCTAACTCTACTGCTTTTAATAACGTAACATTAACTCTCTTCTGTAATTTTCCAATTTAACTCCAAAATTTTTTAGCAATTTTGTACTTTTTTTTTTTTTTTAATATGTAATACATTCTATATTTTGTAATCTTGTTATATGCTTCTAATCAGTTAAATGCTCAAATATTCTACCCTATATTCTGTTCATGCTTAGCTCCCACCAGTCTCTTCCTGGATCTTCTTGATGAGCTCCTGCGCCTCCTCGGGGGTCTTGAAGATGCGTGTTCTGCCCTCATATGTGACCAGAAGTCTTGCAGTGTGAATCACTCCATGATGAATCTCAAGGTTGCGCAGTTCTTTGCGGATGGGGTCAAACTGCTTCCTTAATTGTTGGATTCCTGAGGCCAAATCTGGGTAGAACCGCACCTGCTGATCTTGGTATTTAATTTCTCCTTTGGCCCGCACCGCGTTGGAGATCGTCATCCTGTCTCTGTAGCTGAGAAACTTCATAATTAACGTCCTCGGTGCTGCCTTGTTACCTCTCGGTGGGCCAATTCGGTGGGAGCTTTCCAAGACGACTGATGATTTTAGCTCCGCGTTGTTCAGCGCCTCCGGGATCCACCCCTCCAAAAAGGAGCATGAATCACGACCTTCGGCTCCCTCCGGTAAACCCACCAGCCTCAGGTTGTTCCGTCTGGACCGAGATTCCAAGTCCAGAACGCTATTTTCCAGATCTTTATTTTTTTTTTCCAAAGTGCGCACCTTTATTTGAAGTCCGCTGATTTCATCCTCCGCACTTGAAACACGAAGCTCCGCCTGCGTCACTCGCTCCACGCAGTCACCCAACTCCTTTCTCATTGCATCCAACGCTGCCATAATCCCATCAAGTTTAGCGGAAAAGTCTGCTCTCATTGAGCTAATGGCAGCCAGCACTGCACCTGTGCCGCCATCGTCAGCAGCAGCAGTTACCGCACCACCGCTAGTTTCATCCGCCATATCCGCAGCTTTTTCTACTGCGCCACAAACTTTAAAGTCCGTTAATTTGGACTGCTTCGGCGATTCAATTTTTCCCCCTCCTGATTTCCCAGCCTTAGTCTTCACCGGCATATCCTCACCCAAACGCTGGGAAAAGTTCTGTTCCAAATGAGAGAGTTATTTGCCAAATTTTTATTTCCAGGAGCAGAGCAGAGTGATACGTGTCCTTCTAGGCGGCCGCCATAACCGGAAGTCCCTCACCTGCATTTTGATTTGTGCTGAGAAACTTTGCAAACAGTTCATCAGAGTCATCCACAGTTCCATTAGCTGAGTCAAGGAGGCTGAGAAAATTCTGGGGGTTAGAAAGGGGACCCAAATGTTTGACAACATTGGCAGCTGGAGGAAATAGACTTTCAGTTATCTTCCTCACTACCTGCCTGTCAGGAACAGAATGATCTGCAAGGTAAAACGACATTATTACGCCAAGTCTCATAGTCAACCTCTAAATTAGGACATGGGCTTCTCCCAGAAAATGGCCTTAACTTAGAGGGGTTTGAATATGCTTGATACAGGTCACCACCTTTGACAATATGTTCAACTATAACTCTGCACTTCAGGGGTACTTATTTGCTCTGGGGGCAAAATATAGGTTGTTTTCTCACCATGAGGCAGAGCTGTATGATTTGACTTTGGGGTGGATTCAGTGGGTTTATCGATTTAAGGAATTTGGGATTGGTCTGATTTTTCAGGCATTACATCTGTATCAGTGAAAGACATCTCAGAAATAACGACTGCATCTTCACTGTCTTTTGATCTCTGAATTTTGCCTAGCCCTTCAAGTAGCATTTTTTCGTGGTCTGCAACACTCAACTTTGCAACTCCCTTTAGTTCAGCTAAATAGGACTGGGTTAGACTTGTGGTTCTCTTAGAGATGTACAGTGTAGACAAAAGTTGAATGTAATGTGTGACATTAGGATCAGCAGTACTTCTTTGGCATGGGAGTTTGCCTTGGAGGGTTTCAATAGCTGTACCAAACTGAAACTCAACTATAGTCGTGTTACTGAATTCAGGGTCAGAACTTTCAACTGGTACGACTCTGGAGATTTTGCCATTACTTTGCAGAAACTCAAAAACTTCAGCTATTTGTGTACCTGATAACCCACGAATTATTACTGAGTTTGGTACCTTGATGCTCTGAGACTCAATGACATCCATTCTGCAATGGATACAACTTGGTATGAAATTGTAACAAAAGTGCCAACTGTATTCTGTTTACTAAATTGCAATGTATTTATTTTTCTGGTAACAAAACCCCTCCTGGCTGGCTTCGCCAAGATTTATGTAGTACTTGTAGTGGGCCAATAGTTAAATGCTAATTTATTATCTAGGTTCTGAGGGGTAGATGAAATAATGAGTAGTGGATTAACAGTTGACACGTTTTACTACAACTTTACAATTTAAGACATGTAGTAACAAAGTTAAAAAAAAATAAAATAGAGCTCTGTTCAATAAGATAAAATTTCAAAATAAAATTGCAAGAGTTCAAAGTTCCTTTAGGTGCATGTTTTAAGAAAAGGGGTCTCTACTACTACTACCCGGTAGGATAATGAGTGTGAATGGGTCTTCTGGATTCTTTTCCTTATCTGGGGATCTTGAAGATTGAGTGAACTCCAGAAACAGCTGGCCACACTGCTTCAGCAGTTCCCCTCACAATGTTCTCATTGGGTCTGGCTTGCCATCAAACTCAGAAAGGGCATCCATCCATCCATGGGTCCTAGACCTTCAAAAAAAAAAAACAGTCAGAGCATCCACAGTAAAACAGAAAAAAGAAAACAATTCCTCTACCAAGAGACTCTTCTTGTGGCAGACTCTGGACTAGTAGCCCTCTCTTTTAAACTGTGTTTGTCTCAGTTTTACCACACTTAGCAAGGCGCTAACACTTCTACAGACCAGACATGTTTTGCGTGTGTCCCTCCCTTTTCTTCCCAGTGAAAAACCGAGGTGCATTTAGGGGAAAAAATACATGGTGCGTTCCTGTTCAATAGGAATGTGCATTTAGAATAAATACACACATTAAGTGGAATTAATCATTTTAGTACCCATATATTTTAAGTGTGTTACACCAAGACTTTTGGGAAAATACTGTGTGGGCTAAGGAGACAAAACTTTAACTTTTCGGAAGGTGCATGTCCTATTACATCTGGCGTAAAAGTAACACAGCATTTCAGAAAAGGAGCATCATACAAACAGTAAAATATGGTGGTGGTAGTGTGATGGTCTGGGGCTGTTTTGCTGCTTCAGGACCTGGAACCATGAATTCTGCTGTCTGCCAAAAAAATCCTGAAGGAGAATGTCCGGCCATCTGTTCATGACCTCAAGCTGAAGCGCACTTGGGTTCTGCAGCAGGACAATGATCCAAAACACACCAGCAAGTCCACCTCTGAATGGCTTAAGAAAAACAAAATGAAGACTTAAGTGGTGGACAGCACGGTGGCAGAGTGGTTACAAAAAAAACAAACAAAAAAACTGTGGCAGCACAGCAACTCACCCTTGGCTGGTGATCCTGGGTTTGATCCCAGCCCCCAACCAACAGTGGTCTGTGTGGAGTTTGCATGTTCCCCCCGTGTCTGTGTGGGTTAACTCTGGGATTTCTCAGGTTTCCTCCCACATGCCAAAAACATGCAAGTTAGGTTAATTGGCATCAAACTGGGGATTCTAAATTGTCCTTAGGTGTGACTGTGAGAGTGAATGGTTGTCTGTCTCTCTGTGTTGGCCCTGCGATGGACTGGCGATCTGTCCAGGGTGTACCCTGCCTCTCGCCCAAAGATGCTGGGATAGGCTCCAGCCAACCCCCCTCCCCCCCCGCAACCTGAAAACGATTAAATGGAAGAAGATAGATGGATGGATGGACTTTGGAGTGGCCTAGTCAAAGTCCTGACCTGAATCCGATTGAGATGCTGTGGCATGACCTTAAAAAGACGGTTCATGCTCGAAAAACCCCCAATTTGGCTGAATTACAACAATTCCACAGAGATGAGTGGACCAAAATTCCTCCACAGTGCTGTAAAAGACTCATTGCCAGTTATCGCAAACGCTTGATTACAGTTGTTGCTGGTAAGGGTGGCCCAACCAGTTATTAGGTTTAGGGGGCAATCACTTTTTCACACAGGACCATGTAGGTTTGGATTTTTTTTTCCCTTAATAATAAACACTTTAATTTAAAAACTGCATTTTGTGCACGGTGGTGCAGTGGTTAGCACTGCGGCAGCACAGTTTACCCTTGGCCGGGGGATTGTGGGGATCGTGGGTTCGATCCCAGCCCCCGACCAACAGTGATCTGTGTGGAGTTTGCATGTTCTCCCCGTGTTGCGTGGGTTTACTCCGGGATTTCTCCGGTTTCCTCCCACATGCCAAAGACATGCATGTTAGGTTAATTGGCTGTTCTAAATTGTCCCTAGATATCTGTTTCCTATAGGCCCTTAGAATAGAGGGTTAGTATTAATGAAAGCGCTTTGAGTGGTCTTTGTGACTAGAAAAGCGCTATATAAGTGCAGGTTAGTTAGTTAGTTAGTTAGTATCTTTAATATTTAAATTTGTTTGATCTGAATCATTTAAGTGTGACAAACATACCAAAAAAAGAGAAATCAGGAAGGGGGCAAACACATTTTCACACCACTGTAGTTGAGTGTGGTATGAATAAAGTGTGTGTTCAGTTCACGTCCGCTGTCGGTGACTCATTTCTAGACATAACGGGGGGGGGGGGGGGTGCCAAAAGGGCTCTTTTTGTAGTAGAGATTGCTGACAACTTGTCTTATTTTAGTGGTCTTTTCAGGCAGCTTCTAAAGAGAATATCACACCTGTCAAAGTGACTTGTAATGGTGACTGATCTGTAGTCCACAGCTGAATTACGCCAACATTTGTCTGACGGGCTGATGGTAATGTCAGGCCGTCAGGTGACACTCAGCTGTAGCTTGACTAGATCAACCTATCATTCTTTAAATCATCTGTTTGTATTCTATTCTTGTTGGACAGCCATAATGTTAATGATTAGACAAAGTAAGACCAATTTTACACATTTCTTACTAAACCTACTCCATTAATCATGAAGCTAAAATGTGTTTCCAGTGGAAACAATGCAAGAATATTAAAAAAAAAAATGAATGTGAAACTGTTTTGAGTATACAGTAGGTTATTTTTTTTTCTCAAACTATAAACAGGGTGTTTTTTTTTGTGTGTGTGTGTGTGGGGGGGGAGAACATTTAGCATAAGGTACAAGCATGTACCTCAATGTAAATTAGATACAAATGTGCAAGAATAAAAGTGCAAAAAAATGATTAAAGGTTCTAACTTACTATTTAAAAAGTCACACATTTACAAGAAAAAAGTTACAAATTTTTGAGGAAAAACAAAACAATTCAAGAATGAAGACAAAAAAAAAAAATTCCAAGAAAAAAAGCCATACATTTACAAGAACAAAAATTTTGACTTTTTCTTAATTTTTTTTTTTTGCAAGTTTTGTAATGTTTTTTGTTCTTGGAAATTTATAACTTTTTTCTGATAAATTTGCCACTTTTTCCTGGAACTTTTCTAACAAATTTAGTATCTTTTTTTCCCCTATAAATTTGTCACTTTTTGTAATAAATTTACTTCCCTCCTCCACACAAATTTACAACTGTATGCATAAATTTGAAACATTTTTTCTATTAAATTTGCAACTTTTTTCCCTTATAAATTTTCAACATTTTCCTTGGACATTTGATACTACACTCACTCTAAATTTGACATTTTCCTCTCAGATGTGCTAGTCTGAGGTAAATCATACAAACTCCTGACACAAGTAATTCAATTCAACTTTATTACCTCTGCCAAAGGGGGAGGTTATGTGATCATCAGCGTTGGTTTGTTTGTCTGTCTGTTTGTTAGCAAGATAACTCAAAAAGTTATGGACGGATTTTCATGAAATTTTCACAGATTGTCAGAAATGGGGTATCCTACAGATGATTAGATTTTGGTGGTGATCCGGATCACCGTCCAGAAGTAAACCGCCATTACGGAAAATGCCATTTTCGTCAGTAACTACTGAACCACTAATCCTATCATTGTGAATCCAATTGCTAGTCATATGTTTTCATGGTCAAAGAATCTGAAAACGTACACACAAACACTGCATGGGGGGAACTGTGGCGCTTGGTGGAGGTCTGCGCTCTCCGAGTGCTTTTCTAGTTTATACAGCGCCATTTCACAACAACAGTCATCTCATAGCACTTTCAACTGTAGGGAAAACCCCCACAATTGCAGAAAAACCCCAGCAATCAGGCGATCCCCTGTGAGCAAGCGCTTGGCGACGGTGGAGAGGAAAAACTCCCTTTTAATAGGAAGACACCTCCAGCAGAACCAGGCTCAGGTAGGGGCAGTCATCTGCTGCACCTGGCTGGGGGTGAGGGGATAGAGAAGAAGAAAAGAACAGACATGTAGAGAGCAAACAGCACGATGGGGACTCAATCTATGGGAGAGAACAAACAGATGTTAATGACCAGCAAAAAAAAAAATATTTCATTGAAACTGAAGAAAGGAGTGAAGCCCAGTGTAATTAGTGGAGGTCTCCCAGCTGAAAGAACATTTTTTTTTTTTTGAAAAAGCTACTTGAGTACATGTAACTCTTCACCACCCACCTCTGATCCAGACTTCAGTGGCATCCCTGATTCTTTGTGACTACAGTACACTGAAGAACTGATTAGGGGGAGGTTTAAAAAATATGTTTTAGAGACAAAATGAAACTAGCAGAAGGTCAGGGGTGGGAGAGAAAAGTGCAGCATCTGTCTGCTTCTTGAGCTTTGTAGCCAGTGCTGATAAATGACCAGTGATTTAGGAAGACACTAACATATTCAGATGTACTGTATAAAATATCTTTGCACTGTGTGTGGGAATGGCAGCTTAACAAGGAGGATGCTCTTAAATCATTTTGCTAACAAATGGCATTCACTTATATAGCGCTTTTATTCTCATCTCTTGATGACCAAAGCGCTTTACAGATCCTGCCATCCACCCATTCACGCACTGATGGTGGCATGCTGCCGAACATGGCGCTTCCAGACCCACCAGGAGCAATTGGGGGTGAAGTGTCTTGCTCAGGGACACAACGGCAGGATACTGGGGAGAGCGGGATTCGAACCGCCAACCATGTGGTTATTGGACGACCTGCTCTACCTCCTGAGCCACTGCCGTCCCCAAGGGAGATGGAATCCCCCCTCACCCCCCCAGGCATAATCGTAAAACCACATTCTCATGTTTAAAAAGTATATGCTCTGAAGATTCTTTTTTTAGCTTCTTAATCACACTGTCATATTCATTTATTCATTCACTGTGTAAAAGATTAAGCATGAGTGACATTTATTATTTATTTACAGTATATATTTATTTGTTTGTTGAATCTGATCTTAAAACCTCATTTTAGTCACGCAAAATGCTGCATTTCATAAAAGGAAAATAAGCTAGAGAACTACAGCTACAACTACAGCCCTCTGTGAAAGCTGCTTATTGTTCTGCGATAATCGTCATACAATCTCCACGGCCTGCTTCCTGCCTTTCCTAATGACAGTGACTCACAGCCAGTTTCACAGATAGTTTTAAAGGCTGTTGAAGTTAATTAAAAGGAGATGACACAGACTCTCCCAGACTCATGCATGCTGTGCCTTGTGAATAATTGATAAGTTTAGATGAAACTGTAATGACGCCTGTGGGGAAATGGTGGTGCTCGTGTGGTTTCATCATGTCATCAGATGGCTGGTGTGTGCGTCTGAAGTGGCTGCTCTCCTGGCCCGTGAGCGTCCTGCTCTACTGCACCATCCCCGACTGTAATCTGCCCCGGTGGGAGCGCTGGTACCTGCTCACCTTCCTGTCATCCACGCTCTGGATAGCCTTCTTCTCCTACCTCATGGTCTGGATGGTAAGAAACACACATGCCGCAGCAGCAGCCCTCATGTACAGTTGCCAACATAATTATTCACCTCCACTGCAAGTTAGGCTTATTGGCAAAATGTGCAAACTAGCAGCTGTTTGCAATAAGCAAACAAGAACAATAGTTCAACATAACTAATATTACAAGTGGCTTCTCCAAATTCAACACAAAGTGCAACTTTTAATGACTACTGCAGTCTCAAAATTATTCAACTCTCTTCATGACAAGCATCTTTAGCACTTAGTAGAGCACCCTTTTGCTGTTATGACCTGCTGCAAACATGATGCATAGCCAGACACCAGTTTCTGGCAGCGTTCCTGAGGAAGCTTAGCCCATTCCTCATGGACAAAGACCTCCAGATCACTAATATTCTTGGGTGTGTGTGCTGCAACTGCCTTTTTTCAAATCCCACCAGAAATTTTCAACGGGGTTCAAGTCAGGCGACTGTGATGGCCACTCTAGTATCTTCCAGGACTTCTTCTGAATCCAAACCTTGATGGATTTTCTGGGATGCTTGGGATCATTGTCCTGTTGGAAGGTCCAGTGATGCCCAAGCTTCAGCTTCCTCACAGACGTCATGACATTTTCTCCCAAGATTTCCTGATACTTGATTGAATCCATCTTGCCCTCCACATGCTGCAGGTTTCTAGTGCAAGAAGAAGCGAAGCAGCCCAAAAGCATCATTGAGCCACCGCTATGCTTCCCTGTAGGCAGGGTGTTCTTTTCAGCGTATGCTTTATTCTTCCTCCTCCAGACATACCGCTGAGCCATAGGCCTGAAAAGTTCCAATTTTGTTTCATTGCTTCACAGAACAGAATCCCAAACCTCATTGGGTTTATATAGTTTTGAGCAAATTGGAACCGATTTTTCTTGTGCTTTTGGGTCAGTAGTGGTGTACATCTTGGAGTTCGGAAATGAAGCCCTTCAGCGTTTACTATGTGCCATACTGTGAAAACTGAAACGTCAGCGCCCGCTGCCACCAAGTCTTGCTGCAGGTCTTTTGCAGTCAGTCGAGGGTTTTTGACCACCTGCCTCCTCTGGACTCTGGTGGCAGTCATTGATAGTTTTCTCTTTCTGCCTCATCCAGGTAGCGTAGCCAGTGTTCCTTTAACTTTAAACTTGTGAACTATGCTTCCAACTATATCTTTCGGAACATTCAGTGCCTTTGTTATCTTCTTGTATCCTCTTCCTTGTTTGTTCAAGGCAATGATCTTTTCTCTGAACTTTTTGGACAATTCTCTTAACTTAGCCATATTTCTAATATGCAATCAAACATCACAGTCAACAGTCCAGGTATTTGAGGTTTTCTATCTCAAGCACATCTGATGCAACTAATGAAGCCCTTGATTGGTTGCATCAGGTGTGCCTGAGACCACACCTGATTTGCAAATGTATGCTGTTATGTAGAATTCTGTTCAGGAAGTTGAATAATTTTGAGACTGTAGGAGTCATTGAAAGTAGGATTTAGTGTTGAAGTTGGATATAATCCTTGTTATATTAATGTTATTTAACTATTTAAATGGTTCTTGTGTAATTTGTGTATTGCTAACACCGGAATATTTCTAATTTTTTGCCAATAAATGTAAAATGCAGAGGGGTTTGAATGATTTTGATTGCAGCTGTACTCACAAAATGATTAAAAAACACAAATAGGAACTTCCTGTTTGTTTGTTTTTTTAAGGTGACCATCATCAGCTACACACTCGGCATCCCGGATGTAATCATGGGCATCACTTTTCTGGCAGCGGGCACCAGTGTCCCTGACTGTATGGCCAGCCTCATTGTTGCTCGTCAAGGTGAATGCATGTGTGTGTTTGATTTCTTCCTGCTACTGTATGTAGAGTCACTCACAGATTTTTCTGGATTGATTTTTAGATTCAGTCCAAATATAGTAAAGTTGATGTCTAAAATAATCTAAATTCAAGGTGAAACTGATATGAAATGCTTTAACAAGTGTAATATTTATGGCCATAATATCACATATAAAACATTTTCCAAGGGGAAAAAAAAAAGCATTGAAATATCAGAGAGGTTTAACAAGAAGGAGAGAGGATGCCATTTGGACCTTTGTTTCACCCTGCTAGATCTCACAGCACTTTAGTCTTGGTGCTCTGGTACACACTTTAAATGCTATGTTCACCACACATTTTCTTGTAAAAGCCTGTGTTGTGAGCTACACCCTGGAGAATCTCTGAGAGATATAGCAGAGCTTTCTGGTGATTTTCTTATTTGAAAAGGAGCACATGTTGAAAGGAGCTAATGCGATGGCATCTGTCCATCCATCCACATTTCATGGGAATCAGTACTCCTCCTAGGCATTTGCCTCCATGCTCATCAAATTCACTCGCAATGATCCTCAGGTGGGTCTGCATCCCAGTTGTGCTCAAGGTCAAAGGTCAGGAGATCTGGGCACTTATGTGATTTCAGAAAAATCGCTACTCCTCCTAGCCGATTACCTTGTTCTCACCAAACTCACTCACAGTGACCCTCAGGTAGGTCTTCATCGAGGTTAAGGTCAAGGGCATCGTCAAAGTTCAGGAAATCTGAGCATTTATGAAAAAACCGTTACATCATAGATGGGTCTGTAGCTAGGCTGTGCTTAAGGTCAAAATCAGCGGTCAGAAGATCTGAGCTCTCGTGGGGTGACTTCATCAGGCTGGAATAAGTTACTGTCACTGACGGTCTGGTTTCTTATGTCTCATTATTTTCTAAAAGTTATAACTGAAGATTCCTCCAGCTGATCAAATATTCAAACTAAATAAGGGAAAATATACAGTGGTGTGAAAAAGTGTTTGCCCCCTTCCTGCTTTCCCTTTTTTGTATGTTTGTCACACTTAAATGTTTCAGATCATCAAAGAATTTTAAATATTAGACAAAGATAACACAAGTAAACACAAAATGCAGTTTTTAAATGAATGTGTTTAGTATCAAGGGGAAAAAAATCCAAACCTACATGGCCCTGTGTAAAAGTGATTGCCCCCTAAACCTAATAACTGGTTGGGCCACCCTTAGCAGCAACAACTGCAATCAAGCTTTTGCGATAACTGGCAATGAGTCTTTTACAGCGCTGTGGAAGAATTTTGGCCCACTCGTCTTTGCAAAATTGTTGCAATTCAGCCACATTGGAGGGTTTTCGAGCATGGACTGCCTTTTTAAGGTCATGCCACAGCATCCCAATCAGATTCAGGTCAGGTCTTTGACTAGGCCACTCCAATGTCTTCATTTTGTTTTTCTTAAGCCATTCAGAGGTGGACTTGCTGGTGTGTTCTGGATCATTGTCCTGCTGCAGAACCCAAGTGCGCTTCAGCTTGAGGTCACAAACAGATGGCCGGACATTCTCCTTCAGGATTTTTTGGTAGACAGCAGAATTCATGGTTCCATTTACCACAGCAAGTTTTCCAGGTCCTGAAGCAGCAAAACAGCCCCAGACCATCACACTACCACCACCATATTTTACTGTTGGTATGATGTTCCTTTTCTGAAATGCTGTGTTACTTTTACGCTGGATGTAATGGGACACACACCTTTCAAAAAGTTCAACTTTTGTCTCGTCATTCCACAGAGTATTTTCCCAAAAGTCTTGGGACTCACCAAGATGTTTTCTGGCAAAACTGAGACGAGCGTTTATGTTCTTTTTGCTCAGCGGTGGTTTTCATCTTGGAACTCTGCCATGCAGGCCATTTTTGCCCAGTCTCTTTCTTATGGTAGAGTCATGAACACTGACCTTAACTGAGGCAAGTGAGGCCTGCAGTTCTTTGGATGTTGCTGTGGGGTCTTTTGTGACCTCTTGGATGAGTGGTCGCTGCGCTCTTGGGGTAATTTTGGTTGGTCGGCCACTCCTGGTAAGGTTCACCACTGTTCCATGTTTTTGCCATTTGTGTATAATAGCTCTCACTGTGGTTTGCTGGAGTCCCAAAGCTTTAGAAATGGCTTTATAACCTTTTCCAGACTGATAGATTTGAATTACTTTGTTTCTCATTTGTTCCTGAATTTCTTTGGATCGCAGTGTGATGATCTAGCTTTTGAGGATGTTTTTATCTACTTCACTTTGTCAGGCAGGTCCTATTTAAGTGATTTCTTGATTGAGAACAGGTGTTACTTGTTTTGTTTTGTACCCGTAGGTAGATTTGTTTTGCAGTCTGGTGACAAGCCACCAGCTGCCGGTCGCTGCGTGCGTGAGCGCCCCGTATCCCTAACCTGCATGTTTTTGGCATGTGGGAGGAAACCGGAGAAATCCCAGAGTAAACCCATGCAACACGGGGAGAACATGCAAACTCCACACAGATCACTATTGGTCGGGGGCAGGGATCGAACCCATGATCTCACGATCCCCGCGATCCCCCGGCCGAGGGTAAACTGTGCTGCCACAGTGCTAACCACTGCACCACCGTGCAGCCGGTGTGGTGTGGTGTGGTGGTAATCAGGCCTGGGTGTGGCTAGAGAAACTGAACTCAGCTTTCCAAAGATGTGATAAACTACAGTTAATTTATGTTTTAATGGGGGGGAGAATCACTTTCTCACACAGGTAGGTTTGGATTTTTTTTTTACCCTTAATAATAAACACTTTCATTTAAAGACTGCATTTTGTGTTTACTTGTGTTATCTTTGTCTAATATTTAAATTTGTTTGATGATCTGAAACATTTAAGTGTGACAAACATACAAAAAAAAAAAGAAATCAGGAAGGGGGCAAACACTTTTTCACACCACTGTATATACCTCTATATTTCTTCCAGGATGGAATCAGGCATTTATAGTGTTGCCAAAAAAACCAAACAAACATCTGCCCAACTTCGCCTGGTTTTCAGCTGGTTGTGTATCTGTGTGCACGTGTTGTGTTTTCTGTGACGTTCATGTGTGTGAGCAGATCTCTTTTTCCAGTTTTAATGAAAACGTTGTGTGCACAGCCCCTGAAAAGTAGAAAAGACTGGAGCTGGTTGTCAGTGTTGTCACAGGATCTTTGTAAATCATGGTAATGCTCACCTTGATACAAATGTCAACTGTCCACACTTACAGTAAGCAAAGCTGAAAGGAGAGCTCTTCTTCTTGTTAAAGCGCCTTAGAAATGGCATTTCATAGCCACCTTTTCCTCAAACTTCATTTAGAATTTTAAAAATTTGTTTGTTGCTGCATGTTTTTACATCAATCCATTCTGTTTGCTTTTTTGTATGTTTCAGCTCATCCCTGGATGAGATTCTGACATACTGTGACCACCCTGTCCTTGTGTCTGTGTATTGTATTATATACGTATGTGTGCATTCAAAACTGTCTTTGCATTTGTTTCCACACACTGTTTGTCAGTTGCTGAAAGAAGAAGAATGCTGCTGCTGTCTGTGACTACCTTGCTCTGATATTGCAGGGATGGGTGACATGGCCGTGTCCAACTCTATCGGCAGTAATATCTTTGATGTGCTGCTTGGTCTGGGCTTCCCCTGGGCACTCAGGACTCTCATAGTCAACTATGGATCAGTGGTAACAGCAGCTGTTCTACATCTTACACATCCTGCTTTTATGTGGGACCATAATGCTGTAACTCTACCATGAAATAAAGGAGTATGTCACCTGCAGTGGGTTCAGACACATATAATATCATATATTTTCAGTCTTTCAAATCTGCTAAGTGAGGTGATGGATAATTCTAATTTCTGTTAAATAATTAAAGAGGAAATGGCATATTTCACTTATAGAAGTATTTAAAATAGAAAAAGGAAATACTCTGGCCTGGATAAATGATGAAAAAAGGAAAGAGAATGATTAAAGAACTGTTCAAGTCTTATTTTTTTAGCAACAACAGAAAAACTGAAGGTTATTTTGACAGATTACACAGCATGATCTGCTGTAACTTTTACTTGTAGTTCTCACCTCTCCACGTTATAGCACATACTAAATAGCGGTTATCTTGCATTGTTTCACCAGTCTCTATTCATCAGTTCAATCACTTCTCCATGCTGTATCCTTTAGGTTCACGATTAAAACTAAACATCTGAACAACAACAAAAAGCTATTCAGCATCTTATATGAAAATTAAAATGACGGGTGTTAAAGGATCATGACAGAATTTTTACAAAATGACATAACTAGAAAGTGTAGTGCAATCTGACTGGCAGCTGTCAGTCTTTATATGCTTGAAGCTAGAAGGCAAGAATTTAACTTGGTATGACACAGTTGCTCTACCACTGCACCACCACTCAGGTCTTTTAACATGCACACTGTCAACTAAAACTTAAATTCTTTATTCCTTTCTCCACATCTGCTTGTGCTGCTGCAAAAGGTCAGAAATTTCAATTATATCAGCATGTTGTAAAAGAGTTCTACCATTAAAATCCCAAAAAGTGAATATTACTGTAATGAAATAAAGGAATATATTCAATGTTAGCATGAATGTTTAGTTTTAAAATGTGTGGATTTTTTTTCTTTGTCGGAGTCGTGCTCGTGTGGTTGTCAGCTGTGTGTACAACCCGAGTGTGTCAGTGCTGCACAACAAATAAAGCCGGGCTCACCCAGCTTGGCGGATTGGTGTACTTTGAAGATAGTACAGCTTGTGGATTTTGAGCCAGAGCAACGTAATTATTGTACCTCAGCTCTCTAAAGTTTTGCTACAAGCATGGGAAACCACCTGAGTGCCAAATGACTGTAATGCGGTAGACTGTGACCTTAAACATCAGTTCAGTCCAATTGTGAGTGCTCTGAAAAAATGTCCGCAGTAACAATGAAAATTGTATCTTAAACATGGGTTTTCATGTCACCTGATGATATTTTAGCTCATGTGATCATCCTACAGTTTTTTTTTTTATTTTTAACAAACTTTGCACTGTACGTTTTGTCAGGTGACGATCAACAGCAAAGGTCTGGTGTACTCCGTGATTCTGCTGTTGGCCTCAGTTACTCTCACTGTGAGTAGATCTGTACACCAGCCCACAATTTCCCCCATCACCTTCTGTTCTTTTCCTCACTTGTGAGTTTCATATTTGTCCTGTCACAGTTTGAGCAGTGATGTGTCTGTCCATCCCCGCTCAGGTCCTGTGTGTGCACCTGAACTGCTGGAGATTGGATCGCAGGCTGGGATTCTGTCTGCTGCTGCTCTACGCCATCTTCCTTCTCTGCTCTGTCGGCTTTGAACAGCTGTAAAGGAAACTCCCGTCTTTCATCTCTTAACAGCTGCCATTATGTAGAGAGAGTTATTGCTGTCATTTCATGGCGGTTGCACGTTTGAACAGTGTTTCTTTGACATGACCTATCTTACAGCATCATTGGTTACCTTTGATAAACAAACATTTTACAGAGTTTTTTACTGATGACCTTCAGCCCACATGTTGTGAAACAACCCAAATGCACTATGTCCCACAACAGATTTATAAAGAGTTGAATTTGTATTCTGATACCAAGATTATTGTGTAAGGAACCCCAAAGTGTGCTAGTTTACATGATTTATTACTGCCATAAGTAACCTCAGTGAACAGATTATTATACACAAGTGTATATGGTTTCTCTTGAGTTTGTGCACTTATTTCATATTGGTGTTTCATCACACCTTTGTGTATGTAGCTATAAGCAGCATTGCATGAGTGGTTACGCGCCAGATAATTTGCACTGAGCCACCGTTGTCTTGTAGCCTCACCTATCGCTGCTGAAAGCTTCCCAGTCAGCACAAAGGTTGTGTTTTGTTGTGAGGGTGGTTATTTGCTGCAACATGTTTCTGACCATCTGTCTGGAGAGCCCGCTGGTGTGTGTCCTTAAGTGCAATAAAAATGCTTTGAGGCATAAGGTTTCTCTGGTGTGGCTTGAAATTCATGAACTCATGTTTTTTTTATAGCTGAGCTTTAACCTCAGTACTTCCATTACTCAGAGTAAAGCTAAAATGACACAAAGGTTAGCGAATCATGTCAAACAACAGATCTGAGTAGTTCCTAATACCCTCTTTTCACAGGGGTGGAGGTCATTGAGAGATCTGGCCAATTTTTGATCTATCAATGATCATCAGTGATCTCCACAGTTGCCAGTGTCTCCTCAAAGTCTTGACTCAGTCCAAAACTGACAAGGTGTGGAGGAAGGAAGCAGACGAGGCAGCGAGCTTGGACGACACACGAACTTTATTCCTCCTCCAACATCAAGTACAGTACAACTCTGACAACAACTGACCTTCTTTTTATAACCTTTAATTCTGTGCCTTGAGACCCAGGGAGCCCGACAACAATACATTCAATGGAACAAAGACATGCGTGGCACATTAACATCACATAACGCCAGTACCGCTTCTCACACCCTCTCTTCTTCCAGCGGTTCTGGCGTCTCCTGAACTCCCCAGGGGGCGAATAGTCCTTTCTGTCCCGTCTGAGACCCCCCGGTACCACTTCCTCCTTTAGTCCATTATTCCCTCTTCCCCCCAGCTCGCTACTCTGGGTGAAGAATCCCCCATACCGCGCCACCATACAGCCACCCCCCCCAACACCCAGAAAGGGCACTAACCCCCCCCCCCATCCTTTGGGCTTGAGCTGGTGCCCATAGCAGCTGTAGTGGGGGGTCGCCGATCCGGTCGAAACATCCTGCTGGTGAGGTGTACAGGAGGGCGCATCAGTCTCTGGAGGGACAAAGGGTGTGGGGGGGGGGACATGTTAGCTTCGCGAGCGCAGGTCTCTACTGAGGGAACACCAACCTGCGGAGCCACCAATGGTGGGTGTCCGCGCCAGGGAGCTTGGGCCAACACCACCTGCTCGTCTGCCAACACAAAAGCGGGCTTCAGCCTGTTGATGCAGACGGTCTCCCGATGCACCCCCAAGTCTAACACAAAATGCTTTGCCCCAGGTTCCAGCACCCTGAACAGTCCATCGTATGGTGGGCACAGTGGGGTCCAGTGCGCATCGTGCCTGACAAAAACAAAACTGGCGTTCTGTAAGCTTTTCGGGATGAAGGTGCAGGGAAAACAATGGTGGGCTGGGCCCGGCACGTTAAAAGCCTCCGTACTGTGCAAAAATTGTGCGGGCAGATTGGCCCTGGGTGTGAGGTTTTCCGGTAAAAACTCCTCTGGGGATCCGCAGCGGCTGTGAAAAAACGAGTTCTGCCTGGGAGGCTGCCAGATCCTCCTTAGGCGCGGAGAACCCAGGGCAGACGGTTGCCCCAATTTGCATCCGTGAGCGAAGCTCTGAGCGCTGCCTTAAGTAACCTATGAAAACACTCGCATAACCCGTGAGCCTGGGGGTTGTACATGGTAGTGCAGTGAATTTTGACCCCCAGGTTCTGGGCCATCGTGGACCAGAGTTCTGAAATTAATTGCGGACCCCTGTCGGAAGTTATGTCCAACGGGGATCCGAACCATGCAGCCCAAGCCGACAAAAAGGCGTGAGCCACTTCCGTGGATGCGGTGGAAGCCAGCGGGACCACTTCAGGCCAGCGCGTGGTGCAGTCCACGATTGTCAAAAGGTGCGTGAAACCTTGCAATGGCGGGAGGGGTCCCACCAAATCCACGTGGATGTGGTCGAACCTCCTGGCTGGGATTTGGAACAGCTCGAGGGGGGCTCTGGTGTACTTGTGCACTTTGGCTCGCTGGCATGCGACGCATGCTACAGCCCACTCTTTCACGTCCTTGCGCAAGCATGGCAGGACAAATTTCGTCCCCACCAGTTTAACCGAAGCGCACACGCCTGGATGCGAAAGGGAGTGGACTGACTCAAAAATGCGGCGGCACCAAGAGCTCGGAACCACCGGGCGCGGGCAACCAGTGGAGACGTCACAAAGCAAAGGAGGGCACCCTACTTGCACCACCCTTCTCTCCAGCTTTAACCCAGTAGGCGCAGACTGGAGCATGCAAATGTGCTTGCTTCACAGCCATGGCAGGGAAATCTATTCCCATGTAGACCGGAGAGACTAACACACGCGACAAACAATCAGCCACGATGTTGAGCTTACCGGCGACGTGTTGAGTGTTGGTCATAAACTCCGAGACCGTGGCCAAATGCCGTTGCTGCCGGGCCGACCACGGTTCTGAGACCTTGGACATCACGTACGTCAGCAGCTTATGGTCAATGAATGCGGTGAACTCACGCCCCTCTAGCCAAAACTGGAAATGGCGCGTTGCCAGGTGGAGAGCTAACAATTCTCTGTTGAACGTGCTATACTTGCGTTCGTTGTCGCGCAAAGTTTGACTGAAAAATGCGAGCGGCTGCCACAAGCCGGAGATGTACTGCTCCACCACTGCCCCTATGGCAATGTCAGATGCATCCGTGGTAAGCGCTACCCTCGCCAACGGGTCAGGGTGGGCTAGCAAAGCGGCATCAGTGAGTGCTGTTTTGGTGTCTGTGAAAGCCTGGACTCGCTCAGGGGTCCAGTCGATGTTTTCAGCGGGCTTCTTTTTCTTAAGCATGGCATACAACGGCTGCATCAGCTGGGCTGCCCGGGGGAGGAAACGGTTATAAAAGTTGACCATTCCCAAAAAACTCCTGTAGAGCCCTCATAGTCTGCGGACACAGAAAGTCCGACACGGCGCGCACCTTATCTGGTAGTGGAATCGCACCCTCCGGCGAAATGCAGTGACCCAAAAAATCAATTACTGGCACCCTGTACTGGCACTTCGCCAGGTTAACTATAAGCCCGTGCACTTCCAACCTCTGAGAAAACCATCTTGAGATGGGCGTGGTGCGCCTGACGATGCCCAGCTGCTCCAAAATGGCAAACTCCTCGCGCATGCTGGCCAGTTTAGCTGTGTCCGGGCGGCAAGGATGCGTGAACACCGGTGGACCTTTTGTGGTTATAAAATGCTTGACCCCGTGTTTGGTTACCCTAGCCGAAAAAGTCGGGGCCGTGAGTGCTGGGAACTGTGCAAGTAAATGCTGGTACTTACCCCCTGGAGCTATAACGTTAGCCAGTGTTGTTGATCCAGCTCCCCAAGCTGTGCAAGGCAGGGAGGTGAAAGAAACAGTGTCCACTGAACGTTTGTTGGCCACATCGACTAATAACCCATAAGCACATAAAAAATCTGCACCTAAAATCGGGGCAGAACATACAGCTACCACAAAGTCCCACTGGGAATTGTGTCCATACAAGCATATCATCAGTGTCTATTCGCCAAATGTCCTGATGGTGGATCTGTTCACGGCCGTGAGCTTGGGACCACTGCCTCCTGCCAACCTGTCTGTGCTGAGCGGCAGGATGAGGCTCTTCTGAGAACCGGAGTCCACCAAAAACCGTCTCCCCGAACGTGTGTCCGTGATATAAAGCAGCTTGTTCCTGTCGCCAGCGGTTGCAACCACTACTGACTGCTGGTCGTGCCGTCTTCCGGGCTTCTTGAACTGGCATGGCGGCAGGCAGTGTTGGGCATTCGAGCCGAAGCAGTGATGATAGAAACAGATCACTACGTTCCTGCGTCTCTTGGTGTCCGTCCCGGCTATCAACCACGGCTCCTCGAACTCGCTGGAGTCCCTCATGGATGCCGGCGCCAATGCATGCACGCTGAGAGCTCTGGTTGCTAAAATGATGTGGTCCACTTCCTGTGCCAGGGCTCAGTAGTCCTTGGTCACTAGCCACAGCGAATTGGCCAGGATCGCCCTCACTGTGGCAGGTAGATGCCTGAGGAACAGGTGGGCGAACAGGAAAGATTTGTCGTTCTTCCCCTTCAGCGCCAACATGCTCTCCATAAGCTCCATGGCTGATCTGTCACCTAACTCTGAATGTGTTAGGAGTCTCTCTGCCCTCTCACTGTCAGACAGGGTATAGCTCTGAAGTATCATCCGCTTGAGTGCTTCATATTTCCCTTGGGCCAGCGGCTCCTGGAGCAGGCTCGTCAACTGTTGCGTGGCGCGTGCACCCAGTGCAGCGACCACATAGTAATGTTTTGTGTCGTCTGTTATCCCGCGGAGTACGAACTGGGCTTCTATTTGGAGGAACCACGCGGTTGGGTTGTGAAGCCAGAAGTCTGGGAGCTTGACTGAGACAGCACACGCGGCGCTGGTGCGCTCCCTCCAGGTAGTCTCTGGGGCGGTGCTCAGCCTGTTCTCCATGGCACGTCTTGGGTCACCAATGTGGAGGAAGGAAGCAGAAGAGGCAGCGAGCTGGGACGACACACGAACTTTATTCCTCCTCCAACATCAAGTACAGTACAACTCTGACTGGGTCTCTGAGCACCTTCTTTTTATAACCTTTAATTACGTGCCTTGAGACCCAGGGAGCCAGACAACAATAAATTCAGTGGAACAAAGACATGTGTGGCACATTAACATCACATAACACCAGTACCGCTTCTCACACCCTCCCTTCTTCCAGCGGTTCTGGCATCTCCTGAATTCCCCAGGGGGTGAATAGTCCTTTCTGTCCCATCTGAGACCCCCGGTACCACTTCCTCCAGTCCATTATTCCCTCTTCCCCCCAGCTCGCTACTCTGGGTGGAGAATCACCCACACTGCGCCACCACAAAGGATCTCCCAAATGATCCCAAAGATCAAAAATTGTCCCAACTGCTTAACGATCTCTGTGCTGTGTAAAGGGGCTCTAAGTTTTTGCAGTGCTCATTCAAACTTCTAAGCTTTTAAACTTTGTGACTTCCAAAGGTGCAATTACCTAAAACATACCAGGAATTAAATGTTTTACCTTGTCTCACCTATGCTTTCATCTTAGGATGGGGTTCTAGAACCTGCAGTTCCAGGGCCACAAGCAGCACTTTTATCAATAACCTGTGGATTTGATCAACAAGAGCACTCTTTAGATGAGTGCAATATCCCCTGCCTCTGTTTTTTACGAAGATCCCAATAACTTACTGAAGGAGAGCAGTTTTTCATCATCAGTGTATAGCAAACCCTGGTATCAAGTTTACCATTTGGAACCAGACGGTCAGTGACGGAGTAACTTGCTACAGCCTGATGAAATAACCCCAAGTGTCTTCCAGATTTCCTCATTATTGACCTTGACCTAAAGCACAGCCTAGATGCAAACCCATCTAGGATTTTTTTTTTTTTTTTTTTGTTACTTATTTGTACCCGTAGGTAGACTTGGTTTGCAGTCTGGTGACAAGCCACCGGCTGCTGGTCGCTGCGTGCGCGAGCGCCCTAAACCTACATGTTTTTGGTGTGCGGGAGGAAACCGGAGAAATCCCGGAGTAAACCCGCGCAACACGGGGAGAACATGCAAACTCCACACAGCTCACTGTTGGTCGGGGGCTGGGATCGAACCCACGATCTCATGATCCCCGCGGTCCCCCGGCCGAGGGTAAAACTGTGCTGCCACAGTGCTAAACCACTGCGCCACCGTGCAGCCGGCAGGATGTACTCAAGGTCAAGGCCAGTGGCCTAGGAGTCACGTTTTTTCATGCAATCATAAATGCTCAGATCTGACCTCGCTCTCAACCTGGATGCAGACCCACCTGAGCATCGTTGTGAGTTTAGCAAATATCGAGGCAATTTCCTAGGAGTAGCAATTTTTCTGAAATCACATAAGTGCCCAGATCTCCTCATCTTTGATCCTGAGTGCAACTTGGATGCAGACCCTCCTGCAATATGCTCATCATCAGTGTATATCACCTCTTGGTACCAAGTTTCAAAACATCTGGAACAAAACTGCAAGAGGAACTGATTTCACAAAATGGATGGATGGACAGGGATCCCCCTTTGGTCTTCGATCAGTGGGGGAAAACACATTTCATCAAGAAAAAGTCACAAAACTTAAAAAGTGAACTAGACAGTATTTTCATAAAAACAAATATTTTTTAAAAAAAAATCAACCAAATGTTTGGAAAGGTGCAGAATTAAAGTCTTTATATACTTCAAATATATATACAGTATATATAGATGAAAAAATACTTAATCCTAATATTTAAATCTGAGCACTTAAATGACGAAAGTACAGAGGCCGGTAACAGATATATAAACACTAGATAAGACATGGGTAACATTTTCATGGCAAATGGAGGTGCCATATTCTGTAGGTAATTATAATGGTTGAAGCACCAGAAGCATTGTGATAAGAGGATACACAAACAATTTTTCTTTGTATTTATTGTCATCAAGTAAGTCATGAATATGGAACATGACTAGCCTAGCCATGTCTTATTTAATGTTTATATATCTATGACCAGTAAGACTATCACAATCAATAGCTTAACTGGGTTGATGTCTTTACTAAATTTTGGGCAAGAGTAAGTGTGACACCTACTGGCCAGGTTAAAATGTTTTGTCTTTTTTAAAAAAAAAAAATAAAATTGTAACTTACTAAAGTTGCAAATTTGGAAGAAAAGTCATCTTTATTAGTAAACGTCACAAATTTACCTTTAAATTGATGCATATTTACAGGTAAAAAGATGGAAATTTTCAGGAAGAAAAAAATTGAGAAAAAATGCAACAAAATTAAATTTACAAGAAAAGTGTCAAGTTTATGCATGAAAAGCTGCAAATTTTATACAAAACGGTATTGAATTTATGAAAAAAGTTGCACATTTATGTTTTTAAAACCCTGAAATTTAGTCTAAAAGGTGCACATTCCAAATTACAAAACTGGTTTAAAAATTTGAAATGTTCAAGTTTCACATTTCAGTAGAAAAATACTGTATTACTATTGCTGACAGGTCAGTTTAGTCTTAATTCAATCATATAACCTTCATTTCAATTACGGCTCAAACATGTTTCGCGCCAGCTTATGACCTTTGATGGATAGATCTGCTGCACAGATTTAAAAACAATCTCTTGCACTATTGCAGTTAAATTGTAACAAAAGAAAGTACAGTTAAAAAAAAAGGAAATGTTTAAAAAGCTGCAAAATAGATGGTCATTGAAATCAAATCCACGGACAAAGATTAAACCAAAAGACCCTAAAACTTTTGAGAACAAAAATGTACCAAATACGAGTTACACAGATCCAGTATTGTATCTGATCAGGCTGTTTTTGCATGAGTTGGAAAATCGACTTGAGCCTTTAAAAGATGAGACTATTGAGCACACATGAATACACTCCGTTATAAATGCTGGCACTGTTGGAATTACAAATGCTGTTTATTTCTTTTGCAGCCAACATTTTTAGCTGACTGTAGATGTATACGCATGCCCTAGTCTCACACACACAAATATGTATAACTGCATGTCTAAATCACCAACCATGGACACGTAATTCAAAGTGATCTTTATTTCAATCAGGCTAAATTAGACTGGATTACCAAAGAAATGTAAAAATAAAAATAGTACGACAAAGTACATTGTTATACAGTACAAATACTCAGGATGGAGGTCTGACATATCAGAATAATCAAATTAATCCAAACATGTCACGGTCATAACAAAAATAGAAAAAATGGGAATACAGTACACAGAATGCATTAGGAGCTATACACTGAAGTGTTTGCTATACTGTAGACTTTACAAAATTCTACTAGAAAAACTCCCAATACCCATGGAATACCAAGTAATACAAAATGTAAAAAAAAAAAAAAAACAAACAATACAACAAAAAACGATGTGTGCGCATTCATTACAGGTGCAATCTCCATGCAAATCTGCCCCAGTGTGATAAATGAGAGAAGCAGCTACATTGTGTAAATGACTGTGTCAGGTTTGACAGATTCTGTTTAAAAAGGGTGTGGAAACAGAACGCCACTACAAAACTAATTCTGACAGCACAAAAATATCTGAAGTGGACTGTTATGGTCACTAGCATCAAGCTGGTAAACAAATATGGAGCCGCCATCAGTAAGTTAGGATATGAATCGCATGACTTACAATCTGTTTTGGTCTGAAAAGGGTTTGCTGCATCTGATTAAGAAAAAACATGGAAAGATTTTGATGAGCCCAGCCTAAAGTATACATTCAGTTGTGTAGTGTTTAACTGACCAGCAACAGTGTAACAGAAGCTTTTGAGTTAATTTAATTTTACCACTTGAAGTTAATGAATGAATGAAACTTGGCACTGATGAGCTTCCACGAGGAAACTTTTTCAAAAAGGTAAGTGGATCAGACGAAAGCACAGAGACCAATGCCACTACAAAACCAACCAACAAGTAGCCAGAACATTAATAATAATAATAATAATAATAATAATAATAATAATAATAATATTTTTACTTGACCATATGCTGCATGTAGAAACATTTTCTTTCCATCACTTTCAGGGAGTAAAAATAAACAATTCAGCTCAAGAAAAACCGTATCATCTTGACAGTGCACATTGTGTTTGAAAGACTGCACATAATTAGTGTTGATGCCAATCCATTTACTCCTGGGATCTCCCATGGAGACAGCAGTTACTATGGTTACTGCATGCTCTCTACCTTGTGTGTAACAGTCAAGGACAAAGTGTGCATTCAGACACGGTTTGTTGGTAGGCCTCTTGGATTTGGCAGGCAGGCTGTTAGTGACAGTTTGATCCCCATGTTGGCTGATCTGAGGTTTGTTTTGGTTTTGAGTCCCCCCTGTTGGCGCTGTAGATATGTAGAAGTTCTGGAGCTGATCTGCAGTCTGGCTCAGCTACACCTGGGCAGAACCTGGAGCTCCAGACTGAGAGGTCTGACGTTTTGATTGGGGATGCTGGCCTATTGCTGAGGGGGTGGAGCTAAAGAAGGTGGTGTCACTCGGGGGCAGAGCTCTGATTCTGCTGGTATATGGAGGCTTTGTCCTTTAGCAGATCCAGGCACAGGTGGCAGCTCCAGCTCCCTGAAAACCACAGAGACAAATTAGGAGGCAAATCAATAGCCATGTTCCCATAGCAGTGACATTCTGAGTAGCAGGGCTATCTGGGAATAGCTGCATTTTTAAATTTGGTTTAATTTGGTCCCTTCTAGGGAACCATTTTCATTCCTACTTCAGAACACAGACTCTTGCATAATACTGGAACTTTTCAGTGACACTGGGGTGATTGGTTTAACTAGAACTTGGATAATAAACATTAATTGTTGTGTAAATGTGGACCAAGTAATGCCTTAAAAAATTATGTGCTATACGGGAAGGGGGGGGGCTGAGAAGTTCATAGTGGTCAAATTTGACCAAATATGGTTTATTTTCCAACATAGTCTCCCCTTCAGTCCACACACTTCTTCTGTCGGTGTTGCAACGCTTGGATCCCTGTGGGTGAAAAATAAACCACATTTGGTCAAATTTGACCACTATGAACTAGGGCTGGGCAATAAAATGATAACGATAATTATCGCAAAATAATGTTTCCTCACTAGAGACATAAAACACGGTTGACAGAACTCATTCGTTCTGTGTTTTAACAGACAACACGAAAAGCCAATGAACATGAGAATACGCCGCAACAAACCAATCATGTGATTGGAAGTGACGTTCGACTGATGCGCACAACAGCATGCGTAGGACCAGCACGCAGCCAGGGCTTAGCACACCTGCTAATGTTTAGGCTAGCGTGGCCGTGTAGGAGTTGGAGCGGGTTAAAAAGAAACTGACGACAGAAAACATTAATGAAAACTCTAGTGACAGCATTACCAAAGAAGACACCGAAACGGATGCTGCCCAATGCTCAACAGACAGGGAGCTTGTTGAAAAGAAGGGTTCAAGGAATTCTGTAATGTGGAGATATTTTGGTTATTTAAGCACAGTCAAAACTGTCAGATTTAAGCGGCTGATTAAAGCAACTGACCCCCGTTACCAACTCTCTGGCCTTAAATATTTCTCCCAAACGGCACTTCCTCAGCTGTACACAGAATGTAAAGAAAGTGTTGAAAATGAGCTGCAAAGTGCGCCATACTTCACTACTACATCAGATTTGTGGTCAAGTCACACATCTGAACTATATAGGAGCCTCACTGCCCACTTCACTGATCAAGATGGGAATTTGAAAAGCAAATGTCTTCAAACTTCCCTGAAGACCATACAGGTGAAGTCATTGCTTTAGGACTGACTGAAGCACTTGCTTCCTGGAGACTGAGTGAAGACAAGTCTGCATCTCAGCAGACAGTGGGACAAATACAGTGAAGGCCACGTCACTAAACAAGTGGACACGGCTGCAGCGCTCTGGCATGTACTTCACACAGCGATCGGTAAGTTGGTGAGCACACTATTATAAAGTATTTCTACTTTATAATGTTTTATAATGATTTGAAATACAGTTGTATAATGTTCTACACTACATTTGTCAGGTTCAACTTCTGACAGAAAATAAATATTTAGAAACAATCTTGTGATAGTTTCACATTTCACTTAGGAGTAAAAAGAAATCTTTAAGCTTGACAGAAATAGTGATTTGATTTATATCACAATATATATTGATATTGATCAATATGAAAAAATTAAAATTAAATTAAATTTTAAAAAAATCGTGACTGAAATTTTTTCATATCACCCAGCCCTGCTATGAACTTTTCAGCCCCCCCTCGTATACCCAATTGCACAATGACACACCGATGATGTAGCACTTGCCAAATCGTTCGTCAAGCTCACGCTGCTAACTCCAGTGAAAGAGGGGAAAGGAGGGCGAGACGAAGCAGTGAGCAGCACAAACTCTGCTCAGTCCCATATACAGTGGTGTGAAAAAGTGTTTGCCCCCTTCCTGATTTCTCTTTTTTTTCAATGTTTGTCACACTTAAAATGCTTCAGATCATCAAACAAATTTAAATATTAGACAAAAATAACACAAGTAAACATAAAATGCAGTTTTTAAATGAAGGTGTTTATTATTAAGGGGAAAAAAAATCCAAACCTACGTGGCCCTGTGTGGAAAAAGTGATTGCCCCCTAAACCAAATAACTGGTTGGGCCACCCTTAGCAGCAACAACTGCAATCAAGCTTTTGCAATAACTGGCAATGAGTCTTTTACAGCACTATGGAAGATTTTTGGCCCACTCATCTTTGCAGAATTGTTGTAATTCTGCCACACTGAAGGGTTTTCGAGCATGAACCGCCTTTTTAAGGTCATGGCCACAGTATCTCAATCGGATTCAGGTTAGGGCTGTGCGATATGACAATATATATTGGATGACGATATGAAAACGTCTATCGTTTCATAGATACTCTATCGTTTATATCATTAGTTAAAGTGCACATACTCCCGTTTATTCAGTAAATTAGCTCCTCCCCACTACTTGTCAGCGCCCCATCTCTCCTCTGCAGTGCGCACAGTGGAACAGGTGTGGTGGGTGGCTAGACTTCAGTCCGGTGGTTGCTAATGCTAACTCCAAACTACCAGTTCAAATAGCTGCTACTCCTGTTTTGCCAGGGATGTGGGACTGTTTTCCATTGAGCTGCATCAGAGAGGATAGTTTGCTAACCTCGTGTTGTGCTAACTGGAAATAGAATGTAGCAGACCATTGTTTCTTTGGCTTAAATTACTGCTGAGTTTCTTAGATGGTGGCACTTATCATGACCAATTTGAAATATTTTACTAAGAAGCAAACAGGTTAAACCAGGCCAGAATGGCAGTCTTTAGGCTGCAGGTCTACACTTAAATTTTCACTGATTTAAACGAACAGCTAATTTATATCTGTAGGTGACAGTCATGGGTAATTTTGTCATTGTCACACATTTTTTATGTTACCTTTTTTTTGCTATTCTTATCTGGTGCAGGAAATATTTAACTTATTGATGTTTACTTTTTATTCATATGTGATTTAGAAGAAAAACCTGAAATTTATGAGAATCAAGTCTCAAATGCACATTAAAAAACTGTTATAACACTGCAAAATTATGAGGGGAAAACGGTTCGTGTAAAAAAAGGAAAAACAAAAAAGATGATCCTTTCTATGTGATTATCTAAACTGTAGAATTTACAGAGAATGTCTATCGTGATATACATCTTATATCACATTATCGCGATATAAGATGACTTATATCGTGATATGAATTTTTTGTCATATCGCACAGCCCTAATTTAGGTCAGGACTTTGAGTAGGCCACTCCAAAGTCTTCATTTTGTTTTTCTTAAGCCATTCACAAATTATGGTCAAAAGTTTAAATTGTATGAGGAACAAAAGTCAAAATTTTACCACAATCTGTTTCAAAATAATTTAAAAAAAAACAAAACAGTAATTTTACTTTAAAAAAATTGACAAAAATTAGCCATAAAATAATCCACCAATTTATAATAAAGCCTCAAATGAACAAGAAAAGTCATAATTTTATAAGAGGAAATTACAAATTTGAGGGAAATTGTTTCAAATTTAGACAAATTTACAGAGAAAAGTAGAAAACTATAAGACAACTATTATAAATTTTGGAGAAAAACCTAAAATCTTCAAGACTGAAGTCATTACTCAAGTTTTTATTTAAGTGGGTGCTTTTTGTATCCTTAACTAGAAATTTTTTGGTGTATACTTTAAATTATTAATTTCATAAGATAACACTGCTTTACATGAGTAGAATTTCTGGCTGCTATACCCACCTCTGATCATATAATTTAAGTATGCATGCGTTAATTACTATTATGAACGTTTTTCCCCCTTCTCTTTCCCAATGGAAAAAAGAAAAACTATAATAAAAAATACAAAAAATATACATATTTGTGTCATTTATGTAAACCATGACAAAAAAAATCATGCAGGACAAAACATGACACTTGGTATTTTCTAACCTGTTTCTATACCACCATAGACAGAGAGAGAACCTAAATAAGACAGAGCTCAGAGAGGGAAAGATGAGACAGACGAGAGGAACCAAGGAGAGCAAAGTGCTCAGGCAGAGGGTGTAAGAGGAAGGAGAGAAGGATAACATCAGTAAAAATTCCAAACACAGGATGTCTGGGTGGGACCCCAACTGGCCCAATATTCCAAGATTCAAGCCTTGGTTGTACAGTACTTCAAATGGTAAATTCCATATGCAGAGTTACTGTGCAAAATTAAAAAAAGAAGAAATAAATAGTATGAAATTAACATATTCCAGTTACAATAGTGTCATGTGTCACCCCCCCCCCCCCGAAAAATATGCTACCACCGCACCAAGGTCTTTAAGCCAGACGAAACACTGTATGTGATTCAGAGTTTAAATTAAGATGGATAGAATGTAGTCAGTTACACTAATTATACGTATATGGCTGAAGAACATATGGCAGCTACTGCTAACAGCCAGTCAGTGTTTTTTTTTTTTTCCTATGCTGCGAGTTGAGGCTAACGCTACAAAACTGAACTTTATGATGTAACGTAACTTAACATGAGAATGCCTGTCATTTTACACCTGTACAGCAAAATTTAAAGTGCAGCTCTTCTTCGTAGTATAAAAGGAATAAAAGTGCAAGACAGCAGGATAAAATAACTATTACTGGAGCCTCCACCCCAGTAATTGAGGTAGCCGTATTTTAGCAGCTAATTTGCAGTTCATTGTCCAAATTCTCCAACGACCACGTGACTATTTACATTCCGCCCTCAGTCCCCCCCACCCCCCCAGCCTCAACTCAGTGTTTCACCTTACGCCACAGATCCCCCTACAGGCCCCAACAGCTACTGCTCCCTCCTGCCACTGCTTTCCCCATTCACCCCATAGTCACAGTTAGATCCACATCATCGCAATAAATCGCAGGTAAACCCGTCCAATCTCCACCCCATTCCTCAGTCCTCTCAACCTGTCTCACAGCAACGCCACCTGAAACTGGCTCTACTCAACACACACTCCCTAAACAATAAAAACCTCATACTGAACGAATTCATTACCGACAATAACCTGGATCTTCTTTGCATCACTGAAACATGGCACAAACCCCTGGACTATTTTTCACTCAATGAGACCACACCCTCCCAATTCACCTACATTAACAAATCCCGACCTACTGGCCGAAGAGGTGGTGCTGCTGTCATTCACCAAAAAAACATCAAAATATCCAACATCCCCACCCCCCACCCCCGCAGTCCACTCATTTGAACATCTTGTCTTCAAACTCTCTGGTCTCATCCCCCTGATCACCACTGTTATCTATCGCCTCCTCCAAGCCAAACCCCTCCTTTCTATCTGAACTCTCAGATCTGTTGACCCAACTCTTTGCCATCTCACCTTCTGTTCTTCTCCTCGAAGACTTTAATCTCCACATTGATGCCACCAACTGCAAATCTGCCGCTGACTTCCTGAAATTTCTTTAGTGCTTCATCTTCACTCAACATGTTGACTTCCCGACTCACTCACATGGACACATTAAGGATCTGGTGTGCTCAACTGGACGAACAATACTCCAACTTAGCAGCATCAACCTCCATATCTCTGACCACCTGGCAATCATCATGGACATCAATGTCCCCATCCCCTCCCCTAAAGAAAAGTGCACAATATCCTTCAGAAATACGAAAACCTTTTTTTTTTTTTTTTTTGAAGAAAAAAAAACAAAACGTTATGAGTGTTTGGTTCGTATTGCCAACACTCGGTCGGACTCATTCCCAGTGAGAGTTGGACTCCGCCAGGGCTGCCCTTTGTCACCGATCCTGTTCATAATTTTTATGGACAGGATTTCTAGGTGCAGCCAAGGAATGGAGGGTGTCATGCTTGGTGACCACACGATCTAATCTCTGTTGTTTGCAGATGATGTTGTCCTGTTGGCTTCATCCAGCAATGACCTACAGTTCTTGCTGGGACGGTTTGCCGCTGAGTGTGAAGCGGCTGGGATGAGAATCAGTACCTCCAAGTCCATGGTCTTCAGCCGGAAAAAGGTGGATTGCCCTCTCCAGGTTGGGGACAGGCTCCCCAAGTGGAGGAGTTTAAGTATCTTGGGGTCTTATTCACGAGTGAGGGGAGAATGGAGCGAAAGACTGACAGACGGATCGGAGCAGCATCTGCAGTGATGTGGACGTTGTACCGGTCTGTTGTGGTGAAGAGGGAGCTGAGTTCTAAGGCAAAGCTGTCGATTTACCAGTCAATCTACGTTTCTACTCTCACCTATGGTCACGAGCTTTGGGTAATGACCGAAAGAACAAGATCATGGATACAAGCGGCTGAAATGAGCTTTCTCCGTAGGATTGCTGGACTCACCCTCAGAGATAGGGTGAGGAGCTCAGTCATCCGGGAGAGGCTCAGAGTAGAACCGCTGCTCCTCCACATTGAAAGGAGTCAGTTGAGGTGGTTCGGGCATCTGATTAGGATGCCTCCTGGATACCTCCCGCTTGAGGTGTTTTGGGCATGTCCCACTGGGAGGAGACCCCGGGGCAGACCCAGGACTCGCTGGAGAAACTACGTCTCCCAGCTGGTCTGGGAACGCCTTGGTATCCTCTCTGAGGAACTGGAGCAGGTGGCTGGGGAGAGGGAAGTCTGGGCTTCTCTGCTTGAACTGTTGCCTCCGCGACCCGGACCTCCAGAAAAGCCGTAGAAGATGGATGGATGGAAATATGAAAACCATCACTCCTCCAGTCCTCTCAGCCTCACTCACTCACCAGCATGTCTGCCCCCCCCGCCTCTGACGACCCCACGGATTTTGTGTGCTATTACAACACCACCCTCTCCTCCTGCCTGAACCAGTTAGCCCCATCAAAACTAAAACAATTTCCTTTGCTCACGCTGCTTCCTGGTACACTCCTAAACTCCACGCCATGAAATCCCGTAAGCGACAGCTGGAAAGACTTTACAAGAAAACAAACCTAACCGTTCACCTCCAAGCCTACATGGACCACGTCCAACAATACAAGACTGCCCTCAACCCAGCCCGGTTTAACTTCTACTCTCACCTCATACACGCTGGCTCCAACAACCCCAAAACACTCTTCTCCACAATAAACTTCTCAAACCCATCAACAACACATCCCCATCGTTCACTACTGAAAAGTGCAACTCATTCTTGTGTTTTTTCCAAACAAAGATCACCACCATCCACAGCAAGCTGACCACCTCGCCTCTGATCCTGACCTCTCCATCAGCTCCTCCCCCTACCTTTATTAAGCCACTGTCTCATTTCCCCACATCGACTCCCCTAGAACTCACTAAAATTACCATGGGCACGAGAAGCTGGACCCAATCCCCTCCACACTTACCAAGTCCTGCCTCCCATCTCTCTCCCCACTTATCTGCATCACCATCAATGTCTCCCCTCAGCTCCGGCTCAGTCCCCGACTCCCTGAAACTCGCCGCCATCACCCCAATCCTCAATAAACCTGGACTAAACCCTGACATCCTGAATAACTTCCATCCCATCTCCAACCTGCCCTTCCTGTCAAAAATCCTGGAACATGGTGTGGCCATCCATCTCAAAACCCACCTCACCTCCAATGACCTCTTTGAGATATTCTAATCTGGATTTCGTTTACAACATAGCACCGAAACAGCCCTACTCAAAGTGGCAAATGACCTCCTCCTCTCAGCCAACTCCAGACTCCTAAACATCATGCTCAACCTCACAGCCGCCTTCGATACAGTTAACCACTCCATTCTCCTTTCCCGTCTGGAAACCTGCCTCAACATCACTGGTACAGCTCTCTCCTTGTTCCACTCATATGTCACCAACAGACAGCAATTCAGCCACATCAACAATTGCACCTCCCTCACAGCCCCCCTCTCCCACGATGTTCCCCAGGGTTCCGTGCTTGGCCCTCGCTTCTTCATCATCTATATACTCCCGCTTGGTAACATCATCCACCGACATGGCCTTAACTTCCATTGTTATACCAACGATGTTCAGATCTACATTTCCACTAACTGCATAACCACGGTAACCTGCTCCATACTGGAAAATTGTCTTTCTGAAATAAAATCCTAGATGTAAAAGAACTTTCTACAACTCAACTATGACAAGTCTGATATGATGATCACTGGCCCGGAATCCCTCATCAAAACCACCCACAACTTCAACCTCACTGTTGCCAACTCCACACTTTGCCCATCCCCACAGATAGGAAACCTTGGAGTCATCTTTGACAGCCACCTCACTTTTGAATCGCACATTAATCATGTCACCAAAACTGCCTTCTTTCACCTAAAAAACATAGCCTGACTCCGTCCCTCACTCACCTTCTTCACCACAGAAACCCTCATACAAGCATTTATCACATCCAGACTCGACTACTGCAATAGCCTTCTTTACGGCTCATCATCCAAAGTCTTTCAGAAACTTCAATACATTCAGAACTCAGCCGCCCATCTCCTTATCCAGTCCCACTCCCGTGACCACATCATCCCTGCCCTCCAGAACCTCCACTGGCTCCCAATCACACAACACATACAGTGGGGCAAAAAAGTATTCAGTCAGCCACCAATTGTGCAAGTTCTCCCACTTAAAAGATGAGAGAGGTCTCCAATTTTCATCATAGGTATACCTCAACTATGAGAGACAAAATGAGAAAAAAAAAAATCCAGAAAATCACATTGAAGGATTTTTAATGAATTAATTGGTAAATTCCTCAGTAAAATAAGTATTTGGTCACCTACAAACAAGCAAGATTTCTGGCTCTCACAGACATGTAACTTCTTCTTTAAGAGGCTCCTCTGTCCTCCACTCGTTACCTGTATTAATGGCACCTGTTTGAACTTGTTATCAGTATAAAAGATACCTGTCCACAACCTCAAACAGTCAGACTCCAAACTCCACTATGGCCAAGACCAAAGAGCTGTCAAAGGACACCAGAAACAAAATTGTAGACCTACACCAGGCTTGGAAGACTGAATCTGCAATAGGTAAGCAGCTTGGTGTGAAGAAATCAACTGTGGGAGCAATTATTAGAAAATGGAAGACATACAAGACCACTGATAATCTCCCTCGATCTGGGGCTCCACTCAAGATCTCACCCTGTAGGGTCAAAATGATCATGAGAATGGTGAGCAAAAATCCCAGAACCACACGGGGGGACCTAGTGAATGACCTGCAGAGAGTTGGGACCAAAGTAACAAAGGCTACCATCAGTAACACACTACGCCGCCAGGGACTCAAATCCTGCAGTGCCAGACGTGTCCCCCTGCTTAAGCCAGTACACGTCCAGGCCCATCTGAAGTTTGCTAGAGAACATTTGGATGATCCAGAAGAGGATTGGGAGAATGTCATATGGTCAGATGAAACCAAAATAGAACTTTTTGGTAAAAACTCAACTTGTCGTGTTTGGAGGAGAAAGAACACCATACCTACTGTGAAGCATGAGGGTGGAAACATCATGCTTTGGGGCTGTTTTTCTGCAAAGGGACCAGAACGACTGATCCGTGTAAAGGAAAGAATGAATGGGGCCATGTATCGTGAGATTTTGAGTGAAAACCTCCTTCTATCAGCAAGGTCACTGAAGATGAAACGTGGCTGGGTCTTTCAGCATGACAATGATCCCAAACACACCGCCCGGGCAATGAAGGAGTGGCTTCGTAAGAAGCATTTCAAGGTCCTGGAGTGGCCTAGCCAGTCTCCAGATCTCAACCCCATAGAAAATCTTTGGAGGGAGTTGAAAGTCCATGTTGCCCAGCGACAGCCCCAAAACATCACTGCTCTAGAGGAGATCTGCATGGAGGAATGGGCCAAAATACCAGCAACAGTGTGTGAAAACCTTGTGAAGAGTTACAGAAAACGTTTGACCTCTGTCATTGCCAACAAAGGGTATATAACAAAGTATTGAGATGAACATTTGTTATTGACCAAATACTTATTTTACCGAGGAATTTACCAAGGGCAGCACGGTGGTGCAGTGGTTAGCACTGTTGCCTTACAGCTAGAAGGTTCCTGGTTCGAATCCCCAGGTTGGCAGGGGTTGGAACCTTTCTGTGTGGAGTTTGCATGTTCTCCCTGTGCTGTGTGGGTTTACTCCGGGGGCTCCGGTTTCCTCCCACAATCCAAAGACATGCATGTTAGGTTAATTGGCTGTCCTAAAAAAAAATTGTCCCTAGATATCTGTTTCCTATAGGCCCTTAGAATAGAGGGTTAGTATTAGTGAAAGCGCTTTGAGTGGTCTTTGTGACTAGAAAAGCGCTATATAAGTGCAGGTTAGTTAGTTAGTTAGTAATTAATTCATTAAAAATCCTTCATTGTGATTTTCTGGATTTTTTTTTTTCTCATTTTGTCTCTCATAGTTGAAGTATACCTATGATGAAAATTGGAGACCTCTCTCATCTTTTAAGTGGGAGAACTTGCACAATTGGTGGCTGACTAAATGCTTTTTTGCCCCACTGTACAGTTCAAAGTCCTTCTCCTCACCTTTTAAGCCGTCCACCACCAGGCCCATTCCTCTCTTACCGACCTGTTGTATTGGCACCCCCCACTCCCCCTTACTGCCTCCATTCCTCTGATGCAAATCTCCTCTCTCCACCACACACAACCAAGCACAGAACCTGGGGGATAAAGCCTTTTCCATCGCCGCCCCCTCCCTCTGGAATTCTCTCCTCCAACACATCTGTGACTGCACAGACTTAAACTCCTACAAATCATTACTCAAAACCCACCTGTTCAGACTTGCTTTTAATCTTTAATGTTAATTGTACGTTTTTTTCCCCTCTAATGTGAAGCATCAAGAGTGCCTTGCAAAAGCACTATACAAATAAAACGTATTATTATTATTATTATTATTATTAAAAGGCAACAATGTCCATTGCACGCCCCTCCCCCCCCCCGCCTTCCTGGGTATCCCCTGGATACAAAAGTACTAAGATTTAGGTCACAAGATTGTCAAGCTAAAAACGTTATCTGATTCCTCGATTAATCGATTGATTATAATGACAAATCACTTGATTACTAAAATTATCAATAGTTGCAGCCCTGATCTGGAAGCACTCGCACAAGCTTCTTCTCATGGGCCTAAAACATTAATATAAGGCTAAATGGTGATTATAAATTGAGTGTAGGTGTGGATATAACAAGCTGTTATCTTTGTGGTGGCCCTAAAATGACTTTCAATCTCTTTTCTTGCTTTAAATCTACACAAAAAAAACAGCCTTCAGTTTAAGTACTACAATGACAAGTGCTTGTAATGTGTGAACCTACTGAAGAACTTTTCTGCAGTAAATAAGACATTTACAAGAGCTCCCCAAGTAACTGAAAAAGGTATAAGACAATGTATCAAACAAATCTGATAGTAGCTTCCTTGCAGATACTGTGTATAGCAGCATGCGTGTTAACCTCAGCAGTAAAATAGCTTACCCTCTGGTGGTTCAGTCATGGGCGGAGTTAGACAGTACATGTGGTAGCCTCGGTCACAGTCGTCACAGAACAACAGCTGGTCCTAAAAAAAAAGGGAAAAAAAGGTGGGAACTTCAGTAAAGGCATGAAATGAGAGAACAGAGCAGGCTGAAAAATGTGAGAAGAGTTGGACAATTACTCCTGAAAACACAACATCAAGCCCCATTTAAGAAAGGGCTACCATAAACTTGCATTCAAACACAACAAACTGTAATCTCTACAGTGTCATTACTCTACAGTGCATGCATTATTAGCTTCAGTTTATCAGGGCACTTGGCTCAGTAAGATTTGATTTTCCTTTTTATGTTACAGGCCAAAGGCAGGAAGAAAGCCAATGATGGTGTTCTGCTCTATGGTACACATTTCACCAGAGTGACACAAATATTGGCTGGGATATGTGTCATTTTTGCCACTTAAACAGAGGAAATGGTGTGTATCGATTCGAACAATGGTTGTTTCCTTCAGGTGAAAACAGCTTGAATGTTTTTGTTTTCCTTTTTTTCTTGGTAATTTCAATAGCAACAGACTGCAATCACAGCAATGTGACATTTTGTGAAACGCTGGACTTATTTGAACATAATATAGAAAAAACTCACATCATTCTCTGAGGTGCCACAAACATTACAGCATTTGCATTCAATGCACTGCCAGCGGTAGGTCTTTACTGCAGCCATCATCACTGGTGTAAACTGCAGGCACGTCGGGTGGCCTACAGGAAGAGACAATTATTCTTGTTTTAGACAACACTTCAAAATGCAACTGAGCTCCAAACAGTAACTATCCAATCATAGAAAACAACTATAATCAGCCAAAACAGGACTGATGTCCCCCCCCCCCCCACATAAGATGCACAAATACAGTAGCCATCTAAACAGTAGGGGTGGGAATCACCAGTTTCATTTTGAAACTACGAACCAGATCATAACTCATAACTAGCACAAATGTAAATATGTGAGAAAGCACTGGAAACAGTTTAAGTTGTTTTACCAACAAAAAAATGTTCATTTTCTACATATACAAATACCTTTAATAATAATAAAAATGCACACATTTACGATTTATAACAAATTATACTGAACACTGCATTGGCTTCAAGGCACAGACCCCACTGCTTTAATATGCACCTTAACTGTTACAATATCTGACTGGCTGCTCTTCCCTGGGGAACCAAGGCTGAGTTTAAATGACAAAATATGTCATTAGATTGTTAGTGTCCCCATTTCAACATCTAGACTTTGGATGTTTGGTACAACTGGAGAACTCGAGCCTTCAGCACTGGGCACACCAATCAGTTAACACCATGGGCAGGATTCTGCTTATACAACATTTACAGTTTATGGGAGAAATGGACAGAGAGATGGCTGGCTCAGAGCTGGAGAGTGTGTTTTTAAACTAAACTATCAGATAACTGGAAAAAGGTCAAATAATTGGGTACGAGAGCATGCAGCAACTGGGCATTTAAATAATGTGAAATGTGTGAATTAAAGACAGAAGAGATATAACAAGTTCCTACCTGAGCGACCGCAGTCTGAGCATGACACCAGCTCTTCTGATTGGCCGGTCTTCTGGTTTAAGGTGGAGTCTCCCAGACAGAAGTCGCAGTAATCGTTAGGCAGCGCCAGCCCATTGGGCCCTTTCTTAGTAGCTGAGCAAGAGAGTGGATGAAGAAACTATTCAGTCAACATTACTACTGTTACTTTAAATGTTTAAGGAAAATCAAATATGCTTGTCAGATTAAAAATGGTTTTACAATATCATTTTAAGAACAAACCTGTTCATCTTTTGTTTAACCACTCTTTTTATTTGACTGATGATGCAACAACTATGACTCAAACATGTATAACAATTGACTAAACACACATCTATGCATGTTCTACAATAATACTGTGCTTAAAAAGAAAAAAAAAACAGCAATGCGATGGATATGTTGCGGGGAAAAAAGAAGGATGTCTTATGAAGGGGAAAAAAAGGGAAAAAAAAATCAAGAATCTCAACCGTGGAGGCAAGGATCAATTTCAAATTTGCGAATCAAAAAACAAAAATAAAAAAAAACAAAAATAAAAAAAAAAGAAAAGAAAAAAAAAGAGTGACTTCCCTTGGAACAGGTTCAGGTTCCTTTATTTGTACCCGTAGGTAGATTTGTTTTGCAGTCTGGTGACATCCATATATGCAAGCTACAAATTACATTCAACATAGACACAAACACAGGCACACATGAAGCTGACTATAAACATGATAAAAATACTCAAGGCTCCATCAATCAGGATATAAAAAGACAAAGAGATGAGAGAAAAACCAGAGGTAAGAGAGGAGGGTCATATTAAAAGTTAAAAACTAGTCAAAGAGGTTAAAAACTCAAAGGTCTAAAACCCAATAAAATATTTAGAACCCAAGTGACATCCTACAAAAATAAGTAAATATAAAATGCAGTTAATAAATAGGTACCTAAATTACGTGCAATATATCGTTACAGCTTGTTCAACTCTTTGACAGCAGCAGGGACAAAGCTGTTTTTGTAACGCTGGGTCTTACTTTTTGGTACAGCAAACCTCCGTCTTGAGGGAAGACGCTGAAAGTGGCAGTGCAAAGGGTGGGAGTCATCATTTAAAATGGAGGCAGCCATCCTCTGTACCTGTCTGGCGTACAGGGATGTCAGGCTCAGCTGTGACTCACCAAGCAAACGACTGGACCATCTAACTACCTGATCCAAAGATTTCCTCTGTTTCAGTTTTATCTGACCAAACCATGACACTAAAGAAAAGGATAAAACAGATTCAATAAAAGCCCGATAAAACATTGTCATTATGGTTCGGTCAACTTGGAAGCGTGCAAGTTTTCTCAAGCAATGCAAATGTTGCTGACCCTTTTTGCACACCCTTTCACAGTTCTCTTCAAAGTTTAAATTACTATCAATAATCGTCCCAAGATATTTGTAGGATTGTACACATTCGGTGGTCTGGCCTTTTAGTATGGCGACTTTGTGCCTGGGAGTTTTCCTCCTAAAGTCAATAATCATGTCTTTAGTTTTTGTCGTATTCAGCTGCAGGTAGGAATCCTCACACCAGTGAACAAAATTATCAACTACTGGGCCGTGGCCACTCTCACCATCCTGGAGGAGACTGACAATAACTGAGTCATCAAACATACTTTATAATGTGTCTGTTGTCATGTCTGCTCCGACACATGTTTGTGTACAGGATGAAGAGTAGTGGTGACAACACACACCCCTGAGGAGAGCCAGTAGAAGAGCACTTTAGGTCAGACAATGTACCATTGACCCTTACTCTCTGCGTCCTGCTGGTTAAGAAATCCAGAATCCAACCCACCAGATTATTGCTCAAATCAAATTGTTGCAGGAGCCTTTCAACTAAGATATGAGGTTGGACTGTATTAAAGGCGGAGGAAAAGTCCACAAATAAAAGCCTGGCGTGTGTCCCATTAAAATCTAGATGTTTAAAAAAGCATGTTAAACAGAGTGACAGTGGCATCCTCCACTCCTCTGTGAGGCCTATAGGCAAACTGCAGAGGATCCAATGCATGTTCAGTCTGCCTTAGGACCTCACATCTGACCAGTTTTTCAAAAATTTTCATTAAAATTGAAGTCAAAGCAACTGGTCTAAAGTTGTTTAGCGTTTTAGGACAGCTGGATTTTGGAACGGGAACAACCACGGCTTCTTTCCAGATCTTAGGCACATGTTGTGTCTGTAAGGACTTATTGAAAATGTAATGAAATATAGGACTCAGTTCATGTGCACAGGACTTTACCAAGCGCCCACATATATTATTAGGGCCCTGACTTTTGTTCACTTTTACAGCACAGAACTCCCTTTTAACATCCTGCACCTCAATATTAAAGTGCTGATTGTCTTTGAGTTTCTGTTTCAAATCTTGGGTTTCTGTGCTAAAATCAAAGGAGTCAAAACGACCATAAAAACAATTAAGAGCATTAGCCAGCTCTGTGTCTGAATTAAAACCATCTAAAAACACACGATTACTGCGCTCTGTGCTCTGAAGGCCTGCAAAAGATTTCATACTGGCCCAGGCTTAACCAAGTTTCTTTGTTGCCATCTTGCTTTCCAATTCCAATTCTGGGAACAAACCCACACATGCTATACGGCATGCAACCACACCTCCCTCCCCTCTTTCCATCTCTCTCTCAGCATTATAGTGACTCACTCTTCGGCTCCTCAGGCTGGCGAGGAGTGGGTGGTGCCTCAATCTCCTCGCGGTCCTCGCCCTCCTCCTCTGCCAGGTGAGAGTGTGTATAGTGGTAGCTCAGGCCAGGACGGTTCTTGTAGCGCTTCCCACAGACTGACACACACACACACACACACACACACACACACACACACACACACACACGGTCATACAAGTGTTACAGTGGCGAGATGAATTCTGACAGCCGTCCAAAAATGGACCAGGATTGAAATGGGGTTTAATTATCACCAAAAAAAAAAAAAAAAAAAAACCCAATGGATTTTTTTTTTCAAATTTTAAATATTTTCCCCCTTATATTTCATTGCTGGCGAACATGCAAGTAGCAAAATCAAAGAGCGAAGGTCAGCATTTACACAGTTTGCTGGAGCCAACAGGAAGTCAAGGAGCACACACGAAGCAGCATCTCAGGAAAGTAAAAAAAAAAGAAGGGAAAAAGATGCATCCAGTAGCGCAACTTTTGGTTCACAAAATTTTAGTTCCAAATGGACCTACACCATGCATGGCCGAAGCCTTGTCTTTGTCTTTCAGAGGGAAAACATAAGCCTTTCTTGCTGACATGCATAACAGATGCATTAGACACACACAGATGTTTGAAAGGAATTGAACACTGACTGTCACAGGCGTAAGGTTTATCCCTCTCCTCCAGCGCTGCAGCAGCCGCCTCAGTTTTCTTCTTGCCGTTCTTGTCACCGCGACCCTAAAAAACAACAACAATAAAATGTTAATACAGCTACTGAAATAGGAAACCATTTTTTGTTATTTATTGCAGATTGTTCGAAAAGCATACAGTCATGTGAAAAAATCAGGACACCCCATTAAATATTCAGTTTTTTATTAAGAAATGTTCACATATTGATGTCTAATCTTTTTATTTATCTCTGGAAAAGAAGGCGATTGAACTGCAGGTAAATAACAAAAATTAACCTCGTTTTACTCATTAAACAAAAGATATCAACAAAAATCCTTATTCTAACTGAGGAAAAAGTTAGGACACCCTACCACCTAATAGCTAGTGTTACCACCTTTTGGCTGCAATAACTTCAGTGAGACGCTTCTTGTAGCCATCTACCAGTCTCTGACATTGGTCTAAGGCAGAGCTATCCAATTACAAAATCAGTTGGGCCACAATTTGAAATCAAGACATGTAACTGGGCCCACATGTTCAGCAATCGGCTGAATGACAACTTTCAAACCAACACAGATCAATATGACGAAAAACATACACTGTGGGACCTTGGGGGAGTCAGATTATTTAGCATCTCAGACATCGTCGGCCTCTGTCGGTCTATGATGACCATGGAAGAGAATCCTAAACGTCTACTCTGCTGGAACAGCACCGCCTGTGGCTGAACAGGCCGATGCATAGTGCGGACGTTCCAAGTTCCCAGTTTTAGAGTTGGTCTTTTTTGTTTTTTTGTCTTGCCTGGTGCGAAGGTTCTCAGCCTGCTGTTCGGACTTCTCCTCATCCCCATGCACCCAATGAGGAAAGCAAGCTGTGGTGGAACAACACCTTATTGGCTGGGGGCTGCCCAGCTTGAGGCGGGCGGTAGCTGTCCAGTGAGATCCGATGATCCCTCCCACCGTCGGGAACAACCCCTGGCGCTGTGCTCTACGCCAATTGAGCGGTGGCTTATAACCGGTAACTGTCATTCGTCGTGTTTTGTCTACGCCAAAGGCGAAGCTGGAGTGTCCTCTCCAGTGATCCGGTGTTCTACCTTCCAGCGTTGGGCGTTGGTAGGATTCAAGCCTGGGCAGGAAGATATGGAGGACAAGATGTTGCCCAAGCAGCATGTCCCCCCTCTCCACGTCACTGATGAATCCAAAGGAACAGCAGGGCTGCTACAGTTTGGCACCGGCGCCGTTGCAGGAGCTGCCAGAACGATGTTGAGGACAACAGAGAACTGCCTTAGGGGCTCCGACTCCAGATTTTTCCTCAGGGTTGACTCCCGAAGCCTTTCCTGTGACCGGGTGTGCCGCAAGGCAGCGGAGGTTTGAAATCAGGGTTTGCCTTCCCCTAGATGGGCTACCTTCCCAGGTTGACGAGCCACCATCTACCCGAAGCAGCTGGTTTTAAGGCGCCAGAGATCCGCCCTCGCCCCTTCTCCTATTAGTAAAAGCAGTTCCGCCGGGCTTAGAGACTAAACCACACAAGCAGGCTAAGAGCTGGACTTAGTTGTCAGAGGCTTTTCGAGATGCACGCCATAAGGAGCATTTTATGAGCACTGGGAGCTTAACCCCAGTGCCGCTCCTGGCTATGACAACCTTGGAACCCATCTCAGACAGAGACAGTGAATAAGCATGGGAGAACAATGCCCAGGGAGTTCCTGGGGATATAGCAGGAAGGAGTCAGGGACCTAGGGGGGTGAAGTCAGTGTAATGTAAATGTCATGCTGTGTGATGAGAAAATGCCATGTAAATGTGTGAAGAGGGAGTTGGGAAAAGAGGACAGATCGTGCTGAAATGATTCAGTCTTTTCTGTGCTTGAGAGATGTGAGTGTGTAATAAATCCGTCTGTCCATAAACCTGCCTCTTTATTCACACACTCCACAACACTTTTTATTCACTGTCTTGGTTTTAAATGTGCGCTTGGCACATGACAAAGGCACATCAAAAGTGCATTAAAAAAACAACAGCGCTGGGGTTGAGCAGAACCTGAAGTAGGAGAAATATTTTTCCTCTTGAACAGCAATTAAATAAATAGAATGGAAAAATACAATTCTGTAAATAACCATTTTGGTCACATCTTACTCAGGCATATCTCAAAGTGCATAAAAACTCAATGTGCACTGTTAGTAGCATTGTTTCCATTTTGAAATAAAACATAATAATCCTGGTCATAACTGACCTTGGCACATCACAAAGTGCATTTAGCTGAATCAAAAATGAACTGTCAAACACTTCAGTGCACACCCCCCCCCCCAAGAAAAGATTGATAATATTAACAAACATTGCACATCTACTATTGTGGTTTGTTTTAAATCACCACGTGTGAGTAGGAACCTCTGTTTATAACTACACATTCCATGACACACACATATTGGTATATCAGTCAACCAAAAATTTATAGCAGAATTTCAAGTTTTTAGTTTCAAGTTTTTAAGTGGATGCTTTTTGCTTCCACTTAAAAACTTGGGTAATGACTTCAGTCTTGAAGGTTTGAGGTTTTTCTCCAAAATTTATAACAATTTTCATATAGTTTTCTACTTTTCTCTGTAAATTTATCTACATTTAAAATCAGTTTCCTCAAATATGTAATTTGCTCTTGTAAAATTGACTTTTCATGTACATTTGAGACTAATTTGTGGATTATTTTATGGCTACTTTTAGTCTATTTTTTAAAATAAAAATTACTTTTTTATATATATAAATTTGAAACAGATTGTGGTAAAATTTTGACTTTTTTTCCTTATACAATTTACACTTTTGACCATAACTTTGCAGAGCCAGAACAGAACAATTTAACTCTGATTTCAAAGAAAAACATAATAAAATTACATTTAATGAAACAAATTAACTTAAATTACCAAAGATGCAGTTATTTCTGTTATAATGTTTCTATAAATTTATAGTTTTTTAGAACTCTCCTCACCAGCCAGCCAGCAGGAAAAACCTCCCTTATTTTGAAATCCAAATGTTGCCATGTTTAGTTTGTCTGAAGGCTTTTGATGGATTAAAGTTCCCATTACCAGCGTGTTAAAACCACCATAAATGCCTCCACTGCATCCATCTTCTTCCGCTTAATCCTTTCCGGGTTGTGTGTGTGTGTGTGTGGGGGGGGGGGGGGGGGGGGGGGGGGGTGGGGGGCTGGAGCCTATCCCAGCATCTTTGGGTGAGAGGCAGGGTACACCCTGGACAGATCACCAGTCCATTGCAGGGCCAACACAGAGAGACAGACAAACATTCACTCTCAGTCATGCCTAAGGACAATTTAGAATCCCCAGTTGGTGCCAATTAACCTAATTTGCATGTTTTTAAGGAAACAAGAGAAATCCCAGCGTAAACCCACGCAGACAGGGGGAGACCATGCAAACCCCACACAAATCACTGTTGGTCGGGGCTGGGATCAAACCCAGGATCCCCTGGTCAAGGGTGAGTTGCTGTGCTGCCGTACTGCTAACCACTCTGCCACTACGCTGCTTTTCCAGACAGTGGAATGGCTAATTTCAAATTCTTTTGAGGTCTTTTTAAATCCCTTATCAGTAGAGCTGGAGATCTTTAGAAGTCACACAATTGTGAGGAGGGGTGGCGGGGGTGGGTGGATGGGCTTCCTTTTGGATCACCTCCCTCCCAGTCTTACCCGCCCCCTACCCCCGATTCTGGGTGGAACATACATCTTATTGGATACACTTGGGGTTTTGAGGTAGGGGTGTGCCGTACTGTGTCGGAGAAGGGGATCCCTCTGTCTGCTGCGCAGTGGGGCCACCCTCGCCTCAATTTTAATTGCACTATAGACACTAAGGGCTTGGGGGATGGGAGCCCCACTGCCTACAGCAGTGGCTAGCGGTGCTCCAACCACCATCCCCCAAATTTTAACTGCATTCTGGTAGTTCACACACCAGCACTGAATCACATCACACAACTAACACACACCCATCATGATTCATGCATGGGGAGGGGGGGCAGGGGTCTTCCCCCACTCCTGTTGCCCTCTTTCTGCCAGGGGCCTGGGGGCCCGGCAGGAGGCCTGGGGCCCATCATGTTGTCAAAATCCCTGGGTGCTGTCAAATGAATAGGTGCAAGCAAGGGGGTGAAAGAGTGATTGAACAAGAGCGTAAGCGAGAGTGAGGGAGTGATGAGTGGAGATGGTGATGGTGGGTCGGTTTTGTGTGGCGCTTTGCATGTCGAGTGGCATCTCGGAAAGCTTGTGGTGGTCCGCTGATCAGTCGCTCGGGTGGGTGTTGGGGGTGGTGGTCTGCTTCTGTGGCTGCAGCCATCCTGGGGCAGGTTGGTAGGGGCGTGGCTGCTGGCCTGTGCCAGTGGTCTCCCTGGCTGCTGCCGGGCGCTGGTGGGCATTCATGCTTGCTGCATCTGCACCATGGCCACCCCAAGTAATAAGGATGAATAAGTGTGGGCGAGTGTGTGGGGGACAGCATGAGTGGATGTGAGTAGGTCAGAGCGCGAGTGAGAGTGTGTGTATGGGTGAGCGTGAGTGAGTGTGGGTGACTCTGAGGGTGACTGTGAGCAAGATTGAGCGGGTGCAGGGGTGGGAGAGAGTGGGTAGGTCCAGGAGTGTGAGTGTGGGATTGTGTGGGGGAGAGGGTGAGTGAGAATGAGTGAGTGCGTGTGGGTTTAAGTGGGTGCGTATGAGAGCATGGGGGTGTGAGTGCGTGGGAATGGGTGTGTGTGCTGGTCGAGAGGTGCTGGATTGAGGGGGTACCACCTCTTGGCTGCGTGGGCTCCCCTGGTCGGGGGGGGGGGGTGATCCCCCGTGGGGCCCCTGTGCCTTGCTGCCGCCTTCTTTGGGTGTGTGGGGGTCCCCGGGGTGTGTGGTGGTGGCACTGGGGTGGGCCCACTGTGGGGGTGTCTGGGGGGGCTCACGCTGGGGGTGAGGACCGGTCTCCAGCCCGGGGGATGGGGACACTGGCCTCCTGGTGCCTAGCTTTGGTGCCACTGGGGGGGTGAGGGTTGGCCAGTCTGGTGGCGTGGGCCCACCACGCCGGCTGCTTGGTGGCCCGGCCTCCCTCGACTGTCCCTCCTTGGCAGATGCCTGGCTGTCCAGGGGCTTGTTGGCCTCGGGACATTTGTGCTCTGTGGAGGTTGGTGGTGTTGTCCTGCTTACTCAGGGTTTCCGGGAAGGTGGGGGTGTTGCTGTGACCGGCCACCCTCTTCGTATGTTTCCTGACAAACCACTCACATGCACACACTGATTTTGCGTGCGCGCTCTCTCTCTCTCTCTCTCTCTCTCTCTCTCTCTCTCTCTCTCTCTCTCTCTCTCTCTCTCTCTCTCTCTCTCTCTCTCTCTCTCTCTCTCTCTCTCTCTCTCTCTCTCTCTCTCTCTCTCTCTCTCTCTCTCTCTCTCTCTCTCTCTCTCTCTCTCTCTCTCTCTCTCTCTCTCTCTCTGTTTCCGGCGGCCGAAGGAGGAGGGTGGAAATAGGGAACTCTGTGGCTTGTTTGGACTTTTTTTTTCGGTTTTTTACTGCTGTCCGCTTTTCCAGTTTTTGTTTTTTTTGGGGTGGGGGATGGCGGCCTTGGGAAAGCCACCTCCATCTATCCACCAGGGGGTGAGGATCGTTCCCTCGGACAGCGCTGTTACTGTGGAGGAGGTCCTGGAGGCTGTGGCCGAGATAAGATAACACAAGTAAATACAAAATGCAGTTTTTAAATGAAGGTATTTATTATTAAGGGGAAAAAAAATCCAAACCTACATGGGCCTGTGCGAAAAAGTGATTGCCCCCTAAACCTAATAACTGGTTGGGCCACCCTTAGCAGCAACAACTGTAATCGAGCGTTTGCAATAATTGGCAATGAGTCTTTTACAGCACTGTGGAGGAATTTTGGCACACTCATCTTTGCAGAATTGTTGTAATTCAGCCACACTGGACGATTTTCAAGCATGAACTGCCTTTTTAAGGTCATGCCACAGCACCTCAATTGGATTCAGGTCAGGACTTTGACTAGGCCACTCCAAAGTCTTCATTTTGTTTTTCTTAAGCCATTCAGAGGTGGACTTGCTGGTGTGCTTTGAATCACTGTCCTCCTGCAGAACCCAAGTGCGCTTCAGCTTGAGGTCACCAACAGATGGCCGAACATTCTCCTTCAGGATTTTTTGGTAGACGGCAGAATTCATGGTTCCACTTACCACAGCAAGTCTTCCAGGTTCTGAAGCAGCAAAACAGACCCAGACCATCACACTACTACCACCACCACCAACATATTTTACTGTTGGTATGATGTTGCTTTTCTGAAATGCTGTGTTACTTTTATGCCGGATGTAATGGGACACACACCTTCCAAAAAGTTCAACTTTTGTTTCGTCAGTCCACAGAGTATTTTCCCAAAAGTCTTGGGGATCATCAAGATGTTTTCTGGCAAAACTGAGACGAGCCTTTATGTTCTTTTTGCTCAGCAGTATTTTCGTCTTGGAACTCTGATATGCAGGCTATTTTTGCCCAGTCTCTTTCTTATAGTAGAGTAATGAACACTGACCTTAACTGAGGCAAATGATGCCTCTTTTACGATGTCTAGCTTTTGAGGATCTTTTGGTCTACTTCACTGTGTCAGGCAGGTCCTATTTAAGTGATTTCTTGATTGAGAACAGGTGTGGCAGTAATTAGGCCTGGGTGTGGCTAGAGAAATTGAACTTAGCTTTCCAAAGATGTGATAAACCACAGTTAATTTATGTTTTAATAAGGGGGGGGGGGTGTCACTTTTTCCACACAGGGCCATGTAGGTTTGGATTGGTTTTACCCTTAATAATAAACACCTTCATTTAAAAACTGCATTTTGTGTTTACTTGTGTTATCTTTGTCTAATATTTAAATTTGTTTGATGATCTGAAACATTTAAGTGTGACAAACATACAAAAAATGAGAAATCAGGAAGGGGGCAAACACTTTTTCACACCACTGTAATTACTGGGGCAGAATCAAATTATGATCAGCCTATCTTCCATGAATATAAAACGAAAATAGTTGTACACAACCCATAGATGTAGGTCAGGATCCCAAGGTGAACCTGCGTAGCAAGATTGGTGACCCTAGCTTTACTCACTGTAGAGTAAAAAGGCATAGGGGGACTTCCGGTTATGGCTGCCACGTAGGACGGACGTGTCTCGCTCTGCTCTGCTCCTGGAGAAAAAAAATCGGCAAATAACTCTCTCATTTGGGACAGAACGTATCCCAGCATTTGGGCGAGGATATGTCGGCGAAGCCTAAGGCTGGAAAACCAGGAAAAGGAAAAAGCGAGCCGCCGAAACAGTCCAAATTAACGGACTTTCAGGTCTGTGACGCAGCAAACAAAACTCCATATATGGCGGAGGAGGCTGGCAACGGTGCGATGTCTGCGGGGGGAGGCGCAGATGCGCTGATGGCTGCCATGAGTTCAATGAGAGCGGACTTTTCCTCTAGATTTGATGGGATTATGACAGCGTTGGAAGGAATAAGAAAGGAATTGGGTGACTGTGTAGAACGAACGGCGCAGATGGAGCTCCGTCTCGCTAGTGCTGAAGATGACGTCACCCGTCTTCAATTAAAGGTGCGCACTTTGGAAAAAAAAAAAAAAATCTCTGGAAGATAATATTTTGGATTTGGAATCTCGGTCGAGACAGAATAATTTGAGGCTGGTGGGTCTTCCAGAGGAATCAGAAGGTCGGGACGTATGTTCCTTTCTGGAAAAGTGGATTCCGGAGGTGCTGGGCAGCGAGGAGTTGCAATCAGCAGTGGTTCTGGAAAAAGCACATCGTATTGGCCCACGGAGAGATAAGGGACCGCCGAGGACCTTAATTATGAAGTTTCTTAGCAACAGAGACAGGATGAAGATCTTCAACGCTGCACGTGCTAAAGGAGAGATTAAACACCAGGACCAGCAGGTGCGGTTCTACCCAGATTTGGCCACAGGAATCCAGCAATTGAGGAAGCAGTTTGATCCCGTACGTAAGGAGCTGCGCAACCTTGGGATTCGTCATGGTGTAATCTATCCTGCGAGATTGCTGACCACGTATGAGGGCAGAACCCACATCTTCAAGACCCCAGAGGAGGCGCAGGAGTTCATCAAGAAGATCAAAGAAGAAGAAGAGACTGGTGGGAGCTAAGCATGAACAAAATATAAGGTAGAATAATTAAGCATTTGCACAGGCATCTGACTGACTTGAAGTAAATAGTAAGTTTACAAAATATAGATTGTATTATATATTAAAAAAACAAAACAAAAACAAAACAAAAAAAAAAAAAACTATGATGTACAAAGTTGTTAAAAATTTTGGAGTTAAGTTGGAAAACTACAGAGGAGAGTTAATGTTACGTCATTAAAAGCAGTAGAGTTAGGGTGATTGGGAGGATGAAGAAGGAGTGGCTTAGGCTGTTCCCCGTGGGTGTGGAACGGTCGATGGCTATATCGGGAGACAGAATTTTTCTTTTGATTTTGGGGGGTTTGCCACAAGTGTGGGAAGGGGAAATTTGTTTGTGTGTAGTTTGTAGGATGAATGTTCAACCACTCATGTTTTTGCTTCTCTGTATGAGCATGTTTACACTGCAAGGTAATCCCAAACTCTCTATTGATCATGGACCAAAGTGTTAATCTTAATTTAACTTCATGGAATTGCAGAGGTCTACAAAATTTAAAAAAACTTAAACAAGTTATGAATAAAATAAAGGACATGGGTTCAAGAATTGTGTTTTTACAAGAAACTCATCTGATAGAGGAGGATGTTAAAAGAATTAGGAGTAGATGGCAGGGAAGTGTATTCACCTCTTCATTTTCATCCCGAGCCAGGGGAGTTATGACTCTCATACATAAATCAGTTCCTTTTCAAGTGAAAAATGTAATTGGAGACAAATTTGGAAGATATGTAATCATTCAAGGTTCTTTGCTATTAGAAAATATAAATCTTGTGAACTTATAAAAGTGTATGCAGGAAGTGACCCAAGGTTGGAGAATGAATTACTGATTTTGAGAGCTGAATACGACAAAAAATCAGCGAATAGAGCTGCCTCGAGTCTTCTAAGATTGAAACAATCTTTTTATGAACAAGGTGAAAAGTCAGGAAAATTATTAGCATGGCAGATTAAACAATTGGAAATTAAAACACCAATTACCAGTATTATAAGTAATGGACAGGTAGTTATAGATCCTTTAGAAATTAATAGAGCCTTTAGAGATTACTATGAAAAATTATATGATACCAAAAATGAACCTGATTTAACAAAACTAAATGGGTTTTTGAACGAACTATCTATACCGTGTATTCCAAATGAAAACAGGGAGATATTGGAGTCTAAAATTAGTCAAGAAGAAGTTGGGCTAGCCATTGATAATATGAAATCAGGAAAAAGTGCAGGACCAGATGGTCTTCCAGTTGACCTTTATAAAAAATTTAAGAATAAATTAATAAAACCTTTTTTGGAAATGGTTTTAGAAGCATTTCAAAATAATAATTTACCATCATACATAAATAATGCCTTAATTATACTGCTGCCAAAACCAGGTAAGCCCTCTAATAAATGTGAAAATATAAGATAAGATAAGATAAGATAAGCCTTTATTAGTCCCACAACGGGGAAATTCCAGGATTGCAACAGCACAGGGATAGCAACACTCAGAGCAACAATCAGAAGGCAAGAAAAAACAAGCAAGCAAGAGCAGCTAATATACATATGTACATATTACTATAAAATATATATATACACACACACACACACAGACACACAGTGCAGAGCATTGTAGCTGGATGGAATAAATATATGAATATATGAACACACAGTGCAGAGCATTGTAGCTAGATGGAATAAATATGTAAATATATAAACACCCACAGTATGGAGCATTGCAGCTAGGTGGAATAAATATGCAAGTATATAAACACACACAGTGCGGAGCAATGTAGCTAGATGGAATAATATGTAGATATATAAAAACACAGTGCGGAGCATTGTAGCTAGATGGAATAAATATATAGATATATAAATATAAACACACCCAGTGCAGAGCATTGTAGCTAGATGGAATAAATATGTAAATATATAAACACACACAGTGCAGAGCATTGTTGCTAAGTGGGATGAAACAGCATAACCGTCTATTTAGTTATCCTACATGGTATGATTATGTGCCCATACATATTCTCACCCTCCATAGCGACCGGTATGTTCCTAGTTGTATGCCGGAGAGGACCATTGTGTAAGTCTATTGCATCTTTTGCATTCAAAAAAAAAAAAAAAAAAAACTATTAGTTTGTTACGTCTTTTTGCTATCTCTGCGAGCAGCCCTGCTTAGGTTGTACAGTCTGACAGCCGTTGGTAGGAAGGACCTACGAAACCTCTCGGTTGTGCACCTGGGATGATGTAGTCTGCTGCTAAATGAGCTCCTCAGTGCATCCAGTATGTCCTGCATAGGGTGGAACTCGGACTCCAGCAGAGATGACAGTTTAGCCACCGTCCTTCTCTCTCCTATCTCCTCCATCGGATCAAGGCGTTGCCCCAGGACAGAGCTAGCTTTCTTAATCAGTTTGTTCAGTCTCTTCCTATCGGCTGCAGTAATGCCACTGCCCCAGCAGACCACTCCAAAAGTGATGGCTGATGCCACCACCGTGTCATAGAATGACTTCAGCAGCGCCCCTTGTACACCAAAAGACCTGAGTCTCCTCAGCAGGAACAGCCTGCGCTGTCCCTTCTTGTAGAGTGCGTCAGTATTGTGTGACCAGTCTAGTTTATTGTTCAGATGAATACCCAGGTACTTGTAGGATGTCACCATCTCGATGTCTGTTCCCTGTATATTTACTGGTGCTGTGAGGGGCTGCCCATGCCTGCGGCAGTCCACCACCAGCTCCTTAGTTTTCCTCGCGTTGATCTGGAGGCAGTTCCGATGGCACCAGTCCACAAATAAGCCTATTAAACGCCGACCTTAAGATAATCTGTAAAATTTTAGCAAGACGAATACAAGAAATTTTACCAAATATTATTAATCGAGATCAGAATGGCTTTATAAAGGGTAGACAAGGCTTCCATAATGTAAGAAGACTATTTAATATTATTTATTTTAATAAAGAAGCACCGGATACAGCTGTCCTATCATTGGACGCCGAAAAGGCCTTTGATAGAGTTGAATGACCCTTTCTTTTTGAAGTCCTACAAAGGTTTGGACTTGGAAATAATTTCATAAAATGGGTTCAAATAATATACAATAATGCTACAGCAGAAATCCTAACAAATAACAATATTTCAAAACCAATAAAAATCAATAGAGGATGTCGACAAGGCTGTCCACTTTCACCTTTACTGTTTACTATGGCAATTGAACCTTTAGCGATAGCGATACGTTTACATTCACAAATATATGGAATTAAAGTTGGACCAACAGAACATAAAATCTCCCTGTACGCCGATGATATAATTTTGTTTATGTCGAATCTAAAAAAATCAATTCCAACCTTGTTGAATTTAATAAAGAATTTTGGGGAAATATCAGGATATAAAATAAATAGAACTAAATCTTCAATATTAATGCTAAATGAGACCCAGAGAAATTACCCAGCCCCTGAGGTAAATCAATTCAATGTTGTAAATCAGTTTAAATATTTAGGAATCCATATTATGCCTAAGCTAGAATCAGTCGCCAGTGTCAACTATGAAGCCTTAATGTCAGATATCAATGAGTTAACTCAGAGATGGATGTCACTACCAATGTCGATGATCGGGAGAATCAATATACTTAAAAGTAATATTTTACCTAAAATACTTTATTTATTTCAATACATTCCCTTATCACCACCTTTAGATCTATTCTCAAGAATAAAAAAAAAGTTAGTGGAATTTATATGGAACAACAGGAGGGCTAGATTACGTTTGTCTTTATTATATTTACCATTTGATCGTGGAGGTCTGAAATGTCCAAATTTTATGTTGTATTATTGGTCGGCACAACTGAGGTCTATGACATATTATTTTTCATCAAATGATCTCCCTCACTGGACTGAAATGGAATCATACAATTTACCTTTACCTCTTCCCATATTCATATACTCAGATTCGGCAAAAAAATTACAAAAACAAGTTAAAAATCCATTTGTAAAGCATATGATCAAAATATGGTGTGAAGCTAAAAACTATTTAAAAGAACCACAGTATTGTCACAATTTAGTCCAATATGGGGTAATCAATATTTTAAACCAGGGAGAGCGGACGGTGTATTTAAAGTATGGAATTTAAAAGGGAGACAAAAGATTCAGGATTTATATTTGCCATGTGCAGACAACATAATGTCTTTTGAAGAGCTGAGGATCAAATTTAATCTCAATAGAACACATTTTTTTAAATATCTTCAACTTAGAAACTTTATTCGATCAAATCAAAATAAAGCTCTCACTCGACCTATTTATTCATCCTTGGAAAAAATGATGATGAAAGATAGTAAAAGAAAGGGTATTATTTCAGAGTTTTATAACTCATTGACACTATCTTCAAGTGAAAATTCACTGAAAAGATTAAACTACTGGAAAGAAGATCTGCAAATTGAAATTTCAGAGGAACAATGGGAATTGGCTTGTACAGAAGCTCAAACCAAATCAATAAATGCACGCCTTAAATTGATACATTTCAAATGGATAATGCGGATGTATGTTACACCGGAGGAGTTAAATAGATATAACAAAAATATACCAGATACATGCACAAAATGCATGGAAAGTAAAGGAACCCTATTTCATTGTTTATGGGAATGTAGATTAATAAGAATGTTTTGGGAAGAGGTGAGGGTAACAATTGAAAAAATAATTTCAAAACAAATCATATTGAATCCTAAACTGTTTTTGTTGGGTCTGTACCCAGAAAAGCATAATTTTAATAAAAGTGAAAGAACATTCATAGACCTCAGTTTGCTTAATGCCAAAAAATGTATTGCACTATTATGGAAAAAGACTCATAGACCAGATGTGACTCAGTGGTTAAGACAGATGTTAACAAACCTTCCATTAGAAAGAATAACATATATACTGAAATCAAAGGAAATTGTGTTTGAGAATATATGGAGACCTTTTATTGATTATGTAAAAAATTTAAACATAACTCTTGAAGAAGAAGGTGAATGATGTGTGTGGACCTTGTAAATTCCAAACTGGTGAACATAATATGTATACTTATGTATTGGATTGTCTAGACTAAACAGAGGAGCATTGTTGAAGACTTGATTTTGTTGGTGGTTGTTGGTGTTTTTAGTGCATTTTTTTTTTGTAGTACTTTAGTGTTAGTGTTTGATTGTTTGTATCATGTTTGTTAAAAAAAAAAAAAGGTTCAATAAAGATATTGTGGGAAAAAAAAAAGGCATAGGGAATGCTAACCTTGACCTTTTGATGCCAAACCCACAGTCTGAGGTCAGGGTCTCAGGGTGAACCTGTGTGCTAAGTTTGGTGACCCTAGCTTTACTTGTTCTATAGTAATAGTGCAAAAGGAATGTTAACCACCAGAATGGTGGCCTAGATGATAGAGCATCCGCCCCACAACCGGGAGGTTGGGGGTTCAAGTCCTGGCCGGGTCATACCAAAGACCATATAAAAATGGTACTTCCCGCCTTCTAGCTGGTGCTCTGTAATAGAATGTGAGAAGAAGATATTGTTTGTGGTGGAGCCTTGCATGGCAGCGACCCCTCTGATTCTACATGTGATTAACATTGTAGATAGGAGACACGTAATTTTGTTCTACTCTACATGATTGGCTGTATGGACTGAATGACGACAGTGATGGCTTCTTCTTCTTCTTCTGGAGCCAGGGCTGGGGAAGGGGCTTGATGGCAAGTGTCTGGTGGCCGGGTTTCTGCCCATGGGACCTGGCCGGGCTCAGCCCGAAGGAGTTACATGGGTCAGCTCTCCAGTGGGCTCACCACTTGCAAGAGGTGTCATGGGAGTCCAGTGCTATGTGGATCAGGTGGGGGTTGAAGGCGGAGACCTTGGCGGTCTTATCCCTGGCTTCGTAAACCAGCTTTTGGGATGTGGAATGTCACCTCTCTGGTGGGGAAGAAACCTTAGCTGGTGTACGAGATTGAGAGATACCGGCTAGATATAGTTGAGATCACCTCAACGCACAGCTCTGGATCTGAAAACAGTGTCCTGGAAAGAGGCTGAAGTGTGGGCTACTCTGAAATTGCCACGGGTGAGAGGCGGAGAGCAGGGGTGGGTATTCTTGTATCCTCCCACCTTGCTGCCTCTACATTGGAGTTTTCTCCGGTGAACGAAAGGGTTGTTTCCCTGCACCTTCGGGATGGGAAATGGGTCCTGACCATCATTTGTGCCTATGCACCAAATGATGGTTCAGAGTACCCACCCTTTTTGCAGTCTCTCACTGGGGTGCTGGAGAGTGCTCCTCTTGGAGACTCTATTGTCCTACTGGGGGACTTCAATGCGCACGTGGGCAATGACAGTGAAACCTGGAGGGATGTGATTGGGAGGAACGGCCTGCCTGATCTGAACCTAAGTGGTGTTCAGTTATTGGACTTCTGTGCCAACCACAGTTAGTCCATAATGAACACCATGTTTAAGTATAAGGGTGCACCTGACACCATGACACCCTAGGTCACAGGTATTTTGTTATTGTCATCAGACCTGCGACCATATGTTTTGGACCCTTAGGTAAAGAGAGGTGCAGAGCTGTCAACTGATCTCCACCAGGTGGTGAGTTGGATCTGATGGCGGGGGGGGGGGGGGGGGGGGGGGGGGGGGGGGGGGTAATTCAGACCTGGTAGACCCAAACATATAGTGAGGGTGTGCTGGGAATGTCTGGTTGAGGCCCCTGTCCAGGAGGTCTTCAACTCCCACCTTCAGAAGAACTTCGACCACATTCCGAAGGAGTCTGGAGACATGGCGTCTGAATGGGCCATGTTCTCCACCTCCATTACTGAAGCGGCTGCCCAGAGCTGTGGCCACAAGGTCATCAGTGTATCTCGTGGTGGCAACCCCCGAACCAAATGGTGGACACCAATGGTGAGGGAAGCCACCAAGCTGAAGAAGGAGTCCTATCGAGCTTGGTTGGCTTGTGGAGCTCCTGAAACAGCTAAGGTGCACCCGCAGGCCAAGCGGAGGTGGTTGCTGAAGCAAAAACTTGGATGTGGGAGGAGTTCAGTGAAGCCATGGAACAAGACTTTCGGTCAGCCTGGAAGAGATTCTGGCAAACTGTACGGCGACTCAGGACGGGGAAGCAGCTCCCTGTCCACACCGTGTATGATATGGATGGGGCGCTGCTGACTTTGACTGGGCATATCGTCAGGCGGTGAAAGAAATACTTTGAGGATCTCCTCAATCCCACTGACACGCCTTCCACAGAGGAAGCAGAGCTTGAGGATGAGGGGAACGACTCGCCCATCACAGGGGCTGAGGTCGCCGAAGTGATTTAAAAAAACCTCTTCGGTGGCCGGGCCCCAGGGGTGGACAAGATTCATCCTGAGTACCTCAAGGCTCTGGATGTTGTAGGGCTGTCATAGCTGACATGCCTCTGCAACACTGTGTAGAAGTCAGGGACAGTACCTTTAACATAGCAAACCGGGGTGGTGGTTCCTCTCTTCAAGAAGGGGGACCGGAGGGTGTGTTCCAACTTTAGGGGGAATCACACTCCTCAGCCTCCCTGGGATAGTCTATGCCAGAGTACTGGAAAGGAGAGTCTGGCCGTTGGTCAAACCGCGGATTCGGGAGGAGCAATGTGGTTTTCCTCCTGGCTGTGGAACATTGGACCAGCTCTTTCCCCTCTCGAGAATACTTGAGGATTCGTGGGAGTTTGCCCAACCAGTCTACATGTGTTTTGTGGACTTGGAGAAGGCATTCGACCACGTCTCTCTGTGCTTCGGGAGTATGGGGTATCGGGCTTGTTGCTATGAGCTACCCGGTCTCTATATGACCGTTGTGAGAGTTGCGAGTTCGGATTGTCAACACTCAGTCAGACTCCTTTCCAGTGACAAATGCTAGGGCTGCCCTTTGTCACGATCCTATTCATAATTTTTATGGACAGGATTTCTAGGCACAGCCAAGTAACAGAGGGTGCCATGTTTGGTGACCACAGGATCTCATCTCTGCTGTTTGCAGATTATGTCATCCCGTTGGCTTCATCGAGCAATGACCTACAGGTCTTACTGGGACAGTTTGCTGCTGAGTGTGAAGCGGCCAGGATGAGAATCAGCACATTCAAGTCCGAGTCCATGGTTCTCAGCTTGAAAAGGGTGGATTGTCCTCTCTGGTTTGGGGACGAGCTCCTGCCTCATGTGGAGAAGTTTAAGTATCTCGGGGTCTTATTCACAAGTGAGGGTAGAACGGAGTGGGAGATTGACATTTTATTTATTTAGTGAATGCAAAGTCCTTAAGCCAAGCAGTTGCCTCCTGGTTTGCTGTATGGAGGGTGTGTAATCCTCCTTCCAGTCTTTGGAGCGGGCAAGCCTCTATGATGTGTTCCATTGTTTGCTGCTCTCCACATGCGCACAGTGGGCTAGGGCTACTGCCCCATCTGTGAAGGCTGGCCAAGCAGGGGCCATGTCCAGTCCTGAAGCGATTGAGTGTAGCCCACTGTCTCCTTGGAAGGTTGGTGCCCGGGACCTGTTGGTTGGGGTTTATCACCAGCTGTTTGTTTGGGACCTCCTTGGTCTCCCATTCCTCTTGCCAAGCTGTCTGGATGGTAAAGTCAGCTGGGGGAGGGTTTTTCCAAATCGGCCGTCTGGATGAAAGTCGGGCAGTGGGTGGGGTGTAGATATCTGCATGGATTGGTAAGTGAGGAAAATCTTTAACTTTTAGGAGCATCCTTTGAGTTAATGCTGCTCGCCGGATGTGTGGAGGGGCTATGTTTGACAATACAGAGAGCCAGGGGAGTGGTGTTGAGCGGATTGTTCCAGTTATAGTTCTCATGGTTGAGTTGAGCTGGGTGTCTACATGGTGTGTGTAAGATGACCTGGACCAGACAGGGGCACAATATTCTGCTACAGAGTATGAAAGGGCCAGTGCTGAGGTGCGCAGGGTGGAGACTGCCGCCCCCCATTTTGCACCACGCATTTCCCCAGAAATAGAGGATATTCTAAGTGTGGATCAAGCAGGTTTCCGCAAGGACCGCAGTACAGGAGAACAAGTACTGGCCCTAACCACCTTCATCGAAAATGGCTTCGAGAGCAGACTGAAGACAGGGGCTGTGTTTCTCGATCTTACAGCCGCCTATGATACGGTCTGGCACAAAGGCCTCCTCCTGAAACTTATAAAGGCGATCCCTGCTTGGGCAACAGCAATTATAAAAACCCTGCTGACCAACCGAAGGTTCAGAGTCCACCTCAGTCAGAACACAAGTGCATGGAGAATGCAGAAAAACGGACTCCCACAAGGCTCAGTTCTAGCTCCAACTCTGTTCAACCTCTACATAAACGACCTGCCTACTACAAAATCCCGCAAATTCATCTATGCAGACGACATCTGTTTGGCATTCCAAGCACCAGACTTTGAACCACTGGAACGGGTGCTCACGGAAGATCTTGCCAAACTGGACCAGTTCTGCAAAATCTGGCGCCTAAAACCAAGCCCAGCAAAAACCGTCTCCAGTGTATTCCATCTCCACAATGCAAAAGCTGCCAGAGAACTAAACATCCACCTGAGCGGACTCAAGCTTAAGCATGCCCCAAATCCAACTTATCTTGGAGTGACCCTTGATAGGACCTTATCCTTCAAGGAACATCTAAAGGGGACGGCTGCTAAGGTGAAGGTACGAAACAACCTGCTCTGCAAGCTTGCTGGGAGATTGACAGACGGATCAGCATAGCATCTGCAGTGATGCAAACATTGTATCAGTCTGTCATGGTGAAGAGGGAGCTGGGGGATAACAAAAACTGATGGATAGATTTGCATGAAAAAAATGTTTCTAAAAATTTTCTTAAAATTTCCAACTGTTTACTCTTGCAGTCATTCCAGAACATGACATGAGTGCAGGATTTTTTCCCTATTTTAAAAATCTTGTCTGGCTTGTTTAAGTTATGCAACTCGATAAAAGGTATTGTTCCATACTAGTAAGACAGAATACCACACCCAAAGTGCAGACAGATATTCATTACCTCCCTTGGCAGAAATAAGCCGTCTTGAAATGCTGTTGATCTGTTATTTAATTAACTTATACATCAACATTCACCCAGAAGTTCAGGATTTAATTTGTGGATCACATAAAAAGGATTAAGAAACTCACCTTGGACTTGCCCTTCCCTCGTCTCTTGGGGGTCTCATCCTCAAAGTCTTCATCATCCAGATCGTCTAGGTAGTCTTCATGGTCCAAAACTCTCTGTAGTAAGAGTTTGGGTTTAGTACCCACATATAAATTGATACATCACATGAACTTCACTTTAAGTTGTTTGACTGTTTCATATTCAACATCAAATATGTTACTATGTGTGAAAATACCAATTAATTTAATAATCTTATACAGTAGCTGTGTGGATTCTTGGGTGTTAAAGCAGCACATAAATTTCCTGTTCCTGGTAGGAACAATGAAAAGGCTACAACTGGTACCTTTTACAGCCTGAGACCCAGTAGCCAATCACAGGGTTTGTTCTTAGTTGGTGCCTAACAAGAGTGTGATCAAAGATACATTCAGCAATGTATTACGATACTTGGGACTTGCTGTGATGCTCTGATCCATGAATGCACATACCGATCTTTTATTAATTATATACATTTATGTAAATGTTAACCCAGCCACAGGAGGAAGCGCAAAACCAGTGTACTCCTTGTGCCGATCCCAAGCCCGGGTAAATGGGGAGGGTTGCATCAGGAAGGGCATCTGCCATAAAATTCCTTGTCAACTCAAATATGCGGACCCATGATCCGCTGTGGCGACCCCAAATAGGGAGTAGCCAAAAGTGTGTGTGTGTATGTGTGTTCTGTGAATGTTGCAAACTCTTGGATATTAATCAACCAATTGAGTTTTCAGTCCACTAGATGGCACAAAATCATAGTTTGTCTTTTGAGATTTGCTGCCCAGTGAACAAGATGTGAAGCAGTTGGATTTGCTGAAAAGTTAACTCAAATGTTGGGCCTTTTTTGAATTTCATAGCAAAGACGGAATGAAAGACTTTGAACACAGCACACTCAACCTTCAAGGAACGCCGCACGGAGAAAAAAAAACAAAACAAAACAAAAAAAACCCTCAGGCAAGCACACTCCTCTTGGAACCAAACAGCAACAACAGCATTGGCAGATGACCCCTAAGATTAAAAAAAAAAAAACATCCCACAGAAGGCTGTGAGCCTCCAGCTACTGAAACAAAAGTGGCCGCAGTGAACTGAAACAACTGAAAATTTACGTATATGAAACAGATACTGGCAGTTGTACTTTCTGGACAAGCTGATGTTAAATTTCAAAACAATTTTTGGAAATGTTTTATTGTGAAAATCTTACATAGTGTTGCTTTAAAGGTGTCATGATACTACAAATTAATTTTCAATTTTTAGGTCACCACTGACTTTATACCACTATAATGAATTAAATGTTTTCTTATTTCAAAAAATGATATACATGGTGTCTTAAGTGACACAGTCCCATTGTTTGTTGCAGTTTTCCACACTAAGGCATTCTTGTCAAAATTTTAAAAGTTATCAAAATAGTATCACAACAGTAACTCGTTTCAGCCCTGGCTTGGCTTCTCATGCACAAGCACAGGCATGCATAAGCTACACAAGTGTGGCCTATGATCGGTACAACTTGTTGTCAATCATTTAACATAGTGACTGTGTGAGAGCCCTACCTACCCGAAAAAAATGACCCAAGCTAAGCCACAAAGCCTGTAAAGGTGAAATATTTATTGTACTGTTCTCCACTATGGTGTTTCGAAAACGGCACATCTCATAAACAAAGGGCGCTTCCCAAAGAAATAAAGCCATTCATGTCGGTGTAAAAAGGGTGTTGGGAAAAACAATGGGTCCAGCTGCACTAAAAACATGGGCTGGGTGCAGGACAGCCATGGATACATGGAGTGGGGAAAATCCCGTTATGCGGACCAAGCATTACGTTTTGTTTCCTTTTTATATATAACTGATTTTTTTGAACGAAATAAATAAATAAGTCAGCCCCGGCAAAATAAAAACTGCCCATGTTATCACAGCATTCTGGACCGCCAGCCCTGTGTATTACTTGTGGACCTCACTAAGCCACTCTACCTAAAGGAAGATCTGGAGCAAAGCCCTCTGGAACAGGACAGACAGCCAGTGGTAATGTTGACTTGCCACACTTTAACATGGGAGTGTTTTTTTCACTTCCTGCCAGAAGTGACATTGTTGATTTAACCTTTGAGTTGGAAGGTCAAGACTGTGACATCATTTTGATCAATACCCAACTTGAAATCAAAATCATGACATCCCTAGTGGGTGCTACCTTTAAAGAAGCACTTTAAATTCTAACTCCTTTAAATTTATTTAAAGGTTACAATTAAAGGCAAATTAATGTAGTTTTTCTTCAGCATTTTTTTAGTTTTGATGTTTAATAAAACAGATTAGTTCACCTTTCACCAGTCTGTCCCTCACTAAGACCCAGGCGAGAGCTGAGCTGAAGAAGATCAAAGCAAGGAAGGCTGCAGGTCTGGACGGCATCAGCTCAAGGCTCAAGTTCTGTGCAGACCAGCTATGTAGGATCGTGGCACACATCTTCAATCCAAGCCTGAAGCTAGGGAGGGTACCACAGCTGTGGGAAAACATCCTGCGTGGTCCTCGTGCCGAAGACTCCACACCCCAAAGACCTGAACAGCTACAAACCAGTGGCCCTCACATCACACCTAATGAAGACCCTGGAGAGGCTGCTCCTCGCCCACCTCCACCCCCTGCTTGGACCAGTGATGGACAAACTTCAGTTTGCCTACCAACATGGCATTGGGGTGAAGGATGCAGTGATCTTCCTCCTACATCGTTCCCTGTCCCACCTGGAGAAGCCTGGGAGCACTGTGAGGATCATGTTCTTTGATTTCTCCAGTGCTTTCAACACCATTCAACCAGTGATTCTGTGGGACAAGCTGCTGTGTGCAGGGGTAGACTAGCACCTGTCATCGTGGATCCTGGACTACCTCACAGACCGACCACAGTTTGTGAGGACCCAGGACTGTATGTCTGACACTATCATCTGCAGTACGGGGGTCCTCCAGGGAATAGTTCTGGCTCCCTTCCTGTTCACCCTCTACACTGCTGACTTCACACACAACACACCACACTGCCATCTACATTAAGTCCTCTGATGACTCTGCAATTGTCGACCTCATCTCTGAGGGGGATGATGCGAAGTACAGAGGACTTATTCAGGACTTTGTGGACTGGTGCCTGTGGAACTGCCTCCAGGTCAATGCAAGGAAAACCAAAGAACTGGTGGTGGAATGCCACAAGCGTGGAAAAACCCCCACAGCACCGGTAAACATCCAGGGAACAGACATTGGGATGGTGACATCTTACAATACCTGGGTGTTCACTTGAACAATAAACTGGACTGGTTACACAACTCCAATGTGTTCTACAAGAAGGGGCAGCACAGGCTGTTCCTCCTGAGGAGACTCAGGTCTTTTGGAGTGCGGGGGGAGGGGGGTACTCCTGAAGACCTTTAATAATTCTGTGGTGGCATCAGCCATTACATATGGAGTGGTCTGCTGGGGCAGTGGCATCACGGCAGCCGACAGGAAGAGACTGAACAGGCTGATCAAAAAAGCTAGCTCTGTTCTGGGGAGACACCCTAACCCAGTGAAGATAGGAGAGAGGACGGTGTCTAAGCAGTCGTCTCTGCTGGAGTCCGAGTCCCACCCCGCGCAGGACATGCTGAACACGCTGAGGAGCTCATTTAGCAGTAGGCTGTGCCATCCAAAGTGCTTGAGGGAGAGATTCCGCAGGTTCTTCCTACCTACGGCTGTCAGACCTTATAATCTAAATATTGCTCATAGAGGCCGTAGTAAATGTCACAACTCTGCACAATAGAGATCATTTCCTCCAATATACAACTACAAATACAATTGTTATCGAGGGTGGCAACAACACTGTTCACTCAGTGTGAAATATACTATCTGGGTCAATATTTATATTTTGCCGGGTAATATAACTAACTGTAATGCTGCTGATACCATCTAGCTGCAATGCTCCTGCACTGTGTATATAACTGTGTACATATGTATATTTATTTACTGCTTTGGTTAACCTATTCTTATCTTATTATCATATTTACTATTGCTCTGAATGTTCCTATCCCTTTGCTGCTGCAATCCTGTAATTTCCCCATTGTGGGATTAATAAAGGCTTATCTTATCTTGCTATTAAGAATGTGCCAGTGTTATGAAAAGAAAATGCTAGTGCTGAACTAGCTTCACCCAGACCTTACGAATGCGCCCAGAGGAAGTTGTGGTTGTGGATGTAGCAGGAGGCTCTACAGTGGCTGGATCGTCCTCAGGGCCACGGACATCTGACACACCGCTCTTCCTCTCAAGGGGCTCTCCTTTCAGCAGGGCCTCCAAACTGCTCCCATCTACTCCGCCCAGTGAATCGCGCTTTAGGCCCAACTCTAAATCTGCTGTACATATGAAGCACCCCAACAAAATTTTAAATATATATAAAACATTAAAAATATGAAAACGAAACAGACACACAAACAGAATATAGCTGCAAGTGGCGATTATTGGGTTCCAAGCAGCTGTAGACTTCAAGATCTTGTACTTGTAAAGGCACCAGCATTTAAAGCCTAAGTGTGCTACACATTAGGTTTTAAAGCAGCACTATGTAACTTTCTCGTTTCTGGTAGAACACTGAAAAGACTACAACTATGGTAACTCTGATCTCAGTCCCAACAGCCAATCACAGTGTGCTTGGTTGCTGGTGGCTAAAGTTGTGCTCTGTGATTGGCTGTTGTGACTCGGGTCACAGTCACCATAGTTGTAGTGTTTTTGGTGTTCTTAGCCCCCCCCCCCAAAAAAAAACAACAAAAAAACAAAACAAAAACAAACAAAAAAAAACAGCTGTTGCAGGCGATGTGGGCTCACTCAGGCTATGGGAGAAGTGACATTCACTCGGTCAAAGGTTGATGTACCATCAAAGTAATTTTGGAAGCATTCTTTTATGGGGAAAATCTTTGGCTACGGTCACACTGCAGGTTTTAATGCTTAATTCTGATTTTTTTTGCACAAATGTGACCCATATCTGATTTTTTTAATGACAGTCTGAACACCACATATCTGATTCACACCACACCGAGGCCACTTTCATATGTGGTCCTAATTCGGATACGTATCTGATATTTTCCAAAGTGACCTCAGTCTGAACAGTCATGTCACATTTCATCCGACTTTTTCCTCATTGAAGTGAGACAGATGTGACAATTCTGCGGAGGAGGACGCAGCAAGCAGCTGATTTGTGTTCTCTTTTTAATCAATCTTCTTCTGTTTATCATTGGATTGTAATTTTGTCAGCTGCGACTGCACAATAACTCCAAAATTTCAGGGAGGGGGAGAGTTCGGGGCTGGGCTGAAACCGTCAGACAAGCAGGCACACGGTAACGGCACATTTAAAAAAAAAAAAACGTAACGGCAAATTTACTGGATGCTGCAAATTCCTTTTTCCCTGTAAACGGCACAGTCCTGGCTGCTGTAATATCTAAAAGGTAAAATTAATACCGACATGACAGTGGAGCAGAATGGCCAGATATGAGGATACAGGAGAGGGAGTCTGTGGCGGCTTCTCCTTCCTGTGCGGAACCACTGGTACGAGCTGCTGACGTCAGTAGGCGAGAGCCCTATTGTAATCGCTAGGATTATTTATTATTAACCTTATTTATACAGGTAATCCCATTGAGACACTGGGTCTCATTTTCAAGAGAGCTGTTTAATCGATCAGTTCTGTTAAAGCAGAGCTGATCACAGCGGTCATCTGGTGTGTTTGTGCATTATCATTTCTGAATGATTTTAACATTTATTTTGCTGCATCAAGGTGAAGAAGTTCTGTCCCCCTCAATCGTTCAGGGCTCATATTTACTTCCGTAAACACAACGCTGTGTCTGACGTTATGTTTTCTTTTGCGCATGTGGGTCACTTCATAGCTGTAGACCGTTCACACTGGAGTCAGATGGGGGTCGCATTTAAATTGTAATGTAAACGCCAACACAAAAAAAATCGGATCTCAGCAAAAAATCAGAATTGAGCATTAAGACCTGCAGTGTGACCGTAGCCTTTGTTAGTGTTGTTTTAGAATGCACAGAAGAGGCATGTTGTATTTCAGAAAGATAAGACTTCTCTGGCAAGATTCAAGCCTGGGACCTCCAGTATACCAAGCCACCACACACTACACTTTAGTTCACACTAACTTTCTCAAAACATAAATGTTCCCTTAACAATGGCTTCCAAGCAGCTGTAGAACAGCATTTAAAACCTAAATTCTTCTGGTTTATAAAGCATATATAAATAGTCATCTATATGATTTATGTGATTTGTGATTTTATTTATTATTATTATTTCTATGTTCTTTTAACTGTTTTTAGTATGTGGCACTTTGAGATTTATTTCCTTTAAATGTAAAATGCGACACAAATAAAATGCATTATTATTATGAAACTGTGCTACACAACGTTTTCAAATGCACAGGAGAGGCATGTTGTACTTCAGAAGAATGACACTTGGATGGGACGATTAGAACCTGGGTCTCCAGCATATCAGATGATTACCTTAACCTCTACACCGCATGACTACTTTGGGTCACACACTGACCTCACGTTAACAAAACATTCCATTGACAAGACATAAAGGCAGATAGATATTTCATAAACATGATTTTTGGCACATAAACAGAACTGCATGAAATTTGGTGTTTTGCTGAAGATGTCCGAGTAGTGGGGAGAATTTCTGACCAGACTGTAAAATTTCATGTTTCTACACATTACTGTTTTTGCTTTTCATGCACTTTAAGTGGAGAAAAATAATGCTAAGAATCAGAATTACAGTAGTTTTCCCGCAGCACCGCTATTTGTAACCCCAAAAATATCTAATTTTTAAATGTTCGGTAGAGGTCGGAGAGCCCGTTGGTGCAGACTGGCAGCCACGTTTCTGTCAGCCTGCTCCAAGGCAGCAATGGCTACAGTAGTAGCTTACCACTACCATTGTCTGTCTGTGGAGTGAATGAATAATATAGCCATTGTAAAGCATCTTTAGCGTCCATGAAAAGTGCTATATAAATCCGATGCATTATTATTATTAATTAATAGTGTCCTACAACTGTGGCGCAGGCATAGTGGGGCCGACTACCGATCGGAGGGTCAGTGGTTCGATTGTCGCTCTGTCTACAGTCTGCGTATCGAAGTGTCCTTGAGCAAGACACTGAACTCCCAGTTGCTCCTGGTGGGTCAGGCCAGTGCCTGTGGCATGGCAGCTCTGCTGCTATCAGTGTGTGAATGGGTGGTTAGCAGGATCTGTAAAGCGCTTTGGTCATCCGGAGATGAAAAAAGCACTATGTACAGTGGTGTGAAAAAGTGTTTGCCCCCTTCCTGATTTCTCTTTTTTTTGTATGTTTGTCACACTTAAATGTTTCAGATCATCAAACAAATTTAATATTAGACAACGATAACACAAGTAAACTCAATATGCAGTTTTTAAATGAAAGTGTTTATGAATAAGAGAAAAAAAAAATTTCGAAACCTACATGGCCCTGTGTGAAAAAGTGATTGCCCCCTAAACCTAATAACTGGTTGGGCCACCCTTAGCAGCAACAACTGTAATCAAGCGTTTGCGATAACTGGCAATGAGTCTTTTACAGCACTGTGGAGGAATTTTGGCCCACTCATCTTTGCAGAATTGCGGTAATTCAGCCATATTGGAGAGTTTTTGAGCATGAACCGCATTTTCAAGATCATACCACAGCATTTCAATCATATTCAGGTCAGCACTTTGATTAAGCCACTCCAAAGTCTTCATTTTGCTTTTCTTAAGCCATTCAGAGGTGGACTTGCTGGTGTATTTTGGATCACTGTCCTGCTGCAGAACCCAAGTGCGCTTCAGCTTGAGGTCACAAACAGATGGCCAGACATTCTCCTTCAGGATTTTTTGGTAGACAGCAGAATTCATGGTTCTATTTACCACAGCAAGTATTCCAGGTCCTGAAGCAGCAAAACAGCCACAGACCATCACACTACCACCACCATATTTTACTCTTGGTATTGGTATGATGTTCCTTTTCTGAAATGCTGTGTTACTTTTACGCTGGATGTAATGGGACACACACCTTCCAAAAAGTTCAACTTTTGTCTCGTCAGTCCACAGAGTATTTTCCCAAAAGTCTTGGGGATCATCAAGATGTTTTCTGGCAAAACTGAGACGAGAATTTATGTTCTTTTTGCTCAGCAGTGGTTTTCGTCTTGGAACTCTGCCATGCAAGCCATTTTTGCCCAGTCTCTTTCTTATGGTGGAGTCATGAACACTGACCTTAACTGAGGCAAGTGAGGCCTGCAGTTCTTTGGATGTTGTTGTGGGGTCTTCTGTGACCTCTTGGATGAGTCGTCGCTGCGCTCTTGAGGTAATTTTGGATGGCCGGCCACTCCTGGGAAAGTTCACCACTGTTCCATGCTTTTGTCATTTATGGATGATGGCTCTCACTGTGGTTCGCTGGAGTCCCAAAGCTTTAGAAATGGCTAGATAATTCAACTCAGCTTTCAAAGATTTGATAAACAACAGTTAATTTATGTTTTAACAGGGGGGCAATCAGTTTTTCACACAGGGTCATGTAGGTTTGGATTTATTTTTTTTTAACCCTTAATAACAAACACCTTCAATTAAAAACTGCATTTTGTGTTTACTTGTGTTATCTTTGTCTAATATTTAAATTTGTTTGATGATCTAAAACATTTAAGTATGACAAACATACAAAAAAAAAAAGAAGAGAAATCAGGAAGGGGGCAAACACTTTTTCACACCACTGTAAGTGAACGCCATTTACCATTCACAAGTATAAGCAAAGACACACACAAACATATGCACATACACACGTGGACAAAATTGTTGGTACCCCTCTATTAATGAAAGAAAAACCCACAATGGTCACAGAAATAACTTGAATCTGACAAAAGTGGTAATAAATAAAAATTCTATGAAAATTAACCAATGAAAATCAGACAATGCTTTTGAATTGTGGTTCAGTAGAATTATTTTAAAAAACAAACTCATGAAACAGGACGACAAAAATGATGGTACCCTTAACTTAATATTTTGTTGCACAACCTTTTGAGGCAATCACTCCAATCAAATGATTTCTGTAACTGCCAATGAGACTTCTGCACCTCTCAGCAGGTATTTTGGCCCACTCCTCATGAGCAAACTGCTCCAGTTGTCTCAGGTTTGAAGGGTGCCTTCTTCAGACGCCATGTTTCAGCTCCTTCCACAGATGTTCCAATAGGATTTAGATCAGGGCTCATAGAAGGCCACTTTAGAATAGTCCAATGTTTCGCTCTTAGCCATTCTTGGGTGTTTTTAGCTGTGTGTTTTGGGTCATTATCCTGTTGCAAGACCCATGACCTGTGACTGAGACCAAGTTGTCTGACACTGGGCAGCACATTTCTCTCTAGAATACCTTGATAGTCTTGAGATTTCATTGTACCCTGCACAGATTCAAGACACCCTGTGCCAGATGCAGCAAAGCAGCCCCACAACATAACAGAACCTCCTCCATGTTTCACAATAGGGACAGTGTTCTTTTCTTGGTATGCTTCATTTTTGCGTCTGAACATACAGCTGATGTGCCTTGCCAAAAAGTTGCAGTTTTGTCTCGTCTGTCCATAGGACATTCTCCCAGAAGCTTTGTGGCTTGTCAACATGCAGTTTGGCAAATTCCAGTCTGGCTTTTTTAGGATTTGTTTTCAACAGTGGTGTCCTCCTTGGTCGTCTCCCATGAAGTCCACTTTGGCTCAAACAACGACGGATGGCACGATCTGACACTGATGTACCTTGACCTTGGAGTTCACCATGAATGTGTTTAGAGGTTGTTCTGGGCTCTTTTGTTACCATTCGTATTATCCATCTCTTCCATTTTTCATCAAGTTTCCTCCTGCGGCCACGCCCAGGGAGGTTGGCTACAGTCCTATGGATCTTAAATTTCTGAATAATATGTGCAACTGTAGTCACAGGAACATCAAGCTGCTTGGAGATGGTCTTATAGCCTTTACCTTTAACATGCTTGTCTATAATTTTCTTTCTAATCTCCTGAGACAACTCTCTCCTTTGCTTCCTCTGGTCCATGTTTAGTGCGGTGCACACCATGTCACCAAACAGCTCAGTGACTACTTGTCACCCTTTAAATAGGCCGACTGACTGATTACAAGTTTGTAGACACCTGTGATGTTAATTAGAGGACACATCTTGGTTGAACATGTCCCTATGGTCTCATTATTTTCAATCTTTTCTAGGGGTACCAACATTTTTGTCCAGGCCTGTTTCATGAGTTTGATTTTTAAAGTAATTCTGTTGAACCACAATTCAAAAGCACTGTCTGATTTTCATTGGTTAATTTTCATAGAATTTTTATTTATTACCACTTTTGTCAGATTCAAGTTATTTCTGTGACCATTGTGGGTATGTGTATATATATAATTTTTTTTAATTATTTTTTTTTAAATTAATTTCCTGATGGCAAAGGAATCTTTAATCAGTGGCTGTACCTGCTTTGAGAGGAGGGAAGGCCAACCGTGGGTCCTCAGGGGGATGAGAACGTCGTTTCTTCCTCCAGCGACGGGCTGGATAGGAGTAGAGCTGCCCTGGTGCTAAACCTTAAGTGACAAAGAACAACATCAGGTGACGCAAGTTTAAATGTGATCTCAGGTACTTCAACAATACTACTGACAACTAGATGTGAGTGTTCTTGTTTAGTGCCATGGCAGCATCTATGGCCATTCCATGGCAAAAATAGAACTAATAAGAAAACTGAGTTAAACATTGTATAGAGACAGGATGATAAATCAAGGAATAAATAAATAGAGCGAGATAGATATGTACATACAATAAAACAGAAAAATTAATGATGCTTCAGATGCACAAGTGCTAAAAACCCTAAAAGTTTCTTTGGTGGCGCCTTATTAAAAATATCTTTCAGTGACTTTTGAGAATAAAAACATTGTCTTGTTGTCATGAGAGCAGGACAGTCAAGTAAAATGTGCTTTACTGATTAAAAAAAAAACCTCCACAGAACTGACAAAATGGTGGCACTTCACCTTTTAATAAAAAGCTGTGTGTGAGCCTTGAGTGGCCAATACAACATCTAGTGTACACTACCTCATCATGTGGGTTTTGAAAGTGTTGTAAGTGTCTATGACTTACGGCAGGTTTAATATCATGCAGTCTATTTGCAGTACATGTGTCCCATTCAGTCTGCCACTTCTTTAAAATACAGGAGGTTATTAGAGGTCTGAAGCTGGGATCTCACATTGAGTGACTTCTTGGGTAAGGGCTCTCTTGGCAGCATTGTCTGCCTGCTTGTTACCTGACAGGCCAACATGGCTGGGGATCCAACAGAAGATGATATTAAAATTATGTTTCTGTAAAAAAACTAATTTCTCTAAAATCTGAATAATAATGGGGTGATCAGTCTTTGAAAACCCAAGCGCCTGAAGACAGAATCTGGAGTCAGTAAAAATTAAGGAGTTCTGTTGTTTGGTTCTTTCAATGTGTTCCAATGCTAGAAGCAAAGCATGAGCCTCTGCTGTAAAAATTGAACATTGTTTGGGAATCCGCAAACCATGCTGATTGTGCCCGGTGACAATTGCAGCAGAGACTGAGTCATCTACTTTAGAGCCATCTGAGTATATGAAATATGGTGAGAAAAATGGCATTTTATGTCTACGATCTGCTGCTGGTACACATTTGGGTGAGTGTCTTTCTTTTTGTTTTGGCTCAGATCCAGAATGATATTGGGTTTCCTCAAAACTCCATGGAGGAATGGGACAAAACTGTGTTACGTTGCTCATATCAGGGTTTAATTTAACCAGGTGAGATTCTATATGGAGTCCTAAAGGAGTGATCGAGGGTGAAAAACTAGAGAGGAGGCTGGATTTCTATGGTTTGCTTTAAGTTTAACCATATACTGGAGAGCCAATTTCAGGTGCCTGTTTTGAAGTGAAGGTTCGTTTGCTTCAACATACAAACTTTTAACAGGAGCGGTTCTGAAAGCCCCCAAGGCAAGCCTTAGACCTTGGTGATGGACAGTTTCCAGCGTCCTGATGTATGGTTTCCTTGCTGATCCATAAACTATGCTCCCATATTCTAACCGAGATCTTACAAGTGCTCTATAATTTTTTTTTTTTAAATTTAATTTTGTATACTTTATTGATCCCCAGAGGGGAAATTGAAGGCATCCACCTGGATGGGTGAAGCAACCACGGTACGGCGCTATCCCTTAACCATTCACACATACATTCACACCTAGGGCCACTTTAGAATCTCCATTTAACCTAGGAGAAATCCCGGAGTAAACCCACGCAGATACGGGGAGAACATGCAAACTCCACACAGATCACTGTTGGTCAGGGGCTGGGATTGAACCAGGGATCCCATGGCCAAGGGTGAGTTGTTGTGCTGGCACAGTGCTAACCACTCCACTACCGCACCGCCATATAAACCCGCAGCAGCACAGTGGAGTCCACACCCCATTTACTTTTTGCCAAAACTTTAATAATATCAAAGGCTTTAAAACATCTGATACGTAGAAATTTTATAAGTAGAATAAAAGACAACTTATTATCAAAAATAAGTCCAAGGAATATGGTTTCTTTTACCACCTTGATAGCTTCTCCATTTATGAAAAGCTCAGGGTCGAGGTGAAGAGACCACAACAGGCAAAAGTGCATGCAGACAGTTTTTGTTTTTGAAAATTTACAACCATTACTGACTGACCACATATTAATCTTGTTTATAGACAGCTGTAGTTGCTTTTCGATTGTGCTCATGTCTTTTCCCCTGTAGCAAATACAGAGGTCATCTACATAAAGACTACAAAAGGTATTTGGTCTAAGAGCACCAACTACACTATTATCTTAATGCTAAAAAGAGTAAGTGAGAGGATGCTTCCCTGGTGAACTCCTTGTTCTTGCACATGGGGCTCTCAAAGGGTATCTCCTACTCGGACTTTGAAGCATCTATTGGACAAAAAGTTTGAAATGAAAAGGAGCAAATGTCCTCTAAAACCCATGCCATGTAGGTCTCTTAAAATACCATATTTTCATGTTGTGTCATATGCTTTTTCTAAATCAAAAAATACAGCAACTACATGTTCTTTTCTAATAAAACCATCACGTATATAGGCCTCTAATCTGATAAGGTGGTCTAAAGTGCTTTTACCATGTCTGAAGCCACACTGGTGATCAGTTAAAAGGCCTTCAGACTCAAGCACCCACACAAGGCGACTGTTTACCATTCTTTCCATGGTTTTACAGAGGCATCTTGTCAGAGCTATTGGACGGTAGTTGTTGGTATTAGTGTGATCTTTCCCGGGTTTTGGAACAAGTATAATTACTGCTTCTTTCCAGCTTTCAGGAATACCGCCTGATTTTCTGATGTTGAAAACCATCAAGAGAATGGATAGTACACTGGGGGGTAAGTGTTTTAACAACTGATAATGAATTTTATCTAGCCCCACAGCAGTGTCATGAGAGTTCTTTATTGAGAGCAAAAGTTCTTCAATAGTGAAATCTTGGTTAAATGGTTCTGAGTTATCTGAAGAAAAGTTTATTTCTTTTTGTTCTTCTTATGCTTGTATGATTTGGAACTCAAGACAATAGTTTCCAATAGACAAATTCTTCTCAAATGATTTCGCTAGTTGATTAGCTATTTCATATTTTGTCATCAACAGATTACCCTGATGATTAATATGCTGTATTTGAAGTCCATTCTCCTTACCCTTCATCTTTCTGATTAAATCCCAGATCTTTATGGTAGATATGTTGGGTATGAGGCTTGATACAAATTCCCTCCAGCTCTGTTCATTGGTGATCCTGCATGCTTTAGCTCGACAGATTTTAAATCTGGTCAGGGTTTCTGTTGTTGGATGTTTATTGAACATCCTCTCTGCTTTTTACCTTGCCTCAATGGCTTTTTTGCAGTCATCACTGAATCATGAGTTGGACCTATGGTGTGGCTTTGCTGATGTTTTTGGGACAGTCTTATCTGCAATTGTAATTAAGGTTTGAGTGAAGTTAAGATAAGATAAGCCTTTATTAGTCCCACAATGGGGAAATTCCAGGATTGCAACAGCACAGGGATAGCAACACTCAGAGCAACAATCAGAAGGCAAGAAAAAAAGCAAGAGCAGCTAATATACATATGTACATATTACTATAAATATATATATACACAGACACATTGTCGCTGGATGGAATAAATATATGAGTATATAAACACACAGTGCGGAGCATTGTAGCTAGATGGAATAAATATGTAGATATATAAACACCCACAGTACGGAGCATTGCAGCTAGGTGGAATAAATATGTAAATATAAAAACACACACAGTGCGGAGCATTGTAGCTAGATGGAATAATATGTAGATATATAAACACACAGTGCGGAGCATTGTAGCTAGATGGAATAAATATATAGATGTATAAATATAAAGACACCCAGTGCGGAGCATTGTAGCTAGATAGAATAATATGTAAATATATAAACACACACAGTGCAGAGCATTGTTGCTAGATGGGATGAAACAGCACAACCGTCTACTTAGTTATCCTACATGGTATGATTATGTGCCCATACATATTCTCACCCTCCATAGCGACCGGTATTTTCCTAGTTGTATGACGGAGGGGACCATTGTGCAAGTCTATTGCATCTTTTGCATTCAAAACTATTCGGTTGTTACGTCTTTTTGCTATCTCTGCGAGCAGCCCTGCTTAGGTTGTACAGTCTGACAGCCGTTGGTAGGAAGGACCTGCGAAACCTCTCGGTTGTGCACCTGGAATGATGTAGTCTGCTGCTAAATGAGCTCCTCAGTGCATTCAGTATGTCCTGCATAGGGTGGAACTCGGACTCCAGCAGAGATGACAGTTTAGTCACCGTCCTTCTCTCTCCTATCTCCTCCACCGGGTCAAGGCGCTGCCCCAGGACAGAGCTAGCTTTCTTGATCAGTTTGTTCAGTCTCTTCCTATCGGCTGCGGTAATGCCACTGCCCCAGCAGACCACTCCAAAAGTGATGGCTGATGCCACCACCGTGTCATAGAATGTCTTCAGCTGCGCTGTCCCTTCTTGTAGAGTGCGTCAGTATTGTGTGACCAGTCTAGTTTATTGTTCAGATGAACACCCAGGTACTTGTAGGATGTCACCATCTCAATGTCTGTTCCCTGTATATTTACTGGTGCTGTGAGGGGCTGCCCATGCCTGCGGCAGTCCACCACCAGCTCCTCAGTTTTCCTCGCGTTGATCTGGAGGCAGTTCCGATGGCACCAGTCCATGAAGTCCTGGATAAGCCCTCTGTACTCAGCTTCATCTCCATTGGAGATGAGGCCAACGATCGCAGAGTCATCAGAGAACTTCTGTAGATGGCAGTGTGTTGTGTGAGAAGTCTGCAGTATAAAGAGTGAACAGGAAGGGAGCCAACACCGTTCCCTGGGGGCCCCCGTGCTACCGATGATCGTGTCGGACACACAGTCCCGGGTTCTCACAAACTGAGGCCGGTTCGTGAGGTAGTCCAGGATCCATGATGACAGGTGCTGGTCCACCCCTGCGCGCAGCAGCTTGTCCTTCAGGATCATCGGTTGGATGGTGTTGAAAGCACTGGAGAAGTCAAAGAACATGATCCTCACCACATTCCCGGGCTTCTCCAGCTGGGACAGAGAACGGTGAAGGAGGAAGATCACCGCATCCTCCACCCCAATGCCATGCTGGTAGGCGAACTGGAGTGGATCCATCGCTGGTTCCACCAGGGGGTGGAGGTGAGCAAGGAGCAGTTTCTCCAGGGTCTTCATCAAGTGGGACGTCAAGGCCACCGGTCTGTAGCTGTTCAGGTCTTTGGGGTGGGAAGTTTTTGGTACAGGTACCACACAAGATGTTTTCCACAGCTGTGGTACCCTCCCCAGCTTCAGGCTCAGGTTGAAGATGTACGCCACAATCCCACACAGCTGGTCTGCACAGGACTTGAGGAGTTTTGCGCTGATGCCGTCCGGTCCCGACGCCTTCCTCGCCTTGATCTTTCTCAGCTCCGTCCTCACCTGGGTCTTAGTGAGGGTCATGTTGGGGGGCTGTGTGTTGGGAGTGGGGGGGTGTTGGTGGAGTGGGGTGTGGGCAGCAGGACTTGATGTCTTTAAAGGCAGCAGTGGTTGTTGTGCAGTCAGGGAGGAGGGCGGTTGGTCAAACCTATTGAAAAACAGATTCAGATTGTTCGCCCACTCCCTGCCCCCCCCCGTGGCCTGGGGGGAGGTATTCTGGAGCCCCGAGATGGTTTTGAGGTTTCTCCAGACCGCGCTGATGTCGCTCTGTTGCAGCTTGTCCTCCATCTTCTTCCTGAAGCTGTCCTTGCCTTCTCTGATCTTTCGCCTCAGCTCCCCCTCTTCTTCTCTCTCAGAAGTGTTTTTATCTCAGGGTTGATCCAGGGTTTGTTGTTTGAGCAACACCGTATGGTCTTGGTGGGAACGGATTTGTCCACACAGAAGCTGAGGTAGTCCGTGAAGGTGTGAGTGCGGCCATCGATGTCCTCACCATGTGGATCGCAGAGCTGCTTCCAGGCGGTGGCTTCAAAACAGCCCTTTAGAGTGTCCACTGCCTCCTCAGACCATAACTTCACTGTGCGCATGGCCGGAGGTTGTCTGTGCACTAGGGGTTTGTACACCGGCCGGAGATGAACCAAGTTGTGATCCAATCTCCCGAGTGGGGGGAGTTGTGATGAGGTGTACGCCTCCTTAGTGTTTGCGTAGAATAAGTCCAGTGTTTTATTGTCTCTAGTGTGGCATGTGACATACTGGGTAAACGTGGGTAGAATGGGAGATAGTGAAACATGGTTGAAATCACCTGAGATGAGGAGAAGAGCATCTCGGTGTTCTGTCTGCAGCCTGCTGGTTACTGAATGAATGACGTCACGCGCTGTCCCAGCGTTCGCCGTCGGATTTGCATAAACAACAATGCAGATCACGTGTGAGTATTCTCTCGGGAGATATGTAGGCCGCATGCTAAAAGCTAGCAACTCAATGTCTTTGCTGCAGTGTCGTTGTTTAACAGTGATATGTCCCGGTCTGCACCAGTTGTTGTTAACATACATTATCACTCCACCGCCCCTTGCTTTGCCACTGTCTGGTGTTCGGTCTGCCCGTATCATGTGGAAACCCTCCAGCTCAATGTTAGCATCTGCTGCTAGTTCAGTTAGCCACGTCTCAGAAAACAAAAGGAGAGAGCATTCCCGGTATATGCTATCGTAGCGGGAGATAGCCACTAGCTCATCTACCTTTCCCAGTAACGACCGTACATTCCCCATGACAATAGATGGAAGCGAGGGTCTGTACCTTATATTTTTTGTCCCCCGCCTTACTCCAGCCCAGCAGCCACGGCGTTTTCGCCTCAGTTCTCTCGGTATGTCGAGTTTTTCCGTTAGCACCGGGTGGCGGTTGAGTGCTAGCAGCTCCTCCCTACTGTATCGTCTCCTGCTATAAACAGTGGCTCCGTCCACCGGCTCAGGAGACATTTGGGACGATCTGTGTGTCCGTGACATAAATGGAGTGAAAAAAACCAGATCAAAAAGAGAGAGGGAGGGAAAAAAAGACTCAGAATTGAGCCGCTGTTGCAAAGGGCGGCCGACTCGTGTGGCGCCAGAAGTGAGTTTAAAGTTCTAAACAGAGTGACAGTGTGGTTGAGATTTTTGGCTGAATTTCTCTTTGCACAGAGAAACAAAGGAAGATCAGTTTGCTTTTCTGAGTTGCCATCGCGGAGTTCTTGATTGCGCATCCACTTCTATAGACGTCAATATTAGCGGAAAGTGGTCACTTCCACAAGGATCATCCAAGACCCGCCACGAGAATCCCAGCACTAGCTCAGGATCACATAAATAGGTCAACTGCAGTATAGGTTCCATGTCCTGGGTGTATGTGTGAGACCCATCATTCCAAAGACACAGATCATTTCAACAATAAAATCCTCCAGTATTTTTCCTCTTACATTTGAGCAAATTCCTCCCCACAGCGGATTATGACCATTAAAATCATCCATAAGGATGTATGGGGATTGTTATGTCTGTATTTGGAGCCAAGGACGAGGCCAGGTGAGGTGTCAGACTGATCACACGTTTATTATAGCGGCACTACACAGCCGTCAGGCAGAGGAGGTGGCAAAGAGACTGCCCCTCCTGCCCGCTGCCCTCTTATAGCCACAGGTGGTGGCGGAACCAGAAGGTGGAGCCGCCACCCGTACCACACAAATAAAAGACCAAACTCTAATACAACAGGGATGGCAACTGATTATGAAGGTCATCAAAATTTTCCAGTGTCACAGTCATATCTGGTGGTATATAGACAGAGCATAAGGTTATTGCTTTATGCAAAGTTAGACCAACTGCCACTGCTTGTAAGTTGGAGACTAATGCCAAGTGGCTGCGAATTAGGCCATTCTTTACTAAAATTGTTCAACCGCCAGATGGACGATGCACATTTGGACCATACCTATTATACATAGTATAATGTTTCAGAGACATGGGGTTGGTTGATAGTAGGAGAGTTTCTTGAAGGCAAAAAGCAAGGGGATTAAAACTAGCAGCTAAACGCTGCACTTCAGAGAAATTGGCCTTAAAGCCATGACAGTTCCACTGGATAATGTGCCTACTCACCATCAGGTAGGTAAAACAAAAGCACGCTCCTTATGCTTGCTTTTGGGGGAAGGGCTGCGACTACGGCAAGTCATGACTTCAGACATTTCTGCATCTAGTGGACTCTCATTCTTTTGGAATTTATTAAGACTGCGTGTCCACCAAACGCATTTTTTGTCACCCGACCGCCCTGAGCTTTTTTTTTTTTTTTTTTTCGGCATTTGTACACTGTGCTCTGGGGGGAAAAAAAGTCTGTGCCCTGTATCCCTGCAACAGATTGTCACTCTCAGCTCATCAATCCCGCTTTTCCCATTGTCAGACTTTTACAGATTTTTTAATAGCAGTCTCTAAATAACAATGGACAGGAAATGTTTTCTAGCAGCTCTGGATGTAAAATATGATGACACGGAAAGCAGGAGACTGAGTACAGACTAGTACTAGTGTCCTATGTCCCACCCACGCAGCAGTTCTGATTGGCTGCCTAAGGTCTGACATTGACGAGCTCAGCTGCAGTCTCTGAAAAGTTGAATTTTTTTCAACTCTGAGCACTCTAAGCTCCGCGACAAAAAACAGCCACCGCCAAGAGTGTTTCAGCACCATGGGCGCTCAGCGCTGAAAACGCTGGACTACATAGAGAATGAATGGAAAATAGCCACCCAGAGCTGAAAAAACACATTTGGTGGACATGCAGCCTTACTTGGCTTGATTTTGCCTGAGTAGAGGAGCTAGATGTTTTTTTTCTTTTGATGACTGATTTTGTTCTGCGGACTTACTTAAGACTTTGACTTAAGGGTTGGCTTGTTGTAGTCAGGCTTTGAGTACTCGTTTTACATTTAACTGGGACTCCAGAATTTTTAATATTACTTAATAATGAGGGCTTATCTTTAGTTAACCAGGTCAGACCTGTCTGGCACTCAGCAGGCTGCATCTTACGTTTCACAACAGAGGAGAAAGTCTGCTGGAATTTGTACTTTGGGAAACCTTCTACCAGTTTATGTGCCTCAGGGTAGCTAATTTTCTTAGTACATTTGACAGTATGAATTTCCTTTTTCTTGATCCAACAAGGGCATTCCTTCAATGATACTGCATGATTGCCTAAACAGCTACAGTGATCCCTCACTTATCGCGGTTAATGGGTTCCAGAACCGACCGCGAAAAGTGAAAAACCGCGAAGTAGCGTCACCCCTAATGACGTCATCCATAAATAATACGTACGTTCATTCTCTCACTCTCTCTCTCTCTGATACATGTGTGTGTGTGTGTGTACGTGTACATACATACGTAGATGTAAATAAAGTGTACATAAATATGTTTTTAGAACTCTTTTATTCTTATAACAAGATACGTAACTCAAGATGAAGATGATTTACTTCACAGGTTAATGAGAGCTTTACTGCTCCTCAGGTGACGCCTCATCGTCAGGTGCTAGAGGCGCAGGATCGTCGAGGGCAGCTGGAGAAGCTGCAGGAGGCGGCGTAGTGGCTCGACGGGAAGACTATTTCGCACAAAATGGCACAAGAGAACAGCAAAAAGTTCCACGCGGCTAGACTACGTAACACGAGCGATAAAGAGCAATGAATGCGGTCTTCCTTCCCTTCATGGGCGCTCGGCAGGGAGAGGAGGTGGGTGAAACGTCTCGGCCAATCAGCTTGCGGGGTGAAACGTCTCGGCCAATCAGCTTGCGAGATTTCCGAGCCAAGCCAACACGAGACAACAGAGAGGTGGATTTTTTGAGTTGTGCGGCTCTCCGTGTTGATACCTGATGGTCTAATGTAGTCTCCCTGCCTTCTGCTAGCGCCCGCCCATTATTTCTCAATTTTGAATTTTTGATGAATATTTTTGAAAAATCCGCGATGCACTGAGGGCGCGAAAGGTGAAGCGCGAAGTAGCGAGGGATCACTGTATTACATTTGGGAGGTGCTGTGCAGGCCAACTCATGCCTTTCTTCTCCACATTTGCAGCAGACTGGTTTATTCTTACATCCTGCGGAGCCATGGCCAAACTTTTGGAAGTTAAAACATCTCAATGAGTATGGAATAAAGGTATCAACAGTTACACTCAGGTATCCTATTTGGATTCTTTTTGGGAGTTGATGCCAGTTGAACGTCAGAATGTAAGTGCCAGCTTTTACTGTTTGCCCATCTTTTTTAATGGTTATTCTCTTCATGTGTTACTCCATGTTGTTGCAGTTCTGAGGCTATTTCATCCTCTTCCATATCGTGGAGTTCTCTAGTACGAATTGCTCTTTTGCAGCTGTTTAGAAAAAGGGTGAGGAAAAGCCCTCACTGGAACACCAGCCAGCACATCACACCGTAACAAATTTTCAGCATGGGATTTCTTTGACCATTCCACCAAAATCTGGCCCGACCTCAGTTTTTTAACATCCTTAACTGACCCCGCAACACCTGAAATTCCTTTCTGTACAGCAAAAGGGGACAGCTTAGAAAGAGGCATATCTGATGAGAGCGACTCCAAAACAATAAGCCTCGGCCAATTATCACCGTATGAAAGAGTCATACTGCTAATTCCTGCGTCATCCAAATCACCTTCCAACATTCGTTTTTTAGGAGTTTGTTTAGTAGCCATATTTTATAGTGTATGATTCATCAGCCCTGCTCCCCACCCTCCTCGGAGCCCTACAAGGGGATGCACAGAGCCGCGGACTTCCTGCAGGTTATGCACCAGGGATACAGGGAAGGTATACTCGAGCAATGAAGCACAAAAGTGGAAATTACTCAACTGACCCTCCGCCATAGGCTTCTGGGATTCGGAGATGTTACACTGACAAAAGACATCCCAGATTAGACCTTGACAAGCCGATTGATTGGACCGGGCCCTTCCAACCTCCCATCTAAGTGATGTAGGAGCCAAAGCGCTGTGTTGGACTTGTGAGAGCCGCAGCAAGACACATTCCTCAAGAACCAGGACCTCTTCCTCCACTGACACGGGTTGCAACTCACGGCAAACAAGTTGCCCCATTTGTCACCTCATATGATCAGCAAGGGGGTGCTAGGAACCACTTTGACCCTGGGTCCCCTTAGGGGATTATAACACACAAAGTTGATAGAGAGTTTTATCGTGACCCTGGCAAGGGAGACTAACAGGTACTAGTCCTTGCCTAAAGGACACCTGGGAGTATCAGCGATGGTTAAGACAGGGATGGCAACAGGAAATTCTGATTTCAGCTGAAATCTAATTTGGTCGATTGACTTATGGGGGGGCCGGGGGGGTGCAGCCCCCTGAAGCTGAGAGGTTTTCAGTAAAACAGAAGTAATTTAGACTGAAAAAAATGATAAAAAAAAAAAATGAAATACTAGACTTAGATAAATCATTAAATTTAATGAAAAGTTAACTTACTTTTTCTTCAATGTTGTCTCACTGTCTTTAGTCCAACATATTTAACAGTTCTATAAGAGTTTATTACACTATTTACACTGGTCACCAAGTCACTTCTAATGTGAAACTTTCTTCCTTTTGGCAGCAAGCTGTGTCAGTCTCTGAACTTTGAACTTCATCTCCTTTTCTGGTTTCTTCAGAAATTGTCCGAGTGTTTCTGTTACCTCGTCGAACTTTGAGCCAATTTTCACCTTTACCGTCACTTTTCTCTCAAGCCAATTCCATCGGAACTTATTTTTGACACTTTTGTCTATTTCTAGCACTGATGACTCCTGATCCTTCGATAAAAATCTCATAACTCCGCTGAAAACGATACCGAAAGCTCAGAATTCCACCACGAACCAGGGATGTGATTTGGGGTTGGGGAAATTATCTGAAAATTTAGCAGGGGGTCTGGGGGATGCAGTCCCCCAGCGGAGTCCGGGGCAGAGCCTCGGTGGGGGGGGGGGGGGGGGGGCAAGGGGGGCGAAGCCCCCTGAAGCTCCTGGGTTTATATGATTTTTACAGGGATGGCAACAGGAAATTCTGATTTCAGCTGAAATCTAATTTGGTCGATTGACTTACGGGGGGCCGGGGGGGCGCAGCCCCCCTGAAGCTGGGAGGTTTTCAGTAAAACAGAAGTAATTTAGACTGAAAAAAATGATTAAAAAAATGAAATACTAGACTTAGATAAATCATTAAATTTAATGAAAAGTTAACTTACTTTTTCTTCAATGTTGTCTCACTGTCTTTAGTCCAACATATTTAACAGTTCTATTAGAGTTTTTTACACTATTTACACTGGTCACCAAGTCACTTCTAATGTGAAACTTTCTTCCTTTTGGCAGCAAGCTGTGTCAGTCTCTGAACTTTGAACTTCATCTCCTTTTCTGGTTTCTTCAGAAACTGTCCGAGTGTTTCTGTTACCTCATTGAACTTTGAGCCAATTTTCACCTTTACTGTCACTTCGCTCCCCGAAGCTCCTGGGTTTTTATGATTTTTAAGTACCAGAACTGTGCTTACATGACATAAAACAAACAGCTGAATGCCACTTATTACTGTATAATATTGACTTATGTTCCAAGAAGATAGCATTCCTAAACTAGAAAAGCACTCAGAGCGCATCCCTCCGCCAAGGCTCCTTCCGTTTGTCATGGATCAACTCCAGAATGTAATGGGTTTGTGTGTAGGCCTATAGCCACTTGTGGTGAAAATTGCATCAAAGTCTGTCCATCAGTTTTGGAGTATTGTTGCTAACACACTGTGAGAAGATAAGAGCCTTGGCTGAGGTATGAATTCTCAGATCATCACCAAAATAAAATGGGTTCCTCTCTAGCCCAAGAACCACCTCTGGTGAAAATTTTATCCAAATCCATCCAGTAGTTTTTGTGTAATCCTGCTGCACAAATACAAAAAAGCCCTTGGTGGAGGTATGCACTCTCAGATCATCACCAAAATCTAATCATCTGTTCCCCATGCCATTGCACACCTTTCCTGAAAATTTCATGAAAATCCGTCCATCACTTTTCCTTGCTAACAAACACAGACAGACAAACCAACGCCGATGAAAACATAACCTCCTTGGCGGAGGTAAATATTCCAACAAACATTATCCATCACATGCTTTAACACTTGATCAAATCAAAATCAGTTAATTTTATCTATTCCATAATAGAAATAAAATTCCAACATACCATTACTTTTTATAATTTCAGCATTCATTTCAGATCACCAGTTTCAATCTCCATTGAGTCTTGAGCAGCTCATTTTCCTCCCCCGCGCAGCCCAGCTCATACAGCCTTGTACGCTGCACTCAAACGGGAACCGGCGGACAGAGTCGACTGGACTCCTGAACGGGAGCAGGCGTTCTGAGGTTAAAACAGCGCTCATTACCCACGTCTCGGCGGCCGTCGTGGAGCAATGCGTTGCCGGTTCTTGGCAGCCGCTCACCTTTTTTTTAAGCAGGTCTTTGCACGACAGTGAGCGTAAATACAGCGTGTTCGACAGAGAGTTAATGGCTCTCTACCTGGCATACGCCACTTCCGGTTCTGGCTGAAAGGGCACACTTTAACTGCGTTTGTGGACCACAAGCCGCTAACGTACTTAACGTACATATAATATAAAAATAAAGCGGAATTCGGTGAATTACCGGAAAAATCACATCCCTGAGAACAAGCCAAAATCAATTTTTGACAAAGCATACGAGCCATTTGATTGGTCCAATCGTTTGCAACTATCCAATCGCAGGGCTGTTTACAATACAGCAGTAGCTTGAGTACATCCGGGTTATCGCGAGACTTTGGGGAAGCGCCGAGCGCGTATGTTTTTTTTTCCCCAAACTTTATTGAGAACAAGGTAAAGGTAAAAAATTATGACATAGATGATGATAAAATCGGCGGAAATCCACGGATCGGCGGAAAATTGCCATCCCTGTTTTTAAGTACCAGAACTGTGCTTAAAAGACATAAAACAAACAGCTGAATGCCACTTATTACTGTATAATATTGACTTATGTTCCAAGAAAATAGCATTCCTAAAATATTCCAACAAGCATTATCCATCACATGCTTTAACACTTGATCAAATCAAAATCTGTTAATTTTATCTATTCCATAATAGAAATAAAATTCATTCATACCATTACTTTTTATAATTTCAGCATTCATTTCTTTCAATTTCATCTATCAGAGATAAAATCAATCAGATTCTTCCCACAGTTAACTTAAATACTGTAACTATCACAACTCCTTCTATTGATGTCTGTCTTGATGAGTTTACTCCAATCGACCTTTGTGAGTTAGACAAAATAGTTTCCTCATCCAAACCTTCAACTTGTCTTTTAGACCCTATTCCTACCAGGTTATTTAAAGAAGTCTTCCCACTTATTGGTAGCTTTATTATTCATATAATCAATTCTTCATTAACTTTAGGCCATGTACCGCAGGCTTTTAAAATGGCTGTAATTAAACCCTTACTCAAAAAGCCAACGCTAGATCCAGGAGCTTTAGCTAACTATAGACCAATTTCTAATCTCCCTTTCATTTCAAAAATCTTAGAAAGAGTTGTTGCTACGCAATTATTTGACCACCTGCAGGGAAATGGTTTACTTGAAGAGTTTCAATCTGGGTTTAGAATCCATCATAGTACTGAAACAGCCTTAGCGAAGGTCACTAACGACCTCCTCATTGCATCTGATAATGGACTAGTTTCTGTACTTGTCCTTTTAGACCTTAGTGCAGCTTTTGATACTATTGATCATAATATTCTACTTGATAGATTAGAACACTATGTTGGACTTAATGGAACTTCGTTGCAGTGGTTTAGATCTTATTTATCTGATAGGTTCCAGTTTGTTCATCAAGCCAGATGATAGTAATCAATTAGCCAAGTTAGAAGCCTGTCTTAAGGAAATCAAAGCTTGGATGACTTGTAATTTCCTGCTATTAAATTCAGATAAGACTGAAGTCATTCTTGTTGGTCCAAAAAACCTTAGAAATTCCTTTCCAAATCAAACTTTCAGTTTGGATGCAGTTACTCTTTCTCTTAATAGCTCTGTGAGGAACCTTGGAGTTATTTTTGATCAGGATTTGTCCTTCAATTTACATATTAAATTTGTTTCTAAGACTGCCTTCTATCATTTACGTAATATTGCCAAGATTAGGAGCATCTTGTCTCAGAGTGATGCTGAGAAGCTGATCCACGCTTTTGTTAGCTCGAGATTAGATTATTGTAATTCTTTATTATCAGGCTGTCCTAAAACATCTTTAAAAAGTCTTCAGCTGATCCAAAATGCTGCAGCAAGGGTTTTAACAGGTACTAGAAAGAGAGATCATATCTCTCCGGTTCTGGCCTCCCTTCATTGGCTTCCCATAGAGTTTAGAATTAAGTTTAAAATCCTTCTTCTTACTTACAAAGCTCTAAACAATCAGGCTCCTTTTTATTTAAAAGATCTGATACTACTGTATTATCCTAACAGAGCACTACGCTCCCAAAATGCAGGATTACTTTTAATACCTAGAATCTCCAAAAGTACAATGGGAGGCAGAGCCTTCAGTTATCAAGCTCCTCTCCTGTGGAATCAGCTGCCAATCTGGATTCGGGAGTCAGACTCGATCTCTGTTTTTAAGAATAGGGCTAAAACCTACCTTTTTGATATAGCCTACAATTAGGGAGGGATCATGTGTTTCTGAACCCTCCCTTAGTTATGCTGCTAATAGGTTTAGTCAGCCGGGGGACCTCCAGTAATGCACTGGGACTCACTCCTTTCCTCACTCTCTATGAAATATTTTTTTTTGCTGGTCATTAACATTTGTTTGTTCTCTCCCATAGATTGAGTTCCCATTGTGCTGTTTGCTCTCTACATGTCTGTTCTTTTCTTCTTCTCTATCCCCTCACCCCCCAGCCAGTCGCAGCAGATGACTGCCCCTCCCTGAGCCTGGTTCTGCTGGAGGTTTCTTCCTGTTAAAAGGGAGTTTTTCCTCTCCATCGTCGCCAAGTGCTTGCTCACAGGGGATCGCCTGATTGCTGGGGTCTTTCTGCAACTGTGGGGGTCCCCCCCTACAGCTGATAGTGCTATGAGATGACTGTTGTTGTGAAATGGCACTATATAAATAAAGTTGAATTGAATTGAATTTCAGATCACCAGTTTCAATCTCCATTGAGTCTTGAGCAGTTCATTTTGCACAATCACTGATGTAGCCAAGTCTTAGAAATATTCAGAGGTTATGAGTCAATGTCCACTGTGCACTGTCAATTTCAAACTGTTTGGAATCATATAAGTAATCTAACTAAATTGTTTTGCTATTTTTTCTCTCCTCAACATCAATGTCAGGGCGCTGCGGGAGTTTTGGGGGATGGTTAATTTTTATAACCGTTTCCTCCCCCGCGCAGCCCAGCTCATACAGCCGTTGTACGCCGCACTCAAGAAACGGAAACCGGCGGACAGAGTCGACTGGACTCCTGAGCGGGAGCAGGCGTTCTCTGAGGTTAAAACAGCTCTGGCAAACGCTGCACTACTGGCGCACCCAGACCTGGCGGCTCGGATAGCGCTCACTACCGACGCCTCGGACATGGGCATAGCGGCCGTCATGGAGCAATGCGTTGCCGGTTCTTGGCAGCCGCTCACCTTTTTTAGTAGGTCTTTGCACGACAGTGAGCGTAAATACAGCGTGTTCGACAGAGAGTTAATGGCTCTCCACCTGGCCATACGCCACTTCCAGTTCTGGCTGAAAGGGCGCACCTTCACTGCGTTGGTGGACCACAAGCCGCTAACGTACTTAACTAACTAACTAACCTGCACTTATATAGCGCTTTTCTAGTCACAAAGACCACTCAAAGCGCTTTCATTAATACTAACCCTCTATTCTAAGGGCCTATAGGAAACAGATATCTAGGGACAATTTAGAACAGCCAATTAACCTAACATGCATGTCTTTGGCATGTGGGAGGAAACCGGAGAAATCCCGGAGTAAACCCACGCAACACGGGGAGAACATGCAAACTCCACACAGATCACTGTTGGTCGGGGGCTGGGATCGAACCCACGATCCCACGATCCCCACAATCCCCCGGCCAAGGGTAAACTGTGCTGCCGCAGTGCTAACCACTGCGCCACCGTGCAGCCCAAAGATAAAAAAAAAAGCGGAATTCGCCGAATTAGCGGAAAAATCACATCCCTGAGAACACGAAGCCATGAATTTTTGACAAAGCATACAACGAGCCATTTGACTGGTCCAATCGTTTGCAACTATCCAATCGCAGGGCTGTTTACAATACAGCAGTAGCTTGAGTACAAAACATCCGGGTTATCGCGGGAGACTTGACCCGGGGAAGAGCCGAGCGCTTATGTAATCGTGTTGATTTTCGCTAAAATCGGTAACAATAAGGTACCTTACCCCCCCCTAAAATTTTCTCAATGGATTTAGACGATTCACAGAAATGATCAATTTGAAAATAAATCGGCGGAAATCCACGGATCGGTGGAAAATTGCCATCCCTGTTAAGAGGCACTCCATCATCCTCCTAGTCCAACAGACCCCCTCGCCCGGATGCAGTTTAACATCATACCCAGGACGGATCAACAACTAGACCGTCAGTGTCGGAGTAACTTATTCTGGGTGATGAACCCAACCCAAGGTCACCAAGAGCCTTCACTTTCTTCTCCACACACACAAAACATTTATACAGTGCAGGCATACTCAAAGCTGAACTGACACATACTGAGTTTGTGACCGGAGACCTTGACAATAACCAGTATGCAGATCCACTTGATGGTCATTGTGTGTGACTATAATTAACATCTGGGCAATTGCTAAGGAGAAATAGTGATTCTCAAGAAATATAGATGACAGACCTGTAAAGCACCATGGCATTAACTCATTTCACCTTCACCGGAATGGGCTAATGAATAATTGTGTACCAAGAAAGGCATGCTTTGTCTTCAAATGGAAAGCTAGAAATAACAATGATATGAGTTACTTATTTCATATAAATGTAGACACATTAAAATTACTTTAAAGGTTGTCTTGCAGTCTAGTGGTTGTGACGTATACTATGAGAGCATGTTGCTAAACTGCAGTGATCTCTGGTTCCATTCTCAGCAGGGTTGATCTTTTCCTGCATTACTCTGCTCTACTCTCCTCCCTATTTCCTGTCTCTGTCTTCACCATCTCTAACCTATAAAGGCAAAAATCTCCAACAAAAAAAGAAAAGATTTTACAGAGCTATTTACTAGAGTCCAATTACAGTTTCCTGATATTAAAAAAAATGCTGCCGATATGCTCAAAAACAAAACCAAACTAAAAGGTTATTAATGATTAGTATTATTCCACACTAATGATATACCTGCACTCCGATGTCTCTTTTCCATCCAGATGTAACAGTTGGACTGAGCCACACCCGTCTGGGAGTCCAGGAAGGGCATGAGGATGCTGCGCTCAGCACACAGACGTGCATTGTAACTGTGACACTGCTCCATGGCATCTCTGTAATACTGCTCACCAAGCCTGAGATGAACACAAATTAGACACAGACAGGTCAAATAAAAATCATTATAAGATAATGCAAATCAAAAAGCATTAGTATAATCCCCTTAGCATTCCAGCCAATTTCTCAAAAAACGCCTGTAAATAACATACCCAAAGTAAGGCTACGTGTCCACGAGTAATGTTACGCTCAACACTGCCTACTCGACCCTGATTCGAGCAATATGAAACGGAAGTGTCGTGAGCTGTGTCTCGAGCTCTGTTTCAGCATGCCCAGTCACATGACCATAGTGAGCAAGGTCTTGTTATGTCAGTCACATTACATGACTCATGGGCTCATGGTAAGTTCATTTCCATTCCAAAGGAGTGATTCACCACTCAAACTGTGGGTTTTTTGAGAGGAGCAGATTTGTTGTTATTACTGCATTTGCCATTTGAATGTCAGGGAGAGTATTACACAAGTTAGAATTAGGTTCAGTAACATTAAACAAAAACATTACATTTACTGAATATTACACAGAGATAAGATAAGATAAGATAAGCCTTTATTAGTCCCACAACGGGGAAATTCCAGGACTGCAACAGCACAGGGATAGCAACACTCAGAGCAACAATCAGAAGGCAAGAAAAAAAAAAAAAACAAGCAAGCAAGAGCAGCTAATATACATATGTACATATTACTATAAAATATATACACACACACACACAGACACACAGTGCAGAGCATTGTAGCTGGATGGAATAAATATATGAATATATAAACACACAGTGCAGAGCATTGTAGCTAGATGGAATAAATATGTAAATATATAAACACCCACAGTACGGAGCATTGCAGCTAGGTGGAATAAATATGCAAGTATATAAACGCACACAGTGCGGAGCATTGTAGCTAGATGGAATAAATATATAGATATATAAAAACACAGTGCGGAGCATTGTAGCTAGATGGAATAAATATATAGATATATAAATATGAACACACCCAGTGCTGAGCATTGTAGCTAAATGGAATAAATATGTAAATATATAAACACACACAGTGCAGAGCATTGTTGCTAGATGGGATGAAACAGCATAACCCTGTACTTAGTTATCCTACATGGTATGATTATGTGCCCATACATATTCTCACCCTCCATAGCGACCGGTATTTTCCTAGTTGTATGCCGGAGGGGACCATTGTGTAAGTCTATTGCATCTTTTGCATTTAAAAACTATTAGTTTGTTACGTCTTTTTGCTATCTCTGCGAGCAGCCCTGCTTAGGTTGTACAGTCTGACAGCCGTTGGTAGGAAGGACCTACGAAACCTCTCGGTTGTGCACCTGGGATGATGTAGTCTGCTGCTAAATGAGCTCCTCAGTGCATTCAGTACGTCCTGCATAGGGTGGAACTCGGACTCCAGCAGAGATGACAGTTTAGCCACCGTCCTTCTCTCTCCTATCTCCTCCACCGGATCAAGGCGCTGCCCCAGGACAGAGCTAGCTTTCTTAATCAGTTTGTTCAGTCTCTTCCTATCGGCTGCTGTAATGCCACTGCCCCAGCAGAACACTCCAAAAGTGATGGCTGATGCCACCACCGTGTCATAGAATGTCTTCAGCAGCGCCCCTTGTACACCAAAAGACCTGAGTCTCCTCAGCAGGAACAGCCTGCGCTGTCCCTTCTTGTAGAGTGCGTCAGTATTGTGTGACCAGTCTAGTTTATTGTTCAGATGAACACCCAGGTACTTATAGGATGTCACCATCTCGATGTCTGTTCCCTGTATATTTACTGGTGCTGTGAGGGGCTGCCCATGCCTGCGGCAGTCCACCACCAGCTCCTTAGTTTTCCTTGCGTTGATCTGGAGGCAGTTCCGATGGCACCAGTCTACGAAGTCCTGGATAAGCCCTCTGTACTCAGCTTCATCTCCATTGGAGATGAGGCCAACGATCGCAGAGTCATCAGAGGACTTCTGTAGATGGCAATGTGTTGTGTTGTGTGAGAAGTCCGCAGTATAAAGAGTGAACAGGAAGGGAGCCAGCACCGTTCCCTGGGGGCCCCCCGTGCTACTGATGATCGTGTCGGACACAGAGTCCCGGGTTCTCACAAACTGAGGCCGGTTCGTGAGGTAGTCCAGGATCCATGATGACAGGTGCTGGTCCACCCCTGCGCGCAGCAGCTTGTCCTTCAGGATCATCGGTTGGATGGTGTTGAAAGCACTGGAGAAGTCAAAGAACATGATCCTCACCATATTCCCGGGCTTCTCCAGGTGGGACAGAGAACGGTGAAGGAGGAAGATCACCGCATCCTCCACCCCAATGCCATGCTGGTAGGCGAACTGGAGTGGATCCATCGCTGGTTCCACCAGGGGGCGGAGGTGAGCAAGGAGCAGTCTCTCCAGGGTCTTCATCAAGTGGGACGTCAAGGCCACCGGTCTGTAGCTGTTCAGGTCTTTGGGGTGGGAAGTTTTTTGGTACAGGTACCACACAAGATGTTTTCCACAGCTGTGGTACCCTCCCCAGCTTCAGGCTCAGGTTGAAGATGTACGTCACAATCCCACACAGCTGGTCTGCACAGGACTTGAGGAGCTTTGCGCTGATGCCGTCCGGTCCCGACGCCTTCCTCGCCTTGATCTTCCTCAGCTCCGTCCTCACCTGGGTCCTGGTCAGGGTCAGGATAGGGGGCTGTGTGTTGGGGGTGGGGGGGTGTTGGTGGAGTGGGGAGTGGGCAGCAGGACTTGATTTCTTTAGAGGCAGCAGTGGTTGTTGTGCAGTCAGGGGGGAGGGCGGTTGGTCAAACCTATTGAAAAACAGATTCAGGTTGTTCGCCCACTCCCTGCCCCCCGTGGCCTGGGGGGAGGTATTCTGGAGCCCAGAGATGGTTTTGAGGTTTCTCCAGACCCCGCTGATGTCGCTCTGTTGCAACTTGTCCTCCATCTTCTTCCTGAAGCTGTCCTTGCCTTCTCTGATCTTTCTCCTCAGCTCCCTCTGTACGGACTTCAGCATCTCCCTATTCCCCGACCTGAAGATCCTCTTCTTCTCTCTCAGAAGTGTTTTAATCTCAGGGTTACATACATACATACACACACTAGAAGACAGATAGACAGAGTGGTTTGTGTGGTTGAGAGAGTGTCAATCTTTTTAAAGTGTAGGGCAGGGGTGTCCAATAATGTGCCACGGAGGGAAAAGACCCTGCAGGCTCTCTCTTCTACCCAGTCTCTTCAGCAGGTGTTTTCACTTATCAGCAACCAGTGGGCAAAAATTCAGTGGAATCTGCTGCTGAAGACACTGGTTGGAGGTAACGCCTGCAGGGTCTTCACCCTCCATGACACATGACTGGACACCGCTGGTGTAAAGTGTGTTTTAGTGAGTCAGTGCATGTGGGTGGCAAAAGGTTAGGAGGTAGAGCGGGTCGTCCAATAACCAGAGGGTTGGTGGTTCGAATCCTGCTCTCCGCAGTAGGGGTGAGGAAAAAAAAAAGATCGATTCAGCGATGGATCGCGATACTTGGCACTGGCGACAATGCATCGATCCATAAAGGCACAGATCAATCTTATTTTTTTTTTAAAAAATCCGCACACATATACTTTTGGGTTATCAGTTAATCAATGGCGTTTTCAGTCCACTACATGGTGCAAAACAAACACCCAGTTAAGTGAAGTCATAGCTTATCTTTGTGATTTGCAGCCAGCTATGAAAGTTAGGAAGCAGTTAGCTCAAATGTTGGGCCTTTTGTGGATTTTATAACAAAGACAGAAAGAAAGACCTTAGCATGACACACAACCCGCAAGAAGCACTGCACGAAAAAAAATGAAAAAAAACCCAACAAAACCTCAGAATACGGTGGGCCACACACATCTCGGAGCAGCATTAGCAACGGCTAAGCTAAAGAGACACTGACATGGAGCTTTTTCTCCAAGCATCAAGTAACTAAAGTTTATTTATAAAGTGCTTTTCAGAGACATAGTCACAACGTGCTGCACAATAAAATGGAAAAAAAGGAAGTTGATAGATAAAAATAATTTTAAAAATACAAAAACAAGTTAAAACACTACAAAAGCACTCGGAGAGCGCAGACCTCCGCCAAGCGCCACAGTTCCCCCCCATACAGTGTTTGTGTGTACGTTTTCAGATTCCTTGACCATGAAAACATATGACTGGCAATTGGATTCACAATGATAGGATTAGTGGTTCAGTTGTAAAAGCATTACCTCCTTGGTGGAGGTAATAAACTGAAGTGTTGCTGTTGTGTCCATCTCCTCCATCTGCAAACTCCCAGGCTGCGGGCGTTGCAATTCATCGCACAACCGCGTACAACCCACAGGCCAATGGGTTATGCGAGCGTTTTCATAGATCACTGAAAGGAGCACTCTGGGCTTCACTGACTGATGCAAATTGGGTAGACAGGTTGCCGTGGGTTTTATATTGGGGTTGCGCTCCGCGGCAAAAGAGGATTTAGAAGCTTCCCCGGCAGAGAGCTTGTTTTTGCGCAGCCACTATGGCTGCCCAGGGAATTTCTGCCAAATAATCCGGCGCCAGACAGCTGCCCGTCTCAGCTTTTGCAGCGTAGCGCAAACACAGGCACGCTGCTGGGCCCGGCCCACCACTGTTTTTCGCGTGCTTTTGTGCCTAAAACTTTGAAGAACGCGGAGTTCGTGTTTGTCAGACACGACGACCAGCGCCCTCCATTGCGCCTGCACACATGTTGAAAATGGCCGTATCTCACAATGTTAAAGAATCCTTTAAAAAATTCCTGTATCCAGACGGTGATCCGGATCATCCCCAAAATTTAATCAGTTCTTCCTTGTACCATTTCCAACAACGCCTGAAAGTTTCATGGAAATCCGCCCAAAACTTTTTGAGTTATCTTGCTAACCAACAGACAAACAGACAGACAGACAAACAGACAAACGCTGGCAAAAACATAATCTCCTGCGGCCTACGGCCTGGCGGAGGTAACAAGATTAAAATAATTTAAAAATATCAGACTTGCCATTAAAAAGCAGTTGAAACTCAACGGAATGCCTTGTTAAAAAAGTTTTGAGCTGCTTATTAAAAGAGTCCACAGAAATAGCTAAACGTATCAGCTAAACGTATTCCAAACACCACCGTCCCTGTGTGCAAAGACGTGTCTCCATGGAAAATGAAACCCCGAGAATACTCTGTTATATAAAAGAGATGTCAACAGTTTTACTTTGGGACATGATTTGAGGTTGAATAAAGTGAAAAAAATTTTTGAAATATATCGGATTGTGATACTTGATTATCGCAATATCATGATTATCGTTGAATCGTGACAGCATTGAATCATAACCCAAGAATCGCAATCTGAATCGAATCACAAGGTCCCTCACGCCCACCCACCCACCCTTACTTCCCAGCCATCCTGTCGTTGTGTCCCTGGGCAGGACACTTTACCCACCTTGGCTCCAGTGTCCATGACACTGGGTATTAAAGTATATAAATGTTCAGTCGTGGTCGGAGTGTCTAAATGGGTTAGGACGTAGTGGGGTGGAATGCAGAAATGAGAACCTACATTTCCACTGAAATACCCCACTTATAGCACAGTGTCTCTCCAACAGCCTCTCCTAACCAAATCCTACTGTCTGGTTTCCCATTCCGACCCTGTTTTCACTAAATGACAGAGGGTGTCAGCGAGTCTCTGGCACTATTACCAGGTTGCTCTGGGTAGGTGGGGCTCATCAGACTTGGGTGTCAGTCCACCTAGGAGAAGGACCACTCTGATTTCAAATCTGGGCAGGTGGTGCCCGTTAGCCTTGGCCGGCAAACTACCTAGGAAAAGGTAAACTCTAATTCCAAACCTCCGCTGCCTTGCGGCTATACCTGATTACAGGAAAGGCTTCGGGAGTAAACCTCGAGGAAAAATCCGGAGTGGAGCCCTAAGGCGGTTGGCAGACGCTCAGCATTACTTCCGGCAACTCCTGCAGTGGAACTGGTCCCAAACTGTATTGGATCATCCTTTCCTTTGGACTCAGCCAGTGACACCGAGATGGGGACACTGACGTATGGGCAGCCCAGTGTCTCCATACTACCCCGGCCAGGCTTTTTAGCGCAAACTGTAAAGGCCACTCCAGCGGTGTCACAAGATTCCGGCACAACATGGGACGAGGCAGTTACCGGTTATAAGCTCCAAATGATTGGCGTAGGGAGGAGCGCCAGGGGTCTCGTCCGATGGTGGGAGAAGCCTTCGCAGCTTCATTGGGCAGCTACCGCCTGCCTCAAGCTGGGCAGCCCCCAGCCAGTAAGGTGCCACCCCGCCATGGCTTGCCTGCTCTACTGGGTGCGTAGAGCTTAGGGGTCTCTCCCGACAAGCAAGCATCAATCTGCACCAGGCAGTCAAAAGGAGAAACATACGAAGACTCCAGCTCTTCGATTTGCAAGCTGGAACGTTCGCACCATGCGCCCCGGACTTACCGCTGATCTCCAACAAATGGATGACTCTTGCAAGACCACCATCATCAATAAGGAACTAGCACGACTTAACATCAATGTTGCCTGCCTTCACGAAACCCGCCTGGCCGACAGCAGCTTTCTTAGAGAATCAGACTACACCTTTTATTGGCAGGGCCTGTCCCAGGACAAGTCCAGGCAGCATGGTGTAGGTTTTGCAGTGAGGAACTCACTGATCGCCACCACAGAAACCCCTACAGGAGGGTATGACAGAATCCTCGCCCTCCGCATGAAGACATTGTCGGGCTTTGTGAACATCCTTTCTGTGTATGCCCTGACCCTCACGTCCACTCCAGAAGCCAAAGATCAGTTCTACGAGGCTCTAGAGGAAGTGCTATCTAGAATCCCCCGCTCTGGAGGCTTATTTTTGCTAGGTGATTTCAACGCTTGCATCGGAGCAGACTGGCAAGTGTGGCCATCCTGTCTTGGCCACTTTGGCATAGGCAGGATGAACGAGAGCGGACAGAGGCTGTTGGAATTCTGTTGTCATCACGGCCTCTGCATTACAAACTCCTGCTTCAAGTGTAAAGAGCTGTGGCAAGTGTCTTGGAGACACCCCTGGTCCCATCACTGGCACTAGCTAGATCTTGTCATCACTGGAAGAGTGGACCTCAGCTTTGTTCTTCACACGAGAAGCTATCACAGCGCTGATTGTGATACAGATCATTCCCTTGTTGCCAGTAAGGTCAGAGTAAAGCCAAGGAAGATCTGCCATGCCAAGACTAAGGGTCACCCCCGCATCAACACCTGCGGAATTTCCGATCCGACCAAGGCTCAGACCTTCGCTGACAGCTTTCAGAGGAAACTTGAAACTCACCTCCAGTCCGATATCGCAGGCGACGTGGACGCCAAATGGAACCACCTTCGCGACGCCATCTATGACTCAGCCATGACCGCATTCGGAAAGAAAGAACGCAAGAATGCTGACTGGTTTGAGGCTCACTGGGATGAAATGCAGCCAGTCACAGAAGCCAAAAGAGAAGCAATGCTGGCACACAAGCAGAACCCTTGTCCTGGCACACACGACACCCTTTGAGCAGCAAGGAGCAAGGCACAGCAGATTTCTCGCCGTTGCACCAGTGAGTACTGGCAGAACCTGTGCACCAACATCCAGGTAGCTGCTGATTCTTCCTGCTGCCTTCAGAGAGAGCAGTCGCATTTTTCCTCCCTCCTCCTATCCTGCCTTCCTGACCTAATCCCAGCTTGCTGCGTCTGAGTGAGTGTCTGTGCCGTCTCACCATCTTGCTGATCTCAACCCAAATGGAAAATACGGAAAATGGATATAAGCTGGGCTTTAAACGCAACTGACACCACCTTTTCAAACAGAAAATTGGGCCCGGGGGAGCCCAAATGTGGAGAGACCCATGGATTGGAACTCATGTGTCTGTGTGATTCGACTGAAGATGTAGAAAAACATCTACCTGTTTTGGCTTTACGATCACAGGATTTCTGCTGATTGGGCTTTGGAGTTCTCCTGGTGTATCGAAAATTTAACTGGAAGAGCTAATCAAAATGCGGACCCGGCGGAGCTGCTTCTCAATAATTCGACCAGATGGGGAGTGCACGAAATAGCGGCAAATGATCAACATGGAATTTACCATCTGCATGCACTGTAGAGAGATGGACTCTACCGGACATGTTCATCTGTGTTTAGAAGGGGAAACATCTGGAGTCGCTTCGTGCTCTCCAGGGAATGATATGAATTTAAAGCCAGTGAATGTTAATTTGAATTGTAAGCTCAGAATATGAGAAGAGGGAAATCCTATACTCTGTCTGTGCAGATTCGGCCTTGAATCGGCGCCCCTGGATAACTCACTCCTCCAGAGTTGAGATAAGCGGATGTGTCAGCTGGCTCTGCTAACCCAAACACCGCTGCTGTGCAATAAACAGAACTCTTCAGGGACAGCGTTCATGAACTATAACATCTATCGTTGCCTAGGAGACTATTTGTTGTACTCCAGTAACTGATACACTCAACACTGCACACACACACTGACATCATCATCATACTGATATACACACACTGCTCTCCCTCCCTTTGCTGTGTGATTTGTCTACTAAATGTCTGCTAAATATGCATTGAGGGTTTTTTTTGCCTGCAATCAAAATTTCGCTTACTCATTAAGCGTCAATTTGATAAAACATGTTTTTTTCTCTTGCCTATTGTGTCATATCCTCTCTCTTCTTTTTTTTCCTTTCTTCTTTATGACTGGCGCCTAGCGGCTGCCCCGACCTTGGATGCGCTCTGCAGAGCGTGCCCAAATGCCAAGTCACGTTTCGTTACCTTGTATTCATACATGTTGTAATGACAATAAAGTTGAATCTCATCTCATCATCTCATCATTGCGGATATGCCAAAGGAATGTATGAGGGCATCAAAACAGCTATCGGCCCCACAAGCATCAAAACAGCACCGCTCAAAGCCAAGACAGGCGAAGCCATCACCGACAAGAGCAAGCAACTTCAGCGTTGGGTCAAGCATTATCTTGAATTGTACTCGACCCAGAACATCGTGACAGACGTTGCCCTCAACGCCTTGCCTGGCCTACCAGTCATGGAAGAGCTTGACAAAATGCCCACGCTGGAAGAGCTCAGCAAAGCCACAGACTACCTTGCTTGTGGCAAGGCTCCATGGAAAGACGGTATCCCCCCAGAAGTTCTGAAACATGGGAAAACAGCCATCTTACAACCACTATATGATCTCCTTTGCCTTTGCTGGGAGCAAGGTCACAGTCCCCAAGATATGAGAGATGCCAACATAGTCGCACTGTATAAGAACAAAGGCGACCGCAGTGACTGCAACAATTACTGCTGCATCCCTCTTCTGAGCATAGTTGGCAAAGTCTTCACCCGGGTCACCCTGTTCCGCCTGCAGAGCCTCGCTTTGCGAGTCTATCCTGAGTCCCAGTGTGGCTTCAGAGCCGGAAGGTCCACAGTGGATATGATCTTCTCCCTCCGTCAGCTGCAGGAAAAGTGTCGAGAGCAGCAGCAGCCGCCATTGTTCCTTGCGTTTGTGGACCTGACCAAAGCCTTTGACTTAGTTAGTCGAAGCGGGCTCTTCCAGATCCTGCGAAAGATTGGTTGTCCCCCAAAGCTCCTTGCAATCATCTCCTCCTTCCACATGGACATGCATAGTACTGTTTGCTTTGATGGAGCCACCTCAGATGCTTTCCCAGTCAGCAGTGGAGTGAAGCAGGGTTGCGTTCTAGCACCGACTGTCTTTAGGATTTTTTTCTAAATGCTCCTCCACTACGCCTTCGCCGACTGTCCTGAAGGTGTCTACGTCCACACGAGATCAGATGGAAAACTCCTCAACATTCCAAGACTTCGTGCTAAAACCAAAGTCTACGAGGTCCTCATACGTGAGCTGCTGTTTGCAGACGATGCTGCTCTAGCGTCGCACAGTAAGGAGGGCCTGCAGCACCTGGTCGACAAACTGTCCCACGCCTGCAAGGAGTTTGGGCTCATGGTCAGCCTTAAGAAAACCAACATCATGGTACAAGATGCTGTCTCCTCTCCTGTCATTACCTTTGACAACACACAGCTGGAGGTTGTGGACACCTTCACCTACCTAGGGTCCACTGTTTCAAACATGCTCTCGCTGGACACCAAGATCAGCTCCAGAATTGCCAGAGCAGCTGTTGTCATGGCCAAACTAAACAAGCATGTGTGGAACAACAATCTGCTGAGTTTGAAGACCAAGTTACTCGTATACCAAGCTTGCGTCCTGTCCACTCTCCTGTATGGCAGCGAGTCCTGGACAGCCTATGCCAGGCAGGAGAAGCGGTTAAACGGGTTCCACCTCCGCTGTCTTCGGCGCCTTATGCACATCAAGTGGCAGGACAAAGTCTCCAACACCGAGGTCCTCGAGCGTGCTGACTTGCCAAGAATCCCTGCGTTTCTCAGCCAGAGATGACTCTGGTGGCTCGGCCACGTGCACTGCATGGAGCCTGACCATCTGCCAAGAGAAATCCTTTACGGAGAATTGCGGGTGGGCATCCGCTGTGTGGGCCGACCGCTGTTGCGTTTTAAAGATGTCTGTAAACGCAACATGTGGTGTGTGCAGATCAACACCAGTAACTGAGAGGTTATTGCCAAAGATCGAGTCACCTGGCGCCACAGTGTCAAAAAGGGTGTTCTCAAGATAGAAGAGAACACGAGAGTCCAGATGGCAACAAAGCGTGCGGCAAGGAAAGAACGTGCAGCATCAGCACGTGCACCATCAATCTTCATCTGCGCCAACTGCTCCAAAGACTGCCACTCAAGGATTGGGCTGTATAGTCATTCCGTGCGCTGCTCCAACCCTTGTCACGCTAACCATCGCCTCTTCGAGACGAGGATACCAGAGAGAGAGAGAGAGAGAGAGTGGTCAGAGAAGCCGTTGGTGGGGATTGGAAGCTACGTTTCTGTCTGTCTGCCCCAGGGCAGCTGTGGCTAGAGTAGTAGCTTACCACTATCAATTTCTGTCTGGAGTGAATGAATAATAGACTCACTGTAAGTGTGTTGAGATGTCACTTGACATGTAAAGTGCCATATGAATCTAATCCATTACTGTTATTGTTATCATTATTATTGCATGTGTGTTAACACTAGAAGTCCCAGAGAGGGGCCATTTGGCCTTTTTACCTAGAAAACCCATAAGGGGACCAACAAGAGGCCACAAGAGGGCCAACTTCTGGGACTTCTAGTGTAGTAAGGGAAGGACATGGAGGAGCAACCTCATTTTTGGACCCATAATTTAAAACATTAGGTTTTGGCAATGAAATGCATGCATAAGAGGCCATGTCAAAATTGACTGCTGAATGTGCTGCAACCATGAGGCTGGAGAGGACAATGCCATCAACTTAACAGGTAGTGTACCAATTATTATTCCATATTATTATTGTGTTTTCCAAACCTCTCTAGCCATGTATTAAAATGTTATCAATGCCATCAGCAGCAGAGGAAGAACCTGGGCCTTCAGCAGAAGACAACTTGTAGGATCTTTTGGATAGCAAAGTTGGTTTGTATTATGTTATTGCTTTAAGCATCATTTTCTCATTACAAAAGATTGCTAATTACATTTGTTTTTCTTTTTGTTTAGGTGAAACACAGCACTCTCCAAGTGCAACAGCAGATGCCACAGTGGAAGTTCAACAATATCTGTCGGAGTCCTACCTCTCCAGAGAAGAAGGCCCACTCTGTTACTGGACAACACACAAAACCATATACCCAAACCTTTACAAGATGGCAAAAAAGTATCTCCACATGCCAGCAACATGAGTGCCATGCGAGTGGGTCTTTTCCAAAGCTGGAGAGGTAGTAAGCCACAAGAAAAGCAGACGGAAACCACACACTGTTGAAATGCTTCTTTTTTTTGAATAAAAAACACAATGAAATAATAGAATTAATAAAAGCAAGATTCAATCTCAATCAGACAGATTTAGAGATACCAGTTAAGGTGACAGAGTTTCTGAGTCATTGCTCCCCTAAATTGATATCGAAAATATGCGGATTATCAAAACTGGATGAGTCAGTATCTCTTCCAAAGTTAAAATGGGAGACAGACCTATTAATCAATAAAGATGAAAGCTTCTGGACACAAATATGTTTAAACACTTTTAAGACAAAAAACTAATTTACAACTCATACAGTACAAAGTTCTACATAGAAGTCATTACACAGGGTGAAGGATGTTCAAAATGGGCCTGAGTCACACAAATACAGTGGTGAATCAAATACAGTGGTGAATCAGCATTTCAATCCGATTCAGGCACTGAATCGGATTGAAATGCTGTGGTATGACCTTGAAAATGCGGTTCATGCTCGAAAACCCTCCACTGTGGCTGAATTACCGCAATTCTGCAAAGATGAGTGGGCCAAAATTCCTCCACAGCGCTGTAAAAGACTCACTGCCAGTTATCGCAAACGCTTGATTGCAGTTGTTGCTACTCATGGTGGCCCAACCAGTTATTAGGTTTGGGGAGCAATCACTTTTTCACACAGGGTCATGTAGGTTTGGTTTTGTTTTTACCCTTAATAATGAACACCTTCATTAAAAAACTGCATTTTGTGTTTACTTGTGTTATCTTTGTCTAATATTTAAATTTGTTTGATGATCTCAAACATTTAAGTGCGACAAACGTACAAAAAATGAGAAATCAGGAAGGGGGCAAACACTTTTTCACACCACTATATATAAATAATTATAATAATGGATTAGATTTATATGACGCTTTACAGGTCAAGTGACGTCTCAAAGCACTTACGGTGTGTCCATTATTCATTCACTCCAGACAAACATTGATGGTGGTAAGGTACTAATGTAGCCACAGCTGCCCTGGGGCACACTGATGGAAACGTGGCTGCCAATCCACGCCAACGGCCTCTCCGACCACTACCAAGCATTTATACACATTCATACCCAGTGTCATAGACACTGGAGGCAAGGTGGGTAAAGTGTCTTGTCCAGGGACATAGCGGCAGGATGGCTGGGGAGAGCAGGATTCGAATCGCCAACCCTCTGGTTGTTGGATGACCCGCTCTACCTCCTGAGCCACTGCCACCCACATTTCCCTCCTCTGTTCCATTTTTTGCTGAGCACCAAACTGGACGGCAGGAAGTTCCATTTTTATTTGGTCTTTGGCATGACCCAGCCGGGATTTGAATCCCGACTTCCTGGTTGTGGGATGGATGCGCCGCCTCTAGGTCACCACTCTGGTAAACACATACACACCTCAGAGGTTTCGTTCACTGAAAATTGTCCTTCGACAGAATTTTTCCAGCAACAACTAAAAATTCTGAAAGCTGTCTATCATTTGACAGATTACATGGAGGGTAATCTAATTAAAGTGAATTAAAATGGCATAACAGATAATGACAGAATTTTTACAAGCCTGTCTGAGAAAATGATAGATAACAAAAAAGTGTAGTGCAGCCTCTGATATAGAATACAGAGGCTTTTTCAGGTCTTCCACTGAGATGCAGTTCTGAGACTAAGTCAGCAGATGGCACTCTTTATTAAATGCTTCATAACACTGTCATTCATGAAGCAATTGTCTCAAAGTGCTTCACTGCTTCATGAGGCATCTGTTTCACCATCACTCGTATCTACCACGTACGTTTTTTTCCCCGCTCTGAGTGTCTATTTCCTATTCATTTTCTATGCAGTCCAGCATTTAATGGGCTCAGCACTCTCAACGCAAAACCACCCTCAGCAGTGAACATTTTGTGTTGCTACACTTTTGGAGAACCGCAGTGTTCATCAGTGGCACACCTCTGTAACCAGCCGATCAGAATCAGACTAAAAGTAAACATGATCAATATTTAACAGCAAAAACTTGAGTAGGGCTGGGCGATTAATTGAAAATAACCTAATCTTGTTCATGGCCTGTTCTTTCGTTTTTTCCTCTCTCCCTGTTGTTTGCGTGTGTATACAGAGCTTTTCATGTACTTCCTCTTTAAGACGTGCCGGAGGAGTTACGTATGCGGGCACCTACCTCTGCAATCTGGAAGCACCGCACTTAGAGCTGTTCAAACGCAGCAGAAAAAAGTGAAACGGCTTGCAACGAAAAGAAACGTGGTGTCTGTCCACATAATATGCAGTGTTTCTTCTGGCTTAAAGACCTTGGCGAGGTGGCAACATATTTTTCCGGGGGAATGGGGGGGGCAGAAAACACGACACTATTGTAACTGCAATGTTAATTTTATACTATTTTTCTTTTTTTCTTTTGGGGCCACTGTGGCACAGGTGTAGGGCTGTGCGATATGACGATATATACTGGATGATGATGTAAAAATGTCTATCATTTCATAGAATACTTTATCGTTTATACCGTGATTTAAAATGCACATACTCCCGTTTATTCAGTAAAGCTCCTCACCACTACTTGTCAGCACCCCTTCTCTCCCCTGCAGTGTGCGACTGCGTGCAGCAGAATAAGTGGGTGGCTAGGCTTCAGTCCCGTGGTTGCTAATGATAACTCCAAACTACCAGTTTAGATAGCTGTTACTCCCACTTGCCAGGGATTTAGGACGGTTTTCCATCGTGCTGCATCAGAGAGGATAGTTTGCTAACTTTGTTTTAATAGGAGGTAAGTAACATTAACACCATGTCTAATTACAAAATGCTAAATGACGATGCTAAGTTGTGCTAACTGGAAACCGTAGCAGACCATTGTTTCTTTGGTTTAAATTACTCCTGAGTTTCTTAGTTTTGTCTGAAAAAAAATATATTAAAGCTGCACAAGTGCATGATGGTGGCACATACATGCAAAATAAAAAATAAAAAGGGGCAGAGGAGAAAGTTGGCTCTTAATGTAATTTATTTGATTTCTAATAATTTTAACTAGTCTAGTAGTGATAATGAATAAAGCTAAAGTCATCACATGTATTTTTTACATTACCTTTTGTGTCGTTGATTTTCAGATCATGACCAATCTGAAATATTTTTACTAAGGTTAAATCAGGCCAGAATGGCATCTTCAGAATTTAACTCTACACTGAAATTTTCACTGATTTAAAGTAACGGCAAATTTATATCTGTAAATGGCAGCGATGGGTTATTTTCTCATTTTCAGACATTTTTTACGTTTTTTTTTTTTTTTTTTACTATTCTCCTTTGACTCAGGAAATATTTAACTTATTGATGTTTACTTTTTATTCATATATGATTTAGAAGAATAACTGAAATTTATGAGAATCAAGTCTCAAATGCACATTACAAAACTGTTATAACGCTGCAAAATTATGAGGGAAAACGGTTCATGTAAAAAAAGGAAAAACAAAAAAGATGGTCCTTTCTATGTGATTAAACTGTAGAATTTACAGAAAATGTATATCGAGATATATATTGTTATTGTGATATAAGATGACTTATCAAGAGTCAAGATTTTATTTGTCAATACTACTATATGTACAGGACATACAGGAGAATTGAAGTGGTGTTTCTCTCTCTTCAGTGGTGTGCGCAATATGAAAAAAAAGGAAAAAGGCTGGAAAAATGACAACAGCAGTCTATGTACAGTAATGCTACCCATAGTGCAAATAGCGACAAAAGATGGACCCAGATATCCCATGGTGCAAATAAAGATAAACGATAAAACCCAGCAATCCTACATACAGAAAAAGTAAAGCAGCAATACTCGTAGTTGCAAATTTGATGTGGTAGTGTAGGTTCAGACAGTGACAGATAGGACTGCACATGAACAGTATTGCAATAACAGACCGCAGCAGATATGGCATTCGTGCAAATGACTGCAGTAAAGTGCAGAGACAAACAGCAGCAGATGGGGGTTGGAAGTGGACAGAGTTCAGGGTCCTGATGGCCTGATGAACAAAGCTTTTTAGCAGTCTTGTGGTGTGGGCCTGGAGGCTCCGGTACCTTTTCCCCAAGGGCAGGGTGCTGAAGAGGGAGTGTGAGGGGTGGAAGGTGTCGCCTGCAATGTTGATGGCTCTGTAGGTGAGGCGGGTTTGGTAGATGTCCGAGAGGGGGGGCAGAGAGGCACTGATAATCCTGCTGGCTGCTTTCACTGTGCATTGCAGTGTCTTCCGGCAGGAGGCGGTGCAGCTTCCATACCACACCGTGATGCAGCTGGTGAGGATGCTCTCAATGGTGCCCCGGTAGAATGAGCACATGGTGGGGGGGTGGGACTCGTGCTCTCCTCAGTTTGCAGAGGAAATGAAGGTGAGTTTGAGCCTTCTTGGCCAGTGATATGGTGTTGTTTGACCAGGAGAGGTCCTCAGAGATGTGCACCCCCAGGAACTTGGTGCTGCTCACCCTCTCCATAGCTGCCCTACCGATGATCAGAGGGGGATGCGGTGTGTGTCCCCTCCTGAAGCTGACCACAATCTCCTTGGTTTTTCCCATGAATCATATCGTGATATGAATTTTTTGCCATATTGCACATCCCTATGCAGGTGTAGTGTGGCCAACTACCTATCAGAGGATCAGTGGTTCGATTCCCACTCTGTCTGCAGTCTGCATGTTGAAGTGTCCTTGAACAAGCCACTGAAACCCCAGTTGCTCCTGGTGGGTCTGGCCAGCGCCTGTGATTGGCAGCTCTGTCGCCATCAGTGTGTGACTGGGTGGATAGCAGGATCTGTAAAGTGCTTTGGTCATCCAGGGATGAGTAAAAAGTGCTATAAGTGAACCCTCTGCACCCCCTTTCGGACATCTACCACACCCGCAGAGCCATCAACATTGCAGGCACCTCCCACCCCTCACACTCCCTCTTCAGCCCCCTGCCCTCAGGGAAAAGGTACTGGAGTCCCCGGGCTTGCTCCACAAGACCGCTTAACGGCTTTGTTCACCAGGCCATCAGGACCCTGAACTCTACCCACTCCCACCCCCCCACCCCCTTCCCGAACTGTAACACACTCACCCACACAATAACTACCTCAGCTATTTGCACAGAAAGTCTTGGCACACCAACAGTAATACATCTGCTGCTGTATATCTCTGACTTTACTGCAACCATGTGCACAAATGCCATACCTGCTGCTGTCTATCTGTTTTTGCAATATTGATCATGTGCAGTCCAATGTGTCTGCACCTACACTACAGCACTGAACTCGCAACTACGGGTATTATGGCTCTACTTTTTCTGTATATAGGATTGCTGGGTTTTATCTTTAATCTTTATTTGCACTACGGGTACCATTACTGTACACAGACTGCTGTTGTTGTTTTTCATCCTTATTCCTTCTTTTCTTATATATTGTGCACACCACTAACAGAGAAATGGCATTTCAATTCTCCCGTATGTCCTATACATATAGAAACACTGACAAAAATCTGTGAACGCCATTTATCATTTCATAATTTTGCACAGTAACTTTGCATTTGGAACTTACCATTTGAAGTATTGTACAACCGAGGCTTTAATCTTGGAATATTGGGCCAGTTGGGGCCTCACCCAGACGTCCTGTGTTTGGACTATTTGGGTAAGGAAGCTGTATCCCTATACAAAATGTCTGTTGGTATGGAAGAGTTGACAATCCAACAAAACTTTTTCAGACTGATTCCAACCTGTTGCTGGATATGGTAGGCAAACAGTATGGTCAGCCTCTGACTGGAGGGTTGCTGGTTCATGTCCTGCTCTCACCGCCATGCCCACACCATTTTACTACACGAAATGGCATTTTGAGTTAAAATTAAGAGGTTATCCTTAGGATTTGGAAGAGAGTGAGTTTAAAAAAGGTAGTAAATAGATATTCATTTAAAAATTGAAACAATAAATGTCTCAGATTCCCATACCTGTAGCCTGCTGCCTGGCTTTACCAGAACGCTCTGGCCAATCACATTCAAGCCGTATCTGTAGCAAGCATTTTATGGGTACGGATAGCCACTGTGTTTATTGTGTGTCTTATGTCTGTTTTAAGCTGCGCTGCAAAGTCAAATCACAGTAAAATCCCAACAAGTTCCTTCACCTGACATGTTTTCTATTTTAACACCTCCCCATAAATAGTTGTTCTGCTGTGTAACTGCCTCACATTACATTTTTTCATACTGCAGCAATCTTCGACGCATCAAAAATTAAAAAATAATCAGGACTAATTTCTTTCTACATAAACAGAACACTGTCGTAGCACACATCTCTGTCAAACTGGTGAAGTGGCTACATTTATGAACTCGTTTTATGATTAACTCCAGATTTAATCCAGCAGCAGCGGTGGAGTGTCAGAACAAAAGAGACACTGTCTGTTAGCAAGTCTCAACAACAAAGCGCCCGCCTACCTGACGTGCTATCGGAAAATTAACGGTCTCAATTATCAGAACTCAGCTGTCATTAAAAAGTCTGACGAGACTGTGTGGAACATCACATTCCCTCTACTATGGTGTGTCGAAGTTTGGTTAAAAAAATCTAAAATACACCAGTGTTTTCTAAGAAGCTAACTGTTAGCTCAGAGAATAACGGTTTACTCTTGGGACAATTATCGTATTCGCTTTAAAAGCTAGCAATGCGATTAGTTTTATGCACTGTGCGGTGAAACAAGTAATATCAAATTAAACGCCCCACCCTGAGCGGCAGAGGCATTTACACTTTCAATATAATAGATAAACTTACACTTTCACAACACTGTCGACGGCCGCCGCCATATTTGCTTACTGCGGTTGTGAGCTACCACTGCGCATGCGCACAGCCGCAAATACCCTCTACCGTCGCTCCCTGGCGAAAAGGGGAATTGAATATTTCACAATGCAGTTTTTCTGCGCAGTCCAGTCTGCGTACAAACATAAAATAATTTCCTTGTTTCCCTCATTTCCCATATTGACATAACATTAATTTCAAAACAGCAAGAGAGCTCAGGGCAGACGCTTCTAATTAGGCAAATGGATAATGACTTGGTAATTCTTTTTCCAAAACAATGTGAGTTTCTTCTTCACAAGTTGCATTTTAAAGAGTTCTTTTGTGGTGGAGCTGTTTATTGTTGGAGATGATAAAAGCTAAAGTCAAGTTTTAAATCACATTTTGTTTCCGGGGGGTATTCCAGAAAACAGGGTTAACATAGTCTGAAATAAACCCTGAACTCAAGGTTAAGTGAACCTGCCAGAACTTAGTCTCAGTTTTTGGTTCCAGAACTTCAGTTATGAATCTGTTTGATCAACTCCGAGTTAATTGACCTCGAGACGTGCGCGTTCATGGCAAACCTAGACAGCATGTGCTGAACACAGAAACCACAAGCAATGGAGGAAAAGAGAGAGAATTTTTTTTTCTCTGAGGAAGTTACAAGCACTCTTGGAGGCATATGAGGAGTGGGGGAAAATCATAATCAAGAAGAAAAAACGGTGACCCTGTTTACATGGTCATGAGTAAACCGATTACTGGAGTAAACTGATTAAGATAATTAATGGCTTATGGTGTTAACATGCACCGAATCACAAAATGCGATCAATTCTTTTAAAGAAGACTTGCTAAAGCAGGACTGGACAAAAGTCTATGTATCAGATGTAAATCAAGCCTATGACACATATATGAACATTGTAACCACTCTTTATGAAAAAAAAATTGTCCATTAGTAAAGAAAAAGTCCATTAGTAAAGAAATTTGACATGATGCACGGCTCAGGAGACACACACGCAGGCTCAGAGTAGCTCAAATAGCTTTATTAACAACAAGGGTGTATGAATGTGTGTCTGCGAGATGTAAATGTGTTGGTGGTGGCGTCTGCTTCGGGCACGGAGGCAGGAGACCGTACAGCCGGACAACCCTATGGGAAAAGCATAGGGAGAAGGGTGACGGGCACACACCAACACAGGAGATGTACAAGTTGGAGAGGAGCTTACTTGGAGTGAGCAGGTGGCTGGCACAGCAAGGACGAGGTCTGGTAGACAGCAACCTGGAGAGCCCGGTGCAGCAGCAAGGGAATGGAGACGGAGAGGAAAGGTCCGCCGCCGGGAAATCCACCTGTGCACAGGGGAGCAGACTTGAAAGGGAAAAAGGTAAGGGCTTCTTACCGCGATGCTTGCTGGGGAGTAAGAGGTAACTCACAGCAATCCAGCGAGTGAAGTCTGATGGCTTCAGGCCGAAGCCCAGGGCGAGGCGGCTTAAATCCCTCGCCGCTGATGATGTGCAGGTGTGCGTGCAGGTGGCGCCGCTGATGAGCGGCGCGGCGTGACAGTACTCCCCCCTCTAGCAGCGCCTCCTGGCGATGGTTTCTCTGGGTGCACTCGGTGGAACTCAGTAATGAGGGATGGGTCCAACACAAACGACGAGGGTACCCACTGCCGATGTTCAGGCCCATAGCCCTCCCAGTCCACCAAGTACTGCAACCCACGACCCCGACGCCGGGAGTCCAGGATGGAGGAGACAGGCCAGGCCGGATGGCCATCAATCATCCGGGGCGCGGGTTGCGCAGCAGGAGGAGGGCAAAGGGGGTCGGAGACTGCCAGCTTCACCTTGGAAACGTGGAAGGTGGGATGGATGCGGAGGGAGGGGGGAATAGCTACACGCACAGCCACCGGGCTGATAATCCTGGTGATGGGGTATGGGCCCATAAAACGCTGTGCCAGCTTCCTCCTCTCGCCCTTTAAAATCACGTCCTGGGTCGACACGTAGACACGCTGGCCAACTCGGTACGCTGGGGCAGGTCTTCTGTGCCGGTCCGCCACGGCTCTGTTGCGCTCCGCCGTGCGTAAAAGCGCATTACGCGCTGACGCCCAGATGGAGCGGAACTGCCTGAGATGCGCCCGAACTGAGGGGACAGTAACCTCACTCTCCTGCGCTGGGAACAGCGGGGGGTCGTAGCCCAGGGACGCCTTAAAGGGGGACATCCCTGTAGCAGAAGAGCGAGCGGTGTTGTGGGCGTATTCAACCCAGGCGAGGTGGTTACTCCAGGACGTTGGTTTGGACGCCGTGACGCAGCGGAGCGCAGCCTCCAGCTCCTGGTTGGTCCGCTCACACTGCCCGTTGGATTGGGGGTGATGGCCGGAGGAGAGGCTCACCTTGGCTCCCAGGGCGTTGCAGAACGACCTCCAAACCTCTGAGGAAAATTGGGGCCCCCGGTCCGAGACCACGTCCACCGGAATCCCGTGCAGCCTGACCACGTGCTGGATTAGGAGGTCCACCGTCTCCAGGGCGGTTGGAAGACCTCGTAGGGGGATGAAGTGTGCCACCTTGGAGAAGCGGTCCACGATGGTCAGGACGGTGTTGAAGGTGTTTGAAACTGGGAGTCCGGTGACGAAATCCAGGGCGATATGCGACCAGGGCCTGCCAGGGACGGGCAGAGGCTGGAGCAAACCCGCTGGAGGGGCATTACCTGATTTGCTGGTGGCGCACACTGGGCAGGCCCGGGCGTAGCGGGCAGCGTCCCTCCACAGGCCCGGCCACCAGAAGGACCGTTGGAGGAGGTCAATCATCCGGGAGGAACCAGGGTGGCAGGTGAGCTTGGACGTGTGCAACCAGTGGATGACCTCCCCCCGAACCGTGGATGGCACGAACAGCCTCCCCTCCGGTCCGCCGCCAGGGTCAGGTTCCACTTCCTGCGCCTTCCGGATCTTGCTTTCAATGTCCCAGGAAACGGCTCCCACGACGCACGACCTGGGTAGGATGGTGTGGACCGTGTCCTCCGACTCCTCAGGGGCAAATTGCCTAGAGAGGGCGTCGGGCAGGCCGTTCTTGGAGCCAGGCCTGAAGGTGATGTTGAATCGGAACCTGGCAAAGAACAAGGACCAGCGCGCCTGGCGGGCGTTCAGACGCTTGGCAGATCTCAGGTATTCCAAGTTCTTGTGGTCCGTCAGGACCACGAATGGCAGGTCCGCCCCCTCTAGCCAGTGACGCCACTCCTGCAGCGCGAGCTTGATGGCGAGGAGCTCTCTGTCCCCCACGTCGTAATTCCGTTCCGCCGGGGACAAGCGCCGAGAGAAGAAGGCGCAGGGCCGTTTGACTCCATCATCTGGCGACCGCTGGGATAGAACCGCCCCCACTCCTGTGTCCGAAGCGTCCACTTCCACGATGCACTGCAGCACAGGGTTGACTTGGCTAAGGACCCGGGAGGAGGAGAACTCCGCCTTCAGCGCCTGAAAAGCAGCCGCGGCCTCTTCGGTCCACCGGAACGGGACCTTAGGGGACGTTGAGGCGGGTCAACGGGCCGACGATGGTGCCAAAATTAGGGACGAAGCGGCGGTAGAAATTTGCAAAGCCGATGAATTGCTGCACCTGTTTTCTCGATGCAGGTGTGGGCCATTCCACCACCGCCTTCACCTTCACTGGGTCCGGAAGCACCTGATCGTGGGAGATGATGAACCCAAGGAAGGATGTTGTCTTAGCATAGAATTCGCATTTTTCGGCCTTCACATACAACCGGTTCTCCAGCAGTCTTTGGAGGACCCGCCTCACATGGACCCGGTGCTCGTCCCTGGATTTGGAGAAGATGAGGATGTCATCCAGGTAGACGAACACAAAAAGGCCAATGAAATCCCGGAGGATGTCATTAATTAGGCGCTGAAAGACGGCTGGAGCGTTGGTCAACCTGAACGGCATCACCAGGTACTCGAAGTGGCCGTTCGGGGTACGGAAGGCTGTCTTCCACTCATCTCCCTCCCGGATCCGGACGAGGTGGTATGCGCTGCGTAGATCCAGTTTAGTGAACCAAGTCGCCCCCTGGAGGGAGTGGAAGGCGGTATCCATGAGGGGCAGGGTGTAGCAATCCTTCTCCGTAATGTCGTTTAGGGCGCGATAGTCGATGCAAGGACAGAGGGAACCGTCCTTCTTGCCCACGAAGAAGAATCCTGCCCCCAATGGTGATGACGAGGGACGGATAATCCCAGCACTCAGCGACTCCTTGAGATAGGCATTCATGGTCTCCTTCTCCGGCGCCGACAGGCTGTAGAGTCGCCCAGAGGGTAAGGGTGTCCCCTGGCAGATGTTTATGGCACAGTCATAGGGTCTGTGTGGAGGAAGAGACATCGCCTTGGACTTACTGAATACCATACCCAGGTCGTGAAATTCCGATGGCACCAGGGATAGGTTCAGGGGCGCAGCATCCGTAGGTGTTGGGGAAGAGGACGGAGAGCAGGCAGCGGACTGTAAACAGGTGCTCATGCAAAATGTGCTCCATGCCGACACCCTGGCGGACTTCCAGTCCAAGACGGGGTTGTGGAGGCGTAGCCAGGGGTACCCCAGGATGACGGGCGACACAGAGTTGGGAAGGACGTAGAAAGTTATCTCCTCCCGGTGGTTCCCAGAGATGATAACAGGAATGGGGACGGGCCGATGTGTTACTCTCCCCAGGGAGGCACGGGAGAGGTTGACCAGGGAGAGAGGAGTAGTAAGTGCCTGGCAGCGGATGCCCAATCGGGTTGCCAGGCTTTGTGAAATAAAACTGCCCTCCGCGCCCGAATCCACCAGTGCGTGGGTGAGATGCCCAGTGGAGTTGTGACAAAATCAAATAGGCAGCTTCAATTGGGTGAGGGGACTTAACCAATTGATGTCCACGAGGCCCCCTACAGTGACTCGCGGACCCCGCCGTTTGGCTTCTGTGGACAAAGCTCCACCGTGTGTTGACTATCCCCGCAACACATGCAGAGATTCAACTCACGCAGGCGTTGTCTCTCCGCAGGGGAAAGCTTTGTCCAGCCCGTCACCATCGGCTCCGACTCCTCGGGGCGTGATGGTGGCGGCGTCGCCAGGGGGCGAGCTTGGAACTGGCGCAACGAGGCTCCACGAGGGCGAGAAGAAGACGACTTCCGCCCCGAGGAGCGCTCGCACAGCCTGTTATCCAAACTGATAGCTAGAGACGTTAGCTCCGCTAGAGTCTCTGGGATGTCCCGTCCAGCCAGTTCATCCTTCAGATCATCGTTGAGACTGCGGAGGAAAAGGCCGCAGAATGAGCGTTCATCCCAGCCCAATTCCTCCGCCGCTACCCGGAAGTCGATCGCGTAGTCCGCTGCCGACCGGCTTCCCTGCTGGAGGCTGAGAAGCCGATCGACCTGGACTGTCTCGGTACGAGAGTGATCAAAGACCTCCAGGAAACGTCTCACGAATTGGTCATAAGTGAGGGTGGCATAACTGGGCCTCGCCATTACGGCGTAAGTCCAGGTTAGTGCTCGCCCCTCTAGGAGATTCCCAATATAACCAATTCGGCTATGATCTGAAGGAAAGTCTCCGGGCACACGGTGAAACATGGACTCACACTGCATTATGAACCCCCGCGCTCCGCCGAGCTTACCGCTAAAGCAGGCGGGGGTCGGAATGGGCGTGAGCCGAGTCGGTGCTCCCGGAGCCTGCTGGACGGCCGCTGGAGCAGCAGGAGCCGCGCCACCCTGACGAGCCGGGGGGAACGGCTGTTGGGGGTCCAAGCGGTCCAATCGGTTAGTTATGCTGATCAATTGGTTTAGAATCACCTGTTGCTGGTAAGCTATTTGGTCCACTCGAGCCTCGAGAGTGGTAAGTCGGCGTGCGAGCCCGCCGTCTGCCGAGCCACTCTGCTGAAGCCGTACTGACATGATGCACGGCTCAGGAGACACACATGCAGGCTCAGAGTAGCTCAAATAGCTTTATTAACAACAAGGGTGTATGAATGTGTGTCTGCGAGATGTAAATGTGTTGGTGGTGGTGTCTGCTTCGGGCACGGAGGCAGGAGACTGTACAGCCGGACAACCCTATGGGAAAAGCACAGGGAGAAGGGTGACGGGCACACACCAACACAGGAGATGTACAAGTTGGAGAGGAGCTTACTTGGAGTGAGCAGGTGGCTGGCACAGCAAGGACGAGGTCCGGTAGACAGCAACCTGGAGAGCCCGGTGCAGCAGCGAGGGAATGGAGACGGAGAGGAAAGGTCCGCCGCCGGGAAATCCACCTGTGCACAGGGGAGCAGACTTGAAAGGGAAAAAGGTAAGGGCTTCTTACCGCGATGCTTGCTGGGGAGTAAGAGGTAACTCACAGCAATCCAGCGAGTGAAGTCCGACGGCTTCAGGCCGAAGCCCAGGGCGAGGCGGCTTAAATCCCTCGCCGTTGACGATGTGCAGGTGTGTGTGCAGGTGGCGCCGCTGATGAGCGGCGCGGCGTGACAAAATTGTCCATTAGTAAAGAAAAAGCTTAAACATAAATTTGTCAATAAGCCATGGTTAACCAAAGGATTACAAAAGGCTTGTAAAAAGAAAAATTTATTATATAAATTATATATTAATTATAAAAGGCTACTTACAGCACCAAATGAGCTCATGCTAGCCAGAGCCATCAAGTTAGCTCTCTAACTGGTACATTGTAGCCACACTAGCCACACATGTCTTACTTAATGCCTTAGTGTACTCCACATCTTAGATTGAACAGAGTGCAGAGTTCCCTTGGAGATAACAGGAAGCTGTGAAAACGTAATCCTTTGCGTGCTGAGAGACTGCTTGGAAGAGCCTTTGTGGGCCAAAGTCTGTGAGGGGGGACGCTAAAAGGATTTAAGAGGAAATGCATTGTTACTTGTGATGTAAATGAATGTGGGGGACTGGGGTATATATGGAACGAGTTTTTCTGAGTTGTTCTCTTTCTACTTTGAGATGTTGGTGAATGTGTAATAAAGCTGCTTTGAGACAAACCTGCCTCATCAATTGCACATTCCCACACTGGTGACCCAAGACGTAGCATGCAGCAAGAGGAGAATTTCCCGGGGCCAGCCTCATCAGGAGCCCCCAGCCAAGCGAATGCCGCTACGGTCCAGCTACCGGACTTTTGGCAGAACAATCCGCGCTCCTGGTTCCACTCGGTTGAGGCACAGTTCAACCTCCGGGGGATATCGGTAGATGACACAAAATTCTACCATGTGGTTGCAAAACTTGATAACCACATGGCCCAGCATGTGGAGAGCCTTCTGGAGCAGCCGCCAGCCAGCGACAAATACGGCGCGTTGAAGGCTGCACTCATCCAGCACTTCACTCTCTCGGTTGAGGAGAGAGCAGAGAGACTCCTGGCGCTGACCGAGTTGGGAGATGACACGCCCATTGACCTGATGGAGAAGATGTTGAGGTTGAAAGGCTCGGACGACGACCACTTCATCTTTACCCACCTCTTCCTCAGGACCCTACCGTCAGCGACGAGAGCGACCCTGGCCAGTTCGCCGTTGTTGGCCCAGCGGGACTACCGCGCGCTGGCCCGGGAGGCGCAGTGAATTGTCAATGCCAGCAGACAGCGCGCGGCCACGACTGCAGCAGCGGAACTCGGCACGACGGCCGGAGATGGCAGGGGGCCAGGGGCAGCGGTAGCAGAACCACCGACGACGGCGGGGGCGGGGGCCAGGGAATGCGGAGGAGACACCCTTTGTTTCTACCACTGCCGCTTCGCAGAGAGGGCACGTAAATGTGTACCACCGTGCCAGTTCAAGCGTTCGGGAAAAGCCAAGACCGGGGATCGGTAGCAGCCACGACCCTCGGGGAGGAGAACAAGCTGCTCTACTTGTTGGACGCACGCTCGGGGAGGCATTTCCTCATGGACACAGGCTCCCAGTTGAGTTTCATCACACCTTCCTACGCGGACAGGCTGGCAGGTTCCAGAGGTCCTGGGGTGGCAGCAGCGAACGGCTTGGAGATTAAGACCTTTGGTGAGAGGACGCTACTTCTGTCTCTACACGGCCGTACATTTGAGTGGACTTTTGTGATAGCAGCAGTGAATTTCAATATGTTGGGGGCTGATTTTTTGCGCTCACATGGTTTGTTGGTTGATCTCGTTAACAGGCGCCTGGTTAATGCACTTTCTTTTGATTCTATTCCCTGTACAGCGTAAGTGGCCCCGCCAACAGCACAAGCCAACGTCACAGCTGCAAGCGGTAAGTTCCACACACTGCTCACTCAGTTCCCAGCACTCACGGTCCCCACATTTTCGGCAACCGTCGCTAAACACGAGATGGAACATTTTATTACCACTACCGGACCGCCCGTTTTTGCAAAAGCTCGGCGCTTGGACGCAGCTAAACTGGCCATAGCGCGCGAGGAGTTTGCCAACCTGGAGAGGTTGGGCATCATCAGGCGTTCAAACAGCCCATGGGCTTCCCCGCTACACATGGTCCCGAAGGCAGACGGCTCGTGGCGACCTTGCGGGGATTTCCGCAGGTTAAACAACGCCACAGTGCATGACCACCACCCAATCCCGCATATCCAAGATTTTTCCGTTCATTTGGCAGGGGCGCGTGTTTTTTCTAAGATAGATTTGGTCCGCGGTTACCACCAAGTCCCAGTGCGCGCTGGGGACATACCCAAAACAGCGGTAATAACTCCATTTGGCCTATTCGAGTTTTTGCGCATGCCATTCGGGCTAAAAGGGGCTGCACAGATGTTACAACGCATGATGGACGCGGTGCTGCGCGATCTCCCTTTCGTGTTCGTCTACTTGGACGATATTTTGGTAGCCAGCGCGTCCGAAGACGAACACGAAAACCACCAAGCGACAGTTTTCCGGAGGTTGGGAGATCACGGGTTAATAATCAACCCAGCAAAGTGTCAGTTCGGGGTGGCGCAGATCGATTTTTTAGGACACCGCCTCTCCCCCAAAGGAGCGGTTCCGCTTCCTGACAAAGTGCGCACGGTAGCAAATTTCCCCCGGCCGCAGACGGTCAGGGCGTTACAGGAGTTTTTGGGAATGTTGAATTTTTATAACCGTTTCCTCCCCCGCGCAGCGCAACTCATGCAACTGCTTTATGCCGCGCTCAAAAAACAGAAACCCGCGAATAAGGTCGAGTGGTCCCCGGAGTGGGAGCGAGCATTCTCGGAGGTAAAAGCAGCCTTGGCAAATGCTGCATTGTTGGCACACCCAGACCCAACGGCCCGCATAGCGCTCACTACTGACGCGTCAGATGTGGCCATAGGGGCGGTCGTGGAGCAGCATGTAGCCAGGGTTTGGCAGCCCCTCGCCTTTGTCAGCAGGACTTTGCGCGATAGTGAACGTAAATACAGCGCGTTTGACAGGGAGCTGCTGGCTCTCCATTTGGCCATCCGCCACTTTCAGTTCTGGCTGGAAGGACGCTGTTTGACCGCGTTCGTTGACCACAAGCTGCTAACATTCGCGATGGCCAAGGTTTCCGAACCATGGTCAGTCCGGCAGCAGAGACAGCTGGCCGCGATCTCAGAGTTTACCACTGATATTCAGCATGTGGCGGGCAAACTGAATGTAGTGGCAGATTGCCTCTCGCGCGCCGTGGCGGCCCCAGTCAGCGTAGGAATAGATTACGCAGCCATGGCCACGGAGCAGGTTAGTGACGCGGATGTGCGCGCGCTCCAGTCTGGACCAACAGGGTTAAGGCTGGAGAACAGGGTGCTGCAAGACGGTATGCCCCCCCCTAATCTGCGATGTCTCCACTGGACGACTGCGTCCGTGGCGCCGCAGCGTTTTTGACTCGATTCATTCTTTGGCGCACCCGGGAGTGCGCGCGTCGGTGAAAATGGTAGGAGAGAAATTTGTGTGGCCGAACCTTCGCAAACAAGTTAAAGAGTAGGCAGCAGCCTGCATGGCGTGTCAACGAGCCAAGGTACACAGGCACATGAGAGCTCCCTTGGAGCCGTTTCACATCCCGGCCAAGAGGTTTGATCACGTTCATGTGGACCTCATGGGCCCCCTTCCGCCATCACAGGGGTGCACACACCTTCTGACAATGATGGACCGCACCACGCACTGGCCGGAAGTGGTTCCACTGGCGTCAACCACGGCCGAGGAGGTGGTACGCACATTTTTAACAGCATGGGTGGCGCGTTTTGGAGTCCCGTTGGACATTACGTCTGAGAGAGGCCCTCAATTTGTGTCCGAACTTTGGTTGACAATGGCCCGCAACCTGGGTGTCACAATTCACCGCACAACCGCGTACAATCCGCAGGCTAATGGGTTATGCGAACGTTTTCCTACATCATTGAAAGCGGCTCTCAGGGCGTCACTGACGGATGCAAATTGGGTAGACAAGCTACCATGGATTTTATTGGGGTTACGTTCTGCGCCTAAAGAGGACTTAGAAGCCTCCCCGGCTGAGCTCATTTTTGCACAACCACTTCGGCTGCCGGGGGAGTTTCTCCCAGATAACCCTGCGCCGGACAGCTCCCCGTCTCAGCTGTTGCAGAGTAGCATAGAATCAAGCACGCTGCCCGGCCCCGTTCACCACAGTTTTCCGCGCGTTTTTGTGCCTAAAACTGTGAAAAAAGCAGAGTTTGTTTTTGTCAGACATGATGCACATCGACCCCCACTGCGACCACCTTATGATGGACCGTTCAGAGTGTTGGAAACAGGGGACAAGCATTTTTTGCTAGATTTGGGGGGTAGGAAAGAAAAAGTTGGCATAAACAGACTCAAACCCGCTTTTGTGGTGGTGGATGAGCAAGTGCTGTTGGCAAGGGCCCCGCGGCGAGGAAGATCCCCACGGGGAGCTTCACAGAGTAATATTTCCCCAGAACACCCGCAGGGACTGACAAAAGGTTTTCACCCCCAGACAGCAGCTCCCCAGCATGACAGCGCCGCGGAGGCGTTGAATCCTGGTTGCAGCAGATACGGCAGGAGACTGAAGCCTGAGCAGCATGTGGACTGATATGTATTGATTCTAGCATGGCATGCATATTGTTATTCCCTTGTTCAATCTAAAATGTTTGGGGGGGGGGGTTGTGTAGCCACACTAGCCACACATGTGTCTTACTTAATGCCTTACAGTGTACTCCACATCTTAGATTGAACAGAGTGCAGAGTTCCCTTGGAGATAATAGGAAGCTGTGAAAACGTAATCCTTTGCGTGCTGAGAGACTGCTTTGAAGAGCCTTTGTGGGCCAAAGTCTGTGAGGGGGGACGCTAAAGGATTTAAGAGGAAATGCATTGTTACTTGTGATGTAAATGAATGTGACTTGTGAACTGTGGGGGACTGGGGTATATATGGAACAAGTTTTTCTGAGTTGTTCTCTTTCTACTTTGAAATGTTGGTGAATGTGTAATAAAGCTGCTTTGAGACAAACCTGCCTCATCAATTGCACATTCCCACAACATCACTTTTTCTAGTCCTTTGTGCAATGGGATGATTCATGTGTTTATACAGGTCATCATATATTAAGCTATGATGTATATAGGTTTTATAGTCGTGATAGTTTTTACTTTCCATGGGTAATCCCTTTGTCTGTCATGTGTGTGTTTCTGTTGTTTGGTTGTCAACTGTCATGCTGCTGTTACACTGTCATTTCCCAGTTTGGGATCAATAAAGTACATCTATCTATCTATCTATCTATCTATCTATCTATCTATCTATCTATCTATCTATCTATCTATCTATCTATCAGATGGAAGCCACGGACAAACTAGAGCCTCTTGTCATGGCAAATGCAACGGACATTGACAGCGAAGATAGCTTGGATGATGAGGAGACGGCAGCCAACGCTACTAGCCGGGGGTCGGCCCTGGGAAAGTCCTTTGTATGGGGTGTGGGTCTGCGACACACCAAAAAAAGGCTAAGGACTGTCCGGCGAGAGGAGCACGTTGTAACAGATGTGGTCACTCAAACCATTTTGCCGGGGTCTGCTGTTAATTTAACCCCGAGAGCCCATGGAAGAAATCACTCCGCCCAGCCCCGACAACCATCCACATGGTGTGGGCTGTAGAACTACCAGACACCATAGCAGTCAAGCAGGACCAATTTTGCCCAGGGTCAGTACCTAGACCAACGAGCAACACCAACGGGCTGGCCCCAGATGCCTCCGGAGCCTGGCCACGGAAGGACAGAGGGTCTACGGCTATGATAGTGAACGGTCGGTCGGCCTCCGTCGGTCTATGATGACCATGGAAGAGAATCCTAAACGTCTACTCTGCTGGAACAGCACCGCCTGTGGCTGAACAGGCCGATGCGCGAATGGCAGTCCCTGTCACACAGGTCGCACTTGTGGGTGGTTTCCGTGCTGCTGGGTCTGTGGCGGTTCATCCTGCGGGTCCTTTTTTCATCTGCTGCAGCAGTCAGTCTCTCTTCACCCGCCTTGAGCTGTCTGGTCAGGGTGCCTCTCCATTTGGAGCGGTCCGTTGCAAGGTCCTCCCAGCGCTCTGTGTTGATCTCTAGGGCCTTCATGTCTCTCTTGCAGACGTCTCTAAAGCGCAGCTGTGGGCGGCCAACGTCTCTCCTGCCAGTCGCCAGTTCTCCATAGAGGACGTCTTTGGGGATTCTGCCATCCTCCATACGGTGAACGTGGCCTAGCCAGCAGAGCCTGCACTGCCTGAGTAGAGTGAACATGGAGGGAAGGCCGGCGCGTGACAGAACTTCTGTGTTGGGCACTTTGTCCTGCCAGGATAAGTCCGGGATGTGGCGAATGCAGCGCAAGTGGAAGGAGTTCAGTCTCTTTTCCTGCCGGGCGTATGTTGTCCACGTCTCACTCCCATAGAGCAGTGTGCTGATGACGCAGGCGTTGTACACTGCCATCTTCGTCTTGACAGAGAGTTTGGGATTCTCCCACACTCGTGTGGTGAGGCGAGCGAGTGTGAAGGCTGATTTTCCAATCCTCTTTTTTTTTTTTTTTTTTTTTTTTTTTTTTTTTTTTTTTTTTTTTTTCTCTTGTCGATCTCTGTATCAAGGGAGAGGTTGTTGCTGATCGTGGACCTCAGGTACGTGAACTGATTCACGACCTCCAGCTCGTAGTCGTCGATGGTGATGGTTGGTGGTGCTTCCGTGCCTTGCGCCAAGACGTTAGTCTTCTTCAGGCTGATGGTAAGCCTGAAGTCCTTGCATACCTGGGAGAAGCGGTCCATCAGGGTCTGAAGCTCCTGCTGTGTGTGGGTTGCGACTGCAGCGTCGTCTGCGAACAGCATGTCTCTGATTAGAGCCTTGCGTACTTTGGTTCGGTCTTTCAGGCGGGCGAGGTTGAAAAGCCTGCCGTCAGATCTTGTGTGCAGGTAGATTCCCTCTGTTGCTGTGCTGACGGCATGCCTCAGGAGCATAGCAAAGAAAATCCCAAAGAGGATTGGCGCAAGTACACAGCCCTGTTTCACTCCGCTGCGTATGTTGAATGGCTCTGAGACGTTGCCGTCATGCTGCACTATCCCCTGCATGTTGGTGTGAAACGATTCGATGAGGCTTTGCAACTTTGGTGGGCATCCTATCTTTGGCAGGATCTTGAAAAGGCCCTCTCTGCTGACCAGATCAAACGCTTTGGTGAGGTCGATGAAGGCGACGTACAGGGGCATGTTCTGTTCTGTGCATTTCTCCTGGAGTTGGCGAATGGAGAATATCATGTCTACCGTTGATCGCTCAGCGCGGAAGCCACACTGAGACTCGGGGTAGACACATTCGGCAAGCTTCTGTAGACGAACGAGAACAACTCGTGCATAGACTTTGCCAACAACGCTGAGGAGGGAGATGCCCCTGTAGTTGTTGCAGTCGCTTCTCTCCCCTTTGTTTTTGTAGAGGGTGATGATCTTGGCGTCCCTCATGTCCTGTGGTACGGCACCTTCCTTCCAGCACTGGCAGAGGACATCATGCAATGGCAGCAATAGGGCGGTCTTGCAGTGCTTGATCAGGTCGGGGGGTATGCCGTCGTTGCCGGGTGCCTTGCCAGCGGCCAAGCTATCAATGGCCTTGCCGAGTTCGTCGATGGTTGGCTCGGCGTCAAGTTCGTCCATGGATGGCAGGTAGTCGATGGCATCAAGGGCTGACGGTGTCACGGTGTTCTGTCTGGAGTAGAGGTCGGAGTAGTGTTCCACCCATCTCTCCATCTGCTTGTTCTTTTCTGTGATCATCTCCCCAGTGGAGGATTTGAGGGGGGCCGTCTTGCTCTGAGCTGGACCAAGTGCTTTCTTGATGCCATCATACATACCACGGATGTTCCCTGTTATGGCAGCGGTTTGAATGTCTTGGCTGAGCTGAGTCCAGTACTCGTTGGCACAGCGCCGAGCAGTCTGCTGAACTTTGCTTCTCGCAGCCCTGAGAATCTGGAGATTCTTCTCGTTTGGGTACTTCTTGTACTCAGCAAGTGCTGAGCGCTTGCCTTCAATGATGGGGGTCATCTCGGTCAACTTGGCATCAAACCAGTCCTGTGACTTCGAGGTCTTCCTCCCAAAGGTAGCCAAGGCTGTGCGGTGGATGGTGTTTCGCAGCTCTTCCCACTTCTGCTTTGCAGATTCTCCTTCTTGTGGTACACCAAGTTCCTTCTCAAAGGTGGAGGCAAACTGCTCAACAAGTTCTGGTTGGGCCATCTTGCTGGTGTCAATCCGTGCCTTTCCATCCTGTCTAGCATGATGGAATTTCTTCAGCTGCAGCTTGACCTTGCAACACACCAATGAATGGTCTGTGTCACAATCTGCACTCTGGAACGAACGGGTGATTAGCACGTTCTTCAGTGAGGTGCGCCTGGTCAGGATCAAGTCCAGCTGATGCCAGTGCTTTGAGCGCGGATGTCGCCAGGAAACCTTGTGTTGGGGCTTGGTCTTGAAGAACGAGTTTGTGATGCACAGATCGTGATATGTGCAGAACTCGAGCAGCCGCTGTCCGTTGTCGTTCATTCTGCCCACCCCAAGTGGTCCAAGACAGGAGGGCCAGGAGTCGTGGTCAGCACCCACTCTGGCGTTGAAGTCTCCAAGGAGAATGAGTTGTTCAGAGTTGGGGATGATCCTGACAGTTGTTGCGAGATTCTCGTAGAACTCGTCTTTTGCCTCTGGTGTGGCTGTCAGTGTTGGGGCATACACACTGACGAGGGTGACTGGGCCTTGAGTGGTGCTGAGGCGGAGGGTGAGGAGTCGTGCAGAGCCATTGCTGCCCGGTTCCACCATCTTCAGCAAGGTGTTCTTCACTGCGAATCCCACTCCGTGTTCCCTGTGTTCGTCACTTCCCTTTCCCTGCCAGTAGAACGTGTAGTCCTTGTCTCTCAGTGTGCCTGCGTCAGCCAACCGTGTTTCCTGGAGAGTAGCGATATCCACTCCCAGTCTCTTCAGCTCATTATTGATGACGGCAGTCTTCCTGGTGTCGTTGATGTCCTTGAGGTTAGCAGCGAGTCCTGTCATCATAGTGCGGACGTTCCAAGTTCCCAGTTTTAGAGTTGGTCTCTTTTGTTTTTTTGTCTTGCCTGGTGCAAAGGTTCTCAGTCTGCTGTTCGGACTTCTCATCCCTATGCACCCAATGAGGAAAGCAAGCTGTGGCGGGACAACACCTTATTGGCTGGGGGCTGCCCAGCTTGAGGCGGGCGGTAGCTGTCCAGTGAGATCCAATGATCCCTCCCACCGTTGGGAACAACCCCTGGTGCCGCGCTCTACGCCAATTGAGCGGTGGCTTATAACCGGTAACTGTCATTCCCAGTGTTTTGTCTATGCCAAAGGCGAAGCTGGAGTGTCCTCTCCAGTGATCCGGTGTTCTACCTTCCAGCGTTGGGCATTGGTAGGATTCAAGCCTGGGCAGGAAGATATGGAGGACAAGATGTTGCCCATGCAGCATGTCCCCCCTCTCCACGTCACTGATGAATCCAAAGGAACAGCAGGGCTGCTACAGTTTGGCACCAGCGCCGTCGCAGGAGCTGCCAGAACGATGTTGAGCACAACAGAGAACTGCCTTAGGGGCTCCGACTCCAGATTTTTCCTCAGGGTTGACTCCCGAAGCCTTTCCCGTGACCGGGTGTGCCGCAAGGCAGCGGAGGTTTGAAATCAGGGTTTACCTTCCCCTAGATGGGCTACCTTCCCAGGTTGACGAGCCACCATCTACCTGAAGCATCTGGTTTTAAGGCGCCAGAGATCCGCCCTCGCTCCTTCTCCTATTAGTAAAAGCAGTTCCGCCGGGCTTAGAGACTAAACCACACAGGCAGGCTAGGAGTTGGACTTAGTTGTCAGAGGCTTTTTGAGACGCACGCCATAAGGAGCATTTTATGAGCACTGGGAGCTTAACCCCAGTGCCGCTCCTGGCTATGACAACCTTGGAACCACAAGGTTGTTTGAATGTGTATTGCAATAAAATTGAAACTATCTCATTTACTGGAAAAATTCGACTCCCTAATTCATTATCAGAGTTCAGTTTCACTTATTGTCATACAAATTCATTTTTTTATTTCAGGTTTTTGTGTCACACATCTGGGACCTAGCCTCAGTCAAAACTAGTCGAGCACAGATAGAAAGAACTCTTGTTTTACGTTCGCAACTCTCGCTTTACGTGCTGTTTACCTGTTAATGACATATTGCTGGACCCAGGGAACACACACACAGGCTCGAGTGAAATACAATTATCTTTATTTGTACAGTGTGGGTGTGTGGGTGCATGTATGTGTGGTGTGTATGTGGTGATGGTAGAGATGATGTGGCCGGGGGTGAAGCAGAGCACCGTTCAGCCTGGCAACCCTATAACAGAGCCAAAGCACAGATGTTAGAGTCTTCCACTACTGAATGAGCAAAGTAATGACTGGGGCTTCCTGGCAGGTGGAACAATGAGCGCTCAGGTTGGCCCGGAGGGCTCCAGCCAGGAAGACAGCGTCTGCTATGTGCTCCAGAGGTGAACAGGTTGGCCTGTAGAGTCGAGGGGAGGATGTTCTGCCGCCGAGAAGGGCAGGTTCTGCTGCCGGAGGAATCCACCTGTGCACAGGGGAGAAACTGAGAGGAAGGTGAGTAGCACACTGCTTACTAGACACGAAGAGATGATTTCAATAAAGAGTTAGGAGACTTGGTTGTAGACAGTCAGGTGAGAGACGTAACTCTGTGGGAGAATGACAGACGGCTCCGTGCCGAATCCCAGGCAGAGCAGGCTATAAAGCCCGTGGGCGACTGGAAGCAGGTGTGCGCGCAGCTGAAGCAGGTGACGGCCCAGAGTGAGTCATGACAGTTAACGCCTGCACGGAATTGAGTGGTTAATTCAAAGTGATGTCCAGCAGCCACACGCCAGGTTTGTAAAAATAATAATAATGATGTCATGTATGAGAAGAGGTGTCATGTATGCATACAAAACATTATTAGCCAGGGCAACAGATTAGCAGAGATTAACAGCAGAGTCTCCATTCAGGTGTTGGAGGTGTAGCAGCCCAGGAGGAGGTGATTCTGCTGTCAGGACACTGCTCTTTCTAAAACCAGTGTCATGAATGCCCTTCGGGGCAGGAAGATGAGACCCACGCACTGAACTGTGAGTTTGGGGCAATTTATTGAAAGAAACAACAAACATACTGTAAAGTTCAACACAATGCTCTTAACACAAAATACAAACGAAGGAGAAAACTTACAGATTGAGCGCACCAGAGCAGGGCAGGGCTCTTGTGGAGACAAGGAAAATACAACCAAGACAGCGGCAATAAGAAAGTGAAAATAAAGCCCTTTAATAGGATCAAAAACCATTAACATAATAAATGACAGGTGTGGGTTATCTGAGCAGGCAGGAAAAAGCATCCATCACTTCTTCTGCTTAATCGTTTTCGGGTCGCGGGGGGGCTGGAGCCTATCCTAGCATCTTTGGGCGAGAGGCAGGGTACACCCTGGACAGATTGCCAGTCCATCGCAGGGCCAACACAGAGAGACAGACAACCATTCACTCTCACAGTCATACCTAAGGACAATTTAGAATCCCCAGTTGATGCCAATTAACCTAACTTGCATGTTTTTGGTATGTGGGAGGAAACCGGAGAAATCCTGGAGTAAACCCACGCAGACACGGGGAGAACATGCAAACTCCACACAGGTCACTGTTGGTCGGAGGCTGGGCTCGAACCCAGGATCCCCCGGCCAAGGGTGAGTTGCTGTGCTGCCGCAGTGCTAACCACTCTGCCACCGCACTGCAATGGTAAATAATTAGGATCAGCTGGGGGCAGTGAGAGAGTGGTGAACCAAAGTTGACAGCTGACAGGGCAACGCCCACATGGAGCACCACGCCACTGACAGCTGTCAACCAACAAAAGAACAACAATGAGGAAATAAAGAATAAAATATTAATCCAAGCAGACTAAAATATAAATATAAATAAATACAAAATAAAAGTGTAACAAAACTAGAACACAAACAGGAAAATGGCAAACAGAACATGAATACAGAGACCCAGAAGGCATAAAATACAACAGATATGTAAATATACGGAAAATGAGACCGAGCCTGGCAGAAACCTCCAGCTCTTAGCTCATGACAGAGCCCCCCTCTCAAGGGGTGGACACCAGACACCCTCAGGATAACATCAAAAGAAAAAGAAGGACCCCTTCCCCCCAACAGGAGCACAATAATAACTCACCCCGGGAGGGTGGTGGGGGGAACAGGCCAGGAGGGAATGAAACAACCCTGCTCAGGACCCACAGCAGAAAAAACCCTCAACTTCCCTAAGCCCCCTGGACCCAGGAACTGGATAGTTCAGGCATGCGACCAGAGTCCCAGGCCCGCCAGATGGCACAATGGAGCGGGTCGGGTGGCCTCCCAGAGAACGTGGGCCACCCAACTCTGCAGCACTGCCTATTTGGTGGTCTGCCCGAGTTTTTTAACCACCTGAACAGGAGAGGTGGTCCAGGAGGCGGCTACCCGATGGGAAGGGTAAGTAGAGGGCATGATGGAAGAGTCTGGGGAACCAAGACAATATCAGATGGAGGGACCACAACGGCGTCTGGCACAGGAGGGGGAACCACGACGGTGTCTGGCACAGGAGGGGGAATCACGACGGTATCTGGCACAGGAGGGGGAACCACGACAGCATTACATGCAGGAGGGGGAACCATGTCAGTGTCTGGCACAGGAGGAGGAACCACGATGGTGTTTGAGAGAAGAGAGGGGACCACGACAGTGTCTGGTGAAGGAGGGGGAACCACAACACCCTCGGACTGACCAGGAGCACCCTTGGTGGTCCCAGACTGGGACACAGTAGCACCCGCGGTAGCCCCAGACTGGGGCAAGGTTGCACCTGCAGTGGTCCCTGATGGACACAAGGTTACACCCGTGGTGGCTCCAGGCTGGAGCAAAGCAGCACCTGCGGTGGTCCTGGACTGGGGCATAGCTGCACCCGCGGATGCTCAGGACTGGAGCAAAGCTGCACCCATGGTGGCTCCAGACTGGAGCGAAGCAATAAACACAGTGGCTCAGGACTGGAGCAAAGCTGCACCCGTGGTGGCTCCAGACTGGAGCGAAGCAACACCCGCAGTGGCTCAGGACTGGAGCGATGCTGCACCCGTGGTGGCTCTAGGCTGGAGCAATGCTGCGCCTGCGATGGCTCCGGGCTGGAGTGACGCTGCACTCATGGTGGCTCCGGGCTGGAGTGATGCTGCATCCGCGGTGGTCTTGGACTGGGACATAGCTGCACCCGCGGTGGGTCCAGACTGGACCAATGCTGCACCCTTGGTGGGCCCGGACTGGACCGAGGTTGTAATCTCGGTGGCTCTGGGCTGGAACACATTAGCAACCTCAGTGGCTCCGAGCTGGAGCACAGCAGTAACCTTGGTTGCTCGTGGCTGAAGCAAGGCTGCACCCGCGGTGGCTCCAGGCTGGGACGGAGCCCCCGTGATAACCTCCACTGGAAGGGAAACAGCACCCTCAGTGGACCTGGACTGGGCCATGGCTGCACCCTCGGAGGCCCTGGGCTGGAAAGGAGCACCAATGATGACCACAGAAAAGGAAGCAGCACTCTTGAAGACCTCAGCCGGAGGGGGAGCAGCACCCACGAAGGTCCCGGACTGGGGCGGAGCGCCCACGACGACCTCAGCTAGAGGAGCTGGATCCACGATGATTTCTGACGGTGAACCTGGACCCACGGAGACTTCTGGCAGATCTGGATTAACCTCGGCGACCCTGGGGAAGAACTCAGACATAACAGGCAGAGAAACAGGATCAGGGTCACAGGCAGCAGTGGAGCCTGGTGAGGTGAGCTCAGGTGCAGCTGATGGCTACGCTTGGCTCTCCCCACCAAGAGCCCGACAAGAACTCTCCAAAACTGAGACAATGAAAACAAAGGAGAGCACTTGCCTGAGCTTGAGCTCCACTGCCGTCCAGGCCTCCGTTGAGCCAGGTGACGATGTTTCGGGTCTGGTCCTTTGGAGGTCCAGCTCCAACTCTGCTGCGGCAGCCCCTGCAGCAGGCATGGTGGTAGATGCAGTCTCAGGACCCCAAGGCGAAGTGACCCACGCAGGTGGCCCATCCGGCATGGTGGCTGGGGGTTGGCTCACTGCTGGTGCTGGATTCCGTGTAGCCAAAGCCAGGGGATGCTCTGTTGTCGGTGCAGGTTTCAGGTTGCAGGAAGCGCTCTCCCTCTGTCCAGACTGTGGCTGCGGGGCTGTGAGCAGGTCCTCCAGGGCCGCAGCTTCCTCCATCGTCCAGCAGCTCAACTCTGTAGTCAGCAGACCCTCAGGGAGGATAGGCAGAGACACGGAGAGGGCAGATGAGAAATTATTAGCTGCAACAGGTGGTGAGGACTCAGGGGACTGCAAACCCTGAGCCTCACTACCAGGAATCAGGCAAGGCATATCATCATAAAATGAAGGGGAATGAAATGACACTTGCCTGTGTTCCCAGGGCTCGATGTTGCTTGCTGCAGCGGGTGTAGTGTCATCCCTCTCCGTGGCTACAGTGGAGATGGGCCCCTCAGAGGATCGTGGAGGAGCAGCCCCAGTGGACATGGAGGCGGGCGGAGCCGGGGGAAAAACAGATGACCTCTCGGCAGTGGAAGATGGCGTTGAAGAGAAGCAGGGAACAGCAGCTGCGGAGAGGGGAGGAGCTGACGATTCAGACGGAGACAAAAAGCACAGAGTGGGCACTGCTGAGGGAGGCTTCTCCCTCAGCAAAGAGGAATTTCCTGCCAGAGAGGCAGGAGTATTCCTCCGGTGGTCCAGAGTTGGATGACGCTGGTGCTGTGAAGCTGATGCAGACCCCGCTGAGCTCACATTCTGACTGGCTCGTTCTGTCATGAATGCCCTTTGGGGCAGGAAGATGAGACCCGCGCACTGAACTGTGAGTTTGGGCAATTTAGTGACAGAAATAACAAACATAAAGTTCAACACAGTGCTCTTAACACAAAATACAAATGAAGGAAAAAACAGATTGAGCGCACCAGAGCAGGGCAGGGCTCTGGTGGAGATGAGGAAAATACAACCAAGACAGTGGCAATGAGAAAGTGAAAATAAATCCCTTAAAGGCCAAATGTCACGTAACAGGGTACTTTAAATATCTTGAAACTAGATATAAAAGGGAACCGATCCGTTCGGGTCTTGGTGCATATGCTTCAGTAACAACGGAATATTCGTTAATTTAAAACTGCCGCGCTTGGCCTGACACGGCCCCTGGAATCGCCTGGGGAAGAAGGCGGAAGTGACGAAATCGATTGTACCCTAGTTTGATGCTTGGGGTATTTCAATTGATTGTTTATATGGAGACTGGAAGGTTGAAGTGAGCAACAAGAAAGAAAAAATTGGATATTTCACCCATACCTTAAAACGGGACTATCAGGGACAGCTGGGTAATAAGGGACACTTCTCTGGGAAATGTTTTCATACCTGTCAAGTGAGACGTTTTCGCCGTACTTCAACACCGTAAAAAGCGGCTATAAGGAACGGCGGAGCAACAAGGGACACCTCTCTGGGAAATGCCCCAAATGCAACTCGTGTTGTTATTATCAAATATTTTAAGGATTCATGGATATTTGACAATAACAACACAACTCAGCGTCCGGCACTAAATAAAAAAAAAAAAAGCAGAATTCTGTATTTGTCAGGCGATCTCTGTCTGTTCCGCAACCGCTGCACAGCTCAACGTGTTAAACCATTGTCCTAATGACTTCTCATTGTAGTGAGAATAGCTCAAGCTGAGCGATCAGCTCGCCCGACAATTAGACTAATGAGTGACTCCACACTTCTCATGGTAGTGCGAATAGCTCACGCTGAGCGATCAGCCCGCCCAGACAATCAAACTGATTTACTCCACACTTCTCATTGAAGTGATAATAGCTCAGGCTGAGCGATCTGACAGCACCAGCTGTGGGTGATCACACACAGGACGGGCTCCTCAACACACTCAGTTTTTTTTCCAGTATATTTTTCTTTTGGGTGTACAGAAATGGCAATACGCCCGTTTTTGCTAAAATTGCATTTTCCCCGTATTTTCCTTAAAATATTTGACAATAACAACACGAACTACATTTAAAACATTTCCCAGAAAAGTGTCCCCCACAGCCGCGCTTGGCACCAAAATACGGCGAAAACGTCTCACTTGACAGGTATGCGCCTCCATTTTCATATTGATCTGGTCAATTTCTTGACAGCAGCGGCTCTCCTCCACTGTAATAATAATGGCTTCCGAAAAATCAATATTTATGGGGCGCCCTCGACAGACCCCCTTCGGCTTCGCAATTCTGGAGGCGATTAATGTCCAGTTCAATGACATTTTCCACTGGTTCTGCTCTCTGGTCATCGTTGGAACTGTTGTCATCAGACAAAGCATCTGATTCCGTCTCGGACGGCTCGAACCGGTAAGGTTCTATGCCTCTGTCACTGTCTGAACCACTGACAAAAAAAAAGACAAAAAAAAAAAAGACAAAACTAAACTAATTTGTTCACAATCGCTGTCACTTTCCGTCATGATTGTCCAATGTTGATAAGTGTGAATGTGGATAGGCAGGGCAGCCAGGGTACAACTGGTGATGTCAAAAACATGGGCGTGGTCTGGACTGGCTGTCACAAGCCAGCAAGCAAGGTGGGGCCTTCACCTGGTGTATTTTGTGCAATTATGTAAATACAGGTGGGTGATATGGTCTCCGGTATGAATATTTGGTTTAAGCTATGTGTATTTTATCTAAATTCGTTGTCATTTAGAAAAAAAAATTACGTGACATTTGGCCTTTAAATAGGATCAAAAACCATTAACATAATAAATGACAGGTGTGGGTTATTTGAGCGGGCAGGAGAAAGCAATGGTACATAATTAGGGTCAACTGAGGGCAGTGAGAGAGGGGTGAACCAAAGTTGACAGCTGACAGGGCAAAGCCCACACGGAGCACCACGCCACTGACAGCTGTCAACCAGCAAAAGAACAACAATGAGGAAATAAAGAATAAAATATTAATCCAAGCAGACTAAAATATAAATATAAATAAATACAAAATAAAAGTGTAACAAAACTAGAACTGACATAATATTCGGCTCAGGAAACACGCACGCAGGCTCAGGTAGATTTGAAAGCTTTATTTCAACCGATATAACGTGTTTGGATGCGTGTGTGTGATATGTGAATGTGTTGTGGGTGGAGGATGAAGGCAGGGACAGAGCAGCACGCCGTGCAACCAGGCAACCCTATGGACGAGACGAGAGCAGGGGGTTAGCTGGGCAAACCACACAGGAGAGTAATAAAGCAATGTGCTTACTTGCAGTAACAGAGGTGGCCGGCATTGGCAAGATCCCAAGCCTGGGAGACAGCATCCTGCTGTGCGTCCTAGGAGGAGCAGTGTTGCAGAGGAACGATGAAGACGAAGGAGAGGATGTCTGCCGCCGGGGAATCCACCTGTGCACAGGGGAAGGCTGAGAGGACAGGTGAGACAAATAGACAGCTTACGTGTCGTTGTGATGATCAGCAGGCCTGGAGGAAGGAATCCGCTGAGGGTTAGAGCACGAAGGAAGACAGACGGCTCCAGGCCGATGCTCAGGGTGAGGTGGAATAAATAGTTGCGCACTAACGAGGTGCAGGTGTATGCGCAGCTGAGGTGGATGCCCGTGAGCAGCGAGTGGTGACAGTACTCCTCCCCCAACAGCGCCTCCTGGCGCTGGCTTATCTGGGTGCGCCCGGTGAAACTCTGCGACGAGATCTTGATCCAACACCCACAAAGAGCGCACCCAGGATCTCCACTCCGGCCCATAACCTTCCCAATCCACCAGGTATTGTAGCCCACGACCTCGGCGCCGGGAGTCCAAGATGGAGGTAACACCCCACGCCGGGTCACCGTCGATCATCCTAGGAGCGGGCAGCGACCTAGGAGGAGGGCAGAGTGGATTGGAGAGAACAGGTTTGACCTTAGACACGTGGAAGGTGGGACACACACGTAGGGAGGGAGGGAGGGCCAAACGCACAGCCACCGGGTTGACAATTTTGGTGATCACAAAAAGACAGAGAAACTGCGGAGCCAGCTTCCTCTTCTCCGCCTTGAGGTTGATGTCTTGGGACGAGAGCCAAACCCGTTGACCCACCTGGTAATCAGGAGCTGGCCTCCTGTGGCGATTGGCGGCGGAACTGTTGCGCGCCGCCGTGCGTAAAAGCGCACCCCTCGTCTTGGTCCACACACTCCGGCAGCGTCTCATGTGTGCCTGGACAGATGGAACAGCCAACTCACCCTCCTGCTCGGGGAACAAGGGGGGATCGTACCCCAAGGACGCCTTGAAGGGAGACACACCAGTAGCCGAAGACCGCGCCGTGTTGTGGGCATACTCCACCCAGGCCAAGTAGGAGCTCCAGGAAGATGGATTAGAGGAGGTCACGCAGCGCAGGGCAGCCTCCAACTCCTGGTTAGTGCACTCACATTGTCCATTGGAGTGGGGGTGGTGACCAGAGGAGAGACTAACCGTGGCCCCCAAGGTGTTGCAGAAGCACCTCCATACCTGGGAGACAAACTGAGGGCCCCAATCCGATACCACATCCAACGGGATCCCATGCAGTCTGACAACATGCTCGATGAGGAGGTCAGCCGTCTCACGTGCCGAAGGGAGACCCCGAAGAGGCACAAAATGGGCGGCTTTAGAAAACCGATCCACAATAGTCAGGACTGTGTCATAGGTGTTAGAGACCGGGAGACTGGTGATGAAGTCAAGGGCGATGTGTGACCAGGGCCTGCCCGGGACCGGCAGGGGCTGGAGCAGACCCGCAGGTGGAGAGTTTTGAGACTTGCCGGTAGCACACTGGGGGCAAGCCCGGACGTAGTTGGTGACGTCCTTCTGGAGACCCCGCCACCAGAACGAGTGTTGCAGAAGATCCACCAGACGGGAGATGCCAGGGTGACAGGCGAGTTTGGAGGTGTGGACCCAGTGAATAACCTCTCCTCGAACCGCTGAAGGAATGAAGAGCCTCCCTTCTGGACCACCGCCAGGGTCCGGTTCCGTCTCCTGTGCCCTTCGGATCTTGTCCCTGATGGACCAGGAAACCGCCCCCACAACGCACGAGCTGGGAAGGATGGTGTGGTCCGACTCCTCCGGATCCTCAGGGGCGAACTGCCTGGATAAAGTGTCGGGCAACCCATTCTTCGAGCCTGGACGGTACGTGATGGTAAACTGAAACCGAGCAAAAAATAGAGACCAGCGCGCCTGGCGGGCATTCAGGCGCCGCGCTGACCTCAAATACTCAAGGTTCTTGTGGTCCGTCCAGACCACAAAAGGCTGAGCTGCCCCCTCCAACCAGTGACGCCACTCCTGCAGCGCGAGCTTGACAGCGAGGAACTCCCTGTCGCTGACATCATAGCTACGCTCCGCCGCAGATAATCGTCGAGAGAAGAAGGCGCAGGGCCGCTTGACTCCGTCCACTGGCGAGCGCTGAGAGAGCACCGCCCCCACCCCCGTGTCGGAAGCGTCGACCTCCACCAAGCACTGCAGCGCGGGGTCGACCTGGGTCAGGACCCGGGAGGACGAGAACTCCGCCTGGAGAGTCTTGAAGGCGGCGGCTGCCTCCTCGGACCACTGGAAGGGCACCTTCGATGACGTGAGGTGAGTCAGGGGGGTGACAATGGCGCCGAAGTTGGGGACAAAGCACCGGTAGAAATTAGCGAAGCCAATAAACTGCTGCACCTGCTTCCTGGAGGTAGGCGTGGACCACTCAACCACCGCTTTGACCTTAGCGGGGTCGGGGAGAATCTGATTGTGCGAGATGACAAACCCCAGGAAGGAGGTGGTCCGGGAGTAGAACTCGCACTTCTCCACCTTGATGTAAAGTCTATTCTCCAGCAGCCGTTGCAGGACCCACCTCACATGAGCCTGGTGCTCCTCCTGTGACTTGGAGAAGATGAGTATATCGTCCAAATACACGAAGACAAAGACCCCCAGGAAATCTCGTAGGACGTCGTTTATGAGCCGCTGGAAGACGGCAGGTGCGTTGGTGAGCCCAAACGGCATCACAAGGTACTCGAAGTGACCGCTGGGCGTCCTGAAGGCAGTCTTCCACTCGTCTTC